>OY757023.1:22456510-23056510 GCA_963580285.1 Lucinisca nassula
AGATAATATTGACCACAAGAAACATTTGTTATCTTTTGTGTTTTTAACATTGATAATATTACTTGATTTAAAATCTAAAGGTATATAAGATGAAGCTTTCTGATAATCATATTTATATGTTTTTACTTCTACACTTTTAATATTTCTAAAAACAAAACCAGAACCTCTTTCTTGATACTCATCAATCCATGCTTCAAATTTATCTTTTAGGTTAGTATAAAATTTATCTACATTATTTTTTGTTTGAATAACTTGAACAGGATGAGAGTAATGACTTTCTATTATATCAAATGCTAATGGGGTATTAAATTCAGAAGTAATTATTATCTTCACTTTAATGGGATATGTTTGTATTTTAATTTTATCTTTTTCATTTATTAATATAATTAGTTATATCATCTTCTTCTATGTCATCAATAATAATTTCAGTAATAACATTTTTAAATACTTTGGATTTTTTACTGTCCATTTTCTTATAATAAAAATTTAATTATGATATTTTTTTCTGAAATTATACTCACTTTTATAGCTTGGATTTCTAAGTAGAAATTCTTGATAAGCTTGTTTATATTTTTCTTTATTATTAATATAGTGTAAATGTCTCATTGGTCTTTCACAATCTTTACATTTTCCTCTATACCCATCAGAACATGTTTTTTCTTTTCTAAATGAATTATACGATTTGAATGTTGAACAATAATTACAAACTTTTCCTTCAATCATTTTTAAGAAACAATTTTTAATATAATTAAAATGGAGCATCCAAAAATATATTGTTTACGTTGTAAAAAACATACTGAAAATGATTCAGTGAAGCAAGTAACAACAACTAATAATAGACAAATGTTAAAAGGTAAATGTTCTGAGTGTGGATCTAACAAAAATAGATTTATATCCGATAGAGAAAAAATAACAAATAAATTAGCAGATGAATTACATCATAGAGTTATAAGATCTTTTACTAAAAGGCGTGTTTATGTTCATTCAAAAGATCAAACATGGGCAGTTGATTTGATAGATATGCAACAATATTCAAAACAAAATAAACACTATAAATATTTATTAGCTGTTATAGATGTTTTTAGTAAATATGGTTGGTTAATTCCTTTAAAAAATAAAACAGGAGTAACAGTAAGTGAAGCGTTTAAAACATTATTTAAAGAAAGAAAACCGATGTATATTTGGTCAGATAAAGGTTCTGAATTTTATAATCGACGAGTAAAAGAATTATTAAAAGATAATAAAATAGAGTTATATTCAACTGAGAATGAAGAAAAATCTAGTGTAGTAGAACATTGGATAGGAACAATGAAACAACATATGTATAAATATTTTACTGCAAATGAAACTACTAAATATTATGATATATTAGATGAATTAGTCGAAAATTATAATAATACAGTGCATTCTTCTATTAAAATGACACCTGTTGAAGCAAGTAAAGTAGAAAATGAATTAACAGTGTTTGAAAATTTATATCCAGAAAAAAGTGAAAAAATTAAAAAACCTAAATTCAAAGTTGGGGATAGAGTAAGAATAGCAAAAAAGAAAGGTAAATTTGAAAAGGGTTATACAACTCGTTGGACTAGAGAAATATTTGTAATTGAAGAAGTTTTAAATACAAATCCTGTTACTTATAAAATAAATGATTTAAAAGGCGAAGAAATCAAAGGTAGTTTCTACGAACAAGAATTACAGATTACTGAGTTTTAGATCTTTTTTCATTTTTTTTTTTTTTTTTCATTTTATCTTTTTTCATTTTTTTTCTCTCTCCCCCCTCCACCACTTTTCCCACTGTACTCCCTTTTCTTTTTTTTTTCTTTTTTTCTTGTGTCCCCCTCCACCACTTGTCACTGTACTCCCTTTTCCTTTTTTTTATTTTTCTTGTGTTGGACCCGCCCCTACTTTGTCACTGTACTCCCTTCCCCATTTTTTTTTTCACCCCACCCCTCCATCATTTTTGCACTGTACTCCCTTCACTTTTTTTTTATTTTTTGTGTTAGGAGAAAAAGCATTTTTTTTTTTCTCGAGGTGTGTTTTTTTTTTTTTTTTTCTCGAGGTGTGTTTTTTTAGAGGGACCCAGAGGTGCTTTTTTTTTTTTTTTTTTAGGGGTGCGTTTTTTTTTTTTTTTTAGGGGTGTGTTTTTTTTTTTTTTTTTTTTTTCACCACCCCCTTTCATCACTTTTCCCACTGTACTTCCTTACCCTTTTTTTTTTTTTTCTCGAGGTGTTTTTTTTTTTTCTCGAGGTGTTTTTTTTTTTTTTTTTATGTTGCGCTAGACTCGCCCAATACCATTACTACTCAGGATCTTAACATACATGTGCAGTCATAATTTTTTGGTACAGGATCTGAACATACATGTGCAGTCATAATTTTGCTACAAGATCTTAACTTACAAGTACAGTCATAATTTTGGTACAGTTTCTTAACTAACATGTGCTGTCATAATTTTGCTACAGGATCTTAACTTAGATGTGCAGTCATAATTTTGGTACAGGTTCTTAACTTACGTGTGCAATTATAATTTTGCTACAGGATCTTAACTTACCAGTGCAGTCATAATTTTGGTACGGGATCTAAACTCACATGTGCAGTCATAATTTTGGTACAGGTTCTTAACTTGCATGTGCAGTTATAATTTTGCTATAGGATCTTAACTTACCAGTGCAGTCATAATCTTGATACGGGAACTTAATTTACATGTGCAGTCATTAGTTTGGTACAGGTTCTTAACTTACAAGTGCAGTTATAGTTTTAGAACATGTTCTTCAACTTACAAGTGCATGTAACCCTAAGTGATCTTACAATATGTTTTTAAAGGGATATAACTCTTTGTTGTAATAAAACACTCCCGAAAGGAAACAGAAGTCTGATTCAAAAGACTGACTAAATAATGAGTGAGAATGATGATTAGCCGTAACATCATTACGAAAACACGCCTATACAAATACATGGCAACATTGTAACCTTTAACGCCGAAAAAATGATAATTTTAAGATGAAAAAGTGTGATATATTTCTTATTTCTGCTCACAATATAGACTGTTGGTACTCTTTAGAACCGCCGAATCTAGGTGGTTCTAACTAGTACCAACAATCTATATTTTAGAGCAGAAATATGAAAAAAGGTTTACTCTGTAAACCCCAGTTTTACTATATAAAAGTAGGGTTCAAAGGGGTCAAAACTATATAGGCGTGTTTTCGAGATGTTTTGATAGCAGCATTTCTCTCAATTTTGGTGCGTGTATACCAACTTTCCAGTACAGTAAAAATTTCGGCACATGTTCTTCAACTTCCATGTGCAGTCACAGTTTTGGTACATGTTCTTCAACTCCCCAATGCAGTCCTGATTTTGGTTCATGTTCTTCAACTCACCAGAGCAGTCTTAATTTTTTGGCTCATTTTCTTCAACTTTTTCCAGTGCACTCAGTTTTGGTACATGTTCTTCATCTTACCAGGGCAGTTATACGTTCTGGTACACTATCTTCACCTCACCAGTACAGTCATAATTTTGGTATGTGAACCCTAAGAGTATTTATGGTATATTCAACTTACCGGGTAAGTCTCGTTTAATCTATCAATTTCCTCCCCCATAAATACCCTTATGGGTCCCCATAGAGTGTGAACAAACATTTTCTTCACCAGTGCATTCGTAAATTCTGTACATGCCTTTAAGTTACAAGTACAGTCTTAAATTTGGTACATGTATTTCAAGCTGCAAGTACAATTATAATCGTGGCGCATGTAATTCAAGCTACCAATGCGCAATCATAAGTTTGATGCAGATACTCTAAACTCTAAGTACATTCCCTTCCTTCGCAGTTCCTTTTACCAATTCAGTTATAATTGTGGTACATGTCCTTCAATTAACCAGTGATGTTATAATTTTTGCACATGTTCTTCAAATCTTTAGTGCAGTCATAATTTTGGTACACATTCTTCAATTTACCAGAGCAGTCATAAGTGTGGTACATGTTCTTCAAATTATTTGTGCTGTTATAATTTTGGCATATGTTCTTGAAGTTACCATGTAGTCATAATTTTGGTACATGTACTTGACTTCAAATTGCCTGTGCAGAAATAAATTTGGTACGTGTATAGTAGTCGCAGATAAGATTGACAAGGCGGATATATCGTTTGCCTCTTGAATATTCTATTAACAAAAAGGTCAACTAAATAACACGATCGTGTGAATTCAACTGTAACAAAAACAAAGCTGTGGCGTATATATGGCCATTTGGCCCGTTCGCAGAATGCATGCGAACGGCACACAACCGAATTTTATGGTGGACTCCGCGGATTGGACTAACAATGACAACACCCGATAGCTCCGCCAAGTCAATCTAATCTGTGACTTGTATTTGAAGCGAGCAAAACAAAGTTTAAACCAACACAGATTTGACAGATTTAGGGTGCTTATTGAGGCGGTTCTAACGAGCACTCACAATCTATGTTTGGAACAGAGAAAAATAAACTAGCACCCTTTTCACCTGATAAAAGTAAGTTCTACAGAAATGAAAGACGCCACATCATTTTAACAAGCCTGTGAAATGAGCTCCTTTACAAACCCCGCTTTATATATAGAAAACTGGGGTTTAGAGGGGATACATTTGTTTCTTATTTTTGCTCCAAGGCATAGGCTGTAGATATTCGTCAGAACCGCCTCATTGAGACAGTTCTAACGAGTACCTATAGTGTATGTATTGGAACAGAAATAAGAAAGCTAACTATACCCCTGTAAACCCCCGTTTTTTGTGTATAAAGTAAGAGTTTTGGGGGGTCTTCATTTCTCGAACATATTAACACGATGACATTACCTGTGTAAATCCATCCTTTCTTTTACTTCTACGCTGTCCGTAAAATGTAGAAACTATAAATCCCTTCTGTGTGTCACCTAGTGCCTCTCTTTGAAGATATTTCTGAAGTTCAAAAAGTCTTTGAAGATAGACGCACAAATTTTATACCGTTCCGTAAACATAACTGTGCGACAAAGTGCATTTTTTCACATCTCCAAAATGGCTTCTGTTCAGATCATCACTAACACACGCCTTTATAATTCTGACCCCCTTGAACCCAACTTTTATATAGTTTATATTTATTTTTCTGCTCTAAAATATAGATCGTGGGTACCCGTTAGAACCGCATCGATGAGGCGGTTCTAACGTGTACCTACAATCTATATATTGAGCAGAAATAAGAAAAATATCACAATTGTTCATCTTAAAATATTCGTTATTACTGCGGTAAAATTTACAATGTATTTGTATAGGCGTGCTTTCGTAATGTGATATCCTTGATATCTTTCTTATTTGTACTGCAAACATTGGTTTTGTGTGCTCGTTAGAACCGCCTCATTAATATAACCTATGTCTTGGAGCAATAATGATAATAAAAAAACATAATGTGTAGCCCCATAAACCCCAGTTTTCTCAATATAAAGTGGGGTTTAGGGGTGTCATTTCCATGCATTGTTCGTGTGATGTGAAAAACTGGTTGGTTTAAGTATTGAACAAATATAGTTTGTTAATGAAAACATGGTCGTGTACGCGGCATCGTTTGAGAACACTGTTTTGTCCATCCCATGCTGCTGAATAAAACTAAACTTCGTGTATCCTTACAAAAAGAACAAACATCTTTCCATGTGCAAATCAGCATTTCTGGTTAAAACTCTAGTCAGGCGCGCGGTCAACATTACAAAACACGCCTATACAAATACAGTGTAAACTTTACCGCCGAAAAAAAAAATAAATAAACAAAACACGAAAATATTAAGATGAAAATTCTGATAATTTTCTTATTGCTGCTCGTTGTAACGAGTACCCACAACCCATATTTAAGAGCAGAAATAAAAAAGATAAAGTTTACCCCTGTTTACCCCAGTTTTACTCTATACAAGTGGGGTTCAAGGGGGTCAAAATTATATAGGCGTGTTTTCGTGTTGGGCCCGCGGTCAAAATCTAGCATTTTGCTGCACACATTCCAAATTTTACCCGTTAAGCCTAATTTCACTATTAGTTCCAGCCAAGATAAAAATCAATTAAACAGTTCCCTCACTGAAGTTATTTTACATTGTGGACATTCCTGCTCAGTGATTAACGGTGTTCTCCTTTTCAATTATAGATTACATGTCTAACCGAGCTAGAAGATGGGGAATTACGTACTTCCTCACGAGAACCAATCGTTAAAATAGCGGGGCATTCTGTAGAACAACGGGGCTATCTCGTTTGTTTGTTTATTTGTTTGATTTGAGGTTTAACGTTCCCGTCGACACTGTATAGGTCATGTTTGAGACGTTCATCACGAAAACACGCCTATATAAGTTTAACCCCTTGAACCCCTCTTTTATATAGTAAAACTGGGGTATACAGGGGTAAACCTTATTTTTTTATTTCTGCTCTAAAATATAGATTGTGGCTACTCGTTAGAACCGCCTCGATGAGGCGGTTCTAACGAGTACCCACACTCTATATTTTGAACAGAAATAAGAAAAATGTCACAATTTTTCATCTGAAAATTTTCGTTTTTAAGGTGGTCAAGTTGACAATGTATTAGTATAGGCGTGGTTTCGTAATGACGTCCCCGTCCACACTGTAAAGGTCATTTTTGAGACATTGCTTCCAATTTTGTGGGACTTTTACCCGACATTGAGATGAAATAACATCTCAAGCCCTGTCGCCCAATGAAACCAAAAGGGTTTATAAGCGTGGACGGTCCGACTGGCACCGCTTTGCCTGGGCAGGCTATACATGTATCCTCTAAGCGGTTTATCATGTCTCGTGTGCGGTCAGTTTCAGCTCTGCGTGGAAGCATCATGCAGCCCATCTATTTCTTCAAGTCCCGATTGGCTTTGGCCGACGGGGCTATCTCGCAAAAATCTTGTTGGCATTCTCAAAGAGCAATTACGAAAACACGGCTATTCAAATACATGTACATTGCACAGCTTATCGCCGAAAAAAACACGCCACATCACGAAAACACGCCTATATAATTTTGACCCCCTCGAACCCAAACTTATATAGTAAAACTGGGGTTTACAGGGGTAAACCATATTTTCCTTATTTCTGCTCCGAAATATAGATTGTGGGTACTCTTTAGAACCGCCTCGATGAGGCGGTTCTAACGAGTGCCCACATTCTATGTTTTGAGCGGAAATAAGAAAACTATCGCAATTTTTCATCTTAAAATGTTTGTTTTTTCGGCGGTAAAATTAACACTATATTTGTATAGGCATGTTTTCGTAATGAATTTTTAGATGAAAATTCTGGCATTTTTCTTATTTCTGCTCAAAATATAGATTGTGGGTACACATTAGAACCGCCTTGATGATAAAAGCGAGAATTTTTTTGATGAAAATTCTGATATTTTTCTTATTTCTGCTCAGAATATAGATTGTTGGTACTCGTTAGAACCGCCTCATTGAGGCGGTTCTAACGGGTACCAACAATCTATATGTTAGAGCAGTAATAAGAAAAATACGAATTTCCCCCGTAAACGCCAGTTTTGCTATATAAAAGTGGGGTTCAGAAGGGTCAGAATTATAAAGGCGTGTCTTCGTAATGTTATCCCGCAACCAGTGTACACGTAAAAAACCTAATTATTAATCAGCTTCAGTTATATAGCATTTATGTAACCCAAACTGCCTGTGTCATACAGGTGACAAATAAGGCCAACACGGAAAAAGAGGACCAAAATAGAAAAAAAGAAGGCCATTTCACAAGACAGGGACAAAGGACATCACATCATTCTGTGTTTACATGTAATAGCACAACTGCCTTGCACTAGCAAGCAGCTGATCGTCTCGGGGGTAGTCAATGTATACAAAGCACTGATAAGCCTATAGAGTTTACATTAACGGCAGTTTTGGGTGTCGACATTAATGTTACTTTATAAGAATCATTTTTGTTTATAAAAAATGAAGTTCAAAAACTGTTGCCAATGGTGTAGGTCTTTGTTTAAGCTATGTTGTTTTATTAGTTTGTTTGGTTTGAGGTGTAATGTCCCCGTCAACACTGTATAGGTCATTTTGGAGACGTTGCTTCTAATTTTGTGGGACTTTTACCCACCACTGAGATGAAATGACATCTCAAGCCCTGTCACCCAATGAAACCAATGCGGTTTATAAGCATGGATAGTCCGTATTGCACCGCTTTGCCTGGGCAGGCTTAGATCCTCTACGTGGTTTACCAGTACACATGTGCGGTCAGTATCAGCTCTGCGTGGAAGCATCATGCCGCCCATCTATTTCTTCAAGTCTCGATGGGCGGGGCCGAAATTCTCATCACGAAAACACGCCTATATAATTTTGACCCTCTTGAACCCCACTTTTATATAGTAAAACTGGGGTTTCCGGGGGTATACCTTATTTTACTTATTTCTGCTTTAAAATATAGTTTGTGGGTACTCGTTAGAACCGCCTCTAAGAGGCGGTTCTAACGCTTCGAGGCGGTTCTAACGAGTGCCCACAATCTATATTTGGAGCAGAAATAAGAAAAATATCAGGTTTTTTATCAGAAATTTTTCATTTTTTGCCGGTAAAATTTTACCAATATATTTGAATAGGCGTGTTTTCGTAATGATTGGACTATTTTGGTTTGATTCTCTTGAGAAAATGACAGAACAGATAATTCTGTCAGACTTTTTATGCGGACAGCCTAGCTATCTAACTGAATTCCTTAAGTGTAGGAAATGGTAGAGATGTATCTGGCGCTCTGGATTTAAATAGTCTGGAGGACCAAGAGGTCCCTGATTCGCTCACCTGAATGCCACTGTCTCTAGTACAGTCTATTGTAGCTCTGGTAGCCATCTTGTTCATCAGAACGGAACGATTTTAGCTATTTTTGTAGGGAGTCTCCTAGGCAACATTGAATCAAACTGGCCAAAGGGTTTAGAGGGAGTACGCATTTGAAGCAAATTTACGACATTTTACTATTTTAGCTCTGGCAGCCAACTTGTTAATCGGAGCAAAACGATTTTAGCTATATTTGTAGGGAGCCACGTAGGTAACATTCCTGTGAAGTTTGAATCAAATTGGCCAATTGGTTTAGGAGGAGTTTACATTTGAAGCAAATTAACATGTTTTTTTTTTTTCTCTATTTTACCTCTGGCGGCCATTTCGCTCATCGGACCAGAACCGTTTTAAATAATCTGGCAGAAGGTCAACTAAGCAACATTCCTATGAAGATTGAATGAAGCTGGTACAAGCGTTCAGGAGGACTGGTCGTTTAAAGATTGTTCATATGTTTAGCTCTGGCGGCCAATTTGTCCATCGAAGCAGAGCGATCTTAGCTATTTTGGTAGTAGTCACCTAGGCAACATCCCTGTGACCTTTGAGTCAAATTTGCCCGAAGGGTTTACGAGTAATTCGCGTTTGAAGCAAAGTTTCGACTTTTTTTTCTATTATGAGCTCCGGTGGCCTTTTTGCTCATTGAAGTGGAACCGTTTTTGTTATTTTGCTAGATGATCAACTAAGCAACATTCCTATGAAGCTTGAATTGAATTCGTCCGATGGTACAGGCGGAGTTGTCGTTTAAATATTTTGTTTTATATATTTTTAGCTCTGGTGGCCAGCTTGTTCATCGGAGCGGAACAAATTTAGCTATTTTGGTAGGGGGCCCCCAGGCAATATAATTCTGTGAAGTTTGAGTCAAAATGACCTAAGGATTTAGGAGGAATTCGCATTTAAAGCAAATTGTTGACGATGGTTTTCTATTTTTAGCTCTGGCGGCCAATTCACTCATCGGGCCAGAACCGTTATAACTAATTTGGCAAAAGGTCATGAAAGCAAAATTCCTGTGAAATTTTAATAAACGGTACATGAGTAGTTGTCGTTTAAAGATGTTTTCTACTTTTAGATCTGGCGTCCATCTTGCCCATAGATGCAGAACTATTTTAGCTACTTTGGTAGGATGTCATCTAGGCTACATTCCTGTGAAGTTTGAATCAAATTGGCCATAGGTTTGCGATTGAAGCAAATTTTCGACGTTTTCTACAATAGAACTTCGATGGCTCGAACATCCCTGGCTTGGTTACCATGGCTGAGTCGAACACTTTCTTGAGTCCCAAGGGAATGGTGCTAGATAAGAAATACTCGTAGTAAGGGGAAAATAGGCTAGTTTCGTTCATTATCTTGCAAATGTATGTTGTGTGTACTCATTAGAATCGCCTCAACGAGGCGATTCTAATGAGTACACGCATCATACATTTATATCATAGAACATTGAAAAGAAGTCCCAAACTATCCCCTTTACGCCTCCAGGCAGTAACCCTCAGTGGCTCGAACTACCACTGTCTCGAACCGAATTTCGTGGTCCTAAAGATGTTCGATCCATCGAAGTTCGACTGTATTTTAGCTCTGGTGAGCATTTCGCTCATTGGAGTGGAACCGTTTTTGCTCTTAATATAGAGGGTCACGTAAGCAACATACCTATGAAGCTTGAATGAAATTGACACAAGGGTACAGTAGAAGTTGACGTTTAAATATTGTTCTATTGGTAGCTCTTGCGACGTACTTGTTCATCGGAACGATACGGTTTTAGCGTTTTTGGTAGGGAGCCACCCTGGCAACATTACTGTGAAGTTTGAATTAAATTGGCCCAATGATTTAGGAGGAATTCGCTCTTAAAGCAAATTGTTGACGACGGTTATCTATTTTAGCACTGGCGGCCATTCCGCTCATCGAGCCAGAACCGTTTTAACTAATTTGGCAGAGGGTCATCTTTGCAACATTCCAATGAATAGTGAATGAAATTGGCACACGGGTACATGAGGAGTTGTCGTTTACAGATGTTTTCTCTGTTTGGTCATGGCGTCCAACTTGTTCATTGAAGCAAAACAATTTTGAATCAAATTGGCCCAAGGGTATAGGAGGAGTTCGCGTTTGAAACAAAAACTTTTATAC
Source organism: Lucinisca nassula (assembly GCA_963580285.1). Classification (NCBI taxonomy): domain Eukaryota; kingdom Metazoa; phylum Mollusca; class Bivalvia; order Lucinida; family Lucinidae; genus Lucinisca; species Lucinisca nassula. The sequence continues at coordinate 22,467,407 of OY757023.1, forward strand.
GTTTTTCTATTTTTAGCTGTGGTGGCCCTTTTGCTCATTGGAGTGGAACCGTTTTTGCTATTTATGTAGAGGGTCACCTAAGCAACTTTACCATGAAGCCTGAATGAAATTGGCCCAAGCATACAGGAGGAGGTAATGAGGTAATGGCCAAGTTTGACCGACTCAGTATATGAAGATAGATAGTTGTCGTTTAATTATTTTTTAGCTCTGGCGGCATTTTGTTCATCGGAGCGGATCCATTTTAGCATTATCGTTACAGCGCCACCCAGGCATCACCCCTGTGAAGTTTGAATCAAATTGGTATAAGGGTTTGGAAGGGGTATGCATTTAAAGCAAATTGTTGACGATGCACGACAGACGACGCACGGCGCCCGACGCACGACGGACGACGGACATTTACTGATCCCAATAGCGCACCAGGAGAACTTCGTTCTCAGATTAGCTCTCAGATTAGCGATTAGCTGAAAACGCAATGACTGAGCAATTCACAACTTTTGCCAGACATTGGCTGTCCTGACATATAACTACTTTGCTGACAGCAGTACGTTCCATTGCGAAAACGTACCCGTGTGACATAGTGCATTTTTCATATCAGCAAAATGGCTATTTTTTCTGATAAAAATCCGCGATACTTTTCTTATTAATACTGCAAACATAGGTTGTGGGTGCTCGTTAGAACCGCCTCATAGGGGTGGTTCTAACGAGTACCCACAACCTATGTTTTGGAGCAGAAATAAGAAAAATAATGAATACCCCCGTACACCCCAGTTTTCTCTATATAAAGTGGGGTGTACGGACTTGTTCACGTGATGCTGCACAAAGGATTAAATCAAAACTTACAAGGGAGTCCCGCTTATTGGGACTTGGATAAAAAAGACTGGGCTGCAGGGTGCTCTCGGGTCCGAGTCTGCACAGGCAAAGTGATGCTAGTCGGACCATCCCCACATATTATAAGAATCTGATATGGGGTTCTGTTGTAGATGAGCGTTTCCATCCCGAGGGATGACCGTGCTGAGCGGAACCGAGGCTACGCCCATATACCACATATTGGATTCTTTTTCTTGCACAACACCTCCGGTTAGTTTTGACAGCTCGCACATGTTTTTTGTTTACAAAATTAAAGTAGTGCGGAAGTAGTTCCGGCAGTTGAATAGGATTGAAGCGCATTTATGTTAGTTGCCTGGGTCGGAACACAAGGGTCAGAACATAAATTTCTATCCCAGGGTAAAATCACGGATTTCCTTGTCTGGTGTGCAAGAAAATACTTTCTATGAAAGGGTTATCCTTTGGGAGCAAGAAGTACACCACAGAACTGAAAAGTACACATGTACATCACGACAACGCGCCTATATGGTTTTGATCCCCTTGAACCCCACTTTTATATTGTAAAACTGGGGTTTGCAGTGGTAAACCTTATTTTTCTTATTTCTGCTCTAGAGTATAAATTGTGGGTACTCGTTAGAAGGCTGTCCTAACGTGTATCCACAATCTATATTCTAAGCAGAAATAAGAAAAATATCACAATTTTTCATTTTAAATTTTTCCTTTTTCTGGTGATAAAATTTACAAAGCATTTGTATAGGCGAGTTTTCGTAATGTGTCAAACTTCCATTTTGGAATCAACGATCTCAAAGGACAAGAAAGTATAAACTACACTAAGATGAAGCAAGGTTGAGTGGCAAATTCCACCCCCGGTATTTACCAGTGGCATTTACTGGTATTTACCGGCCTGGAAAATATGCCCAAAGTGGCAAATATGGCAAATATGGCAAATATGATTTTGGTCTTAAAATATTTTAGAAATCTCGACCAAGTCAGAAATTGAGATATTAAGCAGGTAAAAATAAAATCACAGGTATGCATTTAGCTGTGCCATTGACACTAATCCCGATAGCTCAGTTGGTAGAGTGTCCGCTCCGGGGAACGGGAGGTCTCGGGTTCGACATGCTTTAACCTTTATCCTGCTCTTGGCGACAAGCCCTATCTTTGCAAACAGTGTAGATCCAGATCAGATGGCTTCTGAAGGATCTACACTGTTTGACATTCAGTTTATGAATATGTAGAAATTAGGTGGAATTGAAAAGAGGTATCTTAGGTGTGAACTGAGTAATTGTATGGCTTTAAGCTATGTATACCCTAGAAGTTAGAGCATTACTGTTCATTAAATGTCCTGAAATTTAGCTAAACACGTCTAAAGCAAACTACTACTAGTCACCATGGTGAAGCTAAAAGATCCAATCTGGAACTTCTTTGCTGTTGTTGAACAAGACAACAAAACCAGTGTCAGCTGCATTGACTGCAAAGCGGTTGTCAGTGCTAAAGCTCCACGACTTCGTGCCCACAGAGAGAAATGTCCTGCCAACAGACCCTCCCAGAAACGACCACTGCCTGAAGATGATATTTCTACTGAGCCATCTACACCTACGACAGAGCCTTCCGCCAAGAAGCCAAGATTACTCCAATCCAGCATGACTTCGCACTGCCTGTCAACTGACCAGTCCATGTCCGAACGACTTGATGAGCAGATAGCCAGGCTGTTCTATGCCTGCAACCTACCATTCAACATCGCCGACCATCCAGTCTGGAAAGAAACCATCGAGATGCTCCGACCTGGGTACAAACCACCGAGTCGATCCAGCATTGGGGGCCAGCTACTTGACCGAGTCCATGACAAGATCACAACTATGGTTTCAGATGAAATGAAGGGTAAAGATGTTGTCCTTATTCAAGATGGTTGGAGTGACATACACAACACCCCAGTTATTGCCACCAGCCTACAGTGTGATGGAAAGGCCTACTTCATGTCAGCTATCGACACGGGAACCAACAAGAAGACAGCGGCCTCCTTTTTATTTATTTAATTTTCAAATAAATAACTAAAATCAGTGCTAAATCTAAATCAGCTTAATACTTTTGATTTTCAGATAATTAAGGTGTGTTGTTTAAACTACTTATACAAGTAATTTTTTGGAACATACTTGATGACCATCAATTGAATTTGCCATATTTGCAATATTTGCCATAAATGCCATAAATGCCGGTAAATGCCAGTGGCATGGAAAATATGATATTTGCCTGCATTTTTGCAACCTCGAGATGAAGGACAGGGGGACCTTATTCGGCCGCCACATAACCCCTTAACACCAACTCATGTGACGCAAATGTGTTTTATAAAAGAGGTATTCTTTAGAAGCAACGACCACACCGAAGAACTGAAAGTATGGAGTGTACAAGTTTTTTTCTATGCCAGACTAGCTAGTTTCGGCAATGTAGGCCTCATCAGTGACCCTTAAATAGTTTCAAAACTCGAGAATAGAATCAATGATCCCAAAGGACAAGAAAATATAATCTACACAAAGATGAAGGACAGGGAAACATTTTACGTACTCTACATAACCCCTACTGGTTTGCTCGGGTAGAGGGACTTGAGATGTCATTTCATCTCAGTGTCTCAATGTCGGGTAAACTTCCCAGAGAATGCAGCGTCTTCAAAATGACCTAAATATTACTGATGGGGACCAACCAAAATCTTACATAAAGTCTTTGGTTGCACGCCGGTGGGTCGGGCATCGGATTCCGTGGCGGTTCCGGCGTGGTGGCTTACTGAGAATTGGAAGTATCTGGTTTTGTGTAGTGTTGGTTGGTGCCTGGTGCTCTGTCTCTGATTGGGCCCGTCGGGGTCTGGCTGTTGGTTTTCTTTTGCTCCAGCATCTTAGTGGTTTCGTGCTGTCGAGTCCTCGTCGTTGTTTCATCTCTGTGGCTGTTTGATTTTTGTGTTCACGGAGTTGTTGCGCTGGTGGGTTAAGCGTTCTTCATGCGGACTGGACAAATGATTTGTCTAAATATCGACGGAAATATGGGCGAGGATTGTGGCCATGTAAAATCGATTTAAGCCCCCAGTGGAATTCATTTCACTGACCGTTCCAAAACGATTCTTCTGTCGCGGCTTATTATTGTTTTGGTTCGTCTTTTGGTGTGTGTATCGCATATATTATTTTGTTTTGGATGACCAATTGGTCATTTTGTGGGATTTTGTGGGAAAGTGAGTGTCCTTTTGGCTTTCGGCTATTGCTGCTTCCATTAGGGTTTAGTTGTTTCACGTTTGTGTTTCTTTCCCTTTGGTGTCTCCGATGGGAGCAATTAACCCAATTCCTGATCATTGCCTTCACTTCTATTTTGGAAGGCTATGGGTATCTCATAACCCAACATGTATATGACCAGTGATAAGTGGGGGAATATGTTGAATTGCTGATGGCTTTCTCAGTCGGATCAGGGCCTGCACTGTTTGCTAAAAGTTCAGTCATTTTCCAAATAGTTTTTGAAGGAAACACAACCTGAAACCCCTAAATTTTGAAATGGGATCCTGCTATATTAATTCCATTCGGTACAAAAAGGGTTAACATGCAAAAGTCAAGAAACGTTTTAATAAAAATTGATGACCGGCACCCAAAATGCACACAGTGCGTAGAAATTCATGTCATTTGATATCAAGTTATCAAGCAAGGCTTTGAGAATGCTTGTAGAATCGCGAGGCTTGCCGAGCGATTCTACATGCGTTTTCGAAGCCGAGGCTTCATTGCAAGATCCCCTGTCAGAATGGAATTTACTCTTTCTGTAAAATGACAACGCTACTGGCTATATGTATTTCATTTACTCGTCTGTCAGTCATACATGTACATGTAACAATATCATGCACTTTATTTCTGGGGGTGCAACATTGGCAGGCCTTCCAGAACGTGGGGTCATCCTCAAGGCTCTGTCTGCCGCACTAAAATGCCGACCCAGTGTTTACTACATGTTGCATTTGTTTGTTTTTTTTGTTTGTTTGTTTTGTTTTGTTTTCTGTTTTTTTTGTTTTTTTTTTTTTTTTTTTTTGTTTTGTTTTTTTCATAGCATCCTTGGCATGTTGAACTTGTTTTTTCATTCGCCGGAAATCGCGGAAAAAAACGTATCAGTGTCCATAGGCAATACCTGTTTGAAATGAATGGAATTTCTTATTAAAATTATGAAGGAAATAATATTATTTACCATTAAAGATATGAAATTTTACTCTGTTGTTGCAGATCCACGAAAAATATTCATGGATGTATTTTATTTAAGTATGTATTAATAGACGCTTCTATCTGCATTTTTAAAGCATGCCTGTATGTTCCACAGACTGCACGCGACATCACATGTTTGGTATTAAAACTGGGGTTAACAGGGGTAAACCTTAGTTTTCTTATTTATGCACTAAAATATAGAGTGTGGGTACTTGTTAGAACCGCCTCAATGCGGCGGTTCTAGCGAGTACTCACAATTGATATTTTGATGAGAAATAAGCAAAAAATATCACAAATTTTCATCTTAAAATTTTCGTTTTTTTTTTTTCACAGGTAAAGTTTACAATGTATTTGTATAGACGTGTTTTCGTAATGTAAAGCTAGAAAATTTGCAGATTCGCGAATATTTTATGTAAATATGTGCTTCCCTCTGCATTTTCATAGCATTATAAAATTATTCTAAACACGCTAAATTCCAGGTTTGGCTGACAAAAACATACATCACGTAAACCCGCCTATATAATTTAGACTCCCTTGAACCCCACTTTTATATAGTAAAACTGGGGTTTGCAGGGGTAAACCATAGTTTTCTTCTTTCTGCTCTAAAATATAGATTGTGGGTAGTCGATAGAACCGCCTCATCAAGGTGGTTCTAACGTGTACTCACAATCTAAATTTTGAGCAGAAGTAAGTAAAATATTCAAATTTTTCATCTTAAAAATATCGTTTTCATGGGAGTAACGTTTACAGTTTATTTGTCTGTCTGTCGTAATGATAACACGCCTGTATCAGTGTATGCCCTGCAGACTGCAATATAAAATTATTATAAAATTATTTTATACAAGCTAAAGTCAATGTTCGGTTGAACAAAAAAAAAAAAAAAAAAAAAAAACATATTTACGATTTTCTTCTGTTATATTTTGTTAGACCATTTTTTTTCAGATTTTACAATCATTTTCATTTTGTAAAAAAAAAATAAATAAATAAATGAATATCTTACTACTTCCCTAAAATCTTGAGCATACCTTTTAAACTAATTTAGATTTATGCAGTTATGAAATCTCCATCACGTGAACAATCCGTGAAATAAACATCACGTGAACTAGTCCGTGAAATGAAGACCCCCCTATACCCCACTTTATATAGAGAAAATTGGGGTTTACGGGGGTAAACATTATTTTTCTTATTTTTGCTCCAAGACATAGGTTGTGGGTACTCGTTAGAACCGCCTCAATGAGGCGGTTCTAACGAGCACCCACGACCTATGTTTGCAGTATTTATAAGAAAAATATCACGGATTTTCATCAGAAAAGTAGCCATTTTGGAGATGAGAAAAATGCACTATGTCGCACGGGTGTGTTATCGTAATGAAGACCTCCCTAAACCCCAGTTTATATGGAGAATACTTGGGTTTACGGGGGTAAATATTATTTTCCTTATTTCTGCTCCAAGACACAAGTTGTGGGTCTTCGTTAGAACCGCCACAATAGGGTGGTTCTAACGAGCACGCAAAACCTATGTTTGGAGTATAAATAAGAAAAATATCACAAAGTTTCATCAGAAAAAAATACCTTTTTTGAGGTTTGAAAAATTCACTATATGACACGGATGTGTTATCGTAATGTCGCGCCAAGTCCACATTACGAGAGAATGGCTGTGTATGGTGACATACATGTACAGGGAAACAACTCAGTTATGGCACAAGGACGTTTTCCCGAATATCCCGTTCAGTCCATTCGGCGCCTATCAAGAAAAGAATCGGTATGTTTAAGATAAGATAGGTAAGTATAGAGATACTTTTTTTACTTTATTTCTTAGTTTTCTACATATTAAAAATACGCCTATAGAAATACATAGTAAATTTTCTCGCGGGGAAAAATACGATGAAAAAGTGTGATATAATTCTTATTTCTCCCAGAATATAGATTGAGTCGGTTCTAATGAGTACCCACAATCTATATTTTCGAGCAGAAATAAGAAAAATAGGGTTTACCCTGTAAATCCAAGTTTAACTACAAAATTTTGGGGTCAAGAGGGTCAGAATTATACAGGCATGTTTTGTAATGATACTTCAACATTCCTCTATTAATACCAACTCCAGTTATGACTACTTCTTCGTTTGAACACACAATTTTGGACAGCTGATTGAGTCGAAGGTGTCGTGAACTGATTTTACTGGTCTACACTGAGTTAGAAAGTCCTGCTGTCCTTACGGCAGGTGAGGGTAGAGGGTGAATATTGTTATTTTCTGCTTCTTCTACACTTCCATTTATATCTATCTATCTCCCATCCCTCACTTTCATCTCCTATCTCTTCTCTCTGTCTCCTATGTCTCTGGGAGACATCGCAAAAACACCCAAATGGGTTTACGTGTCATTAAACCCCAACAAAACCAATCAATCAATGAACGCATATTTAAAAGGTTTGAGTTTTTTTTTTTTTCCTTTTCTTTTTTGTTTTCTACAGACAGAGGTTTTTAAAAAGATGTATTGTTGACTGGTCAAAAGTGGTTTTAACATCACGTGAACAAGTCCATGTAATGCACAGTTGCACACGCTTATGAACCCAACTTTACACAGAGAAAACTGTGGTTTACAGGGGTGTAATAAGTATTCATATTTCTGCTCTAAACCATGGACTCGCTAGAACAACCTCATCGGGGCGGTTCTAACGAGCAACTACAATCTATGTTTGGACAAGAAATAAGAATTATCACATTTTTTCAGCAAAAAGTAATGAAAGAATGTATAATAGTCGCAGGTAAGACTGACTATAGTTTATCAATGACCTTTGAGAGTTCAGCGTTCAAGCGTGACAAGACTAGTCCATGTTTTAGGGGAAGCATGTTTCGAATTTCTTTTTTTCACAGGAAGTCACCCAGTGTTGAATTCAACTGTAACACGAACAAAGCTGTGGATTGTATGGTCATTTGGTCCGCTTGCAGAAAGCATGCGAAAGGCACTCTACCGAACCTCTTTGTGGACTGAGCCAGTTTGACATATATTGACAACACCTGGGGCCAGTTTCATCAAAGCATTTGCGACGTATTTTCGTCTTAGAAAGATCGTACGAAGTTCTTACGACAAAAATCCTGTTTCATCAAATGCTCGAGATCTGCGATGTTCGCACATTTTGTCGTATTTCTGAGACGAAAATTTAGACATCGCACATTGAAATTTTCGTCTTAAACTTTGGAAATGTCACAGCCATAGCTGAAAAAAGATAACGGGCGGCATATGTTAAAGAAACCTACGCTTACATGTATCTCTGTAGTAACGTTGTTAAATGTATGGTACATACCATACCATTTCGCTTACCTTCGCAGATCACGCCCATTTCTGAAAAAAGCCCATGCATTGAAGAACCTCCGAAACACCCCTTTGTATAAACTTTAGTATGAGTTTGCGGTTGGGTTTTTTCTTTAAAAGAGAGATTGAGGGTACTCGTTAGAAGCGCCTCATTGTGGCTGTGCTTACGAGTACCCACAATCTATATTTCATATTGTAACCTAGAACCGATACTCGCTTTCATCCATCGGGGCTTGGAGAAATAGATTGGCCTGCACAGTACTTCCGCATAGAGCTGAAACCGACCAAACTTGATTACTGGTTAACCGCTTAGAATGCAAAAGCCTGCCCAAGAAAAGTGGTGCGAGTGGGGCCGCTCTTTTAACCCTAGCGGTTTCTTTTGATCGGTAGGGTTTAAGAAGTCATTTCATCTCAACGTCTGGTAAAAGCCCCACAAAATCGGAAGCAGCGTCTCCAAAATGACCTAAATACATGTACCAACGGTTGTCGGGTACTTGAAACCTCAATACAAACAAACAAAAGAACGGACGCCTTGAGGCCAGTTTCATCAATAAACATCGTACGATTAATCTTAAACTGTTCGTACGCACTTTTTAAAGAACTGCGTACGTCAGTTTCATCAAAACATCGCAAATTGTTCGTACGAAGCTACATTTGCGTTTCACCAAAATAAGTCGTAATTTTGAATATGCGCTGAAACAGGGCCGCTACTTGTCACATGCGCGATCACGTGCTGTGTTGAAATAGCCGTGTAAATTCGACAACACATTTTAAAATTATTGTCCCAGTGGACCTAGACGTATATTCAGTACAAACAACGTTGAATCAATATTGATTCTATGCTGTTTCAAACTTGTGTTTCGATTGCATTAAGATCAAAATAAAAAAATATGACACCGACCCTACCAATTTCAATTTCCGACCCTACCCAATGTCGTATTTGCATTTTCCCGTAGTAATTTTGCGTTTTAAGTACATTTTTGTAGTACCTTCCAAAATACAGTGATGACATTTTTGAGCATCTAAAATGAATGATGATATACAGTGCAAGTCCCAACAGGACAATTTTATTAACAAAACATATTCAAAAACAAAAACACATATAAAATACAAATCCGGCCCTGTTTTTTTTTTTTGTTTTTTTTTTTTTTTTTTGGGTGAAAAAATAAAATAATAAAAACAAGTTTCTCCTACCTACCGGCCAATATTTTTTTAGCATGTTAGCGGAAACATAGGTATTTCTTACGCCTTATATAATTTGAGGAAAAGGGATAAAATGTGAGACTTCGCTTAGCATTTTAATACCTTTTCTCGCTGAATTTAATAAATTCAGTAAGGCGTAAAAATTAGCTGTGTTTCTACTATCATGTTGAAAAAAATATTTGGTCGGTAGGTAGGAGAATTTTTTTTTCATTATTATATTTTTTTTTTTCTTCCGAAAAAAAAAAAAAAAAAAAAACAGGGTCGGGCCTGTATCTTTTTGTACATGTTTTTTGTTAATAAAATTGTCATGTTGAGACTTGCGCTGTATATAATAATTCATTTTAGATGCTACAAAAAGCACGCTCTGTAATTTGGAAGGTACTAAATGCCCCAAACTACAAAAATGTACTTTAAACGCGAAAGTACCATGGGAAAATGCGAAGACGACACTGGGCAAGGTAGAAAATTGAAAATGATAGGGTCGGTGTTTTTTTTTATTATTATTTTGTTCTTTTATTGATAAAAATAGTAGAGTCTGGGGGTCTGAAGCGGGGTTGGGCGGGTCAGTGGAAACACGACAATTTTTTTCAGGCCTAATTTCAATGTGCGGTGTCCAAATATTCGTCTCAGACATACGACAAAATGTGCGAACATCGTCGATCTCGAGCATTGATGGAACAGGATATTTGTCGTAAGAAATGCGAACGATCTTTCTTAGACGAAAATACGTCGCAAATGCTTTGATGAAACTGGCCCCTGAATAGCCCCGCCTTGTCAATTTTATCTGCGACTACTATACTTATTATCTTAATGAAATTCACATGTAGATTTTGTTTGTTTGATTTGCGGTTTAACGTCCCCGTCAACAATATAAAGGTCATTTTGGAGATGTCGCTTCCAACTTTGTGGGACTTTTAACCGACATTGCGATGAAATGACATCCCAATGTAACCAATATGGTTTATAAGCATGGACGGTCCCACTTGCACCGCTTTGCCTGGGCAGGCTTAGAAACCAATATGGTTTATTAGCATGGACGGTCCGACTCGCACCGCTTTGCCTGGGCAGGCTTAGATCCTCTAAGCGGCTGTTCTTCTGTCGCGGTTTTTTTTTGTTATGGTTTGTCTTGGGGTGGTTGTGTCGCTTATATTATTTGATTTTGGATAGCTTTTTGGCCATTTTGTGGGAAAGTAACTGTCCTTTTGGCTTTCCGCTGTTGGTGTGTCCGTTTGTGTCTGTTGCTTCATGTTTGTTTTTCTTTCCCTTTGGTGTCTCTCATGGGAGCTGTGGGTTAATTGTATCGATTCCTGATCATTGCCTCTACTTCTATTTACCAGTAATCGTGTGCGGGTCGGTGTCAGCTCTGCGTGGAAGCATCAAGCAGGCCATCTATTTCTTCAAGTTCCGATGGGCGGGGGCCGATATATACATGTAGAAGTAAAGGAATGGTCAGGAATTTGTAAAATTTTCTTGCACCATTACGAAAACACGCCTATGCAAATACACTGTAAATTTTACCCCGTAACAATGAAAAATTAAAGATGACCATTCATATAGATCGTGGATACACGTTAGAACCGCCTCATCGAGGCGGTTCTAACGAATACCCACAATCTATATTTCATAGCAGAAATAAGAAATATAAGATTTACCCCTGTAAATCCCAGTTTTCCTATATAAAAATGGGGTTGAAGGGGGTCAAAACTATAAAGGCATGTTTGCCGAATGCCTCCATGATGATGCAAGACTTCAAAGGGTAAGAAACAATAACATAAAACACCACTTTTGAACAGTCCAGTTGATGGTTTCTATACAGGAAGTTTACCATACAGTTAGGTTTTACAAGTCTGTTCATTTCGCCGATGAAGGTCACTGATGAGGCCTAATGGGCCAAAACGAGCTAGTCTGGCCCAGATACATGTACACTCCATAGTTTTCAGTTCTGTGATGTATTCCTTGCTTCCAAAGGATAATCCTTTCTAGAACATATTTGAGCCAGCGCACGACAAAACGATCAGGCTGATCTGAGTCTTCGTCAGGCGCACATGTCTTATTGTAGGTTTTGTCATGCGCTGGCTCATTTATAATGTGATGGCCTAGAATAAATATTCATTATTATTGACGTTATGGTATAATCTATTTAATTCGAAAACTTCGGGGACCACTATGATAAACTAGGTAGTGGATAAGATCAGACATTTGACTAAGGTTATGAAACTAACAGGAGGGTTTATGGTGATTACTGTAATATTAAGAGATTTTACGACCGCATCAAAAACAATGGGATAGTCATCTATACTCAAGGGAAGACATGTGAGGCCTGCGATGTATCAAAAGTATGCTTTTGCGCATAACCGCTTTTGGTTTGTTTGGCAAAACTTAGTATTTGGTAAGTATTAACATCTATTAAATATTTGTAATGCGTTTATTTATTTTGTCATCACAAAAACACGCCTATGTAATTTTGACCCCCTCGACCCCCACTTTTATATAGTAAAACTGTTGTTTGCAGGGGTAAACCTAATTTTTCTTATTTCTTCTCTTAAATATAAATTGTGGGTACTCGTTAGAACCGCCTCGATTAGGCGGTTCTAGCAAGTACCTGCAATCTTTATTTTGAGCAGAAATAAGAAAAATATCACAATTTTTCATCTTAAAATTTGCATTTTTTGGTGATAAAAGTTTCAATGTATTTGTATAGGCGTGTATGCGTGATGTGTTTGGTTTGTTTTCGATTGTGTGTTAGTCGCCCAAATGTTAATAAACACGACAGCCTTACGTTGCTGATGTCCACGTGTCTATAACTGATTTGTGAGAAACTCGGATAAGGGTTGATTAACTCCGCGCTATTCTGATCGTTCTGAGGTTAGAGTACTGTGTGAAGAGGGTGTAGTTTATACTATCACGAAAACACGCCTATATAATTTTGACCCCCTCATACCCCACTTTTATATAGTAAAACTGGGGTTTAAGGGGGTATACACTATTTTACTTATTTCTGCTCAGAAACATAGATTGTGAGGACTCGAAAGAACCGCCTCGTCGAGGCGGTTCTATCGAGTCCCCACAATCTATGTTTTGAGCAGAAATAAGAAAAATATCACAATTTTTCATCTTAAAATTTCTCATTTTTGACCAAAATATTGCAATGTATAGGCGTGTTTTCGTAATGTAACTTATTTTAGTTCGATTGCGATGAAAGCTTCAAAACAGAAGTGAAGGCAACGATCAGGAATCGATACAATTAACCCATAGCTCCCATCAAAGACACAAAGGGAAAGAAACACAAACACGAAAAACCTAGACCCCAATGGAAACATCACAAGCGAAAAGCCAAAAGGACAGTTACTTTCCCCACAAAATGGCCAATTGGCTATACAAAACAAAATAATATAAGCGATACATATACTCAAAGACAAGCCCAAACAAAAATATACCACGACAGAAGAACCGCCTTGGCACGGTCAGTGAAACGAATTCTACTTGAGGGCTTAAATCGATTTTACGAGGCCGCAATCCTCGCCCTTACTTCCGTCGCGATTTAGACAAATAACTTGTTCAGTCCGCATGAAGGCCTCCAAACTCATCAGTGCAACATCTCCGAGCACACCAAAAAAATCAATCAACCATAGAGATGAAACAACGGTGAAGACTCCACAGCAAGAAACCGCTGAAATGCTGGAGCAAAAGAAGACCAACAGTTAGACTCCGATGTGCCCAACCTCAGGCAGAGCTTCAGGCACAAACCACATTACATGAAATAAGATTCTCTCTAATTCTCATTTAGGCTATACGCTGGAACCGTCATAGAATCTGGGGCCTGACCCACCGGTGTGCAAGCCTATTGAATCGCTCTCGAATATTCACTCCGGGTGTTATCGCACGCACGCGAGAGAGAGGCAGTGGCTTTTACACCACTGCTACCCATTTACACATGGGTGGAGTGGGGCAGAGTCAATACGTGTCTGGCCTAAGGACACACCTCGATACCGGTGGCCGGATTCGAACGCACAACCTCTCGATCATAAGTCGAACGCGTTAACCACTGCGCTATCGGGGCTGACTAAAGAGGGTTTAGACACAGGGGTTAGGTTTGACAATTAGGGAAGACCCAGATCAGACGCCGCGTTGTACGTTGTTTGTTTAAAGTACATGAATTTAAGTGTTAGTCCATATTCGGGACTATTTTTCCGGCCTATGCTAAAAGATAATAGACCCACATTAAGAAAGCACGCCTATACAAATACAGTAGAACTTCGATGGCTCGAACACCGATGGCTCGTTTACCATGTATGTGTCGAACCCATTCTTGAGCCCCTAGCGAAATCCTCTACGTCAGAAATAGTGGGGGATATTTAAGGACATTTTAGTCTATTATCTTGCCAATGTATGCTGTGTGTACTCATTATAAAACACATAAAGGATATCCAAAAGTATATCGTTTACCTCCTGGCAGTCTCCCTCAGTGGCTCGAACTACCCCTGTCTCGAACAGATTATCGAGATCCCAAAGGTGTTCGAACCATTGAAGTTCGACTGTACATTGTAAATTATACCGCGAAAAAACACGATAAATTTAAGGTGAAAAATTATGTTACTTTTCTTATTTCTGCTCAACATATAGATTGTGGGTACTCATTAGAACCGCCTCCTCATTGAGGCGGTTCTAACGAGTACCCACAATCTATTGAGGCGGTTCTAACGAGTACCCACAATCTATGGTTTTGAGCAGAAATAATACAAATAATGTATACCCCTTAGAAAACCCAGTTTTCAAGACAAGCTTCCTACGTTATATTGGTTACCCAAATAGTATTCTTCGGTCGCGGTTTATTTTTGTTATGGTTTGTCTTTGGGTGTTTGTGTCGCTTTTATTATTTTACTTTGGATAGCCTATTGGCCTTTTTGTGGGAAAGTAGTTGTCCTTTTGGCTTTACGCTATTTTGTTTCCATTAGGGTCAGTTGTTTCATGTTTGTGTATCTTTCCCTTTGGTGTCTCTGATGGGAACTGTATCGATTCCTGATCATTGCCTCCACTTCTACTTTTCATAAAAGACCATACAAAGCATGGTTTATTGCAAATTTAAGCTATTGTACCACCACTGATCTCTCCAAAGTATTAATTTCATGTTTTACTGCCAATAAAAACATGTGATAAAATATTGTGCAAAAGTCTTCGAAAGATCAGGTAGAAATCTGTTTGGCCTATACTGAACAATTATAATGAAGTTTTAAATAAATTGAAATCCAGGCGTTTCGTGCTTCAAGTCTATCTACTTATGATTTTTCCACCCTTTACACTACACTTCCTCATAATCTTATAAAAAAAAAAAACTTAATGATTTAATTGAATGGACATTTCATAGGGAAGACCCCCTCTGTCTTGCATGCAATGTAAGAAATGCTTTTTTAACTTCTGAAGAGCATAAAAAGTATACTTTATGGTCATGTCAGAAAGTGTGTCAAGCCCTCACCTTTCTACTTGCCAATATTTACATAAGACTCGGTACTAAGTTATTTGGAGAAGCTGTGGGTTTTCCGATGGGTACTCATTGCGAACCACTTGTGGCTGATCTGCTTTTGCTTTGTTATGTGAGAGACTCCATGATGCCCGTCTCTGCTGCAAACCAGTCTGAAATCATTGCAGCTTTAAGCTCCACTTCTAGATATTTGGATGATTTATTAAATATTGAAAATACCTATTTCGATGGTTTGATCAGTCAAATTTACGCCCCAGAACTGCAGTTAAATAAAACAAATTCTTCTGATACCGAGGCCCCGTTTTTGGATTTATATCCATCTATTATAGATTGGTTTGTTTCTTGCAAAATTTATGATAAACGCGATGATTTTGATTTTGAGATTGTAAATTTTCCTTTTTTGGATGGTGATGTTACCCGTGCGCCATCCTATGGCGTTTACATTTCGCAATTAATTCGATTTGCCAGAGTGTGTAGTCAAGTAACAGACATCAACACTCGTAATATATTGTTAACAGCTAAACCTCTTAATCAGGGTTGTTGTTACCATAAACTACGCAAAGAATCTTTAAACGGCCGTAAAACAAACAAACCAAAAAAAAAAAAAAAAAAAAAAAAATACGCAAAGCCTTTTTTTTTCAAAATTTTATAGACGTCATTCTGATTTAATTTCAAAAATCGATATTGGACTTAAATCTCTTCTGCAACAATGTCTATCGCTTCCCGAATTTTATGGTGACTTAGTAAATAAATTCAGAAAAATATATAACCGCAATGACTTCAGCACCCAATTTCGTAAAATCATTCTTCGATATAAAAAGATTGGGTACAACATAAATGTTATACGACAGACTGCACGCACGGTATTTGACCCAATCACCGTTGACAACTTTGCTGTCCTCTTTAATTGCACGCCGGCGGGTCAGGCCTCAGATTCTATGACGGTTCCAGCGTGAAGGCTTATGTTGGTTGGTACCTGATGCTCTGTCTCTGGTCGGACCCATCGGAGTCTTACTGTTGGTTTTCTTTTGCTCCAGCATTTCAGTGATTTCTTGCTGTCGAGTCCTCATCGTTGTTTGATTTTTGTGTTCACGGAGATGTTGCACTGATGAGTTAGGAGGCCTTCATGCGGACTGAACAAATTATTTGTCTTAATCGCGACGGAAGTAAGGGCGATGATTGTGGCCACATAAAATCGATTTAACCCCCCCCCCCCCCCCCCCCTCCCAGTGGAATTCGTTTCCTCTGACCGTTCCAATGCGGTTCTTCTGTCGCGGTTTATTTTTGTTATGGTTTGTCTTTGGGTGTTTGTGTCGCTTATATTATTTTATTTGGATAGCCTATTGGCCATTGGCCATTTTGTGGGTAAGTAGTTGTCATTTTGGCTTTCCGCTATTGATGTTTCCATTAAGGACTGTTGTTTCATGTTTGTGTTTCTTTCCCTTTGTTGTCTCTGATGGGAGCTGTGGGTTAATGTATCGATTCCTGATCATTGCCCCCACTTCTATTTTACTATATAAATTGGGGTTCAAGGGGTCAAAATTATATAGGCGTGTTTTCGTGATGCATCAATGCTGTCCGTGCTTTAATTGTCATTGGTATAACGGGTCCCATTTTAGTCACTGTCTGCACATGTTATTACCTGTTAAGTATGACCAAATTATCCTACGGAGGATAGATACATGTATCATAACACGATTCGTAAAAAATAACACGCTGACAACGAATGTATTTTTATCCATTTTGCAAGAAACCAAAACGTGTGGTTTATTTTTGTTGTTATGGCTTGTCTTTGAGTATGTGTATGGCTTATATTATTTTGCTTTGGATAGCCAATTGGCCATTTTGTGGGAAAGTAACTATCCTTTTGGCTTTCTGCTATTGATATTTCCATAAGGTTCTAGTTGTTTCATGTTTGTGTTTCTTTCCCTTTGTGTCTCTGATGGGAGCTCTGGGTTAATGTATCGATTCCTGATCAGTGCCTTCACTTCTGTTTTGTCTTGTGTCTGAAATTAACCAGCGTTGTACATGCATGTCCAATTACGTTTTCTTTTTAAACCCCCAAAAAGTCATAATTTGCCTTGGTTTATAATACACCCATACATATTTTCTAAATAAAGAAAACGAGTTTCCCATGGGAAACAAATTACATGGTAGATAACCAGACCCCCTGTGTACGACAGGCAAGGCGTCATGGGACAGTTAATGGCAGCACTTTGTTGTTCCCGCTAAGTTTTTGATTAGTTCTCGACAATTCCTGGAGAAAGCAATGCATACTGTTTGAATTTAAAAGTGCCCCACACATGCACAAAATCAAAACAGAACACCAAAGAAACACTTCCTTTTAGCACAGGCATTCAACTTACCCCACCCACTACTTTTACATACAAAAATCAAGACACCTTCTCACTTTTACAGATCCTGAAAATTTACTCCCAAAACACCAATACTAGCACCTGTTGAATCGTCTTGTACACTAAGTCACTTGCAAAGAAATAAACAGAAAAAGTATAGATACGTACAAGCACTACGTCATCGCCCAGTCATATCATTTGCCGGAACTTACCGGTGGTTGGATAAAACGATGTTATTTTCTGTGAGCATATCTTACATTTGGATTTGAAAGGACGAACTTGACCATTGAACTGTTATGCTAACTCAAGAACGTTGAAACACAACAAAGGGAAAGATATATTTATTGACAGATAAAATAAAAAGATAACTGTTGTAGCGATCGGCTCGTTTCAATGCGACAAGACAGGAATGACAGACAAGCGTATCACCGACCCATGTAAAAGCCGCTTTGGTATGAAGAACCAATCGGATCGAATAATCCTGCTGAATCGGTTAATTTGATTTACCTGATTGGCTAATCATTGCGAATTCCGAGAGTTCGGTAGCATCACAATAACAAGTCCGTTAAACGAAGAACCCCTAAACCCCACTTTATATATAGAAAAAAATGGGGTTTACTGGGGTATGCATTATAAGTCTTATTTTTGCTCAAAAAGCATAGATTGTGGGTACTCGTTAGAAACGCTTCATTGAGGCGGCTCATCCGAGCATTCACAATCTATGTTGTAACCATTTTTACTAATATTTGTCATTTCTGGCACCATGTTTGACTCCATTATTTCACATGAACATGTTTTCCTAACGAAACATCGATAAAAAGCCGAACCAGAAGGTTAAAAGCCCATACCACCTCGATGGTCCCCTATCCGAGTCTTAATCTGACTCCGATAAACACAGCCCCGGCCATCGGGGCTTGAAGAAATAGATGGGCTGCATGATGCTTCCACGCAGAGGTGAAACCGACCCGCACACGAGTACTGGTAAACCGCTGAAAGGATCTAAGCCTGCCCAGGGAATGCGGTGCGAGTCGCCCCGCCCATACTTATAAACCCTATTGCAGAGCTTGAGATGGCATTTCACCTCAATGTCGGGTAAAAGTCCCACAAAACTGGAAGCAACGTCTCCAAAACGCCCTTTACAGTGTTGACGGGGACGTTAAACTTCAAAACAAGCAAACAGGACTGAGTAGGCAGGAACTGAACAGAATAGAATAAACATGTAGAAAGCAGTAGCATCAACAACATAGGGGAAATTGCATTACGATGACACACCTGTGCGACATGGTGCATATTTCTTATCTCCAAAATGGCTATTTTTCTTATGAAAATCCCTGATATTGTTCCTATAAATACTGCAAAAATAGGTCGTTGGTGCTCGTTAGAACCGCCTCATTGAGTCGGTTTTAACGATTACCCACAATCTATGTCTGGAGTCGTTGGTGCTCTTTTGATCCGCCTCATTGAGGCGGCTCTAACGAGTACCCACAACCTATGTCTTGGAGTAAAATAAGAAAAATAATGTATACCCCCGTAAACCCCCGTTTTCTCTATATAAAGTTGGGTATAGGGGGTCTTCATTTCAAAGACTAGGTCACGTGATGTGATGTGACACCGAGTTCTCCTGACACAATGGGGTGGGGCGTTGACCTCCAGGTCACATAGGACATCAAAACTAACTGAAACATTTATGATCAAATGTAGCGGCAATAAACTTTACCAGTATCCCGGGCTGAAGCTCGGAATTCACTTGTTTTTTTTTTTTTCGAAAAGGTCACATATGGTGCACTGAGGTGTCAACCTTAGTCCTATTGGTACCGAACATTACAGACAGACCTCGTATGTGTCCTTTCGTCCTGTCGGTACTGTACATAATTAACATAAAGGACCTTACATGGGTGCTCATGTATTATTGAATTTATTACACGAGTTTCACTGTGCGTTCCAAGGCGGTTCTTCTGTCGCGGTTTATTTGATATGGTTTGTATCGCTGATATTATTTTGTTTTGGAAAGCCAACTAGCAATTTTTTGGGATAGTAACTGTCCTTTTGGCTTTCCGCTATTGACGTTTCCATTAGGGTCTGTTTCATGTTTGTGTTTCTTTCCCTTTTGGTGTCTCTGATGGGAGCTGTGGATTAATTGTATCGATTCCTGATCAATTGAAAAGCCGAACCAGGAAGTTAAAAGCCCAATCCACCACGACGGTCCCCTATCCTAGTCCAAGTCTGACTCCGGTAAGCAAAAAGGGCAAGCAAATCATGCTCAACCCAGGCAAGCTGAATTCCCTTTGTACTTCCTTACTTTCTGTAAAATACATCTATGAAATTATTTTTTTTTCGTTATGACAACGAAGACAAAGAGTCAGAACAGGACAAAGTAGGATAGAACTGAACAGAATATACAGTGTAATAAACATGTAGAAAGCAGTAGCATCAACAACGTGGGGCAAATTTACACCGAGTGCTCCATACACTTGGGGATGGGTCAATGGCCGCTACACCCCTACCCTCTTATTGAAAGTTATGCCTCCAGGTCGCACAGGACATCAACACTAACTGAAAAAAAATGGCAAAAGATAGTGGCAATAAATTGTACCAGTTTCCAGGGCTGAAGCTCTGAATTTACTTGTTTTCGAAAAGGTCACACGGACCTCGTATGTGTCCTTTCATCCTGACGGTACTGTTCATTATTAAAATAGATGATCTTACATGGGTGATCATGTATTATTGAATTAATTAAACGAGTGGAGGAAAAGGGATAAAGTGCCTCGCATTGTATCCCTTCTCCTTAACGAGTTTAATAAATTCAATAATACATGTGCACAAATGCAAAATTCTATTTATCATATGACATTTAAAACGCATTTTATTCACGATTGTTTACCAAAAATGTCAATTTTCCTCCATTAGTAAACGCGGCGTCGCTAAAGCCGTCGCACATGTACGTTACGGGACGTATCTCGCTAATTTGCATATTTAATCCACTAGTGGATTATCGAAAATATAACATGACGGTATTACGTTATTACACTCTCAGACACGACGTCATATGATAAATGTGATATCTGCCTGACAATTATATTGTCATATTACATGTTTGTTTGATTTGAGGTTTAACGTCCCCGTCAACACTGTATAGGTCATTTTGGAGACGTTGCTTCCAATTTTGTGGGACTTTTACCCAACATTGAGATAAAAAGACATCTCAAGCCCTGCCGCCCAATGAAACCAATAGGGTTTATAAGCATGGACGGGCCCGACTCGCACCGCTTTGCCGGGGCAGGCTTAGATCCTCAAAGCTGTTTACCAGTACTCGTGTGCGGGTCGGTTTCAGCTCTGCGTGGAAGCATCATAAGTCATCATCGCCTAGCTGATGCAGCGCAGAGAAAAAACCACTTGTGTTTAGCTATTTTTACAGTTGTGTGTGTATGTGTTTGTCCGTATGTGCGTGTGTTTTGTGTGGCAATACAACCTTTGTCCACACGTTGCTTTGATCTTACCCATTAAACAATATGTGGGCAGAAAATATAGTACCAACCGTGCGATTTGCATACCAACTGAACATATACAACTTCTTAATGGGTTAATACAACTATGAGAAAATATCAAAAGCCTTATGCTCATCTCATGCATTATTAAAAACCGCCAACTTAGATTCATATTTAGTATACCATTGTTTCCTTTGACCATGAGTAATGGAAGCGCTTCGAGTCCAGAGAAAAGGGAAATAGGGAAAACGTCTACCGTAAACTGATATGAACATGTTGAAACACAGATCATGTTACTCTCCATTTCAGACTCTCATCCTAGATCGAATGACCGGAGCGACGAAGAAGTTTGCTGTGATGGACGATACCAAATCAACTTTTTCATGGCTGTCACGGAACAACTTGCCACACAGCTTAGTGTCAGCACATAAATTTAAGAGAGACTATGGTCGTGCCAAACCCCAATGCCCCCCGTGTGAAACATGTGCTTTAGCTCTGGCTTCTTCTATCCATGGTCGGAGGGAGATAACCCCAACACCGGTAGATGTACAAGGAGAACTCGGTTATCTTTTTTAAACATAAACGTGTCTAAATGATGGATATGTGGAAGATCAAAGAACATAAAATAATTGTGATGATATGTACTATCTATACATCGACTGGGAAACTATGCAAACAACATGAATATGTAATGTAATCTTCGTGAAGTGCCCCGAATACTCATTGTATTAAGCGGCCAACAGGAGTTCAACATTATATTTAACAATGGCATCACACAACTTCAATTTAAATATCCCTATTTCACTATATCGAGTACAGAGAAAAGGGAAATAGGGAAAAAGTCTACCGTAACCTGATATGAACATGTTGAAACACGTGATTCTCTGACTCCCAACTTTGTAAACAGAAAACAGGGGTTTACATTGGTATACATTAGGTTACTTATTTCTTGCAGACCAGATAAGGAATTCCATAGTTTTAGCTAGGGATAGAATATAAGAATCTTATATGGGTGCGAGGGGTGGATGGAAAAATCCGTCCCGAGGAACACTGTCCGGCATCACGAGGCTTGCCGAGTGATGCCGGACAGTGATCCCGAGGGACGGATTTTTCTATCCACCCCTAACACCCATATTGGATTCTTTTTCTTGCATACCTTCCATTTCTTAAAGCGGATTTTGAATGCTGCAGTCACTTCGGTTACCAACGTCCGCCATATTGTGTTGACACTGCAGGAATGTTTAGTGACGTTGCTGTGACGTCAACCTTAACGAAAGCGCATACGAGGTCGCAATCAACCAGTGCATTTATCAAACACGCGATAATATTCGATTTGGTGTCGGAACACCCGGGTCAGAACATGAATTTCTATCCCAGGATAAAATCACGGATTTCCTTGTCTGGTGTGCAAGAAATTCTGTTCAAACCACGGTGTTCTTATCCACAATCGACGGACCCGCCTGTCGGAGCTAGAAGAAATAGACTGGGCTTCATGATGCGTTCACGCAGAGCTGAAACCGACTGCACATGAGTACTGGTAAACTGCTTAGAGGTTCGAAGCCTGCCCAGGAAAAGTGGTGCGAGTCAGACCGTCCTTGCATATAAACCCATTGGTTTCATTGGGCGGCAGGGCTTGAGATGTCATGGGTCAAAGTCCCACACAATTGGAAGCAACGTCTCCAAAATGACATATAAAGTGTTGACGGGGACGTTAAACCTCAAACCAATCAATAAAACACTTGCATGTGCCCACAATCGAATGTTCTCGCGTTTTTTATAAATACACTGGTTGAATACGACCTCATATGCGCCGTTGTTAAGATTGACGTCATAGCACGTTACGAGACGTCACTAAACACCACTGTAGTATCATCACAATATGGCGGACTTCGGCAACCGAAGTGACTGCAGTACTAAAACACTACGCTCAGAAATGGAAGGTATGCAAGAAAAAAAAAAACTACATGGGTGTGAGGGGTGGATGGAAAATCCGTCCCTCGGGATTACTGTCCGGCATCACTCGGCAAGCCTCATGATGACGGACAGTAACCCGCGGAACGATTTTTTTCACCCAACCCTCACACCCATGTACGATTCTTATATTCTGCTCTAAGACACAGGTTATTTGTACTTGTTAAAACTGTCTTAATGAGGCGGTTATCACGGGTACTGGCAACCTACGTTTGGATTATAAGTAAGAGAAATATCAGAAACTGTCGTCAGAAGAGTAACCATCCTGGAGATATGAAAGAATGCACTAAGACTAGAACGATAAATCTGATAATCGATTAATCGATCGATAAGTTCCACAATAATGATTATCAGTACTAATTGTAATCGATTATTTGATAAGTGCAATTTACTACACAAACTTGTGCCTAAAATAGCTGGTTCAGTGGCAAACAGTGCAGACCCTGATGAGACGCCGCATTTTGCGGCGTCTCATTTAGGTATACACTGTTTGCTTAGGCCTGCCTGTGCAAATATACTTTTGGTAAAATACAACATATGCTGAGAGTCAGGCTCAGACAAAGCCAGTCAGGTAAAATTATTATAAAATCTTCAGTGTTTACTAATCGATTATCGATCACATTGTCAGCAGCTCCGATTAGCCAGTCCTAGACTGCACTATGCCACATGGGCATGTTATCGTAAAGAAAGATAATGGGGCTAACCACAGCGTTAGAACTGGGCAATTTTGAACTCATTAACGGTATTCAGCTATGGTTGCTATGTCGGGAGATATCGTTTCGCATGGTACAGTTCTGTGATTGTCAACTATCAGCTTACTTACATTACAAGTAACTAAGTATTTTGTTTGGAAATCCCCGACTCAACCTAGGGTGGTTTTTGGACTCTTGCATGCTTCCATTTTTTACATGCATTGAAATCATCTGATGTTTACGTCAGTGGTCAGTACTGAAGTTCAGGAAAAATGCGTTCTGGTAAATATACGTTAACAGAACTCCATTTAAAGTTTGCAGACTCATCTTAGTTTCAACATAACATAATGTTCATTTTCGCCTAACAAGGTTAACCGAATTTATTCAGTTGCCCGTAAAACTAGTCATAGTTTCGCCGAACTTTTTCAAAGTTGCAGTTTCTTGAAATAAAAAGTAAGAATTTATCTATTTATTTATTTATTGGATAAGATGATTTAATGCGAGGTAAGTGTAAACCAGAGTATCTAAGGAAAAGTTCCCGCCCTTCTATGCAGGGTTTGGCATCTTGTGCTATCATGTTCACAAGTCCATTAAATGAAAACACGCCTATACAAAAACTTTGAAAATTAAACTCCCTAAAAAAAAAAATTTTAGACGAAAAATTGAGATTTTTTCTTATTTCTGCTCAAAATATAGATTGTGGGTACGCGTTAGAACCTCCTCGATGATAACGAGTGCCCACAATCTATAATTTAGAGCAGAAATAAGAAAAATAAGGTTTACCCCTGTAAACCCCAGTTTTACTATATAAAACCGACCCCGATAGCTCAGTTGGTAGAGTGTCCGCTCCGGGGAACGGGAGGTCTGGGGTTCGATCCCGGGCCGCGACATACCAAAGTCGTTAAAAATGGTACTAGCTGCTCCTCGCTTGGCACTCAGGTTTACGGGGAAGAGCTAGGACTGGTCGATCCAGTGTCAGGATAATGTGACTGGGTGTGGTATCATGTAATGTGTCTGGGACATGATACTTCTGTGAGGCAGCACTATAAACGTGAGCATTGAGCTCCCTGTCGCAACCAGACACCGTCGTGATATGACTGAAAAATTGTTGAAAGCGACGTTAAACCCGAATTCACACACATTTACTATATAAAAGTGGGGTTCAAGTGGGTCAAAATCATATAGGCGTGTTTGCGTGATGGACTACCCCTGTTAACGTCACCATATATGGAGTAAACACTTTGGTTTGATGGATATGGATTATTTTCCATATTTCCGCTCGAAGACAAAAGCTCTTGGTACTCGACAGTACCTCCCAAATGAAAAAGATAATTATCCCAAATTTTTATTAAAAATTAGCCGTTTTTAAGAAATTACTATGTTACACAGATCTGGTATCGATATATGTCCCGGACAGGGTTTGAACACACGTTGTATTTTGATACAAAGTGTAATTGATGGTACTCTGCAAAAGGATTTTTTTCCTAGAAATCGCCTCCGATTACATAATAAAAAATAAATGTATTTTTGGGGGGAAATAATACGGAACCAGGGAAGGGGCATGCAATTTTATTTTAATATGTTGTGCGAACAAGATATTAAGTTGTGCGCACAAGATAATATGTTGTTCGAACAAGATATTAAGTTGTGTGAACAAGATAATATCTTGTGCGCACAAGATATAATGGTCTGCACAATATCTATGATGTGCAGACAAGATATTATTTTGTCCGCAAAAGATATGTTGTGCAAACAGGGTAATATCTTGTGCGCACAAGTGATTTAGTTGTGCGAACAAACTAATAAGTTGTGCGCACAAGAAATAAATGTTGTCCGCAGAAGATATATGTTGTCCAAACAAGATAATATCTTAATCGCACAAGATATTATATTGTGCGAACAAGAAATAAGCTTGTACGCACAAGAAATTATCTTGTGCGAACAAGATATTATCTTGTACGCATAATATATTATCTTTTTCGCACAACATATTAAAAAATATCATGTCCCTTCCCGGGTTCCGTAGTAAATACTGGTGCGCATCGATGTTTTTAGCAATTATCGAATGACCTGGAGAAGATATGCTTCCGTGGCATAATGCTGCATAAAATCGCAGCCCTGCATTAACATATGCTATTTTTGGGTGACTCATGTTTTGGGTATACGCACCATTTATAGAATATTGTCATGTGTTCACTCTGTGCTTGTGTTTGTTTGTTTGTTTGGACTTTTATGGCCCAGTCAATACTATTTGGGTCATTTTGAGCCGGTCAGTTTACCTATCCACACTTTTCCTGGGCTGACTTTTTGATTTGTATGTTCTCGGAGATGTTACACTGATGAGTTAGGAAGCCTTCAAGCGGACTAAACAAAATTAGTGTATCTACTGACCGTTCCAAGGCGGTTCTTCTGTGGCGGTTTATTTATGTTGTTGTTTGTTACTTACTGTGTGTATGACTTGTGTCTTTTTATTTTGGATGGCCATTTGGCCATTTTGTGGGAAAGTAACTGTCCGTATGACCTATCTTTGTTTAGTTTTCCATTATGGTCTGGTCGCTTCATGTTTGTGTTTCTTTCCCTTTGGTGTCTTTGATGGGTGGAGTAAGTTAATTGCATCGATTCCTGATCTTTATTTTACTTCTACTTTTTATACGTAAGCGGTTAACCAGCACAATGCACAGTCTTTCGCCAGACCTTCTTGAATCGGCGGAAGGGAGGGGATGATCGTAGAAAAGATTTCATGATAAATCTTCACGAAAAGAATGTCGCCGACCCCGGCAGATATCGAACCCGCGTCCTCCCGATCACCAGTCAGACGCGCATATGCCTGAGCCACCGAGGCCGGCTGTTTGTGTTTGTAGGACACTTTTACCATGTGACATATGTGCATGCAACCATATTCATTACGAAAACACGCCTATACAAATACACTGTAACCTTTATAGCCGAAAAAATGATAATTTTAAGATAAAAAATGAAGATATGTTTCTTATAAAATTGTGGGTACCCGTAAGAACCGCCTCGATGAGGCGGTTCTAACGGGTTTCCACAATCTATATTTTAGGGCAGAAATAAGAAAATTAAGGTTTACCCCTGTAAACCCCATTTTTACTGTATAAACGTTAGGTTCAAGGGGGTCAAAATTATAACGGTGTGTTTTCGTGATGTATATACAGAATGTAACAATGTTTTCAGAATCCAGTTCATCACGAAAACACGCCTATATAATTTCGATCCCTTTGAACCCCACTTTCATATCGTAAAATTAGGGTATATAGGGGTAAACCTTATGATTTTCTTATTTCGCTCTAAAATGTACATTTTTGGTACTCGACAGAACTGCCTCGATGAGGCGGTTCTCACGGAATTGAGAATAAATAAGCAACTTATCACAATTCTGCATCTTTAAAATTTTCATTTTTCCGGCGGTAATGGTTATAATGTATTTGTATAGGCGTGTTTTGGTAATGGGTTCTATTTATACTATATCATTTGGAATTTTTTCGGCGATAAAGGTGGCAATGTATTTGTATAGGCGTGTTTGCGTAATGAGGGCGACGACCCGGTAATTTATGAGGAATTGTGCGGATATTACGCAAAGACTGCTCCTTCATATTTAACTTAAATATTGGGTGGCTGGTTTCAAACGTTGTCCGGTTACGTTGGAAGACGAGTACTGCAGTGGAATACCTGTGCACCCATTATAATGCTTTTTTTTTTTTTTTTTTTACAGTAAAAATTGCATTTTTGCCACAATTCACTTGTAGGTTGCGGATAGAAATACTGTCAAAATAATGTAAACCTATTTTTTCTTGACATAAAATCGAATTTATAAAGGTATTACGAGAGCATGTTAATGTGGTGAAAACACTAGCCAATAATATTCGTGATTTTATAGAAACGTACATAAATAATATTATCATTAATAAAATCACAAAAACAATTACTACTACAACTGCTTCTACTACTGATATTAATGTTAATAATGAAAATCATGATGATGATGATGATGATGATATTGATGATGATGATAATGATGATGATGATGATGATGATGATGATGATGATGATGATGATGATGATTAAACTACTATAACTACTTCATGGCCCATTGCCAATGGGGGTTTGGAAAAATAAATTGGGCTGCATAATGTTCCCACGCACTGGTAAACCGCTTGGAAGGTCTAAGTCTGTCCAGGCAAAATGGTGCGAGTCGAACCGCCCCTTCTTATAACCCCTTTTGGTTTGTATGGGCAACAGAGCTTGAGATGACATTTCAAACAAACAACTTACTACCAGTACTACTACTACTACTAATAGTAGAAGTAGTACTACTAGTGCTACTACACTACTACTACTACTACTACTACTACTACTACTACTACTACTACTGCTAATATTACTACTACTACTTCTACTTCTGCTACTACTTCTACTACTACTACTACTACTACATATGATAATGCTAATAATTTTAAATAGAAAAACAATTATAATTTTGTTTGGTTGAATTGAGGTTTAACGACCCGTAAACACCATTTAGGTAATTTTGGAGAAGTTTCTTCCAGATTTGTAGAACTTTTACCCGACATTGAGATGAAATGGCATCTCAAGCCCTGCCGCCCAGTGAAATAAAAAAGGCTTATGTGCATCAAACTGTCTGACTCATTCACTTTGTCTTAGCAGGCTTAGTCCTTCTAAGCGGTTTACCAGTATTCATGTGAGGTCAGTTCAAGCTCTGCGTGGAAGCACCATGCAGTCAAAATTATTTCTCCAAGCCCCGTTGGGCGGGGGTGAACAATTATAGTAATACTTACACCCTTACTACTATTCTTACTACTAGCATGCTCATGAAAAGTGGCGCGAGTCGGGACGTCCATGCATATTAACGCTGTTCATGTATTGGTTTCATCGAGTGACAGGGCTTGAGATGTCATTTCACTTGAATGATGGGTAAAAGTCTCACAAAATTGAAAGAAAAGTCTCCGAAATGAGCTAAATAGTGTGAACGAGGACGTTAAATCATAAATTGAACAAACACTCTACACTTATTACTACTACTACCACCGCCACCACCACCACCACTACAAACAATGATTATAATAATTATAGTTACTAAAATATTGAATCAATATCATCACACCAAATATGAAAAAAAAAAAATATATATATGTCCCCGACCCCGACATCATGCCGATGGCAGGGCATAGCCGATGGCAGGGCATAGCAACATTACTGCAATAAACATTACAAATGAACCGGGATACAGCATTTCCTAAAAAATACATAATGCGCCCAGCAAATAGTCAGATCAGCCTGCACATCCATATAGTCTGACCAGAGACTTCTCTTGCTGCATGAAGGAGCATTGGGCCCTTAGCTATCCTTAGAGCGCACAACGAAGACTCTGATCAGGCTGCGCGGATGCGCAGCCTGATCTGAGTCTTCGCTGGGCGCAAGGGTAAATTGTAGGAAATGCTGTGCCCCAGCTCAAATAGAAAGCCCAAAGGACATTTTCTGCTCACAAAAATGCCCAAAAGATTATTCATAATAAAATATATCAGAAGTAAATACATGCAAGGACAAACAATGAAAATAACAAACCAAAACAGAAGCATGCGCCTTGGAAGGGTCAGCGAAATCTTGGGAATCGATGCCTTAAATCTGTTTAACTTGGCCACAATCCACGCCCTAGGTTCTGCCGTTTTTTACAAAAACAATTTGTACGGTCCGCATAGTGCATTGCAACATCTCCGAGAGAACATAAGAATCGACCAAGTACAAAGATATTTACAGCATAAAACTACTGTAACTGAAGCCAAAGAAAATCATTTGCTGACAAACCATCTCAGCTCCGATGTTCCCGACCTGAGACAGAGTATACACCAACAGACTAACTTAAACATATTTAGGCCGAAGCCACCACAGACTCTAGGCTCACATAATTGTCGACTTATTGAATACAAACTCGGGACAAAACGTTGAATAAACAGAAAGACAAAATGCTTACTTTGTCATTTATCGATGATTAAAAGTTCAGTAATATGAATCTTTTCTACAGCTATATCCATTAATTTCACATCTGGTGCATCATGCCTAATTTAAGTTCCCTTGCTAATGACAACTTTGTTTTAGCCTCTAGAAATAGTTTCTAACATTTATATAAAAGTCGGCAACATAAAACGTTTCTAACGATACACGCAACAATTAAACATATGGTATTCCATGACTAACTTATGCTCCGTTTATGATGATACCTTTCTTTATTGTCCTCAGACATTTCATGGTAAATGACGTGTTTCGTATCCAAAGGTCACGTGACCTGTAGGAAAATAGATACTCCTGTCTGACTATTTCAACTGTTTTTCGGTCGATTGTGTGAAAGTTACTGTGCATAAAAAGATCTTCAGTGCCGAAGTACACGTGACTCCAATTTGTCTGCCATCTAGGATATTGGAATAGAATGATTTATTTACCAAATCTGAATCTCCATGTCGCCCCAATGCCTCCAATCAAGTTTCAGTTTGATATGTCGTTTGAAGAATTTCAAGATGGCA
The DNA here is from genome assembly GCA_963580285.1 of Lucinisca nassula. NCBI lineage: Eukaryota > Metazoa > Mollusca > Bivalvia > Lucinida > Lucinidae > Lucinisca > Lucinisca nassula. The sequence goes on from OY757023.1 coordinate 22,497,498, forward strand.
GACATGGCGGCCATCTTGGATATCGGAATAACCACAATGTTGGCAAATCTAAATATCAATGTCGGCCGGGTGCCTCCAATCAAGTTTGAGCTCAATTCGACCTTTGGTTTTGGAGATGTCGTTTTAAGAAGTTCAATATGGCTACCCTGGCGGCCATTTTGGAAATCGGAACGGAACGGTTTAGCAAATTTGAATCTCCATGTCAGCCCGATGACTCCCATCAAGTTTAGTTCAATTCGAACTTTGGTTTGGGAGGATATGTCTTTTTAAGAATTTCAAGGTGGTCGCCATGGCGGCCAACTTGGATATCCGAACGGCACCATTTTAGTTATCTGAATCTCCATGTCACCAGGATGCCTGCCACCAGGCATCGGCTTAGTCAGATTTCCGGTTCGGGAGGAGATGACGAAAATGTGAAAAGTTAACGACAGACGACGGACAACAGGCCTCGACATACTTTAAATAATTATGTGGTCTAAAAGACATGTTTTTGTTTTCTGTTCCATGCTAATTTTAATGATTTAAATTCCACCCTACCTTTTCAATTGGGACAGAAACAAGCAATATGTCGTTTAAACCACATATTTTTGTTTTCTGTTCCATTCTAATTTTATTGTTTTACGTTCCACGCCTCTTTTTCAGAGTGGAACAGAAAACAAGAAATGTGTCGTTTAAACGACATATTTCTTGCTTTCTTTTCCACTCTAATTTTATTGTTTTAATTTCTGTTCTGCTAGAACTGGAACAGAAATGCCCCTGCCCGGGTTTCGTATAAAAATTCCTCATGGTTCATTGTCGAGTTAAAAAGTCCTTCATTCGGGTCAATTTTTACTGTGATTTAGAAAATTGAGTGCGACGGTGGAAGGTTTTAAAAGTCTGGACAAGTAGCCCCAAGTATTTTAGCTCACCTGAGCATGGTGAGCTATTGTGATAAGTGAATGTCTACCGTGCGTCTAGTGTCGTCCGTCATCAATAATTTGATGCGAACTCCTCCTAAACCATTGGGCCAATTTCATTCAAACTTCACAGAAATGTTGCATAGGTGACTCACTACCAAATAGCTAAAATCGTTCCGCTCCGATGAGCAAACTGGCCACCAGAGCTAAAATAGAAAAACAGAATCTTTAAACGCTAACTTCTCCTGTACCCATGTGCCAATTTCATTCAGGAATGTTGCATAGGTAACACTCTACTAAAATAGCTAAAATGGTTCGGCCTCGATGCGCAAACCGGCCACCAGAGCTAAAAATCGAAAAACATAGTAAATTTGCTTCAAACGCGAATTTCTCTTAAACCCAAGGGCCTATCGGCTTCGAACTTCACAGATAGGTTGCCTAGGTGATTCTCTACCAAAATAGCCAAAATCTGTCCGCTCTGACGAACAAGATGGCCACAGGAGTTAACAATAGAAAAAAATCTTCAAACGATAACCCTTTACCCTTCGCCCAATTTCATTCAAACTTCATAAGAATGTTGCTTAGACCCTGTACCAAAATAGCTAAAAGGATTCCGCCCCGACGAACAAAATGGCCACCAGGGCTAATTTATTCTAAACCTATGGACCAATTTGTTTCAAACTTCATAGGAAAGTTGCCTAGGTGACTACCTACCACAATAGCTAAAATTGTTCTGCTCTGACAAACCAGATGACCGCTCGAGCTAAAAATAGAAAAAGAAAATCTTTAAACGACAACTCCTCCTGTACTCTTTGGCCAATTTCATTTAAACTTCATAGGAATGTTGCTTGAATGACTCTCTACCAAAAAAGCTAAAGCAGTTCCGCTCAGATGGATAAAATGGCCACCAGAGCTCAAAATAGAAAAATATTTGCTCAAAACGCGAACTTCTCCTAAACCCTTTGGCCAATCGGGTTCAAACTTCATAGGAATATTGCCAAGGTGACTATCTACAAAAAAGCTACAATCGTTCTGCTCTAACGAACACGATGGCTGCCAGAGCTAAAAATAGAAAAAAACAATCTTCAAACGACATGTCCACCTGTACCCTTTGACAAATTTTATTCAAATTTCATAGGAATCTTGCTTCGTTAACCTTCTACCAACATAGCTAAAACGACTCAGCTCCGATGAACAAAGTGGTCATCAGAGCTAAAAATGAAAAACATCGAAAATTTGCTTCAAAAGCGAACTCCTTCTAAACCTTTGGGCAAATCGGGTTCAAACTACAAAGGGATGTCGTGTAGGTGACTCCCTACCAAAATAGCTAAACTCGTTCCGCTCTGACGAACAAGATGGCCGCCAGTTAAAAATAATATATAAAAGTCTTCAAACGACAACTCCTCCTGTACCCTTCTGCCAATTTTATTTAAACTTCATAGTAATGTTGCTTAGATGACTCTCTACCAATATAGCTAAAACGGTTCGGCTCCAATGAACAAAATGGCCCTCAGAGCTAAAAATAGAAAAAAACATCATAAATTTGCTTCAAACGCGAACTCCTCCTTAAACCTTGGGCCAATTTGATTCAAATTTCACAGGAATGTTGCCCAGGTCACTCCCTACCAAAAGGCTAAAATCGTTCCGCTCTGATGACCTTGATGGCCACCAGAACTAAAACAAGAGGCCCATGGGCCACTATGCTCACCAGAGCTGATGGACACAGCCCACTGGCAGCCATATACTTTATTAAATCATGGCAGTCCAAAGCCAATGGATGCTACAAATGAAATTCGGGCACAATCACCCAGGTATCTTCTTAGGACACAAAGCAAAGGTGCCACTGCTTGTAAAACTACATAAAGGTTGAGGTAAAGCTGTCACCTTTAGAGGGCTTACAAGGTAAATGTTAATGATGCATGACACATGTTCGATGAACGCAGGGTGATCACAATGGCTTTAGAACCTTGTGCACAAATGCACTTTATATATGGCCTTTTCTGAAATGAAGGGGGTGGGGCATGGCCCCGGCACAACCTGGGGGACCCACAGGTTTGTGTCACTGAATGCGTCTTATTAGAAGTAACAAGAATATATATGGTTTAAGGGTGGGGATCTGAATGGTTTACAAGATATATGGCCTTTTCTTAAATGAAGAGGATGGGGCATGGCCCCGGCACAACCTGGGGGACCCACAGGTTGGTGTCACTGAATGCGTCTTATCACAAGAAACAAGAATATATATGGTTTGGGGGTGGGAATCTGAATGGTTTGCAAGATATATGGCCTTTTCTGAAATGAAGAGGGTGGGGCATGGCCCCGGCACAACCTGGGGGACCCTCAGGTTGGCATAAAAGCATATGGCTGAAAGAAGTTTACGCAAGGAACATTTCTATAAAAAAATGTCTAAATATTTGCAAAGGCTTGGCAGTTAGTGCCATTTTTCAATTTTCCCCATTAAAAGTCAATGGAAACCCTAAGTTGCCATAGCAACCAAAATAAATATATATGGTTTAGCAGTGGGGATCTGTAAGGCCTCTTTAACAGTTGAGGGGTTGGGGCATGCCCTGTTGATCCCAGGAAAGCCCAAACTGTTGTCCCTAAATGTGTCTTATCATAAGGACCAAGTATATATATGGTTCAGTGCTGGGAATCTGACCGGTTTCAGAGATTTGAGGCCCTTTTATGAAATAGGAATGGCCCCTGCGGACCCCGCTACAGTAGGTGTGCTAATAATAAGGAACAAGAACATATATGATTATGGGGTGGGGATTTGAATGGTTTCTGAAATATAAAGCCTTTTATGAAATGGAAGGGCGGGGCACATTGCCTCAGCACAAAGAGACCTCCAGGTTGGTGTGATTGAACGAGTCTTATCATAAGGAACAAGTATATGGTTTAGGGGTGGGGATCTGAACTATTTCTGATATATATGGCTTTTAATGAAGTAAAGCGGTGTGGCATGGCCTGGGCGTGCCCCGGGGACTCCCAAGCTGGTGTCACTGAATGCGTCTTATCATAAGAAAGATGAATATATATGGTTTAGGGTGGGGCTAAGAACATTCTCTGAGATATAAGGCCTTATGTGAAGTGGAGGGGTGGGGCAAGGCCCAGGGAGACTCCCAGGTTGGTGTCAATGAATGTGTCTTATCATAAGGAACAAGACTATATATGGTTAAGGGGTGGCCATCTGTAGGGTTTCCGAGATATTGTGAAATGGAGGGGGTGGGGCATGGCCCCAGCATATCCCTGGGAACCCCGAGGTTGGTGTTACTGAATGCGTCTTATCATAATGAACAAGAATATATATGGTTTAGGGGTGGGGATCTGAACAGTTTCTGAAATATATGGCCTTTTTTGAAGTGGAGGGGTGGGGCAAGGCCCCAGCGCGTCTTTGAGGACCCCCAGGTTGGTGTCAATGAATGTGTCTTATCATAAGAAGCAAGCATATATATGGTTTATGGGCGGGGATCTGTAAGGTTTCCGAGATATTGGGCCTTTTATCAAATGGAGGGGGTGGGGCATGGCCCTGGTGCATCCAGGGGACTCCCAGGTTGATGTCACTGAATGGGTCTTATCAAAAGGAACAAGAATATATATGGTTTAGGGGTGGGAATCTGAATGGTTTCCGAGATATTGGGCCTTTTATAAAGTTGAGGGGGTGGGGCCTGACCTGTGCGCATTCCTGACGACCCCCAGGTTGGTGTTACTGAATGCGTCTTATCAATAGGAACAAGAATATATATGGTTTAGGGGTGGGGATCTGAACAGTTTCTGAGATATATGGCCTTTTGTGAAGTAGAGGGGTGGGGCAAGGCCCCAGCGCATCTCTGAGGACCCCCAGGTTGGTGTCAATGAATGTGTCTTATCATAAGAAGCACGCATATATATGGTTTAGGGGCGGGGATCTGTAAGGTTTCCGAGATATTGGGCCTTTTATGAAATGGAGGGGGTGGGGCATGGCCCCGGCGCATCCAGGGGACTCCCAGGTTGATGTCACCGAATGGGTCTTATCATAAGGAACAAGAATATATATGGTTTAGGGGTGGGGATCTGAATGGTTTCCGAGATATTGGGCCTTTTATTAAGTGGAGGGGGTGGGGCATGACCTCGGCGCATCCCTGAGGACCCCAAGGTTGGTGTTACTAAATGCGTCTTATCAAAAGGAACAAGAATATATATGGTTTAGGGGTCGGGATCTGAATGGTTTCTGAGATATATGGCCTTTTATGAAGTGGAGGGGGTGGGGCATGGCCCCGGCACAACCTGGGGGACCCTCAGGTTGGCATAAAAGCATATGGCTGAAAGAATTTTACTCAAGAAACATTTCTATAAAAGTTTTGTCCAAATATCTGCAATGACTTGGCAGTAAATGCCATTTTTCAATTTTCCCCATTATAAGTCTATGGAAACTCTAAGTTGCCATAGCAACCAAACTGATGGGCCGATTTTCATAAAAAACACAAACTTTCAATCCCCCTGCCCAAGGATGCTACAGATAAAATTTGGGCTGAATCGGTCCAGTGGCTTCAGAGAAGAAGATGTTTAAAAATGTTGACGTCAGACGACGACGACAACGACAACGACGACAACGACGACGACGACGACGCCGGACAACTGCCTATCCTATAAGCTCCCCCGGAGCCTTCGGCTCTGGTGAGCTAAAAAAGGAAAGATAGAAAAAAAGGAAATTTCCTCCTATACTCTCGGGTCAATTTCATTGAAAATTTATAGGAATATTGCTAAAGGGACCCTCTACCAAAATAACTAAAATGGCTTTGCTCAGTTGAGCAAAATTGCCGCCAGAGCTAAATAGAAAAAAAGAACAACAACGTAAATTTGCTACAAATGCGAACTCCTCCTTAAACACTTGAGCCAATTTGATCCAAACTTCACAGGAGTGTTGCTCAGATGGCTCCATACCAAAATAGCTAAAATCGCTCTGCTACGAACAAGATGGCTGCAAAAGCAAAAAAAAAAAAAAAAAAAAAAAAAAAAAAATATAAAAAAAAAAATAGAAGAACGCCATAAATTGGTTTCAAACACGAACTTCTCTTGAACCCTTGTGCAAGTTTCATTTAAACTTCATAGGAATGTTGCTTATCTGACACATTACCAAAATAGCCAAAACAGTTCTGCTCAGATGGCCAAAATGGCTGCCAAAGTAAGAAATAGGAAAAAATGTAAATTAATTTAAATGCGGACTTCTCTTTAACCCCTGAGCAAATTTGATTCCAACTGCACAAGGATATTACTTAGCCGGCTGCCTACCAAAAATAGCTAAAATCGTTTGGCTGTGATGAACAAGAAGGCTGCCAGAGCTAAAGATAGAAAAAAGCATAGTTAATTTGCTTCAAATGCTCACCTCTCCTAACTTGCCTAAGTGACTCCCTACTAAAATAGCTAAAATTGTTTTGCTCTGATGAAAAGATGGCCACATTGAAGGCATTGCTTGAGATGTCATTTCATCTTAATGTTGGGTAGAAGTCCCGAATAGATTGGAAGCAACGTTTCCTCAATTTCAACCAAACATACTTCATCATTGCATGGCTTACAAAGTTTTATGATTCTACATTTTATAGTTTCTGAGAAATCCTTGACATTCTTACAATTTAATGTATATGGAGAGAAAGAAAGTGGTAATAATGTTTACCATGTTTACTAGATGTAATTACTTTAATGTGATGTTTATGTCACTCGTAGTTTTTTGCGTATCGCGCACAAATAGTGAACGCTTTTTTTTCTGTAGTTGTGACGTTATTTTTAGCTCCCTAGAGTCGAAGGCTCCGACAGAGCTTATAGGATAGGCAATTTTCCGTCATCGTCGTCCGTCGTCGTCGGTCGTCTTCGTCGACCATCAACACTTTTAAACGACATCTCATCTGAAGCCACTGGGCCGATTGAGCTCATATTTTATCTGTAGCATCCTTTGGCTTGGGGTTTGAAAGTTTTTGTTTTATTTTTAAATTCGGCTCATTAGTTTGGTTGCTATGGCAACTTAGATTTTTTCATAGACTTATAATCGGGAAACTTAAAAATGGCATTACCTGCCAAGCCTTTGCAGATATTTTGACAAAACTTTCATAGAAATGTTCCTCCTACAATATACCATTTGTCATTAGGTTTTAGTCCTACTGCTCATTTTTATCGGTTGCCATGGAAACCAAAATGAAAAAAAAAATAGAAAAAATAGTAAATACTTAAAACATCATCTCCTCAGAAAACATGTTCTATGGGGCTGAGACTTTATGGAAATATTCACCATATTTGCCTTTACAGGTTTTGTGTTTTTAATGAAATTCGCCCCCTTAGTTTTGTTGCTCTTGCAACTTAGAGTTTACAGTGACTAACAATGGGGAAAATTGAAAAATGACAATTACTTCCACGCCTATGCAGATAATTTGACACAACTTTCATAGAAATATGTTTTAAGCAATTGTCTATATGCCTCATGATTTAAGGATAACTGCTCACTTTTACTGGTTGCCATGGAAACAAAAAGGCCCCAAAAATAGAAAAAACAGCTTAAAATTATCTTCTCAAAAACCATATGGTCGATGAGACTAAGACTTTATGGAAATATTCACCAATTTGCCTGAAGGGGTTTTGTGTCTTTTTTACGAAATTTGGCTTTTTAGTTTGGTTGCTTTGGCAACTTAGATCTTCCATAGACTTGGTGTGGAGAAAATTGAAAATTTGCATTAACTGCCTAAGCTTAGCAGATATTTTCAAATTGGCAAAACATCCATAGTGATATTCTTTAAGCAACGTTTCGAAAACACGCCTATACAAATACACTTTAAATTCTACCGAGGAAAAATTGAAAAATTTAAGGTGAAAAATTGTGAATTTTTTCTTATTTCTGCTCAAAATATAGATTGTGGGCACTCGTTAGACAATCTATATTTTGGAGCAGAAATAAGAAAAATAAGGTATACCCGCGGAAACCCCTGTTTCACTATATAAAAGTGGGGTTCAATGGGGTCCAAATTATATAGGCGAGTTTTCTAGATGATCTTCTTTCTGCTATATGATTTTAGTCCTACTGCTCATTTTTATTGGTTGCCATTGGGATCCAAAATACAAACAGATAAAAAAGATAGAAAATAAAATACAAGAAAAATCCATATGCTCTATGAGGCTTAGACTTTATGGATATATTCACCATATTTGCCTTTACTGGTTTTGTTGGTTTTTTATGCCCCCGTAGGAGGGCGTATAGTTTTTGCACTGTCCGTTTGTTTGTGCGTTTGTGGGTTTGTAAGTCCGCACTTTTTTGTGATGGGAACTGCTTCCACATTTCTCCAACGATTGAGCTGAAACTTTGCACATGCATTCCTTAAGAGGTGAAGGGGTGCCTAACACAATTTTCACGTTAATCCTATCATTTTCGAAGGGGTTATTTATTGTCTAAAAATGTGTTAAACACCTAGTGATGCGAACTTTTTCAACATTTCTTCACTGATTCAGCTGAAACTTTGCACATGCATTCCTTGTGAGGTGAAAGGGTGCCTAACACAATTTTCATGTGATCCTATCATCTGTGATGGAGTTACGGCCCTTGATTTTCTGAAACAACGCGTTTGAAAACCTTGTGACGCGAACTACATCCACATTTCTTCACCGTTTGAGCTGAAACTTTGCACATACATTTCTTGTGAGGTAAAGAGGTGCCTAACAAATTTGCACGTTGATCCTATCATCTTTGACGGAGTAACGGCCCTTAATTAAAAAAAAAAAAAAGAAAAACGCGTTCGAAAACCTTGTTTACGAGAATTTCTTCCACATTTCTTCACTGTTTGAGCTGAAACTTTGCACATGCATTCCTTGTGAGGTAAAGGGGTGCCTAACACAATTTTCACGTTAATCCTATCATCTGCGACGGAGTAACGGTCCTTTATTTTCTGAAAAAACCGCGTTCTTAAACCTTGTGACGCGAACTACTCCCACATTTCTCCGACAATTTGGTTAAATTTTTGCATATGCATTTGTAATGATATCTAGATGTGCCAAAAAAACGCATTCTGCTCGGATGGAGCGTTTTGGAGGCAATGATCAGGAATCGATACAATTGACCCACAGCTCCGATCCGAGACACCAAAAGGAAAGAAACACAAACATGAAGCAACAGACCCTAACGGAATCACCAACATCGGAAATCCAAAAGGACATTTACTTTCCCGCAAAATGGCCAAAAGGCTAACCAAAATAAAACAATATAAGCGACACAAACACCCAAAGACAAACCATAACAAAAATAAACCGCAACAGAAGAACCGCCTTGGAATGGTCAGCGGAACGAATTCCACAGGTGTGTGTGTGTGGGGGGGGGGGGGGGGGGCTTAAATCGATTTTACGTGGCCACAATCCTCGCCCCTTCTTCCGTCGCGACTAAGACAAATAATTCGATCAGTCCGCATGAAGGCCTCCTAACTCATCAGTGCAACATCTCCGCGAACACAAAAATCAAACAACCACAAAGATGAAACAACGGTGAGGACTCCACAGCAAGAGACCACTGAAATGCTGTGGCAAAATAAAACCAACAGTTAGGCTCCGATGGACCCGACCAGGGAGAGAGCATCAGATACCAACCAACACATGCCTTTACGTTAAAGTAGAAGTAAAACATAGATCAGGAATTGATACAATTAACTTACTCCACCCATAAAAGACACCAAAGGGAAAGAAATACAAAAATTAAGCGACCAGACCATAATGGAAACCTAAACAAAGGAAGGCCATAAGGACAGTTACTTTCCCACAAAATGGACATATGGCCATCCAAAATTAAAAGTCACAAGTGATACACACAGTAAGTAGCAAACAACAACATAAATAAATCGCCACAGAAGAGCCGCCTTGGAACGGTCAGTGGAAGATTTCAATTGGGGGGGGGGGGGGGCTTAAATCGATTTTACGTGGCCACAATCCTCGCCCTTACTTCCGTCGCGATTTAGACAAATAATTTGTTCAGTCCGCATGAAGGCCTCCCAACTCATCAGTGCAACATCTCCGTGAACACAAAAAATCAAAGAACCACAGAGGTGAGACAACGGTGACTCAACAGCAAGAAACCACTGAAATGCTGGAGCAAAAGAAAACCAACAGTTAGACTACGATGGGCCCGACCAGAGACAGAGCATCAGGCACCAACCAACATTACCAAGAATTAGATCGCTCTAATTCTCAATAAGCCTTTACGCCGGAGCCGTCATAGAATCTGAGGCCTGACCCACCGGCGCGCAACAAAAGAGGGAAGCATAGCCGCCAACCGCGACTGGGCCAACCACCATGCATGCAGTCTGTACAACACCCATGCCGCACCCAATCTCTTTATACCGAAGAATGATGTTACGAAACTCGGCGCTGAAGTCATTGCGGTTATATATTTTTCTGAATTTATATACTAAGTAGAAGCAAAACAAAGATCAGGAATTGATACAATTAACTTACTCCACCCATAAAAGACACCAAAGGGAAAGAAACACAAACATTAAGCGACCAGACCATAATGGAAACCTAAACAAAGAAAGGCCATAAGGACAGTTACTTTCCCACAAAATGGCCATATGGCCATCAAAAATTAAAAGACACAAGTGATACACACAGTAAGTAACAAACAACAACATAAATAAATCGCCACAGAAGAGCCGCCTTGGAACGGTCAGTGGAAGATTTCCACTGGGGGGGGGGGGGGGGGGCTTAAATCGATTTTACGTGGCCACAATCCTCGCCCTTACTTCCGTCGCGATTTAGACAAATAATTTGTTCAGTCCGCATGAAGGCCTCCTAACTCATCAGTGCAACATCTCCGTGAACACAAAAATCAAAGAACCACAGAGGTGAGACAACGGTGAGGACTCGACAGCAAGAAACCACTGAAATGCTGGAGAAAAAGAAAACCAACAGTTAGACTCCGATGATCCCGACCAGAGACAGAGCATTAGGCACCAACCAACATTATCTCTCTAATTCTCAATAAGCCTTTACGTTGGAGCCGTCATAGAATCTGAGGCCTGACCCACCGGCTGTCTACCCACGATTTTTCCACCCTTTATACTACACTTCCCCAAAACCCCATAAAAACAAAATTGGTTAAGTGGGAGAAATTACTTAAAAGTTTTTTTTTCTTTTATCAGCTCTGGTGGCCACCTTTTTCATTCCAGCAGAATTGTAATTTTAATAGAGGGTCACCCGAACAACATACCTGTGAAATTATTTTTAAATCCATCAACTGTATAGGAGGAGAAGTCGTTTAAAGGTGTTTTTTCTTCTATTTTTTAGCTCTGGAAGCCATCTTGGTCATCCGAGCAGAACGCTTTGTGCACTTTTGGTATAAGGTCACCTTAGAAACATTCCTTTGAAATTATTTCAAAATCCATCCAAAATCTAAAGGCAGATTTTCTTGTACTCTCATAATTGGGCCCCGTCAAGCGATTTTGGTACTTATCTCCTATGCGAGCAGCGAAGGTTCAGGCGAGCCTGCGCATCCGCGCCGTCTCGCCAGAACCTTCGCTGCTCGCTCATACAAGCAGTGAATCAAGAGGAACGTTCAGACAGAAAGCCATATTCCTGGCCCCTCTGAATGGCTGGGCATGCGCAGTTAAAAGTTGTCATGACGGAATGCTCGAAGACACAAATTCGCTTGGCGGGGCTCATATATTTTCACACTGTAAAAATGCATAGTCAGGTGTATTGATTTTGTAAACGCATTTCAACTGTTCCCCTATTATATAAACAGCCATATGCGATGTAATTGTCACTGTTTTGCTCAGCTGTTCAACGAAGACGCTTCTTGGAATTAAAAGTAAGAATTATTTTATTTATTTTTTTTTACATTACAAAAACACACCTATATAATTTTGACACCCTTGAATCCCACTTTTATATAATAAAACTGGGGTTTCCAGGGGTAAACTTTATTATTTTGAGCAGACATTAGAAAATAATCACGATTTTTCTTCTTCAAATTTTCAGTTTTTGGATGATAAAGATTACAATGTACTTGTATAGGCGTGTTTTCATAATAATTATTCATTCATTCCTTTCTTTCTTTCCTTCTTTATAATTTTATTTATTAAATTGATAAAATGAAATGATTAAATTACTTTATAGAGCTGTGCAACTATTTAAGAAATATTTTACTTGTGTTGTGCGGTATGGGCAATTCTAACAGAGCGCGCCTATATAGGCAATGAGAATAACTGTGTTTTATTCTTCAACAAATCACGACAAGGAAGAGCGTGACGATTTACGTCATTACAAACTGCCAATTTATGACGTCACTAGTCGATTTGCTTGACCTTAGGCGGTTTAACGTCATATTCTCGCATCGAAAACGTTAGAATAGCATACAAATACACGTGTTTCAGTCGATAATTTTAGCGGGATTTCTTCTAACAATGGCAAAAAGTTGTGAGATTTTGAAGGAAACAACAGCATTATTGCCAATTTTCAGCCTGTGAGAATCGAAATAGATCAGCTCTAGTTTGTGATTTGTTGAGTAATAAATCACAGTTTGTCGGTCAGTTGTAAGTAGACAAATCACGCGCGCTACGCGCTTGTGATTTGATCAACATTACAACTGACCTCCGGGGTGAAAGGGTGAAAATCCCACAGGATATTTTAAAATCCCGCGGGATTAAAATAATCGCACGTGATTTTTCTCATCTCCCGCGGGATTAAAATCCCTTAAAAATCAGGGATTTTTCACCCATGGGAGAATTTCAAAAAATTTAAATCCTGCTATAGGTATTGCCATTATTTAAAAAGAAAAACATACGTAAAAACGAGAGACAAAGGCTTCAATGATTTAAGTTCTGAATAGTTAGATCCTTTGGAAGCAAAGAATACACCAAATAAACGAAAATAGCAGACTCGGTTTTATTGAGTCTGTTCATGACCAGTACTGAAATGTGCTACACCGGCCACGCCACCTAGCACCGGCTTAAGCAGAACTCTATTTTCAAAATGATTCTATATGAACTCAATGATCCCAAAGGACCAGAAAATATGATCTGATTGGTTTTCAACAGAAAGGGACATCATCAAGTCCCTTTCATAACAACCAAATAATAAATTTATTAATCCACCAGTAGCTACACTCGTCTTGTAATGTTACACGTACGTTGTTCTTAACGACGACGTGTTTACTTAAGGCGGGACATTGACATTTATGTTACAAAATCGTGCTAAAATGCGTTTTCAATGTAATATGATAAATTGAACCTAGCATTCGTGCTTATGTAGTAACTGTATTAAACTCGTTGCGGTAAAGGGATAAAATGCTCGACGAAGCCTCACATTTTATCTTTTTTCCTCAACTCGTTTAATATCTTAAGTAATACATGAAGACTCATGGTAGATCCTCTTTGTCATTTGGGGTTACTGTGGTAAATTGTCGGATTTGTTGATGTCACTGCAGTTGTTGCCAAGGAAATGTGTAGTGGCCGAATGAAGTCTCGCTGTTCTTCATCTTTGTAGTTTATATTTTTCTTGTTCTTCGGGATCATTGATTCCATTGTGGAATTTTGAAATTATATTGAGGTCACTCATGAGGCAATAAAAAGCGACGTTACGTGATGACATCTGGGGCCACTTGTTCAAAACTAACGACGTCGTTAGTTAACGTATCGTTAAAACTTTGATCATTAAATATGGCAAATATGCTGAAATTTTTGCTGAAAAAAATGTGAGCAGCTTTTGCGGATGCAAAAGCTGCTCACATTTTTTCAGCAAAAATACCAAAATTTTCAATATTGTACTTGCTAGAAGAGTTAACAATATGACCACTAACGAGCTCGTTAAGCTAATGATGCTTTGAACAACTGGGCCCTGGTCTCCGTCAGTATATCGCAGAACATACCGTCACAAATCGTTGATGTCATCCAATCCGACGTCGCGTTACTTACATCAGTGCATTAGAATCGACGGCAGTATTTCAGGTTTATTTCCTAAACATGGGTCCCATTTGTTTGTTTCAGGTTCTAGTAATGAACAAGGTGATATTTTGGGGAATATGGTGTGCTATTATAGTGGCACAGATAGAGTGTCGCAAGGGCAGAGATGATATGAAGACTAGTCTTCGCCACAGAGTAGAAAAACTAGAACTGAAAACGGAAGGACTTTGGCAAAGTTTAACGAACAAAAGCGATACGTATCAGAGGTTAAACGATGTAATTTGCGACTTGAAAACGGGAGTAGATGATGCAAAAGCCAACATCGCAGCCCTGGAAACGATCGTAAATGAAAATACTGCTTGTTGTGAAGCTTTTGATGGTAATTATTTCGTTTTGTTTAAGACATAAGTAGAGTTGCTGTAGAAGTGATAGTACTTGTGGTAGAAGTCGTCATAGTAGTAGTAGAAGTATTAGTAGTACTAATAGTACAGAAGCTGTAGTAGTACTGCATGTAGTTGCAGCAGTAGTTACTTCAATAATACTATTAGTAGTAGCATAGTAGAAGCAGAATAGTTGTAGTAGTAGTAGTAGTAGTAGTAGTAGTAGTAAAGGTAGTAGTAGTAGTAGTAGTAGTAGTAGTAGAAGTAGTAGTTATTGGTAGTAGTTGCAGTAGTTGTCGTACTAGTAGTAGAAGTTATAGTAGTATTAGTAGTAGTACATGTAGCAGAACATTACGAAAACACGCCTATACAAATACATTGTAAATTTTACCGCTGAAAATCGATAATTTTTAGATGAAAAATTGTGATATTTTTTTTTTATTTCCGCTCAAAATATAGATTGTGGGTACTCGTTAGAACCGCCTCATTGAGGCGGTTCTAACGTGTACCTACAAATAAAATCAGAAAAATAAGCTTTACCCCTGAAAACCCTAGTTTTACTGTATACAAGTGGGGTTCGAGGGGGTCAAAATAATGTAGGCGTGTTTTCGTGATGACAGTAGTAGTAGTAGTTGTAGTAGGTTAAGTACTAGTATTAATAGTAGTAGTTTTAGTAGTAGTAGTAGCAGCAGAATAGTAGTAGAAGTTGTTGTAGTAGTTGTCGTATTAGTAGAAGACGTTACAGTAGTAGTGGTAGTAGTAGTAGTAGTATAACGTATTAGCACAATATGATGACATACCCGTGCGACACAGTACATTTTTCATATCTCCAAAATGGCTACTTGTCTGATGAAAATACGTGATTATTTTCTTTTAAATGCTCAAAACATAGGTTGTAGGTGCTCGTTAGAACCGCCTCATTGAGGCGGTTCTAACGACTACCCATAACCTATGTCTTGGAAAAGAAATAAGAAAAAAAATGCATACCCAGTAAACCCCAGTTTTTTTGTTATACGAAGTGGGGTTTATGGGGTATTCATTTCACGGACTTGTTCACGTGATGTGGACGAAATGCTTCAAATAGCGACCTCACGATGAATTTTGAAAAATATTCAGAGCGCTTCCTTGCTTATTCTCATGCAAATGCGTACATATATGTAACGCGACGTCTAATAATTTGCGACTCTATATTCTACATTATACTGACACAAACCTGGTGTTAGGCTACTGTGTGTGTGTGTGTGTGTGTGTTGTGTGTGTGTGTGTGTGTGTGTGTGTGTGTGTGTGTGTGTGTGTGTGTGTGTGTGTGTGTGTGTGTGTGTGTGTGTGTGTGTGTGTGTGTGTGTGTGTGTGTGTGTGTGTGTGTGTGTGTATTCGGGTTTAACGTCGCTTTCAACAATTTTTCAGTCATATCACGACGGTGTCTGGTTGCGACAGGGAGCTCAATGCTCACTTATATAGTGCTGCCTCACTGAAGTATCATGTCCCAGACACATTACATGATACCACACCCAGTCACATTATCCTGACACTAGGTCGACCAGCGACCAGTCCTAGCTCTACCACGTAAATAG
This sequence comes from Lucinisca nassula, assembly GCA_963580285.1. Taxonomy (NCBI): domain Eukaryota; kingdom Metazoa; phylum Mollusca; class Bivalvia; order Lucinida; family Lucinidae; genus Lucinisca; species Lucinisca nassula. Next base: position 22,513,250 of record OY757023.1, read on the forward strand.
GTGTTTGGTTGTACGCATTTCACTGAGCTTGCCGTTTTGAGCTCAAAAGACGTTTTTTTTTTTTTTAAACAAAACAAGCAAATATGTGCATTATAATGGGGATAACTGTACTACTATTGTGTGTGTGGTGTGTGTGTGTGTGTGGGGGGGGGGGAGAGGGTAAATTGTTGGTTTTATCATTCGCAAAGTGAGTTTTACGGCTCTTTATTCTTTGAGGAAGTAAAGAAAGACCGACTGAGTGTCATAAGTATATAATAAAAACGAGAAATTTTAGGACGAAATAAAGCAGTATTTTTTTCAACCGAGAAAATTTTAGCTTTGCTTTTCGAACGGTTTCTAGCGCAAAAATGTACCGTGGTTTCAATGGAATAATGTTCATTTCAAACACATCGGGGGGAAAGTGTTTTTTTTTTATATATAATTTCTTTACAAGGTAATACATCAATTTCGGTCCTGGATTTTCCAAATATCACGCAAATTGTTGCATTATGACACACCAAGTACCTCTAATAAGCTCTTGGAAACACATTAGGACAATTGGTTTCGTTGGGCGGTAGGAATTGAGATGTCATTACATCTCAGTGTCTGGTAAAAGTTCCATAAAATTGAAAGCAAAATCTTAAAAATTGCCTAAATAGTGTTGTCTGGGACGTTAAACCACACACACACGAACGAACGCACGCACGCACAAACACGTACGTACGTACTTACATACATACATACATACATACATACATACATACACACATACATACATACATACATACATACATACATTAAGCCTCCGTGATGTAGTGGTTACGCTACTCGTCTTGTAAACCAGGGATCGAAGTTTCGGTCCCGGGCTTCTCCAGACTTTCGGATGAGTCTTTAAACCAATGTCCCGTCTCCCTATGACCTTAGCTGTTGGTGGGACGTAAAACTCAAACACTCACTCACTCACATACATACATACATACATACATAAATGCATACATACATGGTTTAACGACACGTCAACCCTAGTGGGTCATTTTGTGTCGTCTCAAAGTGAAAGGGTAAAAAGAGTGAGACAGTAGAGGAGATGAAATTGAGGGCCAGTGGAGGAAGAGTAAACTGAATGAAAGTGTTAAATCAGAACAATTTAATTGTTCCCCAATCCGCTACCCTTACCTGCTACATGGACAGCAGACCTTGCCAATAACAGTTGGAAGCCCCAGTGGTGACGCAAGACACACGTCACCTTTGCCTCAACCATACGGTTTTCGCCCACCTCTGACTAACGACCGGCTCAATATGAATGAAATCATCTTTAAAAGGCCGTAAAACACCACCAACAACAAAAAAGACCAAAACATACATACCATTATAGTTTTGACCAATTAAAATACAAAACGGAGCTTTATCCCTTTGTTTTGTTTGATTTGAGGTTTAACGTCCCCGTCAACACTGTATAGGTCATTTTTGAGACAGTGCTTCCAATTTTGTGGGACTTTTACCCGACATTGAGATACGCTACTTCGGTGTTGATCAAGTTTTAAACATTTTACTTGAAAAAAAAAAATATTCGTATATCCAAATTATTTAGTTAAGTAAAGTTTACTGAGTTGCCACATGTATGAGAAAGAGCTACTATGTCAACTTGTCGCCCGCGATTTTGTAATTTGTTAAGATGATTTGTCCTTCTTTTACTTTGATGTTTGGGATAGGCGTTGGGTTCCGTTTCGATCAGTTCCTGAAATATCATTTACCATTTCATTTCTACCATCTTCTGCTTCAACGCTGTTCAGCAACAAATATTTGCATTTCCAGTGTAAAGTCTAATGTAAAATAGAAGAGACGGCAATGATCAGGAATCGATACAATTATCCCAAAGCTCCCTATAGAAAACAATGTAGTTCATACTTCCGCGAACTCAAAGAGTCAGATGATTTTTAGCGACGTCAAATGACATCAGTCTAAACTATAGTTCTCTACGGGCGTTGGTGACGTCAACGCGGTCCCGCTCTTTGTTAAAAAACAACAAACAAACGTGTAAATGTTTTTCAGCTTTAAAAGTTTGCCCTTTAAGCATATATTTGCCCAGTCATGAGGGGCAAAGAGTGTAAATATAAACAAGAGGACCAAGCTGGTCCTGTATCGCTCACCTGAGCTAAAAGTTTCAAAGTTTCAGGAAGAGCAAACCTCTACTGAAGGATTTATGGGAGGACGTGGTGATGACAGGGTAAGCATTTTCTGCAAATCAAGTAGAATGTAACTCTATGATCAATAGGCTGACCACACCGGTCTTCAAACTCATTCAAGCTTTTATTCCTGACTTGCTAAGAAGATCCGATATATACTGAAGGGACTATGGTGATGACAAGTTCAAAAAGAAGCAATTCACTGCTGCAATCAAAGGGATGTTACTCTGTGACAAATAGGCAAACCTCATGAGTTTTCAAACTCCTCCGTGCTTTTCAGCCTGACTTACTGGTTTGTAAGTTTCATGAAGATCCAATCAAAACTGAAGGGGCAGCAGTGATGACCAGGTCAAAAATAGGCATTTTCAGCAATCAAAGGCATGTAACTCTATGATAAATGTGCCGACTTGGCCGGTATTCAAATTTGTCTGAGGTTTCATCCCCAGCCACCTTACATATAAAGTTCACAAAAATCTGATCAAAACTGAAGGGGCTACGGCATCCAAGGTTTTATCCCCAGCCACCTTACATATAAGTTCCAGAAAGATCTGATCAAAACTGAAGGAGCTACAGTGATAACAAGGTCAAAAATCAACATTTTCAGCAATCAAAGGGACCTAACTCTATGATAAATAGGCCACCTTGGCCGGTATTCGAACTCATCCAAGGTTATATCCCCAGCCACCTTACAAATAAGTTTCAGAAAGATCCGATCAAAACTGAAAGGGCTACGGTGATGACAAGGTCAAAAATCGTGATTTTCAGCAATCAAAGGGATGTTACTCTGTGATAAATGGTCCAACTTGGCCAAAGGTCAAAAATCAACATTTTCAGCAATCAAAGGGACCTAACTCTAGGATAAATAGGCCACCTTGGCCGGTATTCGAACTCATCCAAAGTTATATCCCCAGCCACCTTACAAATAAGTTTCAGAAAGATCCGATCAAAACTGAAAGGGCTATGGTGATGACAAGGTCAAAAATCGTCATTTTCAGCAATCAAAGGGATGTTACTCTGTGATGAATGGACCAACTTGGCCGGTTTTCGAACTCATACTAGTTTTTATCCCCAGCCACCTTACATATAAGTTTCAGAAAGATCCGATCAAAACTGAAGGGGTTATGGTGATGAAAAGGTAAAAAATCGGCATTTTCAGCAATCAAAGGGACATAACTATATAGTAAATGGGGCGACTTGGCCAGTTTTCGAACTCATCCGAGGTTTTATCCCCATCCACCTTACATATAAATTTCAGAAAGATCTAATCAAAACTGAAGGAGCTGCAGTGATGACAAGGTCAAAAATCAACATTTTCAGCAATCAAAGGGATGTTACTCTGTGATAAATGGACCAACTTGGCCAGTTTTCAAACTCATCCAAGATTTTATCCCCAGCCACCTTACATATAAGTTTCAGACAGATTTGATCAAAACTGAAAGAGCTACTGTGATGACAAGGTAAAAAATCAGCATTTTCAGCAATCAAAGGGACGTTACACTAAGATAAATGGGCAGACTTGGTCGGTTTTCGAACTCATCCGAGATTTTATCCCCAGCCACCTTACATATAAGTTTCAGAAAGATCCAATCAAAATTGAAGGGGCTACGGTGATGAAAAGTTAAAAAATCGACATTTTCAGCCATCAAAGGGACATAACTATGTAGTAAATGGGGCGACTTGGCCGGTTTTCGAACACTTCCGAGGTTTTATCCCAAGCCACCTTACAAATAAGTTTCAGAAAGATCTGATCAAAACTGAAGGAGCTACAGTGATGACAAGGTCAAAAATCAACATTTTCAGCAATCAAAGGGACCTAACTCTTTGATAAATAGGCCACCTTGGCCGGTATTCGAACTCATCCAAGGTTATATCCCCAGCCATCTTACAAATAAGTTTCAGAAAAGACCGATCAAAACTGAAAGGGCTACGGTGATGACAAGGTCAAAAATCGTGATTTTCAGCAATCAAAGGGATGTTACTCTGTGATAAATGGACCAACTTGGCCAAAGGTCAAAATCAACATTTTCAGCAATCAAAGGGACCTAACTCTATGATTAATAGGCCACCTTGGCCGGTATTTGAACTCATCCAAGATTTTATCCCCAGCCACGTTACATATAAGTTTCAGAAAGATTCGATCAAAACTGAAAGGGCTGCGGCGATGACAAGGTCAAAAATCAGCATTTTCAGCAATCAAAGGGACGTTACTCTAAGATAAATGGAGGGACTTGGTCGGTTTTCGAACTCGTCCGAGATTTTATCCCCAGCCACCATACATATAAGTTTCTGAAAGATCCAATCAAAACTGAAGGGGCTACGGTGATGACAAGGTCAAAAATCGACATTTTCAGCCATCAAAGGGACATAACTATATAGTAAATGGGGCGACTTGGCCGGTTTTCGAACTCATCCGAGATTTTATCCCCAGCCACCTTACATATAAATTTCAGAAAGATATAATCAAAACTGAAGGAGCTGCAGTGATGACAAGGTCAAAAATCAACATTTTCAGCAATCAAAGGGACCTAACTCTATGATAAATAGGCCACCTTGGCCGGTATTTGAACTCATTCAAGGTTTTATCCCAAGACACCTTACATATAAGTTTCAGAAAGATCCCATCAAAACTGAAAGGGCTACGGTGATGACAAGGTCAAAATTCGTCATTTTCAGCAATCAAAGGGACATTACTCTGTGATGAATGGACCAACTTGGCCGGTTTTCGAACTCATCCGAGCTTTTATCCCCAGTCACCTCACATATAAGTTTCAAAAAGATCCGATCAAAACTGAAGGGGCTATTGTGATGACAAGGTCAAAAATCGGCATTTTCAGCAGTCAAGGGGACGTAACTCTATAATAAATAGGCTGACTTGGCCGGTTTTCGAACTCATCCGAGCCTTTATCCCCAGTCACCTTACATATAAGTTTCAGAAAGATCCGATCAAAACTGAAGGGGCTATTGTGATGACAAGGTCAACAAGAGGACCAAGCTAGCTTGGTCCTGTATCGCTCACCTGAGCTAACAGATTCAGTTTAAGGAAGTGCCAACCTTTACTGAAGGCTTTATGGGAGGACATGGTGATGACAGGGTAAGCATTTTCTGAAAATCAAGTAGAATTTAACTCTATGATAAACAGGCTGACCTCACCGGTTTTCAAACTCATTCAAGCTTTTATTCCTGACTTGCTAAGAAGATCCGATCTAAACTGAAGTGGCTATGGTGATGACAAGTTCAAAAACAAGAGTTTTCAAACTCCTCCAAGCTTTCTGCCTGACTTCCTTGTTTGTAAGTTTCATGAAGATCCGTTCAAAACTAAAGGGGCAGCAGTGATAACAATGTCGAAAATAGGCATTTTCAGCAATCAAAGGCACGTCACTCTATGATAAATGTGCCGACTTGGCCAGTTTTCAAACTCACCTGAGGTTTTATTCCCAGCCACCTTACATGTAAGTTTCAGAAAGATCCGATCAGACTTGGCCAGTATTTAAACTCATCCAAGATTTTATTCCCAGCCACCTCACGTATAAGTTTCAGAAAGATCCGATCAAAACTGAAGGGGCTACGGTGATGACAAGGTCAAAATTTGGCATTTTTAGCAATCAAAGGGATGTTACTCTAAAATAAATGAGCCGATTTGGCCAGTTTTCGAACTCATCTGAGGTTTCATCCCCAGCCACCTTACATATAAGTTTCAGAAAAATCCGATCAAAACTGAAGGGGCTACGGTAATGACAAGGTCAAAAATCAACATTTTCAGCCATCAAAGGGACATAACTCTACGATAAATGGGCTGACTTGGCCTGTTTTCGAACTCATCCAAGATTTTATCCCAAGCCACCTTACATATAAGTTTCAGAAAGATCCGATCAAAACTGAAGGGGCTATGGTGATGACAAGGTCAAAAATCGGCGTTTTCAGCAATCAAAGGGACGTAAATCAATGATAAATGGGCCAACTTGGCCGGTATTCAAACTCATCCTAGGTTTTATCTCCAGTCACCTTACATATAGGTTTCAGAAAGATTTGATCAAAACTGAAGGGGCTACGGTGATGACAAGGTAAAAAATCGACATTTTCAGCCATCAAAGGGACATAACTATATAGTTAATGGGGCAACTTTGCCGGTTTTCGAAAGCATCCGAGGTTTTATCCCCAGCCACCTTACATATAAGTTTCGGAAAGATCCGATTAAAACTGAAAGGGCTACAGTGTTGACAAGGTCAAAAATCAACATTTTCAGCAATCAAAGGGACCTAACTCTTTGATAAATAGGCCACCTTTGCCGGTATTCAAACTCATCCTAGGTTTTATCTCCAGTCACCTTACATATAGGTTTCAGAAAGATTTGATCTAAACTGAAGGGGCTACGGTGATGACAAGTTAAAAATTCGACATTTTCAGCCATCAAAGGGACATAACTATATAGTTAATGGGGCAACTTGGCCGGTTTTCGAACGCATCCGAGGTTTTATCCCCAGCCACCTTACATATAAGTTTCGGAAAGATCCGATTAAAACTGAAAGGGCTACAGTGTTGACAAGGTCAAAAATCAACATTTTCAGCAATCAAAGGGACCTAACTCTTTGATAAATAGGCCACCTTTGCCGGTATGCGAACTCATCCGAGGCTTTATCCCCAGCCACCTTGCATATAAGTTTCAGAAAGATCCGATCAAAACTCAAAGGGCTACGGTGATGACAAGATCAAAAATCGGCATTTTCAGCAATCAAAGGGACGTTACTCTGTGATAAATGGACCAACTTGGCTGGTTTTCGAACTCATCCGAGATTTTATCCCCAGCCACTTTACATATAAGTTTCAGAAAGATTCGATCAAAACTGAAAGGGCTACAGTGATGACAAGGTCAAAAATCAGCATTTTCAGCAATCAAAGGGACGTTACTCTACGATAAAAGGGCCGACTTGGTCGGTTTTCGAACTCATCCGAGATTTTATCCACAGCCACCTTACATATAAGTTTCAGAAAGATCCGATCAAAACTGAAGGGGCTACGGTGATGACAAGGTCAAAAATCAACATTTTCAGCAATCAAAGGGACGTAACTCTACGATAAACCAGCGGACTAGGCCGGTTTTCGAACTCCTCCGAGGTTTTATCCCCAGCCACATAACATATAAGTTTCAGAAAGATCCGATCAAAACTGAAGGGGCTACGGTGATGACAAGGTCGAAAATGGGCATTTTCAGCAATCAAAGGGACGTTACTCTGTGATAAATAGACCAACTTGGCTGATTTTCGAACTCATCCGAGATTTTATCCCCAGCCACTTTACATATAAGTTTCAGAAAGATTCGATCAAAACTGAAAGGGCTACAGTGATGACAAGGTCAAAAATCAGCATTTTCAGCAATCAAAGGGACGTTACTCTACGATAAAAGGGTCGACTTGGTCGGTTTTCGAACTCATCCGAGATTTTATCCACAGCCACCTTACATATAAGTTTCAGAAAGATCCGATCAAAACTGAAGGGGCTACGGTGATGACAAGGTCAAAAATCGGCATTTTCAGCAATCAAAGGGACGTAACTCTACGATAAACCAGCGGACTATGCCGGTTTTCGAACTCATCCGAGGTTTTATCCCAACCCACATAACATATAAGTTTTAGAAAGATCCGATCAAAACTGAAGGCGCTACGGTGATGACAAGCATTTTCCCATAGTAAGTCTATGGGACCTTGTGGTTGCCATAGGAACCAAAGTTTTAGAGCGATTTCAAAAAAAAGTTTATGTCATCAATGCCCCACCAGAGGCATACTACAGGTGAGAAATGATTGAGATCAGCCTGCAGGATACAGAGATATAGCTGCTCAAAAGTGTGGACGGACGACGGACGGACGACGGACGACGGACGACGGAGGACCCACTATACTATAAGCTCCCCTGGAGCCTTCGGCCCAGGTGAGCTAAAAAGTAAACTTATTTTTTTTTTCAGCTTTTCCTGAAAGTATGAACGACAGCGTGTCGCTAGCAAAATTTACATGAAGGGTTTCATTTACTTTGCACGCGACTCACTGCGTTCATACTTCTATGAACAGCGAATGGTGTTGAAAAACTCCTTCTATGCATCAACATATCAAACGCCCAGGGTCCAGACCAGATCGCCAATATCATGCTGAAGACATGCGATCACCAGCTAACTCCTCTTGCAAGCCTCCATTGATACAGGGAAGCTCCCTAGTGATTGGTTGAATGAAAATAAATCGCGCCTGTCTACAAGAACGGAGATGTGCATCTCCCTGAAAATTACAGACCCTTCTCACTTACCTTTGTTTCTTGTAAGATCTTAGAACACACACATATTCGAAACAAGATTCTAACTATCCTAAATCACCGGTTTCGATCAGGATATTCTTTTAAGAGGCAACTAGTCACCACAGTTCATGATCTCCTTTGGAGGTACGCTGTCGAGGCCCAGCTAGACATTGTGATATTGGACTTCTCCAAGGCCTTTGACACCGTACCTCACCGGAAGCTACTGCACAAGATGAGACAATGCGGAGTATATTATAATATCAACGCCTGGTTGTGTGACTTCCCGGCCAATAGAAAAATGCAAGTCGTCATTGGAAGCAATTCCGGTGTACTCTGGTGTGCCTCAGGGGACCGTGATTGGACCGCTATTGTTTCTTTGCCATATGAACGATCTTCCAGATTCTGAGAAGTCTACCGCCCGGCTATTTGCAGACGACTGTCTCCTGTACCGTCAAATCAAAATAAGAGAAGAACACATTGAAGGAGGACCACATCGACGAGACCTATAGAATATACAGACATGGACAAAACTCTGGGGAATGCCTTTGAATGTAAGGAAGTGCTACATCATGAGCATCAATTCCGAATCAACGCAATACTATCAACTGGATACTCACACCCTCCAAGGGGAGCTAGAAAACCCTTATATCGGTGTAACAATATCAGAAGACCTGTAATGGAGCTCACACATTTCGAAAATCTCCAAAAAGGCAAACTCTACACTCGGATTCATAAAAAGAAACCTCAAACATTGCCCTCCGGATTGCAGAATGACAGCCTACCTTTCCCTTATTCGTTCAACACTTGAATACAGCTGTGTGATTTGGGATCCTCACCTACAGAAAGACATTGATGAACTAGACAAAAGTTCAACGGCAGGCTGCCAGATTTATCTCCGGTGACTACTCTTCGAGGGACCCTAGTTGTGTTACGCATGCAATAAATTTTGTAATCCACTAGTGGATTAAATATGCCAATCAGTTAGATACATCTCGTAACGTTACACGTACGACACCCTTAACGACGTCGCATTTATTTCTGGTGGGATATTGACATTTTTGTGAAACGGTCGTGACTAAAATGTTATTCAAATGCCATATCCTAAGCATACTCATAATATATCTTGCATTCGTGCTTATGTAATGGCGAGGATTGTGGCCACGTAAAATCGATTTAAGCCCCCCCCCCCCCCCCCCTCAGTCGAATTCGTTTCACTGATCGTTCCAAGGAAGTTCTTCTGTCGCGGTTTATTTTTGTTATAGTCTGTCTTTTAGTGTTTGTATCGTTTATATTATTTTGTTTTGGATAGCCAATTGGCCATTTTGTGGGAAAGTAACTGTCCTTTTGGCTTTTTGCTATTGATGCTTCCATTAGAGTCTGTTGTTTCATGTTTGTTTTTCTTTCCCTTTGGTGTCTCTGATGGGAGCTGTGGGTTAATTGTATCGATCCCTGATCATTGCCTTCACTTATATTTGTCATTTTATAAACGAGTTGCTCAAAAGGGATAAAATATGAGGCTTCTGTTTATGTATTACTGAATTTATTAAACTCTTGAGGAAAGGCCAAGCCTCGCATTTTATCTTTTCTTTCTCAACTCGATTTATAAATTCAATAATACATCAGCACTCATGTGAGATCCTCTATTGCTACAACAGAAGTGTTCTCAGTTAGATCTTTCATTCAATGACTTTGGCCGGAGTTGAATCTCCATCAACATTTCAAAAACTTCTATTCAGGAACCAAGAAACAATTTAATTTCAGCTTTTATATATAATATATCTGCCTCAAGGGAAATGTTTTAATAATTTCTTTTGGTCATATGACCAAGATGGACGTAATGCCCATATATGGAAAGAAGCATTCATTTTTTTTTCTAGAGCCGTATGTCCGATCACCATGAAACCTGACAGACAGCAGATAAAAATTTAAGCGCTACAAAGCTTTTGTAAATGATGAACCGTGGATGACATTAGCTTATTTAACGGCAAGGTCAAAATTAGTTCTGTAGGCTTTTAAATGAAAAAAAGGGAAAAATACATTAATTCAAATAATTGTTACTTTTGGAATGAAAGTGGGTCTTTTATGGGTGGAGTAAGTTTATTGTATCAATTCCTGATCTTTGTTTTACTTCTACTTATATGAACCTCTAAGATTGTCAGAGGTCAAGTTCATGACTCAATGTCTGTTGGATTGAATATTTTTATTGTTCAGACTTGTTAACGTTATGTCATTATGACCTTCTGACGTAGAAAGTGCTGGTTTGATTCACTTAATGAGGCACATGTTTTGTGTTCATCCTTGCCGTAAAACGACCGTAAGCAGTGGCAAGAATCCATTTAAAGATTTTTGTCAAATATACTAACTGAAACAAAATTAATCCGGTGCCACTTTTTACACGGGTGCGACCAATATTCTATGCCAAATATTCTTTAACAATTTCCTAATTTATGACATTAATTTGCAAATGTGATTCATCTGTGAGCCCACTTTTTGAGGTTAAGTACAAAATAAATGCTTATGTTAATAGAAAAGATATTGAAAGTAAAGGTGCAAAAACATAATATTTGAAGAATAGCGTACCATTGCGGTCCATCTCAAGTACGCGGACGACCAGAACCTAGAAATATTGTTATAGAGCGAGATAACTTTATGCCTACCGACCGTAATTATATACATGTATGAACGATATTATTGTGTTGGTTTCTGTTCGTAATATCGTTTTATGTGCATCATAGTTTCCATTGCTGCTTTAGACGGAAGGTTTCATGTAATTGTATCGATTCCTAATCATTGGGTATTGAATTCCCTTCTTGTTTTTCACTTTCTTTGTTTTTGAGCTCATACAAAGAAAACATAAACTCCATATTACTCAAATGGATATACAAGTGTACTTTTTATTTGTTGACGAATACCTGTTTAATTAAAACAGAAAACACTGTAAGACGCTAAAATTTATTTTCAGATCCGTGTGTTGGATTGCCTTGTCTTAATGGTGGTACCTGCATCCCAGTAGAAAGCTATGGAGCAAAGCAGCTTCTCAGCAATAACTACAAATGTGAATGCGCTACAGGCTACACCGGCAACAATTGTGAAACTGAAGGTATGTTAATCTAGGACGCTTATATGGGTAAATGTTCTGTACAATTTCTCTTCTATTTGTCGACGAATACCTGCTAAATTAAAACAAACAACATTATAAGACGTTTGAATTTCTTTTCAGATCCGTGTTTTAAATCGCCTTGTCTTAATGGTGGTACCTGCAGCCTTGTATATAGCAACGGAGCGATGGACTACAAATGTGAATGCACTTCAGACTACTACGGCAACAATTGTGAAACAGACAGTACGTTATTATAGGACATTCATATGAGTAAATGTTATGTACACTGCCTTTTTTATGAATGTAGCTTCAAAAAGGTGAGTTATTATTAGTTCCATGCCAGCTTATGCCGTGGCCTGTTGTCCGTCGACTGTCTGTCCGTCGTCCGCCGTTAACATTTCTTGTACGGGCAATAGCGACTTTATTTTTGATCGGATACTCATTAAACCGGTAGGAAATGAGGACAGACATAAAATCTAGGACGAGTTTGAATTTGGAGCAGATCGGAATATTCGTGTCTGAGTTACTTGCCATTTCGTCCCTCATAGACTTATTATTGGGAAATGTTGCGAAAGACGCTTTGTTTTTCATTCAACCTAAACAAACTTGTAGGTAATAGAATCTTGTACAAGTTCAAATTTGGGGCAGATCAGAATGTTCGTGTCAGAGTTACTTGCCCTTTCGTCATCTATAGACTTATATTGGTGGAATGTTTTCCGGGCGATATATGCTTCATTTTTTGGTGTAGAGATTTTCATTATTTCGGAAGAGATGTTGATACAAGGCATCAGCAATCCTGACCCTTAACCTTTGTTATTTCAGGTGTGTGTCCGAAAATTATCATCAGACCTGGTTTTTGTCCAAGAGAGTGTGCTTCTGACGCTGATTGCCAAGAAGGTCTCCTCAAGTGTTGTTTCTTTGGTTGTCAGAGTATGTGCAAGTTGCCAATAGGTATAGTATTAAAACAACTCCTGCCAATTGATTTAATGTAGATGAGAATTATATTTTGTAAAAAAACACGAATGACTTGGCTATCATTGAAATAAACAATTGAGAAGTTTCTGTTATGTACGATCTGGCTGAACCATTTAAAATACTTTTTTGTTTAAATGTGCATTATTCTTAGCATCACGAAAACACGCCTATATAATTTTGACCCCATTGAACCCTACTTTTATACAGTAAAACTGGGGTTTCCGGGGGCATACCTTAGTTTTTCTTATTTCTGCTCTAAAATATAGATTGTGGGTACTCGTTAGAACCGCCTCGATCGAGGCGGTTCTAACGAGTACCCACAATCTATATTTTGAGCAGCAATAAGAAAAATATCACATTTTTTCATCATAAATTTGTCATTTTTTCGGCGATAAAGGTGGCAATGTATTTGTATAGGCGTGTTTGCGTAATGGTAAAGTTACTCTCAAAATAAGGAATATCGTAGGACACAGTCATCCCGAGCCAAAGAAAATATGGGCCGCGTCAAGCGATTTTGGTACTTATCGCCTATGCGAGCAGCGAAGATTCAGGCGAGCCTGCGCATCCGCGCAGTCTCGCCAGAACCTTCGCTGTTCGCTCATACAAGCAGTGAATCAAGAGGAACCTTCAGACAGAAAGCCATATCCCTGGCCCCTCTGAATGGCTGGGCATGCGCAGTTAAAATTTGTCATGACGGAATGCTCGAAGACCCAAATTCGCTTGGCGGGGCTCAATTATGAAAACAATCTCACAGAGGAGCCGGGACACAGCATTGCCTACAATTTACATGTGCGCCCAGCAACGAATCTGATCAGCCTGAGCATCCATATGAGCCCCGCCAAGCGAATTTGGGTCTTCGAGCATTCCGTCATGACAAGTTTTAACTGCGCATGCCCAGCCATTCAGAGGGGCCAGGGATATGGCTTTCTGTCTGAAGGTTCCTCTTGATTCACTGCTTGTATGAGCGAGCAGCGAAGGTTCTGGCGAGACTGCGCGGATGCGCAGGCTCGCCTGAACCTTCGCTGCTCGCATAGGCGATAAGTACCAAAATCGCTTGACGGGGCCCATATAGTCTTATCAGATTCTTCACTTGCTGCATGAAGAAGCATTGGGCCCTTAGCTATCTGTTGAGCGCACAACGAAGATTCTGATTAGACTGTGCGGATGTGCAGGCTGATCTGAGTCTTCGTTGAGCGCACATGTCTTATTATAGGTTTTGTGGTGCGCTGGCTCGAAGACTAGTGCACATTCCAACACAGTAAAGCCAATTTACTCTTTCGAAACTGCAACAGATTTACAGCTTTTCAGCGGTCAGCAGAAAGATTGAACAGCGAATAGAAAACATAGTAACAGTTACAAAGTGATTTGCTTGCAGGCACCTTTGAACAATGTTTAGCAAAGAATGAACAAAGAGCAAATCTAAAATGAAGTTAAGCACTAGTGAATCAGTTTTTTTCTGTTTGGTTGAATTTAGGTTTATCGTCCCCGTCAACACTGTAAAATTCATTTTGGAGACGTTGTTTCCAGTTTTGTGGGACTTTTATCCGACATTGAGATGAAATGGATTCTCACGTCCTGCCGCCCAATAAGACTGATACGGTTTATAAGCATGAACTCGCAACGCTTTGCCTGGGCAGGATTTGATCCTCTAAGCGTACCAGTACTCGTGTGCGGGACGGTTTCAGCTCTGCGTGGAAGCAACATGCAGCCCATCTATTTCATCAAGCTCCGATGGGCGGGGGCCTGTGAATATGTTGACGAAATAATGTCGATCGGACGTAAGAAAAGACCAGGTTCCAGTTGTTCAGAGCATCGTTAGCTTAACGAGCTCATTGGTGGTCAAAATGTTGAACTGTTCTAGCAAGCACAAAAAATGTATCTACAATTTGGGCAGTTTGGTTAACAATTCGAGTAGCTTAGCTACTCACATTTTCAGCAAAAGCATTAGTGTATTTGCCATATTGCGTGATAAAAGCTTTAATTATTTGTTAACTAATGACGTCATTGGTTTTAAACAACTTGCCTCTCACAAAAAACACTAGATAAACATTTATATTAAAGCAATAGACATGAATTGGTTAAAATTTTAAGGGAAAACCCCAAAGGTAGCTAAAAACAAGACAAAGCACGCCTTGGCACAATGACGAAGATAAAAATCGATTACAACACAAAGCGTTTTACGACCGGAACAATCAGCACTCTCAACCTCAAACGGACTGACTATACTGCTAGAAAGAAATTGACATTCTTGCACACCAGATAAGGAAACCCATAGTTTTAGTTTATGATAGAAATTCTTTTCTATCCTTCGGGTGAAGGATTGTCTAAGGACGTATCACCAGTAAGCAATTCTGATTCTGCAGTTCTGATTTCTAAGTAGAAGTGGAGGTAATGATCAGGAATCGATGTAATGAACCAACAGCTCCCATCAGAGACACAAAAGGGAAAGAAACACAAACATAAAACAACAGACCCTAATGGAAACACCAACAGCGGAAACCACAAAGGACAGTTTCTTTCCCACAAAATGCCCAATAGGCTATCCACAATAAAATAATATAAGCGACACAAACACCCAAAAGACAAGCCTTAACAAAAATAAACCGCGACAGAAGAACCGCCTTGGAACGGTCAGCGGAACCGATTCCATCTGGGAGGCTTAAATCGATTTTACGTGGCAACAATCCTCGCCCTTACTTCCGTCGCGATTAAGACAAATAATTTGTTCAGTCCGCATGAAGGCCTCCTGACTCATCAGTGCAACATCTCCGTGAACACAAAAATCAAACAACCACAGACATGAAACAACGGTGAGGACTCGAAAGCACGAAACCATTGAAATGCTGGAGCAAATGAAAATCAACAGTTAGGCTCCGATGGACCCGACCAGAGACATTTAAATGTAGCATCAGGTACCAACCAACATAAGCCTTTACGTTGGAACTGACATAGAATCTGAGGTCTGACCCACCGGCGTGCAATTAAAGAGGGAACAAAGTTGTCAACCGTGATTGGGTTAACCACCATGCATTCAGTCTGTCGTGTAACATTTATCTTACCCAATCTTTTTATATCGAAGAATGATTTTACTAAACTGGGTGCTGAAGTCATTGCGGTTATATATTTTTTTTCTGAATTTATGTACTAAGTCACCATAAAATTCGAGTTCCGATAGACCTTGTTGCAGAAGAGATTTAAGTCCAATATTGAATTTTGAAATTAAATCAGAATGAAAAATCGATTTCACATGGCAACAATCCTCGCCCTTACTTACGTCGCGATTTAGACAAATAATTTGTTCAGTCCGCATGAAGGCCTCCTAACTCATCAGTGCAACATCTCCGTGAACACAACTAATCAAACGACCACAAAGATGAAACAACGGAGTGGACCCGACAGCAAGAAGCCACTGAAATGCTGGAGCAAAAGAAATCCAACAGTTAGACTCCGATAGGCCCGACCAGAGATAGAGCATCAGGCACCAACTAACATTACCTTAAATTAGATCTCTCTACTTCTTAATAAGCCTAAAGTAAGCCTAAGCATAAA
The DNA here is from genome assembly GCA_963580285.1 of Lucinisca nassula. NCBI lineage: Eukaryota > Metazoa > Mollusca > Bivalvia > Lucinida > Lucinidae > Lucinisca > Lucinisca nassula. The sequence goes on from OY757023.1 coordinate 22,529,312, forward strand.
GTTATTTTTTATGCTCTTCAGAAGTGAAAAAGGCATTTCTTACATTACATGCAAGATACAGGGAGTCTTCCTTATGAAATGTCAATTCAGTTAAATTATTAAGTTTTACTTTTATAAGATTATGATGAAGTTTAGTGTAAAGGTCGGAAAAATCATAAGTAGACAGACTTGAAGCGCGAAAACGCCTGGATTTTAATTTATTTAAAACTTCATTAGAATTTTTTTATAGACCAAAACAGATTTCTATCTGATCTTTCGAAGACTTTGTCGCAATATTTTATCAAATGTTTTTTATGGCAATAAAACATGACGATAATAATTTGGAGAGTTCAGTGGTGATACAGGAACATGTATTTGCAATAAACCATGCTTTGCATTGTCTATTATGGAATTTAGGTAACCAATATATCGTAGAAAGCTTGTCTTGGCTTTGGTGTTCATACCCAAAATCGAATATTCTCGCGTGTTTGAAACATACACTGGTTGAATACAACCTCATATGGGCCGTCGTTAAGGTTGACGTCACAGCACGTTACGTGGCGTCACTTAACACCACTGGAATTTCATCACAATATGGCGGACGCCGGTAACCTAAGTGAATGCAGCATTGAAAATCCGCGTAAGAAATAGAAGGTATCCAAGAAAGAAAACCCTACATGAGAGTAAGTGGTGGATAGAAAAATTCGTCCCACGGGATCACTGTCCGGCATCACTCGGTAGGACAGTGGCCCTCGGGACGAATTTTTCCATCTATCCCTCACACTCATATAAGATTCTTATAGTAATGCACAACACAGTACAAAACACAGAACTGTTTTGTTGAAATACAACAAAGCAAAACCTAAAAACAAACATCAAATAACTAGACCCTAATAGATAAGTCAACAGCGGAAAGGCACAAGAACAGTTCCGTTCCCACAAAATGGCCAATTGACTCTCAAAATCAAAAACGATACAAGCTTTACATACATTCAAAATCGGACTTTTTAAATTTTTGATTAAATTTTGGATTCAATTTTTACAGACCCCTTTTCCACTGGGATTTAATGACAACATTTATCATGAGGGTAATATTTCCAGAATGCCGGACTTTGATATTTTCTCACTCCTGGAATGTCGAAAACGCAGAACTAGATCTCACGGCACCAGGAAAAATGGTAACTTTAAACGTAAATCACGTGCGTTTAAACGAAACAATACTAGACTGAAGTGACTGTCAATTATATTAGTAAATCATGGACGCCACTCTATGCTTTCATTTTTAAGTTCATTACCCGTTTCTGTTTTACGTCTTCTGGACACCGAGGCGAATAAATTCTACGATAGTTCTCATCAGTTATATGATGCGGCTCTCTTAACTAGAGGCTATACTCAGCATACTCTCCGTCCTTACATTGATTCTGAAATTAATCATAAACGTCATTTCTTCAAAATATCCTTCATTAATAAGGGTATGGATTTTATAGATTTGCCCAGTATCTTCCGTGAGAGATCGGTGCTTTCTTCCATTCCTGCTTATTTTCAAAATACTGAAACACCTATAATTTGCTATAAATATAACAAACCTGTTTGATCTATCATTTTTAATTTCAATAAACTTGTTTCAGATCTTGATATTGATACTAATACTCCTGATTCATGTGATTGTAAAAACTCAAAGTATTGCTATCCTGCTGCTGGTCATGTAATTACTGGCAATTTGAAAATTATTCCTGATTCTAGGATAAGGAATATAATTTCTAAAGGACCGAAATATCGGTTTCCTTCTAAAATTGATTTCAGTAAATGTAGAGATGAAATCGCTGCTTCCTTGAATGAATTCGGTAATCGATGGTGTAAGCGAGAGTATGTTGAGTATAAAGCCCTAAAGGACTGGAAACTTAGCATTTTAAGACTAGTGAATAAACGCATTTCTTTCTATTCTCAAAATACTAACTTATTGCCTCCTAAGCCCAAGACGTCTTTACGTCATCTTAAACTAGGTATTCAAGAATTTCATAAGAAGTTTGTTTTGGCCCCTGCAGACAAGGCCGCTAACAACGTCGTCGTTGTGTGACGGCTCCACTATGTTAACACGCTTAAGCAGGAGCTTGGTGGTACTAAGGCCTATGAACTTCAGCCTTTGGCTGAAGAGAGAGCTATAGTAGATAAACATGTTTGTCTTTAAGCCACCAAGTTTGCTGTGCGTGTTAACGAAGGCCAAGACAAGCTTCCCACGCTATACTGGTTACCAAAACTTCATAAAAAACCTTACAAAGCACGGTTTATTGCAAATTCTAGTTCTTGCACTACCACTGAACTTTCTAAATTATTAACTTCCTGTCTTACTGCTATTAAAACGCATGTAATTAAATATTGTGATAAAGTCTTTGAAAGATCAGGAAGAAATCTGTTTTGGTCTATAAAAAATTCGAATGAGGTTTTAAATAAAATGAAATCTAGACAGTTTCGTGCTTCTAGTCTGTCTACCTACGATTTTTCCACTCTTTACACTACACTTCCTCATAATCTTATAAAAGAAAAGCTTAATGATTTAATTGAATGGGCTTTTCACAGAGAAGATTCTCTCTATCTTGCATGTAATGTCAGAAATGCATTTTTCACTTCTAAAGAGCACAAGAATTATACACTTTGGTCATGTCAGAAAGTGTGTGATGCCCTCACCTTTCTACTTGACAATATTTATATTAGATTCGGTACTAAGTTATTTAGACAAGTTGTGGGTATTCCGATGGGTACTAATTGCGCACCTCTTGTGGCTGATCTGTTCTTGTATTGTTATGAAAGAGACTTCATTTTGTCGCTTTCCATTGATAACCAATCTGAAATTATTGAAGCTTTTAGCTCTACTTCTAGATATTTAGATGATTTATTAAATATTGATAATACCTATTTTGAGGGTTTGATCAGTCAGATTTACCCCCTAGAACTTCAGTTAAATAAAGCAAATTCTTCTGATACCGAGGCCCCGTTTTTGGATTTACATCTATCTATTGTAGATGAATTTGTTTCGTGCAAAATTTATGATAAACGCGATGACTTTGATTTTGAGATTGTAAATTTTCCTTTTTTGAATGGTGATGTTCCTCGTGCGCCATCCTATGGCGTTTATATTTCGCAATTAATTCGATTTGCTAGAGTGTGTAGTCATGTAACTGACTTCAACACTCGTAATAAATTATTAACGGCTAAACTTCTTAATCAGGGTTATCGGTACCATAAACTACGCAAAGCCTTTTCAAAATTTTATAGACGCCATTCTGATTTAATTTCAAAATTCAATATTGGACTTAAATCTCTTCTGCAACAAGGTCTATCGAACCCGAATTTTATGGTGACTTAGTATATAAATTCAGAAAAATATATAACCGCAATGACTTCAGCACCCAATTTCGTAAAATCATTCTTCGATATAAAAAGATTGGGTACAACATGGATATTATACGACAGACTGCATGCATGGTAGTTAACCCAATCACGGTTGGTAACTTTGCTTCCCTCTTTAATTGCACGCCGGTGGGTCAGGCCTCAGATTCTATGACGGCTCCAACGTAAAGGCTTATTGAAAATTAAAGAGATAATGTTGGTTGGTGCCTGATGCTCTGTCTCTGGTCGGGCTCATCGGAGTCTAACTGTTGGTTTTCTTTTGCTCCAACATTTCAGTGGTTTCTTGCTGTCGAGTCCTCACCGTTGTCTCACCTCTGTGGTTCTTTGATTTCTGTGTTCACGGAGATGTTGCACTGATGAGTTAGGAGGCCTTCATGCGGACTGAACAAATTATTAAATCGCGACGGAAGTAAGGGCGAGGATTGTGGCCACGTAAAATCGATTTAAGCCCCCCAGTGGAAATCTTCCACTGACCGTTCCAAGGCGGCTCTTCTGTGGCGATTCATTTATGTTGTTGTTTGTTACTTACTGTGTGTATCACTTGTGTCTTTTAATTTTGGATGGCCATATGGCCATTTTGTGGGAAAGTAACTGTCCATATGGCCTTCCTTTGTTTAGGTTTCCATTATGGTCTGGTCGCTTAATGTTTGTATTTCTTTCCCTTTGGTGTCTTTTATGGATGGAGTAAGTTAATTGTATCAATTCCTGATCTTTGTTTTACTTCTACTTTTAACAAGAATGAACCCGACAAAAGAGCCGCTTTTGAAGGGTAATTGAAAAGTATTTTACTGGAGAGCTTTGTTCCCTACACTTACTGAAATGAAAGTTATAAGGAAATCGTTATATGTGTCCTTATATTTTGTTTTCGAGAATGAGGAATGATTTTTAAATCCCCAGTTAGTAATATGGTCTGCTGTTTGATAGCAGCAACACACTGAGTCTTTGCAATCTCAGGTGTTAGGCATATCGAATCAATTGCAAGTTCTGACCATGTTTATTGAAAGTCAAATAAAAGATCAAACAAGTTTTTTGTTCTTATAGCAAAATATGTGCTGTCAGTAGATTGAAAATTACACCGCCCCAATACACTACACTGTAAGTGATGCTATTTATCGGAAAATGTTGCCGTAGCTTAGCATGGCTCAGATTTAATTTTTTTCCAAGACACAATTATATTGCCATAGATATCCCTTATTTCAACACAAGTGTATTATATTACTTTAAAAATAAATTGTTTATTATTTTTTGTAAACATTATCGAGAAAACTAGGAACCTATTTAATAATTTTGACTAAAGGTCAAGCTCAGAGTGAAGGTCATGAGTCTGAAGCTTTGGATTTTGTTTCCGTTCTATATCACCACCTGGGCGGATTTTCATTAAACTTTGGTGAAATATCCCCCCAAAGGGAGCTGATGTGCAGAACTCATATATAAATAATGGCAGCTCAAGGTCAAGATCAAAGTTGAAGGTCACGAGTTTGAATCTCTGAATTTTGTTTCTATTCCATATCTCTTTTCCCCTGGAAGGATTTTCATTACACTTTGGTCAAAAGTCCCTCGCTCGCTCAGTGAGCTGATGAGCAGAATCTATAAATAAACCATGCCGATTCAATGTCAAGGTCACAGTTGAAGGTCACTAGTTTGAAACTTTGAATTTTGTGTCCGTTCTATGTTTCCTTTTCCCCTGGAATGATTTTCAGTAACCTTTGGTCAGATATCTCCCTAAGTGAGCTGATATGCAGAACCAATCAATATACCATGCGGACTCAAGGTCAAGGTCACAGATGAAGGTCCCAAGGTTCAGCCTTGTTATTAATGTGCGGTGGGGGATTTGGCTGTCCCTCAGACTGCTTTCTTGTTACTGATAAAATTAATTTTCATTAATTTTCACCGACGATGATTAATTAAAATGGCTGCACGATCAAAACATGACAATTCAGTCAGTTACTAGTCCGTGCATATTCGGTCCAAGAAAATAAATAGGAATAGAATAATTTACTGAGTTTTCTTGGAAATGTACGTTTGTTTTATATTTCTTTTATTAAACAAGTTAGTCGATGGCACATTTTATGGGTTTGTTGAGACGACGAATATTTTGTTTTCAGATCCTTGTTTTGGAGCGCCGTGTTACAATGGCGGTACATGTAAACCTTTAGATATGAATAGCTACCAATGTGAATGTCCACAAGGCTACATAGGCAAAGACTGTGAAACTAAAGGTAGGTTGTCATAAAAATAGAATTGTAAAGAAAAAGTGCAGTCAATCAGATCTTTGGACTGACATCGCCGAAATCTCTGAAACCATATGTTGAAACTTGATGGTGTAAGCGAGAGTATGTTGAGCATAAAGCCCTTAACGACTGGAAACTTAGCATTTTAAAACTGGTGACTAAACGCATTTCTTTCTATTCTCAAAATACTAGCCTATTACCTCCTAAGCCTAAGACGTCTTTACGCCATCTTAAACTAGGTATTCAAGAATTTCATAAGAAGTTTGTTTTGGCTCTGCAGACAAGGCCGCTAACAACGTCGTCGTTGTGTGACGGCTCCACTAGGTTAACACGCTTAAGCAGGAGCTTGGTGGTACTAAGGCCTATGAACTTCAGCCTTTAGCTGAAGAGAGAGCTAAAGAATATGAACATATTTATCATTCAGCCACCAAGTTTGCTGTGTGAGTTACAGAAGGCCAAGACAAGCTTCCTACGCTATACTGGTTACCAAAACTTAATAAAAAACTTACAAAGCACGGTTTATTGCAAGTTCTAGCTCTTGCACTACCACTGAACTTTCTAAATTATTAACTTCCTGTGTTACTGCTATTAAAAAGCATGTGATAAAATATTGTGATTAAGTCTTTGAAAGATCAGGAAGATCTGTTTTGGTCTATAAAAAATTCGAATGAGGTTTTAAATAAATTGAAATCCAGACGTTTTCGTGCTTCAAGGTAGAAGTAAAACAAAGATCAGGAATCGATACAATTAACTTACTCCACCCAACAAAGACACCAAAAGGAAAGAAACACAAACATTAAGCGACCAGACCATAATGGAAACCTAAACAAAGGAATGCCATAAGGACAGATACTTCCCCACAAAATGGCCATATGGCCATCCAAAATAACAAGACACAAGTGATACACACAGTAAGTAACAAACAACAACATAAATACATCGCCACAGAAGAACCACCTTGGAACGGTCAGTGGAAAGATTTCCACTGGGGGGCTTAAATCGATTTTACGTGGCCACAATCCTCGCCCTTACTTCTGTCGCGATACATTAATACATTTGGATCCTATTGGCCACTGTACCGAACCTTACCGCACATTTTCTGGACAGGTTTGACCTTTCAAGTGGTTAACTCGTACCTAGTGCTCTTTGCATCGCCATTAACAGATTCAATGAGCGAAAAATAAGAGCATTGTCACAGAAAAGAGCACCGACTCTCGACGACAGGAGTGACCGGGCAGGGACTTGGTCTCACACGATCCTCGTATAATCAGATTACTGAAAACCTGACACGCTATCCAGTTCTCGATCATGGCTGGACACAATAATAGAATATGCGTAAGAAATATATCGACCATAGCAAATAATTGTTTAGCAATAAATCGCAGAATGTTTTAAGCCGTACAAATATCACTTTACAACGGAGAGTCAGGTAGTTTTTCTCCGGGAACACGTTTTTGTACTGCTCTGATTAAAGATCGGCTCGAATAATGAAATAATTTTAAAAGGACCATAAAACCAAAACCAAAATAACGATTACCTTTGGCAGGTCCGGATGAAACTGCTTGAACACGAGGCCGTAGCGTAGGCCTATGGCTCAAATATCTTGAGAGAGACCCAACAATGTGTGGGGGGCTTAAATCGATTTTACGTTGCCACAATCCTCGCCCTTACTTCCGTCGCGATTTAGACAAATAATTTGTTCAGTCCGCATGAAGGCCTTCTAAGTCTGTCTACTTACGATTTTTCCACTCTTTACACTACACTTCCTCATAATCTTATAAAATAAAAGCTTAATGATTCAACTGAATGGGCTTTCACAGTGAAGATTCTCTCTATCTTGCATGTAATGTCAGAAATGCATTTTTCACTTCTAAAGAGCAAAAAATTACACACTTTGGTCATGTCAGAAAGTGTGTGATGCCCTCACCTTTCTACTTGACAATATTTATATTAGATTCGGTACTAAGTTATTTAGACAAACTGTGGGTACGAATTGCGCACCTCATGTGGCTGATCTGTCCCTTGTATTGTTATGAAAGAGACTTCATGTTGTTGCTTTCCATTGATAACCAATCTGAAATTATTGAAGATTTTAGCTGTACTTCTAGATATTTAGAATATTTATTAAATATTGACAATACTTACTTTGATGGTTTGATCAGTCAGGTTTATCCCCTAGAACTTCAGTTAAACAAGGCAAATTCCTCTGATACCGAGGCCCCCTTTTTGGATTTACATTTATCTAATGTAGATGCATTTGTTTCTTGCAAAATTTATGATAAACGTGATGATTTTGATTTCGAGATTGTAAATTTTTCTTTTTCGGACGGTGATGTTCCTCGTGCGACATCGTACGGTGGTTATATTTCACAGTTAATTCGATTCGCTAGAGTGTCTATTCATGTATCCGACTTCAACACTCGTAATAAATTATTAACCGCTAAACTTCTTAATCAGGGGTATCGGTATCATAAACTACGTAAAGCCTTTCCTATTTTTTATAGACTGCATTCTGATTTGGTTTAAAAATTCAATGTTGGACTTAAAACACTTCTGCAACAAGGCCTAACGGAACCCAAATTCTTTGGTGACTAAGTATATAAATTTAGAAAAATACATGCCTGTAATGACTTTAATACTCAATTTCCTAAAATCGTTCGTCGATATATAAAGATTGGGTACAACATAAATGTTATAAAACAGACTGCATGCATTGTGATTAACCCATTTACGGTTGTCAACTTTGCTTCCCTCTTTGATTGCACACCGGTGGGTCGGGCCTAAGATTATATGACGGTTCGAGCATAAAAGCATAAATGGAATTTTATTTTAGTATTGTTTATGTTGGTTGGTGCCTGATGCTCCGTCTTTGGTCGGGCCTCTCGGAGTCTAAATGTTTGTTTTCTTTTACTCCTGCAATTCTGTTGTTGTATGCTATCGAGTCCTCAACCTTGTTTCATCTCTGTAGTTTTTTTATTTGTATGTTCTCGGAGATGTTACACTGATGAGTAAGGAAGCCTTCATGCCGACTATACAAAATTAGTATATACCGCGACAGAGGTAAGGGCGAGGATTATGGCCATGTAAAATCGATTTAAGCCCCCTCCCTCCCCCCCCCCCCCCCAAGTGGAAATTCTTTCCACTTACCGTTCCAAGGCGGTTCTTCTGTGGCGGTTTATTTTTGTTATTTGTTTGTTACTTACTATGTGTTTCACTTGTGTCTTTTTATTTTGGATGGCCATTTGGCCATGTTGTGGGAAAGTTACTGTCCTTATAGCCTTCCTTTGTTTAGGTTACCATTATGTTCTGGTCGCTTCAAGTTTGTGTTTCTTTCCCTTTGGTGTCTTTGATGGGTGGAGTAAGTTAATTGTATCGATTTCTGATCTCCTGTAAAAGTCTTGAACACGGATGGCTGGTTAATCCATGTATCATATCATTGGACTGACATCGCCGATATCTCTGAAATCATATGATGAAATTTCAACCCTTTTATAGAACATATTCAACACGGATGGTTGGTTAATCCATGTATTTTGTTTTCAGATCCTTGTTTTGGAGCCCCTTGTTACAATGGCGGTACATGTAAACCTCTGGATATGAATAGCTACCAATGTGATTGTCCACAAGGCTACATAGGCAAAGACTGTGAAACTATAGGTATATTGTCATAAAAATACAATTGTAAAGAAATAATGCATGCCATCATATCATTGGACTGACATCGCCGATATCTCTGAAATCATATGATAAAACTTCAACCCTTTTATAGAACATATTCAAAGTCTTGAACACGGATGGTTGGTTAATCCATGTATTTTGTTTTCAGATCCTTGTTTTGGAGCCCCTTGTTACAATGGCGGTACATGTAAACCTTTGGATATGAATAGCTACCAATGTGATTGTCCACAAGGCTACATAGGCAAAGACTGTGAAATTATAGGTATATTGTCATAAAAATACATTTGTTAAGAAATGATGCAGCATATTTTTGGGCTCACATTGGCGTAAACTTTGACAACATTTCGCAATTGTAAAGAAATTATGAAGTCTATCTTATCTTTGGACTGATAATACCGTAACCTTTGACAACATATAGTAAAACTTTAACAGCTTGAACTAGGATGATTCGTTTATATTGGCAAATTCTAACTCGCAATCGTAATGAAATAATACAGTCCAGCATATCTTTGGACTGACAATGGTGTGACCTTTGACAACATATAGTAATATCCTAACATTTTGAACACGGGTGATTCGTTTGTATTGGCAAATTCTAACTCGCAATCGTATATAAATAATGCAGTCCATCATATATTTGGACTGACATCGCCAAAATCTCTGAGACCATATGATGAAACTTCAGCCTCTAGAACACGGATGGTAAGTAAACTCGTGTGTTTTGTTTTCAGATCCTTGTTCTGAAGTCCCCTGTCTCAATGGCGGTACATGTTTTTGTTTGTTTGATTTGAGGTTTAACGTCCCCATCAACACTGTAAAGGTCATTTTTGAGACGTTGCTTCCAATTTTGTGGGACTTTTACCCGACATTGAGATAAAATGACATCTCAAGCCCTGTCGCCCAATGAAACCAATAGGGTTTATTAGCATGGACGGTCCGCCTCGCACCGCGGTTCCTGGACAGGCTTAGATCCTCTAAGCGGTTAATCAGTACAAGTGTGCGGGCCGGATTAAGCTCTGCGTGGAAGCATCGTGCAGCCCATATATTTCTTCAAGCCCCTATGGGCGGGGGCTGGGGCGGTACATGTAAAAGTCTAGCTAATAATAGCTGCCAATGTGAATGTCATCATGGTTACATAGGCAGATATTGTGAAACTAAAGGTACGTTATAAAAAAAATACAATAGTAAAGAAATACTGCGGCCTAATTTCGCCGATTATCAGTCAACCCCTATATTAATTGCATTGTAGCACATTGACATGATAAACATATGCTATCTCAGGACAAGTGAGCTTTATTATGTCAATGTGACATTGCACTTCCTAGAACTGGACTGCTGAAAAAATGGCAAAAATATAAGTGTATAATGGGATAAATTGATAAATAGAATACGTGTCATTTGATATCAAGTTTATCAAAAGACACTCACCTGGTATTTTCCTTATCTTTGACAACATATACTGAAACTGCAACGTCCCAAATACAGATGGTTCGTTTATACTGGCTGATTCTAACTCGCCCATGAGTCATTACAGTTTTGTTCAACACAACTTTATTCTGAATATTTCAGCTAGGTATTGCTATGTTTGCCTTTTAAAGGAGGCAAGTTTGCTGAATATAAACCACATACATTTATTTTATAGACGTTCATTATTATATTCTTCTGTGATAACATTACGATTTATAACCTGGAATTATGATTTAATTTAGTAGTTTGAACAATCCCTACCTTGAACAAATTTTGACTGCACACGGCAATCGATTTTCTTATAAAGTTCTTCTGCTTAATTACGCTACTGAGATACAATGCACTTGCTCGTTGGACTGCTTGACTACCTTTTAGTTTTGATAAAATTAAAAAGGAAAACAATCAGGAATGATACAATTAGATCCCAAATTCTTCCGACAATCAGATTCCGAATTCTGCCAATAATATTATATGCACACTCGAAAGAAAATGATATTAAAAAAATAACAAGTAACGGATAATAAAATAGAAGTCTTGGTTTGAGTAAATTCGTGATACCGTTTTGAAGGCTTACGTAAATCACCTGCGTTTAAACGAAACAATACTAGACTGAAGTGACTGTCAATTAAATTATTAAATCATGGACGCCACTCTATGCTTTCTTTTTTAAGTTCATTACCTGTTTCTGTATTACGTCTTCTGGACATCGAGGCGAATAAATTCTACGATAGTTCTCATCAGTTACATGATGCGGCTCTCCTAACTAGAGGCTATACTCAGCATACTCTCCGTCCTTACATTGATTCTGAAATTAATCATAAACGCCATTTCTTCAAAATATCCTTCATTAATAAGGGTATGGATTTTGTACATTTGCCCAGTATCTTCCGTGAGAGATCGGTACTTTCTTCCATTCCTGCTTATTTTCAAAATACTGAAACACCTATAATTTGCTATAAATATAACAAACCTGTTAGATCTATCATTTTAATTTCAATAAACTTGTTTCAGATCTTGATATTGATACTAATACTCCTGATTCATGTGATTGTAAAAACTCAAAGTATTGCTATCCTGCTGCTTGTCATGTAATTACTGGCAATTTGAAAATTATTCCTGATTCTAGGATAAGGAATATAATTTCTAAAGGACCGAAATATCGGTTTCCTTCTAAAATTGATTTCAGTAAATGAAGAGATGAAATCGCTGCTTCATTGAATGAATTCGGTAATCGATGGTGTAAGCGAGAGTATGTTGAGCATAAAGCCCTTAAGGACTGGAAACTTAGCATTTTAAAACTAGTGAATAAACGCATTTCTTTCTATTCTCAAAATACTAACTTATTACCTCCTAAGCCCAAGACGTCTTTACGTCATCTTAAACTAGGTATTCAAGAATTTCATAAGAAGTTTGTTTTGGCCCCAGCAGACAAGGCCGCTAACAACGTCGTCGTTGTGTGACGGCTCCACTATGTTGATACGCTTAAGCAGGAGCTTGGTGGTACTAAGGCCTATGAACTTCAGCCTTTAGATGAAGAGAGAGCTATAGTAGATAAACATGTTTGTCTTTCAGCCACCAAGTTTGCTGTGTGTGTTAACGAAGGCCAAGACAAGCTACCTACGCTATACTGGTTACCAAAACTTCATAAAAAACCTTACAAAGCACGGTTTATTGCAAATTCTAGCTCTTGCACTACCACTGAACTTTCTAAATTATTAACTTCCTGTCTTACTGCTATTAAAACGCATGTAATTAAATATTGTGATAAAGTCTTTGAAAGATCAGGAAGAAATCTGTTTTGGTGTATAAAAAATTCGAATGAGGTTTTAAATAAATTGAAATCTAGACAGTTTCGTGCTTCTAGTCTGTCTACCTACGATTTTTCCACTCTTTACACTACACTTCCTCATAATCTTATAAAAGAAAAGCTTAATGATTTAATTGAATGGGCTTTTCACAGAGAAGATTCTATCTATCTTGCATGTAATGTCAGAAATGCATTTTTCACTTCTAAAGAGCATAAAAATTATACACTTTGGTCATGTCAGAAAGTGTGTGATGCCTTCACCTTTCTACTTGACAATATTTATATTAGATTCGGTACTAAGTTATTTAGACAAATTGTGGGTATTCCGATGGGTACTAATTGCGCACCTCTTGTGGCTGATCTGTTCTTGTACTGTTATGAAAGAGACTTCATTTTGTCGCTTTCCATTGATAACCAATCTGAAATTATTGAAGCTTTTAGCTCTACTTCTAGATATTTAGATGATTTATTAAATATTGATAATACCTATTTTGATGGTTTGATCAGTCAGATTTACCCCCCTAGAACTTCAGTTTAATAAAGCAAATTCTTCTGATACCGAGGCCCCGTTTTTTGGATTTACATCTATCTATTGTAGATGGATTTGTTTCGAAATAACACTCGTAATAAATTATTAACGGCTAAACTCCTTAATCAGGGTTATCGGTACCATAAACTACACAAAGCCTTTTCAAAATTTTACAGACGCCATTCTGATTTAATTTCAAAATTCAATATTGGACTTAAATCTTTTCTGCAACAAGGTCCTTCGGAACCCGAATTTTATGGTGACTTAGTATATAAATTCAGAAAAATATATAACCGCAATGACTTCAGCACCCAATTTCGTAAAATCATTCTTCGATATAAAAAGATTGGGTACAACATTGATATTATACGACAAACTGCATGCATGGTAGTTAACCCAATCAAGGTTGGCAACTTTGCTTCCCTCTTTAATTGCACGCCGGTGGGTCAGGCCTCAGATTCTATGACGGCTCCAACGTAAAGGCTTATTGAGAATTAGAGAGATAATGCTGGTTGGTGCCTGATGCTCTGTCTCTGGTCGGGCTCATCGGAGTCTAACTGTTGGTTTTCTTTTGCTCCAGCATTTCAGTGGTTTCTTGCTGTCGAGTCCTCACCGTTGTCTCACCTCTGTGGTTCTTTGATTTTTGTGTTCACGGAGATGTTGCACTGATGAGTTAGGAGGCCTTCATGCGGACTGAACAAATTATTTGTCTAAATCTCGACGGAAGTAAGGGCGAGGATTGTGGCCACGTAAAATCGATTTAAGCCCCCCAGTGGAAATCTTTCCACTGACCGTTCCAAGGCGGCTCTTCTGTGGCGATTTATTTATGTTGTTGTTTGTTACTTACTGTGTGTATCATTTGTGTCTTGTTATTTTGGATGGCCATATGGCCATTTTGTGGGAAAGTAACTGTCCTTATGGCCTTCCTTTGTTTAGGTTTCCATTATGGTATGGTCGCTTAATGTTTGTATTTCTTTCCCTTTGGTGTCTTTTATGGGTGGAGTAAATTAATTGTATCAATTCCTGATCTTTGTTTTACTTCTACTTTACATCCAATTTTAGGTACAAGGTACACAGTAGATTCAAAACAATAAAGGGGTTTTGCAATAAATAAGCAAATTTAAATAACAAAAGAAGACAGCAGACTGCAGGCATGTTAAACGTTATTCAGTGCCATGGCTCGCACACGTAGTATAACGTGACGTCAACGAGAGCAAAGTTTATAAGGTCACCACGCCACAAAGACGTAGGAGACATCATGGACGCTCGAATAAAAGTTTCTCAGCGCTTTAGACTCGGTGTGAAAATCTGCAAATAAATAGTTAATTTTAACTTAAGAAATTATTTTCGAGATCGAGACGCAACTGCAGCAATAGTGCACAGTTATTCCAAGTCGCCAGTCAAACCAGGAAAGCATGAGAAGGTAAGAATTTAGCTGAAATATCTGAAAATCTGATCGAATAATTATTGCAAATATTTTGACTTGCCGTTTCTTTGTTTTCCCATGTATGAAAGATTGCTTGTTATTGTTTACACTTGTAAATAAGTGACCTGAAAACTACGTCCGGTCTATAAATTGTCACTAGACGTGTTATAGGTCAGTAGAAGGTATTGTAGGTCACTACCGAATATAGCGTGCGGTTATTCGACCCCCCTACATTAGGTTACTAGAATACCTGCTTGCGGTATAAAGTTATCTGTTTGTTTGCAAAGTATTAATATATAAACTATTCTTTGAGAAGTACATGGAAATGTCATATTACTATAGGAGCAACAACAGTTGCTCTTAGATAAATTTAACTGCAACCAAGTTTCATACGCTGCCTATGGACAATGCAAGTACAGTTAACTACGAAAAGTGATGATTACTAAAAACAGACATCTAAGCTACTGAAGGAACAAACAGAGATATCTATTTTTTTGATATGAATACCCAAAATATTTCATCAAGTGTGTCAAAAATATCAGAGCTTTCAAGAGTGCGATGTGCGAATGAAAATTCTGATGTGTTTTGATAGCCATTGAAAAAAGGAAGTTTCCCTTTTATTTTTTACTTGACTTTGACATTGACTTTAATTGAACAGCTGTTCATAGCATATTTTTTTTATGTTTTCAACATGATACTCGATGAACTGTTTTCAACACATACGGTGAAATATTTGTATTTGTCAAAAACGTAATTTAATCTTTGTATCTTATATGAAAAAACATCCGAAAAAGTCTTTCGGGCTGGTACTGTCAAAATAACATAGACATGTTATTCTTCACAGTGTAAGAATATCACATAAATTTAACTGTATGAAAATATCATTTTTATTTCTTTCAGATCCGTATTTATTTTAGTGCCAGGGTCAAAATAAACAAATTTAGCTTCATAAAGGCATGTACAAAAACACTATACTTACAGAATTCGATTAAATTACATAAACATTATCTAAAAAGCTTGATTTTAAAAATGTAATATGCTCCGTAATATGCTCCCTCAGAACACCATCCGACTGAGCCGATTGTTTTCGTCATTATGTAGAGAGCAACACGCACATGAATGTACGCATTTATGATGCATTGTCATTGTCAGAGCATGTTACAATGGAATCAGTCAAAACAAATGAAGGGGTTAGTGCAAGAAGGGGCCTAAGTCACAGTTTTATTATTTCGAGAAAAACGCGAAAAACAAAATATTTTGCAAAATTTTCATATTTTTCATACTTGAATTTAAATAAATTCTTCTGATGTGTTATCGTGTCATCTGAAATGGTGCAAAAAACGCATAAAAAGTTATGAGTATATCGCAGATATTCATGTGTCACAATAATGGTTTAGTGCAAGAAGGGGCCTAAGTCCAGGATTTATTGGACTTAGGCACCTTCTTGCACTAAACAAATACAACAAAGTTTTCTCTATTAAAATCAGATACCTATGTCATTTAGTTGCACATGTATATTTTATCGTATCACGACTCTTTATTAAGTTATTACAACAAAAATCTGAAACAAATGAACAATACATACAATGAAAACTCAAAGCTTTATGTAGTAAAACGGACTTAGACCCCTTCTTGCACCAACAATACGACATTGGACTTAGGACCCTACCAAAAATTTTATTACCCGTCAATTTTAATGCCAGTAAAGAAATAAGGTATAACAAACTATATATCAGATTGTAGGTCTTGATATGATGTATCTGAAAATGATAATATCCCAGATTTTTCCAAAAATGGACTTGGGCCCCTTCTTGCACTAACCCCTTCAAATGTATAAGTAAATGAATGTTTTCTTACTTTTTTTCTTAAATGTAGTCAAAATATAGTATATGCCAGTGCTTGATGTATTTTCATTCCTGTAAGATAGTTTGAGAGAAGGCCATACAATCTGATATTGGTGCATGTGTTCTATAAAATGGATATCCTTTGGAAGCACGGAATACACCACAGAACTGAAACATATAAGGTGTGCGGGTTTTCTGGGACAAACTAGCTAGTTTCGCCCAATTAGGCCTCATCAGTGACCGTCAAATATTTTCAAAAATCCCATAATGGAATCAATTATCCCAAAGACCAAGAAAATATTAACAATGCTATGATGGAGGCCAGGGAAACTTTTTACGGCTGCCACACATTCCCAGACACCAGCTGTAGTGAGGTTAAATGTGTTCTATAAAAGGGTTATCCTTTGGAAGCAAGGAATACACCACAGAACTGAAACATATAGAGTGTGCATGTTTTCTGGACCAAACTAGTTAGTTTCGGCCAATTAGACTTAAAAGTGACCCTCAAATATTTTCAAAATTCCATAATTGAATCAATGATTCAAAAGGACAAGAAAATATATACTACACTATAAAAAGTTGAAGTAAAACAAAGATCAGGAATTGATACAATTAACTTACTCCATCCATAAAAGACACCAAAGGGAAAGAAATACAAACATTAAGCGACCAGACCATAATGGAAACCTAAACAAAGGAAGGCCATAAGGACAGTTACTTTCCCACAAAATGGCCATATGGCCATCCAAAATTAAAAGACACAAGTGATACACACAGTAAGTAACAAAACAACAACATAAATAAATCGCCACAGAAGAGCCGCCTTGGAACGGTCAGTGGAAGATTTCCACCGGGGGGCTTAAATCGATTTTACGTGGCCACAATCCTCGTCCTTACTTCCGCCGCGATTTAGACAAATAATTTGTTCAGTCCGCATGAAGGCCTCCTAACTCATCAGTGCAACATCTCCGTGAACACAAAAATCAAAGAACCACAGAGGTGAGACAACGGTGAGGACTCGACAGCAAGAAACCACTGAAATGCTGGAGCAAAAGAAAACCAACAGTTAGACTCCGATGAGCCCGACCAGAGACAGAGCATCAGGCACCAACCGGCATTATCTCTCTAATTTTCAATAAGCCTTTACGTTGGAGCCGTCATAGAATCTGAGGCCTGACCCACCGGCGTGCAATTAAAGAGGGAAGCAAAGTTGCCAACCGTGATTGGGTTAACTACCATGCATGCAGTCTGTCGTATAATATCCATGTTGTACCCAATCTTTTTATATCGAAGAATGAGTTTACGAAATTGGGTTCTGAAGTCATTGCGGTTATATATTTTTCTGAATTTATATCCTAAGTCACCATAAAATTCGGGTTCCGATAGACCTTGTTGCAGAAAAGATTTAAGTCCAATATTGAATTTTGAAATTAAATCAGAATGGCGTCTATCAAATTTTGAAAAGGCTTTGCGTAGTTTATGGTACCGATAACCCTGATTAAGGAGTTTAGCCATTAATAATTTATTACGAGTGTTGAAGTCAGTTACATGACTACACACTCTAGCAAATCGAATTAATTGCGAAATATAAACGCCATAGGATGTCGCACGAGGAACATCACCATCCAAAAAAGGAAAATTTACAATCTCAAAATCAAAGTCATCGCGTTTATCATAAATTTTGCACGAAACAAATCCATCTACAATAGATAGATGTAAATCCAAAAACGGGGCCTCGGTATCAGAAGAATTTGCTTTATTTAACTGAAGTTCTAGGGGGTAAATCTGACTGATCAAACCATCAAAATAGGTATTATAAATATTTAATAAATCATCTAAATATCTAGAAGTAGAGCTAAAAGCTTCAATAATTTCAGATTGGTTATCAATGGAAAGCGACAAAATGAAGTCTCTTTCATAACAATACAAGAACAGATCAGCCACAAGAGGTGCGCAATTAGTACCCATCGGAATACCCACAATTTGTCTAAATAAATTAGTACCGAATCTAATATAAATATTGTCAAGTAGAAAGGTGAGGGCATCACACACTTTCTGACATGACCAAAGTGTATAATTCTTGTGCTCTTTAGAAGTGAAAAATGCATTTCTGACATTACATGCAAGATAGAGAGAATCTTCTCTGTGAAAAGCCCATTCAATTAAATCATTAAGCTTTTCTTTTATAAGATTATGAGGAAGTGTAGTGTAAAGAGTGGAAAAATCGTAGGTAGACAGACTAGAAGCACGAAAATGTCTAGATTTCAATTTATTTAAAACCTCATTCGAATTTTTTATAGACCAAAACAGATTTCTTCCTGATCTTTCAAAGACTTTATCACAATATTTAATTACATGCGTTTTAATAGCAGTAAGACAGGAAGTTAATAATTTAGAAAGTTCAGTGGTAGTGCAAGAGCTAGAATTTGCAATAAACCGTGCTTTGTAAGGTTTTCTATGAAGTTTTGGTAACCAGTATAGCGTAGGAAGCTTGTCTTGGCCTTCGTTAACACACACAGCAAACTTGGTGGCTGAAAGACAAACATGTTTATCTACTATAACTCTCTCTTCAGCTAAAGGCTGAAGATCATAGGCCTTAGTACCACCAAGCTCCTGCTTAAGCGTGTTAACATAGTGGAGCCGTCACACAACGACGACGTTGTAAGCGGCCTTGTCTGCTGGGGCCAAAACAAACTTCTTATGAAATTCTTGAATACCTAGTTTAAGATGACGTAAAGACGTCTTGGGCTTAGGAGGTAATAAGTTAGTATTTTGAGAATAGAAAGAAATGCGTTTATTCACTAGTTTTCAAATGCTAAGTTTCCAGTCCTTAAGGGCTTTATGCTCAACATACTCTCGCTTACACCATCGATTACCGAATTCATTCAATGAAGCAGCGATTTCATCTCTACATTTACTGAAATCAATTTTAGAAGGAAACCGATATTTCGGTCCTTTAGAAATTATATTCCTTATCCTAGAATCAGGAATAATTTTCAAATTGCCAGTAATTACATGACCAGCAGCAGGATAGCAATACTTTGAGTTTTTACAATCACATAAATCAGGAGTATTAGTATCAATATCAAGATCTGAAACAAGTTTATTGAAATTAAAAATGATAGATCTAACAGGTTTGTTATATTTATAGCAAATTATAGGTGTTTCAGTATTTTGAAAATAAGCAGGAATGGAAGAAAGTACCGATCTCTCACGGAAGATACTGGGCAAATCTATAAAGTCCATACCCTTATTAATAAAGGATATTTTGAAGAAATGGCGTTTATGATTAATTTCAGAATCAATGTAAGGACGGAGAGTATGCTGAGTATAGCCTCTAGTTAGGAGAGCCGCATCATATAACTGATGAGAACTATCGTAGAATTTATTCGCCTCGGTGTCAAGAAGACGTAAAACAGAAACGGGTAATGAACTTAAAAAAGAAAGCATAGAGTGGCGTCCATGATTTAATAATATAATTGACAGTCACTTCAGTCTAGTATTGTTTCGTTTAAACGCACGTGATTTACGTTTAAAGTTACCATTTTTCCTAGTTTTATTAGTCCCTGGACACAGGCTATTACTGATAACATCTGAAGCAGTTTTAGGCTCATCAGCTGGTTCAAGATATTGATTTACCTAACATTTATGGATTCATTGAAACCACAATGCAAATCCTTCATTTCATTGTCCCAAACGTTTAAGTAGCTCAAATGTTTCGATATTCCTGATCATTGAATTCCCTTCTTTTTTCACTATCCCTGGTTTTGAACCGATACAAAGAAAATAGGGATGATCTTTGGAGACTCCATATTACTCAAATTGAAAAACACGGGTAATCATTGCACGGAATTTTAAGTGATTGTGAATATTTTCTAGTATCATGTTTTCTAAATGATAGGTTTTCATGGCAAAAAATCGTACATTATTAGCATGTTGCATGCATAAATTGTGGTTCTCTTTTATTTGCCGACGAATACCTGCTTAATTAAATTAAACACCATTATAAGATGCTAGAATTTTTTCAGATCCGTGTATTGAATCACATTGTATTAATGGTGGTACCTGCAGCCCCATATATAGCTATAGAGCGAAGCGGCTTCTCAACAATAACTACGAATTTGAATGCACGGTATGGACTTTAAGCCGGCAAGCTAACACAGATCAACCTGTGGGCCTGCGCATGCTGATCTGAATTTAGCTGAATGCGCATGTAAATTGTTGGACTTATTTTGCTGTGCCACCTCTCTCAGTCACAATATAGCTTAATGTTTTGCAATGTCGATATCATCTGGGCACATAGTGTATATGCAACGTCGCATCAGTCGATGCAACGTCAGAATGTTCCATCAGCGTTGATTCGACGTTACCTGCATGTTCTATGTCTGCTGCTGTACAAGCAACGTTACATCGGCCGATTGATACGATGTCACCAGCACTTTGGATGCTTGTTGGTGTACACCATGAAGCTCATTCTATTTCACCAAGCCCCGATGGGCTGGGGCAGGTCATTTTTGTTTGTTTGTCCCCGTCAACTCTATTTAGGTCACTTTGGAGACGTTGCTTTCCATTTTTCGGGACTTTTACTCAACATTGAGATGGAATTATATCTCAAGCCCTTCCGCCCAATGAAACAAATATCGTTTATATGCATTGATGGTCTGATGCGCATCACTTTGTCTTGACAGGCTTTAACCGTCTAAGCGTTTAACCAGTACTCTTGTGCGCTTGGTTTCAGCTCTGCCCGGAAGCATCTTAAGACCCAATCTATTTGTCCAACCCTGGCTGGGCGGGTACATAGGGGCGGATAAGTATCATTTGTAAACAAGTCCATGTATTGGATACCACTTAAGCCCAAACTGATTATAGAGAAAAGTGGGAAAAAGATGATCATTTTTGCTTATATCTGTTTTATCTACGTTTCTTATGGTTTTGGTTTAACGACCTTTCTAAGATTATTCCCCTTATATCGAGCCTCATTGGGAAAACTCAAGTACCCGGAAAAAGCACTTGACCTTCCGTTGCAGATTTTGGTTAATTCTAAATATGGGAATGTCTCTGAAATCATATATATATATATACTTTCCAATGTTTTAGCTGTTAACACCTGGAAAGCCTAAATATTCATTATTCCTGCAAAGTAAAACGAAAACTAATTGAAGGTATTTTCAGTATTTAAAGCATATAAAATAGAGTTTGAATACTTATCAGAACGAAGTCAGGCACTTTAACCAGCACCTACAATCTACAAAATTATCTGATTTTTTTTGTTTTAGCAGCCATGTTTTTTTCACCAGATGACTCAACAGTATTAGGGATTTTGGTAAAACTGTCATAACAGAAATGTTAATCAAGATTAGCAAACAAATACAAACAACTAGTATGGTAATTCCATTTGAAAGATAAAAAAGGATCAGAAAGATTATAAGACGCTCGAATTTCTTTTCAGATCCGTGCTTTGGGTCGCCTTGTCTTAATGGTGGTACCTGTGAACCCATATATAGCGTTGGGTCAAAACGGTTACTGAGCAATAACTATAAATGTGAATGTCCATCAGGCTACACCGGCAAGAATTGTGAAAATGAAGGTATGTTATCCTAAGACAAATATATGTTCTATACAATTCAGTTCATAGGGTTCTAGCGTAAAGGCTTATATTATTTTTCTTGGATAGCCTATTGGCCATCTTGTGGGAAAGTAAGTGTCCTTTTGGCTTTCCGCTATTGATGTTTCCACTAGGGTCTGTTGTTTCACGTTTGTGTTTCTTTCCCTTTGGTGTATCTGATGGGAACTTTGGGTTAATTGTATCGATTCCTGATCATTGCCTCCACTTCTACTTTACTTAGGATTAAAATATAGTTAAAGTAATGTTGGTTGGTACCTGATTTATTTGTATAAATCGCGACGGACGTTAGGGCGATGATTGCGGCGGCGTAAATCCGATTGAAGCCCCAAGTGAATTACTTTTCGATAACCATTCCGAGGCGAGTCTTCTGTCTTGGATAGTTTTGTAATGGTTCGTCTTTGAATGTGTGAATCGCTTATATCTTTTTGTTTTGGATAGCCAACTAGACAGTACGTGAGAAATGGAAATGAAGACAGTGCTGAGGAATCGATACAATAAACCAATAGCTCCCATCATGGACACAAAAGGTAAGAAACACAAACAGGAAATAACTACACCCTAATTGAATCATGAATAGCGTTAAACCAAAAGCACAGTTATTTTCTCACAAAATTGCAAATTGGCTATCCAAAACAAACAAAATAAATAAATAAATAAATACAGGCGATCCACACACTCAGAGACAAACCATAACTCAAATAATCCGCGACAGACAAAACGACAAGGAAAGGTCAGTAAAAAGAATTACACTGAAGTTTTACGCGGACGCAGAGATGAAACCAAGGTGACAACTCGACAGACAGTAACCCTTGAAATGCTGGGACAAAAGAAAACCAACAGTTAGACTCCAATAGGCCCAACCAGTGATAATGCATTAGGCACAAACCAACATTATATACAATTAAATTCTCTCTAATTCTCAGTAAGCTTATACACTGGAACCGTCATATAATGTGAGGCCTGACCCACCGGCCTGCAATTAAAGAGGGAAGCAAAGTTGCCAACCTTGATTCGGTTAACTGCCATGCATTCACTCTGTCACTTTTTATGACAGTTAACTTGTACCCATTTTGTTTATATCGAAGAAAGATTTTACGAAA
Source organism: Lucinisca nassula (assembly GCA_963580285.1). Lineage (NCBI taxonomy): Eukaryota > Metazoa > Mollusca > Bivalvia > Lucinida > Lucinidae > Lucinisca > Lucinisca nassula. The sequence continues at coordinate 22,552,407 of OY757023.1, forward strand.
TCGGGTGTTTAAGTCATTGCAAGCATGTATGTTTCTGAGTTTACATAGAAAGTCACCATAAAATTCGGGTTCAGACAGACCCTTTTGCAGAAGAGATTTAAGTCCAACATTGAATTTTGAAATTCAATCGGCATGCCGTCTATAAAATTTTGAAAAGTCTTTGCGTAGTTTATGGTATCGATTACCATTATTACGTTGTTTTGCAGTTTACAATTTATTACGAGTGTTGAAGTCAGTTAGATGACTAGACACTCTGGCAAATCGAATAAATTTCGAAATTTAAACGCCATGGGATGCTGCAGGAGGGCCATCACCATCCAATAAAAGAACATTTACAACCCCAAAATCAAAATCGTCGCTTTTATAATAAATGTTGCAGGACACAAAATCATCTACAATACATAGATGAAAATAAAATAATCGGACCTCGGTAACAGAAGAATTGGCTTTATTTTACTGAAGTTCTGGTGGAGGGGGGTAATGTTACTGATAAAACTATCGAAATAGTTTTTATCAATATTGAATAAATCATCCAAGTAACTGTTATTTTGGATTTCCGCTATTGGTGTTTCAATTATGTTCTAGTTTTTTCATGTTTATGTTTCTTTCCATTTGGTGCCATGATAAGAGGTGTTGGTTAATGGTATCGATTCTTGATCATTGCCTTCAGTTCTATTTTGACATTTGTAAACCCCATATTACTCAAATTGATAAACAAGGGTACTCAATGCACATAATTTAATGTGGTCGTTAATGCATTCCATTATGTCTTCAGATGACAGAGTTAGATGTTACCTTTCGAAAACATGCCTACACAAATACATTGTAACTTTTACAACCCAATAATAAAACTAAACGAAAATGTATAGATGAAAAATTTTGATATTTTCGTATTTCTTCTCATTAAATAGATTGCGGGTGGGAGTTTCCACAATCTATATGTAAGAACAGAAAGAAGAAACATCAGGGTTCAAGACGGGCAGTGTGTTGGAGCGGGACGGGGTGGGGGCGGTGGCATTGTATTGGCGTATTTTCGTGATGATAACGTCATGCATTATTACATGTTTGTCGATGAATACCTGTTGAATTATAAAACAAACAACAGAAACATTTTAAGACGCTCGAAATTCTTTTCAGATCCGTGTTTTGGATCGCCTTGTCTTCATGGTGGTACCTGTAAACCCACATATAGTGTTGAGTCAAAACGGTTACTGAGCAATAACTATAAATGTGAATGTCCGTCAGGCTACACTGGCAAGAATTGTGAAAATGAAGGTACGTTATCTTAATACAAACATATAATTAGATGTTTGTACAATGTATTTTATAGGATCCCAGTGTAAAGGCTTAGTTTGATTTAAAATGTTATTTTAAATGGTGTTGTTTGATACCCGATGCCCTGCCTCTGGTCGGGCCCATCTCAATCTAGTTGTTTGTTTTCGTTAGTCCCGTTATTTCTTGTTGTCGTGTCCTCACCATTTTTAATCTGTGTTTGATTTTTGTGTTCTCGGAGATGTTGCACTGATGAGTTAGGAAGCCTTCATGCGGACTGAACAAATCATTTGTCTAAATTAGGGAAGTTAGGGCGAGGATTGCCGCGACATGCTATCAAAGAGGGAAGCAAAGTTGCCGCCCGTGATTGGGTTAACTATCATGCATGCAGTCTGTTGTATAACATTTATGTTGTACCCAATCTTTTTATATCAAAAAATGATTTTACGAAATTTGGTGCTGAAGTCATTGCAAGTATATATTTTTCTGAATTTACATACTAGAGGTAATGGCCAGATATGACCGACTCAGTATCAGAAGATAGATAGATACTAAGTCACCATAAAATTTGGGTTCCGATAGATCTTGTTGTAGAAGAGATCTAAGTCCAACATTAAATTTTGAAATTTAATCGAAATGACATCTATAAAACTATTAAAAGGCTTTGTGTAGCGCATGGTATCGATAAGCCTGATTAAGAAGTTTGACAGTTAACAATTTATTACGAGTGTTTAAGTCAATTACATGACTAGACACTCTACAAATCGAGTTATTTGCGAAATATAAACGCCATAGGATGCCGCACGAGGAACATCGCCATCCAAGAAAGAAACAAATACAATCTAAAAATCAGAATCATCGCGTATATCATAAATTTTGCGGGAAACAAACCCATCTACAATGTGACTCACAAAAAGGGGCATGGGTATCAGTAAAATTTGCTTTTCAACTGAAGTTCTGGTGTGTGGGAATTAGGTTAATTTGACTGATCAAACCATTGAACTAGTTTTTTTTTATCAATATTTAATAAATCAGCCAAGTAATTGTTCTTTTGGCTTTCCGCTATTGGTGTTTTCATTAGGGTCGAGTTATTTCATGTTTGTATAAATTTTTTATTTCCCTTTGGTGTCATGATAGGAGGTGTTGGTTAATTGTATCGATTCCTGATAATTGCCTTCAGTTCTAGTTTGCCAGTTGTAAACTTCATATTTCTCAAATAGATAAACAAGGGTACTCAATGCATTTAGTAATTGCCAGCTTTTGGGCCGGGATTGCGTTAGTTTCGTTGCTATAGAAACTAATTTTCTTGTTCTAGAAAAGCTTTCACAAGAATTATTATGTGTTCGGCTTAGAAAACTTTAATCTACAAACTGACCAAGTTTCTAGCAATTGGTGAACCTGTTACTATTTTATGAGACTTTTCAGGATACTTACTGAACCACTCATAGTATTTGAAGCTAAGCACAAAATAAATGCTTATGTAAATGAAACAAATATTAAAAGAAACGGTGCAAAAACATAATATTTGAAGAACTTCATAACATTTCGGTCCGTTCCTAATAAGCGGACGATCAGAATTAAGAAATGTCGTTTCAGGACGAAATAACTTTATGTCAACCAAACTTGACTGCTTGAACTTAAGGCGTAACTATACCAACTTATGCATGGTAGTTAACCCAATCACGGTTGACAACTGTTCTTCACTCTTTAATTGCACGCCGGTGGGTCAGGTCTCAGATTCTATGACGGTTCGAGCGTAAAGACTTACTGAGAATTAGAGCGATCTAATTCAATGTAACGTTGTTTGATGCTTGATACTCTGTCTCTGTATGGGCCCATTGGAGTCTAACTGTTGGTTTTCTTTTGCTCCGGCATTTCTGTCGCTTCTTGCTGTCAAGTCCTCACCGTTGTTTCATCTCTGCGGTTGTTTGATTTTTTGTGTTCGCGGAGATGTTGCAGTGATGAGTTAGGAGGCCTTCATGCGGACTGAACAACATGTTTGTCTAAATCGCGACGGAAGTAAGGGCGAGGATTGTGGACACGTAAAATCAATTTAAGTTTCCGCTGACCGTTCTAAAGCGGTTCTTGTGTCGCGGTTTCTTTTTGTTATGGTTTATCTTTGGGTGTTTGTTTCGCTTATATTATTGTATTTTGGATATCCTGTTGGCCATTTTGTCGGAAAGTACTGTCATTTTTGCTTTCCGCTGTTCATGTTTTCATTGGGGTCTGTTGTTTTATGTTTGTGTTTCTTTCCTTTGGTGTCTCTGATCATTGCCTCCACTTCTATTTAGTGACACAGAGGCCTTTCTGATGTTTAATCTTCATCAGTGTGTCTCAGCCCCAAAGTTCTGAAACACAGCACAACCCCCACGGGCACACACCGACCGACGTAGCTCATGAGACAGGTCAACTGGAGGCATCAGGCAAGAGACGCCTACCCTAGGAGTTAAAGCGTCCCGCACCGACCCAACATCAGCAAATATGCCCCACACTCCACGGAAGTCGCGGGTATCAGACAGGAGATGTCCACAGTAGCGAGACTTGCAAAATTTAAAAATATAACAAAAAGTGGCAACCAAATCCGCTAAGATACATGTTACACTTGACAAGTCAGTCTTAGTTTAAGAAAAAAAAATATAATGCAAAAATTAAAGATACAATGTAGTAAGTTAAATCAGTACTTGGGTAGTGACGTCAACACTGGAGTATCAACTGCGCTGTTGATACCCTCGGGGACGATCGAATCATCATCAAGCAGAGACACCGACCCAGTGGCTGCAATTAAGACGTAAGTATACCAACTTTTGTGACTCAGGGGCCTTTCTGATATTTAATCTTCATCAGTGTGTCTCAACCCAAAAGTTTTGAAACCGAAACGGATGATGGACAATACCCGGCAAGCACAGCACATGCCTCTCCGAGCACACACCGACCGACGTAGCTCATGAGACAGGTCACCTGGAGGCATCAGACACGAGACGCCTACCCTAGGACTTATAGGCATCCCCCACCGAGCCAACATCAGCAAAAATGGCCCACACTCCACGGAATTCCCGGGCAACTATATTGAAAACGAAAATGATATTATTATGCTGGGTTTCTGCTCGTATTGGTTCATGTAAAATATCGGTGTTTTATGTCCGTTGGTCTTCAGACGGAATGCTTCAGGTAATTGTATAAATTTCTGAGCATTAAATTCCCATCCCTTTTTACTATTTATGTTTTTGAACAAATACAAGGAACACCGGGTCCACCGTTGTAAACGTCATATTATTCATATGTATATACAAGGGTACTCATTGCACGGAATTCAATGTGATGGTGAATACACTCTGTTATCATGTCTTCAAAATGTCATGTTTGGCAGTCAAAACGTCATGCATTATTATTTTTTATATTGCCCGCATAAATTATATTTCTTTTTCATTTGTTGACAACATTATAAGACGATGACATTTCTTTTCAGATCCGTGTTTTGAATCGCCTTGTCTTAATGGTGCTACCTGCAGCATTGTATATAGCTATGGAACGGAGCGTTCTCTCAGCGAGGACTACAAATGTGAATGCGCTCCACACTACTACGGCAACAACTGTCAATTTGAGAGTACGTTATTAATGGACACATATGAGTAAATGTTCTGCTGAGTTACAATTAACTCATCTGGAGCTCTGCTCCAGGTCAGCTTACGCCGTGGCTTGCAATAAAATCTTGGACAAGTTCTAATTTAGGAATGTTCTTGTCACAGATACTTGCCCTTTCGCCACCCCTCCCCCCTCGTCTTAAAATGGAGTAGATGTTTTCCTGGCGATAGATGCTTTCGATAGATGCTTTATTTCATATTTGATCCTCCATGACTTGAAAATAGGACGAGTTCGAATATGGGACAGATAAGATTGTTCGTTTGATAGTTACTTCCCCTTTCGTCCCCATAGACTTATAATGGGAAATATGTGTAATGGCGAAAGACGCTTTATTTTTTATTTAATCCTAAACAGTCTCTGATAGGAGCTGTGGGTTGATTATATCGATTCCTAATCATTGCATCCACTTCTATTTTGTAGGTAATACGGACAGCCATGAAATCTTGGACGAGTTTGAACATGGGGCAGATTGGCTTGTTCATGTGAATTTGCCCTTTGCAGTCCAAATAGACTTACAATGGGGTTAACGTGGTCCGGCTTTAGCAACTTTATTTTTTATTTGATCCACAACATACTTGTAGGTAATAAGGATAACCATAATATCTTGGACGAGTTTGAATTCGGGGCAGATTTGATTGATCATATGCGAGTAACTTGCCCGTCAGTCTTCCTTAGATGTAAATGGTGAAAATGATGTCCGAGCGATAGACACTTTACTTTTGATCAGATTATCAGCAAACGTATAGGAAATGAGAATAGCCATAAAATATTTGCTGAGTTCGAATTTGGGCAGGTCGGATTTTTCGTGCGAGAGTTACTTGTCCTTCCATCCCCCATTTACTTATAAGGGGGGAACGAAGTCCGGGCAATGTCCCACTTTTATCTATTTAAAGTAGAGTTTATAGTACATATTTAACTTCACTACAGCTGGTGTGTGGGAATGTGTGGCGGCGGTAAAACGTCTCCCTGCCCTACATCATAGTGTAGATTATATTTTCTTGTCCTTTGGGATCATTGATTCCATTGTGGAATTTTGAAAGTATCGAAGGCCTTATTGGCCAAAACTAGCTAGTCTGGCCCAGAAAACAAGTACACTCCATATTTTTCATTTTGTGGTGTAGTCTTTGCTTCCAAAGGATAGCCCTTTTATAGAACATATTTAAGAGTCATGTTAAACACACGAACTTGTTAGCATGATGATCACAAAGTAAGCCATTAAAAATAATCCATGTGAAATAATGATGTCCAACATTGTGTCAGAGATGGCAAATATAAGGTATTTCTTATTCTTCCTTTTTAATGTAGATTGTGGGTGCTCGCTGAGATAACGAACACCTGATAGACTGTTTGTACAGGAAGAAAAAGCATCAACAGTCCTGACTTGTAACCTTGGTTATTGCAGGCGAGTGTCCACTCATCTTCAGAATACCAGGGTCGTGTAATAAAGAGTGTCTTTCTGACGCTGATTGCGACAATGGCCGCCTCAAGTGTTGTTTCTATGATTGTGAGACTCGTTGCTATTTACCAATAGGTATTGTATAAATAACAACCTCTACAAAATGATTTAATGCTGATAATAGTCCTATTTTGTAGAAGACCGAATGACTTTGCTATCATTAAAATAAACAAAGGAGAACTTTCTGTAATGTATGATCTGGCTGTACCATTTACAAATACTTTGTTGATCTAAATTATAATATTGTTAGTAAAGTTACTCTTAAAACGAGGACAACCGTAGAGCAAAGTCATCTTGAGCTAAAAAAAGCACTCACACACACAAAACAAGAATACAAACGCACACAACACACATTAGTGCACATTCTAACACAGTATTGGCAGTGGCCAAGTAAAATCGATTTAAGCCTCCCAATGGAATTCGCCTCGATAGCTCAGTGGTTGTCAGCCTCAATAGCTCAGTGGCTGGTGCGTTCGACTCATGATCGATAGCTTGTGGGTTCAAATCCGGCAATCGGGGGCGAGTCGTGTCCTTGGAAAAGACACTTTATGACAATGTCCTACTCGACCATGGTGTAAGTGGGTAGCAGTGGTGTAAAATGCACTGCCTCTCTCTCGCGCGCGTGATAACATCGTGATGGGTTTCCAGAGCGATTCGGTAAGCTTGGAGCTATCATCGAATCGAACTAAAATAAATTAGTATAAACTGACCGGAAATAAGAACATACAAGACGGAACCCAGTAGTTTTACATTTATGATTCACGTAATAAACATTGATTGAATAAAAGTTTAAAGAAAAAAAAAAGAGTATCGAGCCAAAAGCTTAAGATTAAGCACACCTTTGTACCATCAAGATGAGAAAAATAAACCTCTCCAAACACGATTACCAAAACAAGCGCTTCCTTACGAAAACACGGCTATACAAATACATTGTAAATTCTACTGTCGCAAAAATGGAAATTTCGAGATGAAAACTTGTGATATGTTTCTTATTTCTGCTCAAAATATAGATTGTGAGTACCCACAATCTATATCTGGGCCTGCACTGTTTGCCAGGGTACCCGTTTTGGGGTTTCTGGTACTTAATGGGTTAATAACAATATAGACTGCAGTACAAAGCGCAGAACTGTTCTGTTTAAACACAACAAAGCAAAAATAATAGAAAAATAACAGAACCACCGCCTTCAAAAACAGCACAGGTGGAGCTTAATGCCTTTATACAGCTGGCAAATATCCGCTCTCCGTAATGTCTACCACTAAACCCAAATTCTAACGCAGCGCGTCTATATAGGCAATGGAAAATAACTGTGTTTTATTCTACAACAAATCAAGGAAGAGCGTGACGAGTGACGTCATTAAAAACTGTCAATTTATGACGTTAATAGTCGATTATCTTGACGTTATACGGTGTAACGTCATACTCACGCATCGAAAACGTTAGAAAAGGATATAAATGAATGTGTTTCAGACGATAATTTTATCTGGATTTCTTCTTACAATGGCGAAAAGTTGTGTGATTTTGAAAGAAACAACGGCATTATTGAATTATTGAATCGAAGCAGATAAGCTCTAGTTTGTGATTTTTTGAGTATTAAATTACAGTTTGTCGGTCAGTTGTAAGTAGACAAATCACGCGTGCTACGCGCTCGTGATTTGATCCACTTTACAACTGACCTCCAAACTGTTATTTATTACTCAACAAATCACAGTTAAAGCTTATTTATTTCCTAAATATAAACACAAAATAGTCGGTTCGCATAATTCAAAGCTTGTAAACTAATAATTGAAGTTTGAAAGATGAAACCGTGCTTTAAAACGTTATTGTTCATGTTTGCCTTGAAGTCATGGTTTGAAATTTTCAACCCTTAGTTTTAAAAACGTCAAAACCTTGTTTGAAAACTTCAAACTGGGGTTTCAAGTTCAAACCTTGTTTCAATATGTTCTGTAAAAGGGGTATCCTTTGGAAGCTGTTTTCTTGCATAAAAATCCATGCACATGGCTGTTTAAAGTCATTGTCAAATGGACCGAAAGTCGTGCTCAAACAGCAAAAAAAAAAAAAACTTGTTTAAATAATGCAATTCGCGTGAACATGGATTTTGAGGTTTGTCTAAATCGCGACGGAAGTATAGGCGAGGATTGTGGCCACGTAAAATCGATATAAGCACCCCTCCCATGGAAGTAAGGGCGAGGATTGTGGCCACGTAAAAGCGATTTAACCCCCCCCCCCCCCCCCCCCAACAGTGGAATTCGTTTCCGCTTACCGTTCCAAGGCGGTTCTTCTGTCGCAATTTATTTTTATTGTTGTTTGTCTTTGGGTGTTTGTGTCGCTTAAATTATTTTATTTTTGGATAGCCTTTTGGCCATTTTGTGGAAAAGAAACTGTCCTTTTGTCTCTCCGCTATTGCTGTTTCCATTAGGGTCTGCTGTTTTATGTTTGTGTTTCTTTCCCTTTGGTGTCTCTGATGGGAGCTGTGGGTTGATTGTTTCGATTCCTGATCTTTGCCTCCACTTCTATTTTGATATCATAAGACTGGTCTTGCTTTGTTTACGTTACGTTGAGCGACGTAACGTTATCGCCCTGTACGAAGCGTTTTAGGGTTCAATGATGACGTCAGATGGTTACTGCGTTACAACATCATTGTAACCATCATTCTGAACCAGCCGCCATGTTGGTTCGCCGGTCGCATTTGAAGAGTTTATATGGAGTTAAAATGGAGCTTTTGGGCGTTTACGTTAAAATTTGCTGTCGGAATCGTAAGTTATGCCAGAACAACGATCACCCATGGTTATTTCATCGCATTAACATTTGCCGGATTCCTAGGAAGATATTTGAACATTCGGCCTGGCGGCCTCATTTTCAAACAGCTTCCTCGGACATTCGGCCTGGCGGCCTCATGTTCAAACAGCTTCCTCGGGACCCGGCGACTGTTAATGCATGAACAACCATGGTTGATCCCTATATTGTGCACTTGGCTTGCCATGCATAATTTGTATGACATTCTTGACTACCTAGTGCAAGAGATCTCGAAAACGTCTTTGGGTGAGGGGCTGCTAATTAGTATTTTTGATAATAGAAAACAATGCGTTTATTAACAATTTTTAAAAGCTCAGATTTCGAACACACTTCTCGCTTTCACTATTGATAAACACATTCAAGGCATCAGCAGTTTGTTCCCGACACTTACTGAAATCAGTATCATTAGGAAATCGATGTTTCGGTCCTCACATTGCGTAATCAAGAATCGGAAATTACTTTTAAATTCCCAGTAATAATATGGCCTGCTGTTTGACATGAAAACACTGAGTCTTTGCAACCTCAAGTGTTATGCATATTCGAATCCATCATGAAAGCATGCCTATATAATTCTGACCCCCTTGAACCCCACGTTTATATAGTAAAACTGGGGTTTTCAAGGGTAAACCTTATTTTTCTTATTTCTGCTCTAAAATAAAGATTATGGGTACTCCTTAGAACCGTCTCGATGAGGCGGTTCTAACGTGTACACACAATCTATATTTTGAGCAGAAAAAAAGAAAAATATCACATTTTTTCATCTTAAAACTCTCCTTTTTTCGGGGATAAAGTTTTCAATGTATTTGTATAGGCGTGATTTCGTAATGAATATCAATGTCTGTCCGGGTTTATTGAAGGTCAAATTAAAGATAAAAAGATAGGCAGTTGTCCTTTGTCGTCTGCGTTTGCGTCGCCTGACAGTGCCTGTCGTCAACACATTCAAACGACATCTCCTCTGTAGCCATGGGGCCAATTTGACCCGAATTGTACCTGTAGCAATCTAGGGCTTTGAGATTGGAAATTTATGTATTTTTATGAAATTCGGCTCATTCGATTGTTGCTGTGGCAACTTAAGAGTTTCCATAGACTTTTAATGGGAAAAAAATAAAAAAAAATGGCATTAACTGCCAAGCCTTTGCTGATATTTTGACAAAACGTTCACCGAAATGATCCTGAAGCGTCTTCTATTTGTCATATGATTATGGGCATGCTGCTCATTTTATTGGTTGCCGTGGAAACCAAAATGAAAAAAAAAAAGAATAGAAAAACAAATACTTAAGAAATAATGTCCTCTGAAACCATATGCTCTATCAGGCTGAGATTTTTGAGACTTAATGAAAATATTCACCATATTTGCCTCAAGAGGAATTGTGTTTTTATGAAGTTCGGGTGTTAAGTTTGGTTGCTCTGGCAACTTAGAGTTTCAGTTGACTTATAATGGGGAAAATTGAAAAATGGTATTTAATGCCGAGCCTCTACAGATATTTTGACAAAGATTTCATATAATTATTCTTAAAGCAATTAAGCAATCACCTTTCACCTAACCGCCATATGATTTTAGGCCAACTGCTCACCTTTACTGGTTGTCATGGAAACCAAAATGCCCCGAGAATAGGAAAGAAAAATAATAAAAAAAAAAACGCTTAAAAATCATCTTCTCAGAAATCATATGCACTATGAGGCTGAGACTTTATGGAAATAGTCACCATATTTGTCTTAACAGGTTTTATGTTTTCATGAAATTTGACTCTTAAGTTTGGTTGCTATGTCAACATAAAGTTTCCATAGACTTGTAATGAGGAAAGTTGGAACTAGGCTTATAGCGTCAAACGCGTCATTGGGCTCATTATAGCGTCATTGGGCTCAGGGCTTCCATAGTTTATTAAAATACATGACTGGCAATGGGCAGTGCCCCCCCCCCTAAGCTGTGGTGAGCATAGTAGCCCATGGGCTGCTTGTTTGTACTTATAACAAAATATATGGGTGTTTCAATATATTGCCAATAATACGGATCCAGTATACACGGGCATGTCACTACGCTGTAAGGGATGTTATTTATCGGAAAATGTTGTCGTGGCTGAGAGTGGCTCAGAATTAAAATTTTAGCAAGACACAAGATTCATTGCTGCGGATATCCCATATGTCAACAAAATCATATCGTTTTACGTCAAAACTTTAGGGAGAAACCTAGACACATACTGTAGGTATTTTCTGCACCTTTAGCATGAATTCGTCAAATTTAGAGGCTTTTAGCTGCTTTCAATTCAGTTTTAATCAATGCACTGTCAAAATGTTTCAACAACATTGTGCCTAAATTGACAGCTAACATTACATTAACGATAAAATTAATTTTCATTAATTTGCATTGACTATAATTAAGATGGCTGTACGATCAAGATTAGACAAACCTGTTTTGGCAGTTCAATCAGTTACTAGTCCGTGCATATTGGGACCGAACAAATAAGTAGGAACAAAATAATTTACCGAATTACCCCGGAAATTTATGTTTCATTTTTCTTTAATCAAACGAATTAGTCGAGGAAAGATTTCATGGATTTGTTGAGACGACGACTATTTTGTTTTCAGATTCTTGTTTTGATACCCCTTGTCTCAATGGAGGTACATGTAAACCTGTAGATCCGGATAACTATCGATGTGAATGTCTACAAGGCTACACAGGCAAAGATTGTGAAACGAATGGTACGTTGTCATAAAAACACAATTGTAAAGAAATAACGCAGTCCAACTTATCTTTGGACTGACATCGCCGAAATCTCTGAAAACATATAGTGAAACTTCAACATGTTGAACACGTATGATTCGTTAATACTGGCAGATTCTCACTCGCAATTGTAAAGAAATAATGCAGTCCAACATATCTTTGGATTGGAGTCGGCGTAACCTCTGACAACATAAAGTGAAACTTCAACATCTTTAAACCGGATGGTTTGTTTATACTGTTAGATTCTAACTCGCAATTGAAAAGAAATAATGCAGTCCAACATATCTTTGGACTGACATCGGCGTAACCTCTGACAACATATAGTGAAACTTCAACATCTGAACACGGATGGTTTGTTTATACTGGTGGATTCTAAGTAGAAGTAAAACAAAGATCAGGAATTGATACAATTAACTTACTCCACCCATAAAAGACACCAAAGGGAAAGAAATACAAACAATAAGCGACCAGACCATAATGGAAACCTAAACAAAGGAAGGCCATAAGGACAGTTACTTTCCCACAAAATGGCCATATGGCCATCCAAAACCAAAAGACACAAGTGATACACACAGTAAGTAACAAACAACAACATAAATAAATCGCCACAGAAGAGCCGCCTTGGAAGGGACAGTGGAAGATTTCCACTGTGGGGCTTAAATCGATTTTACGTGGCCACAATCCTCGCCCTTACTTCCGTCGCGATTTAGACAAATAATTTGTTCAGTCCGCATGAAGGCCTCCTAACTCATCAGTGCAACATCTCCGTGAACACAAAAATCAAAGAACCACAGAGGTGAGACAACGGTGAGGACTCGACAGCAAGAAACCACTGAAATGCTGGAGCAAAAGAAAACCAACAGTTAGACTCCGATGAGCCCGACCAGAGACAGAGCATCAGGCACCAACCAACATTATCTCTCTAATTTTCAATAAGCCTTTACGTTGGAGCCGTCATAGAATATGAGGCCTGACCCACCGGCGTGAAATTAAAGAGGGAAGCAAAGTTGCCAACCGTGATTGGGTTAACTACCATGCATGCAGACTGTCGTATAATATCCATGTTGTACCCAATCTTTTTATATCGAAGAATGATTTTACGAAATTGGGTGCTGAAGTCATTGCGGTTATATATTTTTCTGAATTTATATACTAAGTCACCATAAAATTCGGGTTCCGATAGACCTTGTTGCAGAAGAGATTTAAGTCCAATATTGGATTTTGTAATTAAATCAGAATGGCGTCTATAAAATTCCGAAAAGGCTTTGCGTAGTTTATGGTACCGATAACCCTGATTAAGGAGTTTAGCCGTTAATAATTTATTACGAGTGTCTAACTCGCAATTATAAAGACATAATGCAGTCCATCATATCTTTGAACTGACATCGGCGTAACCTCTGACAACATATAGTGAAACTTCAACATCTGGAACACGGATTCTTTGTTTATACTCGCGGATTCTAAGTCGCAATTATAAAAAAATAATGCAGTCCATTATATGTTCGGACTAACATCGGCGTAACGTCTGACAACATATAGTGAATCTTCAACATCTTAAACACGGATGGTTCGTTTATACTGGCAGTTTCTAACTCGCAATTGTAAAGAAATAATGCAGTCCAAAATATCTTTGGGCTGACACCTGACAATATAGTTAAACTTGAGGTACATTGTCATAAAGACACTATTGTAAAGAAATAATGCGGTCCATCATATCTTTGAACTGACATCGTCAACATCTTGAATACGGATGGTTCGTTTATACTGTCTGATTCTAACTCGCCCATGAGTTAGAATCATATAGTATTGTTCCAGTAAAATTGAAGTGGAGGCAACGATCAGGAACTAACTCCACACACTTTATTTCTGAAATTTTGAGCTAGGTATCTACGTGATTGCCTTTTTATGGAGGCGACTCTGCTGAATATACACATCATACCTTTATTTAATAGAAGTAATAAATATATTCTTTTGTGAACATATTACGATTCATTACCTGAAGTTATGATATAACTCAGTAGTTTGAACTATCTCTACAGTGAACACGTTTTGATGGTCACATGGCTTTCGATTTTTAAGATTTTCTTCTTAATTATGCTGCTGAGATACAATGCGAGTGCTCATGTGAACCAACTTAAAGGGAAGTTGTACTATGTGGCTGGCTACCTTTTAGTTTAATATAAAGTAATGTGATATGCACATTAAACAGAAAATGGTACTAAAAACCAATACTGGATATAAAATTAGAGCCCTGGTTTCTCTAAATATCTTGATACACGTTTCATTGGTCTGTTAGAAGGCGTACACCCATTTGTAGGTACATATGCAGTCGATTGTTATTTGTGTATTACAAGAATTACTGTATGTTTGCCAAGGAAAAATATATAAACCGTACCATATGAAGTACGTGGAAATGTCTACCGTTATAAGGGCAACAAACGTTACTTTTAATAAATTTAACGGCAATCAAGTTATATACTTGTATAATATCTTTGGAAAATACAATTACAGTTAACTCCGAAAAAGTCATGAATACTAAAAACAGACATCTACTATATAGAGGATTTAACCGTTTTGAGAGAATTATCAAAAATGTTTAACCAAGTGTACAAAAACAGCGTTTTCATGAGTGAGAAGCGCGAGAAAAAAATAATATGTTTTCAACACATCAGATGAAATTATTTTCTTTTTTATCGAAAAAAGTAAATATTTGTTAATTTATACTTGACTTTGACGATGACTTAAATTTAACAGCTGTTCGCATAATACTTCACACTTGTGAACATTTTCTGTTGTTTTTGTTTTCAACACACTCGATGAAATATGTTTTCAGCATATGCGATAGAATATTTGTATTTGTACCCCCCCCCACACACACACACCTAAAAACGTAAATTTCCTTTCTTTGTTATACGAAAAAAAAGCTGAAAACATATTCCGGGCTGCTAGTGTAGAAATAAATTGGCCCTGTTATTTTTTATCGTGTGATATATATTTCACAGTAAGATAATATCATTTTAATTTGTTTCAGATATGCATTGATTTAAGTGCAAAGTATAAACATATACAAAAACACTTAAACTTACAGAATTTGATACAGATGACACGACTCTTATCTGAATAGCGTGATAAGCATTCCGAAAAGGTGCCTACATCGATAATTGCTCATTTAGGGCATTACTATATTTACAATTTTTATTTTGGTATCTAAATCGACGGTTTTACGGTCGGACATTTCGTTTTACTGTGACGCACCAGCGGAGCCGTAAAACGAAATTAGCGCCCGTAAAACCGACAACTTACCGCCCCGAATGACAACTTTCAATACAGTTATCCAATTCGATTGCACTTATTCAACTGTTTTTGCAAAATTGTATTATTTTGCTTAAAGCGGCAAGCGCCGTGAGCTGAGTTAAACCAAATGTTACTCAATGGTAAGCAACGTTACATGATGACATCCATTTTCCTACAGTATATTGCAGGATATATTTTCGCATTTTTTTAGCCAATCAAACGTCGCGTTACATACGAAAACATATATTTTAAACGTATATTTTGAAACAAATCGAGTTTTTTAAGCTCACCTGACACGTAGTGACAAGGTAAGCTTTTGTGATCACTTTCCGTCCGTCGTATGTCGTCAGTGCGTGCGTGCGTGTGTCCGTGTGTGCGTCCGTAAACAATTTCTTCAAACGACATCTCCTCCTAAACCACTGATCGGATTATGACCAAACGTCACAGGAATGATCCTTAGGTGGTCCCCTTTCAAAGTTGTTCAAATGGTTCCGGTCTGTTGCACATCTAGGAAAACTTAGAAAAATCTTCTTCTCTGAAACCGCAAGGCCCAGATCTTTGATACTTGGTATGAAGCTTCATCTCGTGGACCTCCACCAAGATTGTTCAAATTATAGCCCTGGAGCCAAAAGTGCCCCCCCCCCCGCCGGAGCCACCGGTTTTACAAAGACTTACATAGGAAAACCTTAAAAAGGTCCTTGTCAGAAACCAAATCGTCCAGGTGTTTGGTATTTGGTATGAAGTTGTATCTAGTGGACCACTATCAATATTGTTCAAATTATAGCCCTGGGGACAAAAATACCCCGCGCCAGGTCCCACCAGTTTTACATAGACTTATACAGGGAAAACCTGTAAAAATACTCTTGTCTGAATCCAGAAGGTCCAGATCGTTGATATCTGGTAGAAGCTTGGTCTAGGGGACCTCTACCAAGATTGTTCAAATTAAAAACCAGGGGTCAAACATGCCCCCGTGCCGAGGCCCTATGTTTTTACATAGACTTATATAGGGAAAACCTTACAAATCTTCCTGTCTGAAACCAGAAGGCCCAGGTCTTTGATATTTGGTATGAAGCTTTGTCTAGTGGACCAGTCTACCAAGTATTTTTTTTTTTCAAATTATAGCCCTGGGGCCAAAAATGGCCCTGGGCGCCACCGGTTTTACTTAGACTTTTAAAGGGAAAATCGTCTTGTCTGAAACCAGAAGGCCCAGATCTTTGATATTTATTAGGAAGTTGTATCTAGTGGACCCCAACCAACATTTTCATGCCCTAGGGCCAAAATTGGCCCCAACCCAGGGCCCACTGGTTTTACATGAGCTTATTTAGGGTAACCCTATTAAAATACCTTTGTTTGAAACCAGAAGGCCCAGGTCTTTGGTGTTTGGTATGAAGCTTAATCTGGCTGGCATCTACAAATATTTCCAAATTATAGCCCCGGACCACCAGTTTTAAATAGACTTATATAGGGGAAACCTTTAACAATCATCTTGTCTGAAACCAAAAGACCCAGGTATTGTATTGTTAGTAAGACCGGGCCGCTCCATTACTACTGGTGCACTAGGATCTGACTATCAGTGCCCACAAGTTGTCCAAAAAAGTGGCATACGGTAAGACAGCTCTGTATTGCCACAGGGAACCACTGACTCATATGTCTAGCATCTAATGCCAGCTCTTGTTTTCTAAACATTGCTTATGCTCATCTGGTGACAGATGAGCGATACAGGGCCATCTTGGCCCCCTTGTTGTTACAATATTTACTTATTTCTTATATTCCCTTTCAACGTCTTCCGATGAGGACTCGCCACTTTGCTTGGTCCTCTGAAATTTGTTCTCACGACGCTGTTGGATTGTTTAAAGTCTTTATGGCTTTTCTGGTCACTATGGGGGCGTTTGGCTAATTGTAATTTACCATAGAGGATTTTCTTTGTAAAATATTCCTCAGCCAGCCTGGTAACGTGGCCTGTCAATCTTAGTTGTGCTTGTTTCAGAGGAATATGTAAACTCTTCATCTCTGAGAATTCGCCATTTTAATCATGTGAGACACATGCTATGAGATCATCCTTATGTAAACAAGGAGCGGAAGCAGTGGCAAAAATCATGAAAATATTTACGTTAAAGATACCATCTGTAATAACTGAATCCAGTACCATATTCTTACATGAGTACTGTTCCAGTTTTAATACTCTCCTTAATTATGATCTTCAGTTGCCACGTGTTACAGTAAAAATATGCTGGGATTCAGGGAAGGATATCCAGAACTATCTAATATGATGGGACTTTTGACAGTTACGGCATGAACGAAATAATTATTGAAAGGAAGGGTGCCGACTTCGACAAAAGTTCCATCACGAAAACACGCCTATATAATTTTGACCCCCTTGAACCCCACTTTTATATAGTAAAACTGGGGTTTCCGATGGTATACCTTATTTTTCTTATTTCTGCTCTAAAATATAGATTGTGGGTACTCGTTAGAACCGCCTCGATGAGGCGGTTCTAACGAGTGCCCACAATCTATATTTTGAGCAGAAATAAGAAAAATATCACAATTTTTCATCATAAAATTTTCATTTTTTCCGCGATAAAGGTGGCAATGTATTTGTATAGGCGTGTTTGCATAATGATTGTCTAATCAACGGCATATATCTTGAATCAAATCACAAAGTTCCAACTTTTAACGATATCAACTTACTTGCCTAAGGGCAAGGAAGAAACTGTCGTGGATGTACCACGAGTTTATGATTATGTTTTAACTTTTAGTAATTATATCATGAGTCTACTTTCAGTTTCAACTTAATCTGCATAAAAATTATTAATAGGGTAAAGTTACTTGACGTCAACGTCACTTGACGTCCGATTTGGAGTTAGATGACGTTGGTTACTACGAAAGATGGACACTAACAGTTTAATCATCTAACAGTAAATTATTAAAATTTTAAGTAATTTTAGGACATTAAATGATAATTTATATGTGGCAATGACAGTAAATATGTGAACAATTATTATTTGTATATATTTGCCACATAAATTGGTGCCGAAACCCGGGAATAAAGGAATACTGAACCAGAACTAAATTGATTTGGTAACTCAGGGACAATCAAGAAGATGTCAAGATCATTTTTAAAGGGAAACCGAACCAGATACAGGAATCTGCTAGCAAAGGAGCTGGCAAATGGCAGGAATTTGATAGAAGAATGACTTTGTGAAAAAACTGGAGGAGACAAATGAAAGGCAATCAACGGCAATGGAGGGACATGACGGGGCACAAGGGTTTCCGGGACATTGAGGCTCAGATCAGTGAGGACTGGGATTATGTCGCGACAGTGTTGGACTGTCGGGATGAACTTGTGAATCTTCAAAAATCCTTCCAAGATCATAGATCACAAACAGATAACTGGTCATCGGTAACAGTTACAGAGGAGAGATTCAATCAGATGATACAATTAATAAGCATGATGCAACAGCTTATCATTGGACAGCAGCAGTTACAGCAGCAGCAGCAGATAAGTATAGGCCAATTAAACAATAATAGAACTGGTTCTGTAAGACTGCCCAAATTAGAGATACCTTCATTTAGCGGAGACAAACTAAAATGGACTGAATTCTGGGATGCTTATGCGGCCTCTATACACAAAAATGCAACCATTTCTGACAATGAGAAATTAAACTACTTAATGAGTAAATTATCTGGTGAGGCAAAACAATCTGTATCAAGAATTTTGCTGTCAAATGAAAATTATACTGTTGTGGTTGACTTGCTCAAAGAAAGATACGGAGACTCACAAACAGTCATTAATTCCCATTATGGTGAAGTTATCAATTTGAAGCCAGTCCATAATACCTCCAAAGGACTTCGCGGCCTTTATGACCAGATTGAAAAACATCTAAGGAGCTTAGAAGCTCTTGAACAGGACATTAATCAGGACGTATTCATTGCAATGATAACTTCAAAAACTCCTCAAGATATTTGAGTACAGCATGAGATACAGAAGGGAGTCAGAAATAAATAGACAGGCAAGGAATTAAGAGAATTGTTCAATGATTATGTATCTGCCCGAGAAAGAGCTGAACAACATTTTGGCATCAGCAAGATGGAATCTACTAGTCATGATAGTGGACCATATAAGCCCATGGTTATGGTGAGCTCAGCTGAGGCACTAATGGCAGGGGCACAGGGAACCATTGGCAAAAGGGAGAGGAAGACATTCTCAACAACATGTCGATTTTGTGATGGCCACGATTGGAGTGATGAATGCCAAAAGTATACGACGATAGAATCACGGAAACGAAGGATAACGGGGAGCTGTTACATCTGCCTTAGAGAGGGACACAATGCGAATGAGTGCTTAAACAGGGGACAAAATGCTACTAGTGCAGACAGCTGAACCACCATCCTTTGTCCTCAGAAATTTGGTACACCCCACAGAGAGTCTGCAAAATTGGCTGATGAAATACCCATACAAGACGAAACCCTATACACAGAAAACAGCTTTATATCTTCTGGGGAAATGGTACTGTTGCAAACTGCAATGACTGACATAAAAAACCCAGAGAATGGTACCAGGCAAAACATTAGAATGCTTCTAGACTCTGGCAGTCAGAGAACATACATCATAGAAACACTAGCTAGAAAACTGAATTTAAAAATGAGAGTCCGAGACGAAATCATGCTTGTGACATTTGGTTCAGAAAAACCTAAAATGATCAGACCACCAACAACTAAACTTGATATTTCCTTAAAGGATGGCAGCACCCTAAAAAAATAAGTGCTGATGTGGTACCACAAATAGCTGGATCAATTCAAAGACGACCTGTCAACCCTAAGTCATTTGAAAACTGGGAATACTTATGGGGTGAATTTCCGCTTGCAGATGACTTACCCACAGAAACCGAGACATCATCCGTGGAGCTGCTGCTTGGTGAATTTATTATCAATCCAACAGAGTCCAGCATGCTCATACTGACCTATGGTACAGAGATTCAGAAAGAAACATCACTGTTGACCAATGTGGACAAGTCTCTACCTGTGAAACCAAATATTTAAGACTTCTGGAACCTCGAGTCTATAGGCATAAATGAATCTCCAGTAGAATCAGGCAACAGCATAGTCCTCAGAAGGTTCAATAAAACGCATAGGTATGATACATGGACGTTATAATGTAACTTGGCCGTGGAAAGATGAAAAACCAGACTTGCCAGACAACCGGAATTTAGCACTTGGAAGGTTAAAATCTCTTGTTAGAAGAATGAAAGACAATCCTGACTTAATAAAAAGTATGATGAAATCATAGATGATCAGCTTTTATTTTGGCAGTTGTAAGCACTCAGTATTACTCAAACAAGGGAACACAATGCATATTGTGCAAACGAAATGGTTGGTAATATAAGGTGGAGTGCTGGGGTTGACAGTGATCCAAGGAACATATTTGTGAAATTATTTCAAACTCAGTCTAGCTGTTATGGAGTAGAAGTAAATTAAAAACATTAAATAAATATATTTTAACTTTGGTGGCCAACATGTGCAGCGGAGCAAAAGTAATTTTTGCAATTTTGTAAGAAGGTCACCCATGCAACACTCCTGTAAAACTATTTTAAAATCAATTCCCCGGTTTAGGAGAATAAGTCTTCTAAAGGTTATTTATTTCTATTTTTAGCTCTGGTGACCATATTTTAACTTTTTTAACTCTTACAGCCAACTTGTTTATCCGGGTAGAACGGTTTGTGCAATTTCTGTAGAGGGTCAGCCAAATATTATTCTTGTGCAAGTATTTTGAAGTTAGGCTTATGGTCTGGGAGGAGATGGCGTTTTGATGTTGTGTTTTTCTATTTTAGCCCTGGTGGTCATCTTTTTCAGTGGACCGGAATCATTTAGGTAATTTTGGCAGTGGGTCACCCAAGGAATATTCCTGTAAAATCATTTCAAAATCCGTCTACTGGTTAAGTAGGAATAGTCATTTAAAGATTGTTCCATTATTTTAGCTTTGGCAGCCATCTTGTTCATCAGAGCGGAATGGTTTGGACAATCTTGGTAAAAGATAGCCCATGGAATATTTCCAAGTAAAATTATTCGAAATACATCCACTGGTTAAGTAGGGGAGGCCATTAAAAGGTTTTTCTATTTAAGTGCTGTAGGCCATCTTGTTCATCCGATTGGAACAGTTTGAGGTCAATGGTCATCAAAGGAACATACCTGTGAAATAATTTCAAAGTCCATTCACTGGTTAAAGAGTAGAAGTCATTTATTTTTTCTATTTTTAGCTTTGACGGCCATCTTGTTTATCTGAGCAGAACAGTCTGAATAATTTTGGTCGAGGGTCACCCGAGAAACATCCCTGTGAAATTAATTTGAAATCCAGCCATTGGTTAATAGGAAAAAAGTCATTTAAATGTTTCTAATTGTTTGGTTTCTTTCGCTCCAGCATTTGAGTAGTTTCTTCCTGTCAAGTGCTCACCGTTGTTTCGTCTCTGTTGCTGTTTTATTTTTGTGTTCATGTGGATGTTGCACTGAAGAGTTAGGGGGCCTTAATGCGGACTGAACACATTATTTTTCTAAATCGCGACGGAAGTAAGGGTGAAGATTGTGGACATGTAAAAACGATGTGAGCCTCTTAGTGGAATTCGTTCCACTGACCCTTCCAAAGCGGTTCATCTGTCGCGGTGTGCACTCAGTTATATTGCGAGTACGCAGGTAGGCTGTTTTAAACATCATCCACAAAAGATCAATGCCAAGTGTAGCGTAACGAGCTAATTGTTTACTGTTCCAACAAACCAATGCTGAAAAAATATGTGATCTGCAAAAGCTTTGCACATTTCTTCAGCAAATATACTAGCATATTTGCCATTTTAAATGATCAAAGGTTTAAGGATACGTTAACTAATGACGTTGTTAATTTTAAAGAACTGGCCCCAGGACACTTTCATGACTTTTATAAGAAGAAAATGTGTTTAAGAATTGAGAAGGATAGCATTTCTCAAATTTACGTTTTACTTATTGTTCGCCAGTATCAAGTAAACATATGTGTAATCACTACCTGATATATAAGCCAGCGCAACACTTAACCTACATCTACTGCGGCCTCAGATTCTATGACGGTTCCAGCGCAAAGTCTTACTGAGAATTAGAGAGTATCTAATTTTTTATGTAATGTTGGTTGGTGCCTGATGCTCTGTCTCTGGTCGGGCCCATCGGAGTCGAACTGTTTGTCTTCTTTTGCTCCAGATTTTCAGTAGTTTCCTCGAGGCGGTTCTAACGAGTACCCACAAACTATATTTTAGAGCAGAAATAAGAAAAATAAAGGAATACCCCTGTAAACTCCAGTTTTACTATATAAAATTGGGGTTCAAGGGATCAAATATATATAGGCGTGTTTTCGTGATGTATGTTCACAAAAAAAATCTTAAATGTTGTTTTCGTCGTTCGCGGGCTCATTCCAAAAATGAGGTTTTAAAAGGAATGCTTTCTTTTTTTCTTGTCATCATAAATGTGTTTTATAGGCGCTTGTCAGAAGCGCCTTATTCTGGCGATTTTAACAAGCAGCTAGTACAATGAAATACAAAGAAATCACAATTTTTCACAAAAATATGTAGCGCGCGACCATGACACAGGAAATCGCTATCCTAATGTTTTAAATCTATTTCAGTTCACGACTGAGATGTCTGTCATCATCACAAGTCTGCCAAGGTTATTTCTTCAACGATATATTTCATACTAGAACTGCTACAATCGACACATTAGGATTCTAAACACAATACCTTTAGAAAGACTTTAATAACCAATGTCTATACTACGGAACCCGTGAAGGGACATGAATTTTTTTATTAATTGTGCACACAAGGTGGAAAGATATTTTCTTGTACGCACAATATATTATTTTTTGCGTACAAGATATTATCTTATGCGGACAACATAATATCTTGTTCGAACAACATATTGTCTTGTGCACACAAGATATTAAGTTGTGTGAAGATAATATCTTGTCCGCACAAGATAGATATTTTGCAATATCACATGTTGTGCAAACAAGATAAAAAAAGTAGAAGTAAAACAAAGATCAAGAATCGATACAATTAACTTACTCCACCCATCAAAGACACCAAAGGGAAAGAAGCACAAATATTAAGCGACCAGACCATAATGGAAACCTAAACAAAGGAAGGCCATAAGGACAGTTACTTTCCCACAAAATGGCCATATGGCCATCCAAAATAAAAAGACAAAAGTCAAACCTTATGTGCACAAGATATTAAGTTGTGCGAACAAGATATTATCTTTTGTGCACAAGATAATATCTTGTTCGGACAACATATTAAAATAAATTCTTGTCCCTTCCCGGGTTCCGTAATATACAGTGGCTATATCTTACGGTTAATTTTACTTTCTGAGACATTTGAGAGAAATTTCATTATGAAAACACGCCTATTCAAATATATTGGTGATGTTTTACCGCAAACAAAATGTTGTTTTTTCTTTCAGATAAAAATCCTGATATTTTTCATATTTCTGCTCAAAACATAGATTAAGGGTACTGTTTAGAACCGCCTCGGGGTTTCTCATGGGTACTCAAAATCTATGTTTTTGAGCAGAAATTAGAAAAACATGTGTACCCCTGTAAACCCCAATTTTACTATATAACAGTGGGGCTTAAAGGGGTCGAAATAATATAGACGCGTTTCGTGATGTGAAATTGACATTACGAAAACCCGCCTATACAAATACATTGTAAATTTTACCGCCGAAAAAAATATTAAGATGAAAAAGTGTGATATTTTTCTTATTTCTGCTCAAAATATTGTGGGTACACGTTAGAAGCGCCTTATTGAGGCAGTTCTAACGAGTACCCGCAATCTGTATTTTAGAGCAGCAATGAGACAAATAAGGGTTACCCCTGTAAACCCTACTTTTCCTATATAAAAGTGGGTTTCAATGGGGACAGAATTATAAAGGCGTGTTCTCATGATGAGGTCCAAGAAACATACTTACATAAGTCAAGTTTCGTGTTTTATATTGCGTCGAGTAACGGCACATCAGTAAACGTTTGCTAATGTGATCTTCCATAAAAGCCCAAACCGTTCTGAATCAGTATTGAAAAAATAAAGACACTGAAACGTTTGCAACGACTTAATCTCTTATTCTTGCTTATTCATTTGTTTTACGTTTGGTTTTCATAGGAAGCTTCTGAGTTACCATGTTAACGAGTCCGTGTAATAAACACCCAGGCAGACTCTGGAAAACTGTCGGTTGGGTATTTTGTCTTGCCCTGACAAGCTAATTTTGGTCAATTAGGCCTCATCAATGACCCTAAGATATTTTAAAAATCCCGCAGTGCAATCAAAGGACTAAACTTCGTTCAGAAAATCTGAATCATCGATTTTTTCGTTTCTCGCTTTTAGTACTCACTTTAGCCCATATATCACTGTGGGAAAGTTGTAGACCTCACCCTCCGACGATTTCTCCAGCAAGCCGTATGCCTCTGCGACAGCCAGGAAAGGCTGTGATTATTTGGAGAAAATTGCAAAATCTAAATTTTCTTTCACAGACTAAGACATTCTCACAGGTTCGACACACCCTTTTAAACCATATACAGAAGTGGTCACTGTTCTTGTAAATTACAAGGGCGTCTATATATTTTTTTGCACGATCACTTCATGGAAAATCATTAGCTGTGACACCACATCTGATATCGGTATAATTCATTTTGACCACTGTTGACAGCACATCGTGCTAGTGGCTACCTGGTCCTAGAGAGCTTCTATCTAGCTATCCTCGTAAGTGCATATCTATTTATAAAGTGCATCACATGGATTTGAATATTTATTATTTTACCTGACAATCATCATCAAATGGACTTAATCTGTTGTCTAATTTCTTTGTTTTGCAATTTTCTCAAAATAATCACAGACTTTCCTGACTGTCGCAGAGACATACGACTTGCTGGAGAAGTCGGCGGAGAGTCAGGTCCAAAACTTTCCCATAGTAATGTATGGGCTAAAATGAGTATTAAAAGGGAGAAACGAAAAAAATCGATGATTCAGATTTTCTGAACGGTGTTTAGTAAATATAGCGCAATTTATAAAAAGAAAACTGGGGTTTAGATGGGTATAAATATTTCAATACGCTTGCAGAGTGTCAATAAACACAGCACATTAATTTTTATCAGAAAGCAGCATCGTTTATGTCCCACGAATGTGTTATCGGCATTGTGTGCCATTTTGTGGGCTATTTGTGGGCCATTTTATCTCGTCTCCAAGGGAAGGGAAAAGAGATAGAAAAGACGGTAGCTATGATGATATCGAGGGACAGAGAAGAAACAGGAACTTGAATGGAAGTGTAGAACCAGAAGATACAACAACAATCTCACTTTACCATTACTTACTGCATGGACAGCCCATCTGAAGGCCAATATAATTCTGATGCCCCCGTCTAAGAAAGATACAAAGTAGAAGTAAAACAAAGATCAGGAATCGATACAATTTACTTACTCCACCCATCAAAAGACACCAAAGGGAAAGAAACACAAACATTAAGCGACCAGACCATAATGGAAACTTAAACACCTTTGTCTTACGCAACCACACCCTGTTCTGAGGTAAAAGAATAGTGTTTTTTATCTGGGATTTACAGCCATTTAATACATTTGGATCCTATTAGCCACTGTACTGAGCTTTGCCGCACATTTTCTGGACAGGTTTGGACCTTTTAAGTGGTTAGCTCGTACGTAGTGCTCTTTGCATCGCCAGTAACAGATTCAATGAGCGAAAAATAAGAGCATTGCCACAGAAAAGAAAATCTAGCACCGACTCTCGACGACAGGAGTGACCGAGCAGGGACTTGATCTCACACGATCCTCGTGTAATCAGATAACTGAAAACCTGACACGCTATCCAGTTCTCGATCATGGCTCGACACAATAATAGAATATGCGTAAGAAATATATCGACTCTAGCAAATAATTAATTAGCAATAAATCGCATAATGTTCTAAGCTGTAAATATATCATTTTACAATGGAGAGTCAGGTAGTTTTTCGCCGGGAACACGTTTTTGTACCGCTCTGATTAATGATCGGCTCGAATAATGAAATAATTTTAAAAGGACCATAAAACCAAAACCAAAATAACGATTGCCTTTGGCGGGTCCGGATGAAACTGTTTGATTGCGAGGCCGTAGCGTAGGCCTATGGTTCAAATATCTTGCGAGAGACCCAACAAATGTAAATGTAATGAAATGTCCATGGATGCTCGTCTTTTGCATATATAAAACTCCGAAGGCAAATTGCAATGAAACGCGAAAAAGTACGTATACTCATTACA
This sequence comes from Lucinisca nassula, assembly GCA_963580285.1. Classification (NCBI taxonomy): domain Eukaryota; kingdom Metazoa; phylum Mollusca; class Bivalvia; order Lucinida; family Lucinidae; genus Lucinisca; species Lucinisca nassula. Next base: position 22,578,895 of record OY757023.1, read on the forward strand.
TGTGACCGTAAAACCAACATGGCCCTAGTCCAGGACATTCTTAACAATGACTCCAGTTTCGCAATAGCGATGCTGGCTCATCTTTTATTACAAAATACTACGTTCAGGAAAGCAACATTAGTTTTAGTTTAGTTTGTACTAATTTATTTTAGTTCGATTGCGATGGAAACTTCAAGCTTATTTAATCTCTCTCGAACACTCATTCCGGACGGTTTCACGCGCGCGAGAGAGAGGCAGTGACTATAACACCACTGCTACCCATTTACACCTGGGTGGAGTGAGGAAGTGTCATTACGTGTCTTACCAAATGACACACCTCGATACCGGGTGCCAGATTCGAACGTGCAGTCTCTCTATCATCAGTCGAAAGCGTTAACCACTGCGCTATCGAGGCTGACATTCCGTCGCACAACGTAACAAAAACAAAGCAAAACACATCGTGATATCAAACGTTCAAAATCCCTGTTCAAACAGCGCTCGGAAGTTCATGATTTAAACATGGCTTTTGTGGTTTGAGTGCGGCTTTTTAGTCCAGTTGATAATGGCTTCGAATATCACGTGATTGGTATAGTTATTTGTGTCAAAATATGTTGGCCCCGCCCATATGGTCTAGGTGCAACAGATTGGGATATATGGTGCTTCCATGCAGAGCTGAAAACGACCTCCCATATGCAGTGGTAAACAACTTACTAGGCCTACCCAAACAAAGACCGTCACTACATAGTGATCTGTTTTGTTAAAGGCACATTTTTTCCTTATATAAAAGGGGTGGCCTATCTAATGATCTCCAATTAACATTTCCTTTGGACCATAGTGCACACCAAAGGCTTATCTTATCTAAGTGATTATGAGGTGATTATGAGCAGATTTCTTGTTTAATAGGAGGCTCAATAAGGGTACTTGAGTGATAGTATAATTTACTGAGATTGTTTCCAACAAAATATTGTTTAAATAACTTCTTTTTTATTTTAATATAAAGTAAAGAAAAACACTGATATCCATTGTTTCCTTTACTCAAAAGTGCAAAGAAGTAAACAAACAAGGTAAATGAATTGATTAACCTCAAAATTTAATCAATCAATTTACCTTTATTTATTTATATTTATTTATTTTTTTTATTTATTTATTTCATTTTGGTTGAAAGTACAGACCAGCTACGGTAATAACCCATATTTTTGGTTTCGCGGAGAAACCGCCTAACGCGAAATCGGCTATTTTCTCCGCAAAACAGCGAGAAAAGATAAAATGAGCGAGAAATTTCTCGCTGAAATTTCTTCCGGTTTCGCGGAGAAAATTCTCGGAGATTCTCGGCGAAAATTTGACCGACTGCTTTCATTGAAAGTGAAATTACCCGCGTTTCGCGAAGAAAAAAAATACAACTGGGCTAACGTAAAATTTCCGGCTCATTATTATTTCTTCGTTTGTGCACTGTTTTTGTATAAGGTAAATGGTAGTCATTGTAAAATCATAATCAAATATTCTTTCATGTTACACAATTGCATTTTAGTAATTTATTTCTCTTTGTATTGTATAATCCCTTTTTAAAAGTCTCATGACAACTTTTATTCACATCACGAAAATACGCCTATTTATTTGTTACCCGCTTAAACCCCACTTTTAACTGGGGTTTACAGGGGTATAGATTATTTATCTAATTTTTGCTCACATTGATTGTGGGTACTCGTTAGATCCGCCTCGCCGAATCGTTTTAAAGTGTACCCAAAATCTTGAGCAGAACTGTGAAAAAATGCCGGAATTTTTATCCGAAAATTTTCCCGTTTTTAGTGGTAAAATTTTACAATATATTTGAATAGGCGAGTTCTCATAATGAGTCGTACAGTTAGGTTATTAACACCATAATGATGTGTGACATTTACCAAAAGCTCAGCTTGATCAAATAGATGGGATGCATGATGCTTCCACGCATAGCTGAAGCCGACCCGCATGCGAGTACTTTTAAAACGCTTACAAGATCTAAGCCTGCCCGGGCATGTTTTCGTGATGTTAGGACAAATTCATTTATTTCGAGCCGACCGCGCTCAACTCGCAACGTTGCAGAATTTGAACCGAACGAGGTGCGAACCACAGCGATGAGAGTCCTAATAAGTGTCAGCGCTTTAAGGATGCCCGTTATCCCCGGGGTGTTTATTGCATTTACGGCACTTTCAAGATTATTTCCCTTATTTTGAACGGACCGCTAATCAGAGTTGAGCTAAAAGTGGAGTAAGACCACCTTCTGTTGCAGATCTTGGCGTCTCATATGTGGCCCGAGAGAGGCGCAAACCACAGCGGAGAGGCCTAATGGCCCGATAATTAACCCTTTTTGTACCAAATGGAATCTTCCTCCTTATATATACAGGAGTCCATTTTGAAAATTAGGGGTGACAGGTTGTTTTTTCTTAAAAATTTAGTTCGGGAAATGGCTTAAAGTTTTGCAAACAGTGTAGGGCCTGATCAGACGCCGCGTACTGCGGTGTCTGATCTGTGCCTGCACTGTTTGCCAAGGTACCCCCTTAGGGGTTTCTGGTACTGAATGGGTTAAGCGGTAGCGCTCTTATCCATTAGGACACAGGGGCCAGTTACCTTCGAGGTGTACAGTAGACTTAACAAGATACCCAGGTTGCATGTCTGTACGAACTTCGCTGATTATCTTGCAGAATTTTGTAGTTCTGCTCCAAGTTAGAGATCAGACTTATATGCAGCCTTTGAATGCTTGCCGCGCAATTTCCCCAAATTACCCTTTTTTGTACCAAATGGAATCGTCCTCCTTACATAGCATGAGTCCATTTCAAAATTTAGGGTTTCAGGTTGTGTTTTCTTCAAAATTTATCAGGTAAATGGCCGAACTTTTTGCAAACAGTGTAGACCCTGATCAGACGCCCGTTTGCCACGGTACCCCTTTAGGGTTTCCAGTCTGAACATGGTTAATGTACATGTATGAGCAAAATTTAATTGTAAAAGCAAGAAACACAAGCGGGCCTCCATGTGAGCTTAAGTGTAAGCATCAGTGATGTTTGATTACTCGCAGTGTAAGAAAAAGATCAACCAAAATGTAGAATGAGATCAGCGCCCACATATACATTTACAAACAGGATCCCCGTTATTATATACATTGAGTTTGATTTTTCTAAAGTATTTACTTCAGAAAAAAATAAAGTACTCCCAATATGGTGAACCGATAGAAAATCAACAGTTTTCAATTTATGATGCGTTTACACAACAGTAAAAAAGGAACACAGAAAACATCCATGATGTTCATACTGCGTTGTAAATTGCATAAGATGCAAATTATGATTCCAACTGGATCAAAATAATACTTTACGATCGCTAGAGTTGTCAATCTTTGTACAAAGAACATGCATTTCGTCATATGCTTAAAACTTTGTGTACCAAATTTTAATGCATGAAAAAAAAAAACATGCACATGAACAAATATACATGTAGGTATAGGCAGATTTCGCGGAGAAACACCGTGAACGGCTTCACCTGTACTTATTGGCTTTCGCCGGGAAAAAGCGATGTTCGCGGAGAAATTTCTCGCTTGTTCTTCGAGGAAAAAAGGCCTATTACCACGGAGAAAAATAAAATATGGGTTATTACCGGTAGCTGGTCTGTATGTGATAAACAAAATTTATCATATAATGTCTAAAACATTTGCATTTTATAGTTTCAGTCAAGATGGAACTATTAAATGTTCTTTGTTTTAGACACAATCATATCAGAAAAGAAAAAAAGAAAAAGAATTTTTTTTAAGATTTTATTTTTCACCTTTTCAATTTTAAAACTTAAATAACAAACACAATTAAATTTATTTTTCTTATTTATATTGCAAACATAGGTTGTGGGTGCTCGTTACAGCCGCCTCATTAAGGCGCCCACAATCTATGACTCAATGAGATGATTCTAACGAGCACCCGCAACCTATGACTTGGAGCAGAAATAAGGTAAATAATGTACACCCCCTTAAACCTCCATTTTCTCTATAGAAAGTGTGGTTTATGGGATGTTCCTTTCTCCTCAAAAACATATATTGTGTGTCCTCGTTAGAACCGCCTCATGGAAGTAGATCTAACGAGCAATCACACTGTAAAAACAAATTGTTGGTACTCGTTAGAACCGCTTTGCCGAGGTGGTTCTAATGAGTACCCACAATATATGTTTAGAGCAGAAATAATAAAGTTTTCAGGTTTTTATCTGAAACAAAAAATCATTTTTGGTGGAAAAAATTACCAATATATTTAAATTGGCATTTTCTGTAATGATTATAAATAATGGCTACTAAATGTAAAATCGGAAAAAAGTGCTGTTGTTTCTTCCATGCAAATCAAAATAAGCACTTGGGTGTAAATGAATAGATGTCATTTGTCAAAGTCATATCCCTATGTAATTTATTATCCTCTCTTGGTCCCCTACCTGTATGTGAGCCTTAATACCCCAAATATAATTTATCTCAATGCTGGAGTCTTTAATAAACGGTCATTAGGATGTTATGTAATCGAAAAATGTGTCTTTAAGGCGGCAGGGGCTGAGATGTCATTCAACTTCAATGTTGGGTAAAGGTTCCAGACATCTTCAAAATGACCTAAATGGTAGTCACGGTGACGTACAACCCCCAAATTCAAAGAAATAAACAAACAAATACATAATACAAAGTTTTATTTCTATTGGCCTTGACATAGTTAGGCACAACCCCTCTACATTACAATGCAGTGCAGACACAGATCAAGAAAGTCCCATGATCTGCACTGTTTTCATAAAGAAAACAATATTATAGAGGTATACTAAATAACAGCAAAGATAAAAGAGAAAATTTACGACGAAAAAAAAAAAAAAAAAAAAAAAAAACACAGAAAAAAAAGGTAAAATTGAAAACTGATGATATATCTGCTCGGATTAAGTTAGAAATGTCTATTAGTAAGTATTTTTAACAGGATTAAGCACATCGACAGAGATATGGTAGTCGCAGATAAGATTGACTGGGCGGTGCTATTCAGATGTTTTCAATATCTGACACAGTGATAAAGTTAAAGGAATAAAACACATTACGCTTTTTGAATTATTGATAATTCTATCACTTTTACTACAACGATCAGGGGATATCGAACTCAACCCCGGCCCGAATTTATCTCAAACTGAAACTGACTCAATAGACATGGATGATGCATTACTATCAAAATACTTCTCTATGGTTCATTACAACATCCAAAGCATCACTAATAAAATTGATTTGATAGGAACTGAACTAAGAAATTTTTCTATCATCTGCTTAACAGAAACTTGGCTTAACCAAAATATACCCGACGACTCCATAAAACTAGATGGATTCAAACTTTATCGCCGTGACCGAGGTGGAGATAACCACGGAGGGGTATGCGTCTACATTAAGGACAACGTATTTCCCGTCGTCGGAGCGATCTTGAATTACCGAATATTGAGTGCATCTGGGTCGAAGTCACAGTTCACCACAGAAAATTTCTTCTAGGAACTTTCTATAGACCCCCAAATTCCCCTTCCCAAATCATGTCTGTTATTGAAGATTCAATTAGTCTTGCCTTTGATAGTAATATAAAAGACGTATCTATTACAGGTGACCTCAATCTCGATACCCTAAAAAACGCAACCAACCAAAAAATTTCTTATATTGTCAACCAACAGTAAATATTTTCTTATATGGTAGCACTGACCTGTCAGACGACCAAAATAAAGATATCTTCTCAGCGGTGCAAGATTACATAATATGAAATTAGGCACTGCCTAGTCACGGGCATGGTTATTCCTATGTCCATTTCAACAATCAATCAACACTATGGTCAGGGATTTTTAATTTTAAATTAACCAAAATATTCTCTCTACAAAATCATTTGTACAAAAATGAATAAAGTGGATATTGACTGAACAGCATTCTGAAGCAATTAAAGAGATTGGTTGATAATTCATGGGAATCTTAATCTCTATATTATAGTTATAACTCTTATTTAATGCTCGGCTTAAAGTTCTTAACCCCCCCCCCCCACCACCACCAACAACAACAACACAGTACAATTCAAAATATCACTTTGAGCAATCAATTTTTTAAACATTAAATGGCTATAACTCTGCTGAAAATGAATTGATGTAAACAAAAACAACAAAAGACAAGAGGGCCCTGGATCGCTCATCTGATCCAAAGAGTAACAAGTGAGTCCCTAAATAAGCCTATGTAAAACTAAATGGCCCCGTGGCGGGAGCATTTTTGGCCTCAGGGCTATAATTTAAAATAGAGATCCACTAGATGAAGCTTCACACCAAATATCAAAGACCTGGACCTTGCTGTTTCAGAGAAGAAGATTTTCAAGGATTATCTTTATATAAGTCTATGTAAAACCATAGGGCCTGGGGGCGGAGGCGTTTGTACCCCGAGGGCTATAATTTGAACAATCTTGGTAGAGGTCCAATAGATGAAGCTCCATACCCAATGTCAAAGACATGGGCCTTGCAGTTTCAGAGAAGAAGATTTTCCTATATAAGTCTATGTAAAACCAAAGGGTCTCGGGCGGGGGCATTTTTGGCCCGAGGGCTATAATTTGAACAATCTTGGTAGAGGTCCACAAGATGAAGCTTCAAACCAAATATGAAAGACCCGGGCTTTGCAGTTTCAGAGAAGAAGATTTCTAAAGACTTTTCCTATATCAGCTAGTGTGCTCCATACTTATATCCTGTATCCTAGCTGTGACATGAAATTTGAATGAATCTGGCTGTTTATGTCAATTTGTTTATAGTCTAACGACGCATTGAACACTATTTAGAATATACAATGTATATATCCAACCACTCAGGCAGTTTGCCTACCATCATCAGTTTAACAGTGTTTAAGTCGACCTGTCATGTAAGCCCCTTTCTGTACAGAATGTCCTCAAAAAGAATATCAAATTGGCAAACAGTGCATGCAGTCCCAATTCAAATGTCGCAGAATGCAGATCTGATCAGGGCCTTCACTGTTGATCGAATTCCGATGGCAAGTTCATATGGTGTTAGGATCTATCTATCTATTTATCTATCTACTTGATGTAAGTCTATGGTCGGGATCTTTAAATAATGTCATGTTGTTAGGTACAGAAGTTCTCAGTGCAAATGATAGACAGATAGATAGATAGATAGATAGATAGATAGATAGATAGATAGATAGATAGATAGATAGATAGATAGATAGATAGATAGATAGATAGATAGATAGATCAGTGGTTAGTGCACTTGCCTCTGACGCTAGAGGCCCCGGTTTGATTCCTGGTGGCAGTGATTATTTCTGGATACGAACACGCTCCATTGGCATCATCTGCTGGGTGAATGGCAAAAAGTGCACCGTCGTTCGGATAACTGTGTAGGCTTTCATCCTTCAAACCTTGTGTGTACTAATGTAAATGTACACCTACGAGTAATGGTCAAATGTGACCGATCACAGGATGGATAGATAGAAAGATAGATAGATCAGCGGTTAGTGCACTTGCCTCTGACGCTCGAGGTCCCCGGTTTGATTCCTGGTGGAAGGGGTTGTTTCTGGATACGGACACGCTCCATCGGCATTATCTGCTGGGTGAATGGCAAAAAGTGCACCGTCGTTCGGATAACTGTGTAGGCTTTCATCCTACAAACCTTGTGTGTACTAAATGTGCACCTGCGAGTAATGGTCAAATGTGACCGATCACGGGATAGATAGATCAGAGGTTAGGGCACTTGCCTCTGGCACTAGAGGCCCCCGGTTTGATTTGTGGTGGCAGTGATTATTTCTGGATACGAACACGCTCCATTTGCATCATTTGCTGGGTGAATGGCAAAAAGAGCACTGTCGTTTGGATAGATCTTAGATATCTGAACTTGCCAGGCAATTTGTCATGATCTGAATCAGGATTAGGAAATACCAGTGTGTGTGTTTTACAAAATCAAATGCACCCAACTCTGTGAAGAATGCGGCATAGTCGTGGAAATATAGAGTTTTTGACAGAAACAGCTTTTTACAAATACGTCCCCGTTTGTACAAACTAGCCTTTCAAAGTCTTCCTATCAAAGTATCAGAGTATAAGCGTACAAAGCGGCAAAAGCTCCAAATGAACTGTCAAAACAGTTGTTGTTGACAGGCCAAAAACTGTAACGCGCTGACGGAAGGTAAACAAAAGACTGATTCCCATTTTTGTGGAATCTTTAACGTTTACGCCTAATTAATTCTGATAAGCGCCTGAATAACGTTGATCAATGATTTAGAACCGGTCACGCATTTTTCGAACAAACGCCGGGAAAATGAACTTTATTTTTTTAAACCGCATTTATTTGTTCAAAAGGATACGTTATAGTTCTTGAAATTTAGAAAGATCTTGAACATTTACGGAAAGAGAAAAAAATCCGGCCAAAAATGTAAGCGTTTCTCGCAAGTTTTCAATTCGCGAGATCTCGTAACTTTGGGACGGATCAGCTGAGAGAGATGGGCTGGTGAAATGCACGCGCACGTTAACTATAGGCGTGCACGCCAAAGTTGCCTTCGGCAACTTTGTCCATGCCCGTATTAAAATCTAAACGCTTTTGATTTAGTTCGATCGACTGTTTATACCCATGCATCAACTTTAAAAAGTAATTACCTCTGACCACATGTGTTTATATGGTATAACCAAGATAAGGTAAATTTAGATGCGCTACTTCCAAATGCGGGAACTCTTACACATATGTCGAACAGCATGAAATCCAGCTTTTTACAGGTTTTTTGTTGAATGTTGTCCATAACATAATGCCTTCTTAATTATTACAAAAAATGCAAGTATGTTCCACTCCCCGTGGAGCCCCTTCTAACTAGAAAGGCGAGAGCTTCACACACTTTGTGACATGACCATAAAGTATATTTATTATGCTCTTTAGAATTGAAAAAAAAAAATTCTTGCATTACACGCAAGATAGAGTGAGTCTTCCCTATGAAATACCCATTCCATTAAGGGGAATGGGAACACCTGGCAATTTTTTCCGCCATTTTTCAAAGGGAGACAACTTTGGGGACTTCCTGTTCGCTTTTCTATAAGCCCTGTCCCACTGAAAAAGGGGTCAACTCTTAAAGGAAAGAATTTGCTCCTCTGGAGCAAATTCTTTCCTTTAAGAGTTGACCCCTATTGACATGGGAGACAAAAATACTTTTACAGGAGTTTCCTCCCCTGAAGGTGTACCCATTCCCCTTAAATCATTATGTTTTTCGTTTTTAAGATTGTGAGGAAGTGTAGAGTAAAGGGTGGAAAAATCATAAGTAGACAGACTTAAAGGAAAAAAAAAACGTCTGGACTTCAATTTATTTAAAATTCATTAGAATTGTATTGCGCAAAACAGATTTCTACCTGATCTTTCAAAATGTAGGTGGAGGCAATGAACAGGAATCGATACAATCAACATATAGCTCCCACCAGAGACAACAAAGGGAAAAAAACACAAACATGAAACAACATACCTAATGGAAACATCAATAGCGGAAAGCCAAAAGGGCAGTTACTTTCCCACAAAATGGCCAATAGGCTATCCAAAATAAACTAGTATAAGCGACACAAACACCCAAAGACGAACCATAACAAAAATAAACCGCGACAGAAGAACCGCCTTGGAACGGTCAGCGGAAACAAATTCTACTGGTGGGGGGATGTTTAAATCGATTTTACGTCGCCACAATCCTCGCCCTTTCGTCCGTCGCGATTTAGACAAAAAATTTGTTCAGTCCACATGAAGGCCTCCTAACTCATCAGTGCAACATCTCCGTGAACACAAATAATCAAACAACCACAGAGATGAAACACCGGTGAGGACTCGACAGCAAGATACCACTGAAATGCTGGAGCAAAAGAAAATCAACAGTTAGACTCCAGACTTTGTCGCAATATTTAATAACATGTTTTTAATGGCAGTAAAACAAGAAATTAATAATTTGGAAAGTTCAGTGGTGGTACAAGAGCTTGAATTTGCAATAAACAGTGCTTTGTATGGTCTTTTATAAAGTTTATGCAACTAATATAACGTAGGAAGCTGGCCTTCGCCTTCTGTAACACATACAACAAACGTGGTGGCTGAACGACCAATGTGGTCATCAACTAAAGCCCTCTCCACAGCCAAAGACTGCAGTTCATAGGCTTTAGTACCATCATGCTCTTGCGGAAGAACGTTAACATAGTGGAGCCGTAAAACAACGATCACATTGTTAGCGGCCTTATCTGCTGGAGCCAAAATAACGGCTCCACTATGTTAACACTCTTCAGCAAGAACTTGGTGGTACTAACGCCTATGAACTGCAGCCTTTGGCCGTAGAGAGAGCCAATGTAAGAACAAAAGGCCCTGGTGAGGGGGCATTTTTGGCCCAAGGGCTGCAATTTGAACAATCTTGGTAGAGGTACACTAGATTGAGCTTCATACCAAATATCAAAGACCTGGGCCTTCTGGTTTCAGACAAGGAGATATATATATATATATATATATATATATATAATATATATATATATATATATATATATATATATATATATATATATATATATATATATATATATAAATGAATTAGCGCACAAAAATCGGTCGCACCGCAACCGGGACTCGAACCACGGATCTCCTGCATTCCGGGCAGACGTGCTAACCATTACACCACCGCGGCCTTCCGACATTGTACGCCAATTTTAACATTTATAAACCTTTAACGTCATTAGCGCTATTTAATAAAGATACTATAAAACAGTCCATGTGCTAATGTTGTTTACTTTTTACATATAATTATCTTGTTTCGGGACATTTTTGTTAGTTTTAATATATATATATATATATATAAGCCTATGTAAAACCAGTGGTCCCTGGCTTGGGGGCATTTTTGGCCCCAGGGCTATAATTTGAACAATCTTGGTAGAGGTTCACTTGATGAAGCTTCAAACCAAATATCAAAGATCTGGGCCTTCTGGTTTTAGGCAAGAAGATTTTTAAAGGTTTTTCCTATACAAGCATATGTAAAACCAGTAGGCCCTGGTGCGGAGGCATTTTGGCCCCAGGGCCATAATTTGAACAATCTTGGTAGAGGTCCACTAGATGAAGCTTTATTCCAAATATCAAAGATATGGGCCTTCTGATTTCAGACAAGAGGATTTTTAAAGGTTTTCCCTATATAAAGTAGAAGTAAAACAAAGATCATGAATTGATACAATTAACTTACTCCACCCATAAAAGACACCAAAGGGAAAGAAATACAAACATTAAGCGACCAGACATTAATTGAAACCTAAAAAAGGAAGGCCATAAGGACAGTTACTTTCCCACAAAATGGCCTTATGGCCATCCAAAATTAAAAGACACAAGCGACACACACAGTAAGTAACAAACAACAGCATAAATAAATCGCCACAGACGAGCCGCCTTGGAACGGTCAGTGGAATATTTCCACTGGGGGGCATAAATCGATTTTACGTGGCCACAATCCTCGCCCTTACTTCCGTCGCGATTTAGACAAAAAATTTGTTCAGTCCGCATGAAGGCCTCCTAACTCATCAGTGCAACTTCTCCGTGAACACAAAAATCAAAGAACCACAGAGGTGAGACAACGGTGAGGACTCGACAGCAAGAAACCACTGAAATGCTGGAGCAAAAGAAAACCAACAGTTAGACTCCGATGGGCCCGACCAGAGACAGAGCATCCGGCACCAACCAACATTACCTTGAATTAGATCTCTCTAATTCTCAATGAGCCTTAACGTTGGAGCCGTCATAGAATCTGAGGCCTGACCCACCGGCGTGCAGTTAAAGAGGGAAGCAAAGTTGCTAACCGTGATTGGATTAACTACCATGCATGCAGTCTGTCGTATAATATCCATGTTGTACCCAATCTTTTTATATCGAAGAATGATTTTACGAAATTGGGTGCTGAAGTCATTGGGGTTATATATTTTTCTGAATTTATATACTAAGTAACCATAAAATTCGGGTGCCGATAGACCTTGCTGCAGAAGAGATTTAAGTCCAATATTGAATTTTGAAATTAAATCAGAATGGCGTCTATAAAATTTTGAAAAGGCTTGGCGTAGTTTATGGTACCGATAACCCTGATTAAGGAGTTTAGCCGTTTATAATTTATTGCGAGTGTTGAAGTCAGTTACATGACTACACACTCTAGCAAGTCGAATTAATTGCGAAATATAAACGCCATAGGATGGCGCACGAGGAACATCACCATCCAAAAAAGGAAAATATACAATCTCAAAATCAAAGTCATCGCGATTATCATAATTTTTGCACGAAACAAATCCATCTACAATAGATAGATGTAAATCCAAAAACGGGGCCTCGGTATCAGAAGAATTTGCTTTATTTAACTGAAGTTCTAGGGGGTAAATCTGACTGATCAAACCATCAAAATAGGTATTATCAATATTTAATAAATCATCTAAATATCTAGAAGTGGAGCTAAAAGCTTCAATAATTTCAGATTGGTTATCAATGGAAAGCGACAAAATGAAGTCTCTTTCATAACAATACAAGAACAGATCAGCTACAAGAGGTGCGCAATTAGTACCCATCGGAATACCCACAATTTGTCTAAATAACTTAGTACCGAATCTAATATAAATATTGTCAAGTAGAAAGGTGAGGGCATCACACACTTTCTGACATGACCAAAGTGTATAATTCTTATGCTCTTTAGAAGTGAAAAATGCATTTCTGACATTACATGCAAGATAGAGAGAATCTTCTCTGTGAAAAGCCCATTCAATTAAATCATTAAGCTTTTCTTTTATAAGATTATGAGGAAGTGTAGTGTAAAATGTGGAAAAATCGTAAGTAGACAGACTAGAAGCACGAAAATGTCTTGATTGCAATTTATTTAAAACCTCATTCGAATTTTTTATAGACCAAAACAGATTTCTTCCTGATCTTTCAAAGACTTTATCACAATATTTAATTACATGCGTTTTAATAGCAGTAAGACAGGAAGTTAATAATTTAGAAAGTTCAGTGGTAGTGCAAGAGCTAGAATTTGCAATAAACCGTGCTTTGTAAGGTCTTTTATGAAGTTTTGGTAACCAGTATAGCATAGGAAGCTTGTCTTGGCCTTCGTTAACACACACAGCAAACTTGGTGGCTGAAAGACAAACATGTTTATCTACTATAGCTCTCTCTTCAGCTAAAGGCTGAAGTTCATAGGCCTTAGTACCACCAAGCTCCTGCTTAAGCGTGTTAACATAGTGGAGCCGTCACACAACGACGACGTTGTTAGCGGCCTTGTCTGCAGGGGCCAAAACAAACTTCTTATGAAATTCTTGAATACCTAGCTTAAGATGACGTAAAGACGTCTTGGATTTAGGAGGTAATAAGTTAGTATTTTGAGAATAGAAAGAAATGCGTTTATTCACTAGTTTTAAAATGCTAAGTTTCCAGTCCTTAAGGGCTTTATGTTCAACATACTCTCGCTTACACCATCGATTACCGAATTCATTCAAGGAAGCAGCGATTTCATCTCTACATTTACTGAAATCAATTTTAGAAGGAAACCGATATTTCGGTCCTTTAGAAATTATATTCCTTATCCTAGAATCAGGAATAATTTTCAAATTGCCAGTAATTACATGACCAGCAGCAGGATAGCAATACTTCGAGTTTTTACAATCACATGAATCAGGAGTATTAGTATCAATATCAAGATCTGAAACAAGTTTATTGAAATTAAAAATGATAGATCTAACAGGTTTGTTATATTTATAGCAAATTATAGGTGTTTCAGTATTTTGAAAATAAGCAGGAATGGAAGAAAGCACCGATCTTTCGCGGAAGATACTGGGCAAATCTATAAAATCCATACCCTTATTAATGAAGGATATTTTGAAGAAATGGCGTTTATGATTAATTTCAGAATCAATATAAGGACGGAGAGTATGCTGAGTATAGCCTCTAGTTAAGAGAGCCGCATCATATAACTGATGAGAACTATCGTAGAATTTATTCGCCTCGGTGTCCAGAAGCGTAAAACAGAAACGGGTAATGAAGTTAAAAATGAAAGCATAGAGTGGCGTCCATGATTTAATAATATAATTGACAGTCACTTCAGTCTAGTATTGTTTCGTTTAAACGCACGTGATTTACGTTTAAAGTTACCATTTTTCCTGGTGCCGTGAGATCTAGTTCCGCGTTTTCGACATTCCAGGAGTGAGAAAATATCAAAAACCGGCATTCTGGAAATATTACCCTCATGATAAATGTTGTCATTAAATCCCAGTGGAAAGGGGGTCTATGTAAAACCAGTTGGCCCTGGTGCGGGGGCATTTTTGGTCTCAGGGCTATAATTTGAACAATTTTGGTAGAGGTCCACTAGATGAAGCTTCATACCAAATATCAAAGACCTGGGCCTTCTGGTTTCAGACAAGAAGATTTTTAAAGGTTTTCCCGGTATAAGCATATGTAAAAACCTTTGGGCCCCGGGGCGGGGCCATTTTCGGCCCGAGGCAATAATCTGAACAATCTTGAAAAAGGTCCACTAGATGAAGCTTCATACCAAATATCAAAGACCTGGGCCTTCTGGTTTAAGACAAGAAGATTTTTAAAGTTTTTTTCCTTATTTCCCATTTTGTTGCCATGGCAACCAGAGTTCTTCATGGAATAGAATTCTTAGAATAACTTTGTGAGTGGACCACCCAAAGATCATTACTGCCAAGTTTGGTCAAAATCTGTTCAGTGGTTTAGGAGGAGGTGCCGTTTAAAGGAATTGTGGACTGATATCCGGACGGACGACGACGACGACGGACGGTGACCGATCACAACAGCTTCCACGGAGCCTTCGGCTCAGGTGAGCTAAAAATAAGCCCCGACAGAAGAACCGCATTGGAACGGTCAATGAAAAAGTATTTTCACTGGGGGCAGGGGCATAAATCGATTCTACACGGCCACATTCCTTACCCTTACTTCTTTCTTTATTTAGACAAATAATTCGTATAGTTCGCATGAAGTCGCCTAACTCATCCGAGAACACACACATCAAACAACGGTGAGATGAAACAACGATGAGGTTTCGAGTGAAAGCGAGACATAACTGAAATACTGGAGCAAAATAAGAACAACAGTTAGACACCGATGGGCCCGACCAGAGACATTAGGAACCAACCCATAAAATAATTTTAATTCTAAGTAAGCTTTTCGAATCTGCGGCCAAACCCACCGGCGTACAATTAAAGAGAGACGCAAAGTTATCAACCATTTTTGGGTTAACTACCATGTTAGCAGGCACTCGTATAACATTTATGTTGTACCAATTGCGGGCTTTCGTACCACCCTGTTGTATAGCGTATGGGTTGCTTGCACACTACGATTGTTCAATTGGTTGAAAGACACAACGCCACGGGGTCTGTGGACGATAGACACCGCCCTGGACTTGAAGGTGATACTACACGTCAGCAGCGGTACATTGTTTTGAGTCATTTACGTGACCGATTCAGGACGTCTGTGGAAACTGACAAGGAGACTGTTGGAACCAATAACCTATGCGTAAGTGCCTTAACTGTACGGCGGCATCTCCGGAATTGCGGTATTTCTAGGTTTAAGACGTATAGGGGAAACGTTTTGACGGCGGGACGTCGAATCAGTCGCTTTAATTGGCGACGACAGCCTATCCGATAGAGACGACAGCGTTGGCGTGGTGTAGTGTTCACGGACGAGTCGTGTTGAAATGTATGATAGGTGGCGTAAAGTATGGCATCGACGTGTTGTGCTATTTCAAGACTGTTGTGTGAAACAGGTGTCACGTTGGGGTGGTGGTAGTGTAATGGTGTGGGAAGGGATCTCACAAAACCCAACACATCGTTGTTGATGGCTATTTGACAGTACGTCGGTACATCGTTGAAATCTTAAAGCCTGAGGTGGTACCATTTTACGCTTTAATGGTGACGTAACGCTGTTCCAATAGGACAATGCACGTGCTCATTCTGCGAGGCTAACCATGTACTTTTGCAATCAAAGAGGAGTGCAAATTGTTCCTTGGCCCGCCTATCAACGGTAAGGAGCTTTCAAAGGCGCTACAGAGAGAATGGGACAACAAGACCAGATACAGCGTTTAATTCGAAGCATGAGGCCTAGATGCCAAACAACACTTGATGCTAATGGTGGTTTGTTTGTTTGTATTGGAGTTTAACGGCCGAGTCAATACAATATTAGGTCATTTTTGAGCCGGTTAGATTACCTATCCACACTTTTCCTGGGCAGGCTTATACGTAAGAGGTTAAACAGTACAGTTTTTTCGCCAGAAACTGGCAACTGCCGTTCTTTAATCAGTGGAACGGAGAGAATTAGCGAAAGATTTCATGATCAATCTCCACGAAAGAGTGTTGCCGACCCAGGCAGGTATCGAACCCGCGTCCTCCTGATAACCAGTTAGACGCGCACCCGACTGAGCTACCGAGGCTGGCGTATGCTAATGATGGACATACCCGGTCTTAGGATATGTGATTTTGTTTTTGTTTTCGGGTGTGTGGACTTATTCCAGTCTCAGTATCTCTGCATCTATCTCTGTAGTGAGTTTATGGATAAATTAGGGGATAACTGTACTGAAAATTGTCATTTGGGGAGGTAAATCGGAGGTTTTACGGTCGGAAATTTCGTTTTACGGCGACGCGTTAGCGGAGCCGTAAAACGTAATTTGCGACCGTAAACCGACGATTTACCTCCCCAAATGACAATTTTCAATACAGTTATCCCCATTCTAATGCACTTTTTCGGTTGTTAAGCTAAAAATTGTACTATTTTGCACAAGGCGGCAAGCGCGGTGAGCTGCGTAAAACCAAATGTCAGCCAATGAAAAGCGACGTTACGTGATGACGTCGGGTTTCCGACAGTATATCGCAGAATATAATGTCGCAAATTTTTGACGTTATCCAATCAGACGTCGCGTTACATACGCAAGTGCATTAGAATTAGTGATTATCCATTAAGATCAAATGCTTGAAATATTGCGAATCAAGTAAACTTTGAGGTATAGTACTACTGGTGCGTTTCCATTGAATCTGAGTATATACACTGCTCAAAACAATTAAAGGAGCAAACACATATTTCGTCATAGTATAAAGATGTTGGATAATGATGATGAAACAATGATTCAGAAAGATGAATAACTTTATCTGCAACATGTTAATGGCAAAGTTCAAAAATCACGGCCTGTAACCTGTTAAGGAAGAATTTGCGTATAGCACATTAATCATATTTTTTATTTCTAAGCATTATGGTATAGGTTTCGAAATCCAGCAAGTTTCAATTGCGAATAAGGAATAATGAATAAATCAAAATTTTCCTTATAAATTTCTACGACGCGTTGTAACAGGACAATTGCGTATAGTACATGTCTCATAATTTTTACTTCTAAGCAAAATTGTATATCTTTCGAAATTCAGCAAGTACAATGGCGGTGAAACAGAACAATTGTGTAAAGCGCAGTTAACATCATTTTTACTATGCCGACTGGGGACCAGACTGTTCACGTATGCAGCTATGCCTTCTAATGATACAATGTACAGATGTGCCGACGGATGATCAGACTGTGCAACCTAGTGGACTGATGATCACACCGTGCAGCTGTGCGGACTGATGATCAACTTGTGCAGATGTGCGGACAGATAGTCAGACCGTACAGGTGTTTGGTCTTGTGATAAGACTGTGCAGCAGTGCGTATTGATGGCTAGACTGTGCTGTAATGCGGACAGATGCTGTGCGGTTTGATGACCAGACTTTGCAGATCTGCGGATAGCTTACCAGACTGTGCAGCTATGTGTTCTTATGAATAGACTGTATAGTTTCCTATACTACTGATCAAACTGTTCAGATGTGCATGCTCATGATCATAATGTGCAGCTGTGAATCCTGGTGATTTGACTGTGATGATGTGCGGATTGATGATCAGACTAAGCAGCTGTGTGGACTGATGATCGGGCAGTGCAGCTGTGAGGACTGACGATCTTACTTTCCAGCTGTGCAACTGAGCAGACTGATGAACAGACGCCGTGGATTACTGTTCGGAGTGTGTAGTTGTGCAGAAAGATGATCAAACTATGTAACTGTGCAGACTGATGATCAAACTATACAGCTGTGCGGATTGAATACCAGAAGATGCGGCTATGCGGGGTGATGATCAGATTTGTAGCTGTGCGACTGATCAGAAGACTAAGCAGCTGTGCTGACTGATAACCAGGCGGTGCAGCTGTGCGGAAAGATGATCAGAATATGCAGCTGTCCGGACCGATGAGAAGACTACTTGGCTGTGTTGACTGATGATCATACTGTGCAAATATACGTGCTGATTTTCAGACTGTGCAGCTGTGCTGACTCATTATCGGACTACTCAGCTGTGCCGTCTGATGCAAAGATTAAGCAGCGTTGCGGACTCATGATCAGACTGTGTAGCTGTGTGGACAGATGGACAGATTATGCAGCTGTACGGACTGATTGTAGGAATGTGCAGCTTTACGAACTGGTCATCAGACTATGCAGCTGTGCGGTCTGATGCTCAGACTGTGCCGCTTTGATAGCAGGTGATCAGACTGTGAAGTTGTGTGGACAGACAGTTACACTTTGCAGCTGTTCGGACCGATGCTCAGACTATGCACCTGCGCAGATTAATTATCAGATTGTATAGCTGTGCGGAATTAAGGTCAGATTGTGTTGCTGTGCAAACTACTCCTCAAACTTTGCAGCCGTGCGGACTGATGACCAGAATATGCAACTGTGCGGACTGATGATCAGACTATGCAGCAGTGAGGACTTAAGGTCAGATTGTGTTGCTGTGCGAACTACTGCTCAAACTATGTAGCTGTGCGGACTAATGATCAGAATATGCAGCTGTGCAGATTGATGATCAGGCTATGCAGCTGTGGGGACTATCGATCAGACTATCCATTTGGTCGGACTGACGATGAGACTGTGCAGCTCTTTCAGACTGATGATCAGACTTTGCAGATGTGCTGACTGACGTTCAGAATATGCAGCTGTTCGGACTGATGAGAAGACTATGCAGCTGTCCGCACAGCTACATAGTCTGACCATCAGACTCACAGCTGCACAGTTTGATCATCGGTCGGCAGAGCTGCACAGTCTTATCATCGAAGGGCAGAGCTGCAAATTCTGACCATAAGTCCGCACAGCTGCAAAGTCTGATCATCAGTCGGCACAGCTGCACAGTATGAGCATCAGTCCGCACAGCTACACAATCTGATAATAAGTCCGCAGAGCTGTATAGTCTGATCGTCTCTCCGCACAATTGCATAGTATGATTATCAATCTGCCCAACTGCAGTCTGATCACAAATCCGCACAGCTGTTTAT
The DNA here is from genome assembly GCA_963580285.1 of Lucinisca nassula. Taxonomy (NCBI): domain Eukaryota; kingdom Metazoa; phylum Mollusca; class Bivalvia; order Lucinida; family Lucinidae; genus Lucinisca; species Lucinisca nassula. The sequence goes on from OY757023.1 coordinate 22,598,211, forward strand.
TCTGATCATCAGTCTGCATAGCTGCGCTGTCTGAGCATCATTCCGCACAGCTACACAATCTAATCATAAGTCCGCATAGCTGCACAGTCTGACCATCTGTCCGCATAGCTGCACAGTCTAATCATCGGTCCGCACGGCTGCAAAGCTTGTGCATTAGTCCGCACATCTTCATAGTCTGATCACCAATCCGCAGATCGGCACTGTCTGATCATCAGTTCGCAGAATTGCAGTCTGAACATCAGTCCGCACAGCTGCAAAGTCAAATCATCAGTCCGCACAGCTGCACAGTCTGATCAACAGTCCACATAGCCGCACAGTCTGAGTATTAGTAAAAAAGCTGCAGATCTGACAATCAATCCACACAGCCACACGGTCTGTTAATTAGTCCACACAGCTGATAATCAGCATGCACATCTGCACTGTCTGATTATCAGTTCAATCAAATGGATAGTCTGATCGACAGTCCCAACTGATGCATAGTCTGATCATCAGTCCCAGTCCGCACAGCTTCATATTCTGATGATCAGTCCGCACAGCTGAACAGGTTGTGCAGTAGTTCGCACAGCAACACAATCTGACCTTAAGTCCGCACTGCTGCATAGTCCGATCATCAGTCCGCAAAGCTGCATTTTCTGATAATCAGTCCGCACGAATGCACCGTTAGAGCAGTAGTTCGCACAGCAACACATTCTGAACTTAAGTCCGCACAGCTACACAATCCGATTATAAATCCGGCAGCTGCATAGTCTGAGCATCTGTCTGAACAGCTGCAAAGTGTAACTATCTGTCCGCAGAATTGCACAGTCTGATCACCTGCCCGCAAAGCTGCACAGTCTGAACATTAGTCCGCAAAGCTGCACAGTCTGATGACCAATCAGTAAAGTTGCACAGTCTAACAATCAGTCCGCACAGCTGCAAAGTCTGTCCATCTGTCCACACAGCTACACAGTTTGATCATGAGTCCGCAACGCTGCATAGTCTTGGCATCAGACGGCACAGCTGACCAGTCTGATAATGAGTCAGCGATGCAGCACAGTCTGATAATCAGCATGTATATTTGCACAGTATGATTATCATTCCGCCTAGCCGCATAGTCTTCTCGTCAGTCCGGACAGCTACATATTCTGATCATCATTCCACACAGCTGCATAGTCTTCTCATCAGTCAGCACAGCTGCTTAGTATTTTTATCAGTCGCACAGCTGCATAGTATTCTCATCAGTCGCACAGCTACAAATCTGATCATCACCCCGCATAGCCGCATATTCTGGTATTCAGTCCGCACAGCTGTATAGTTTGATCATCAGTCTGCACAGCTACATAGTTTGATCATCTCTCAACACAACTACACGCTCCGATTAGTAATCCACGGCGTCTGTTCATCAGTCTGGACAGTTGCACAGCTGGAAAGTATGATCGTCAGTCCTCACAGCTGCACTGCCCGATCATCAGTCCACACAGCTGCTTAATCTGATCATCAATCCGCACAGCAGCACAGTCAAATCACCAGTCTTCACAGCTGAACATTCATGAGCATGCACATCTGAACAGTCTGATCAGTTGTCTATGAAACTACACAATCTATTCATAAATGCGCGTAGCTGCACAGTCTGGTAAGCTATCCGCAGAACTGCACTGTCTGACCATCAAGCCACACAGCTACATAGTCTAGCCATCAATCCGCACTGCTGCACAGTCTTATCACAAGTCGACACAGCTGTACGTTCTGGCTATCTGTCCGCGCATCTGCACAAGCTGATCATCAGTCCGCACAGCTGCACAGTGTGATCATCAGTCCACTAGGTTTCGCAGTCTGATAATCCGTCCGCACATCTGTACATTGTATCACCAGTAAGCATAGCTGCATACATGAACAGTCTGGTCACCAATCGGCATAGTAAAAATGATGATAAATGAGTTATACACTAATGTTCTGTTTCACCGCCATTGAAACTTGCTGAATTTCGAAACATATACAAATTTGCTTAGAAGTAAAAAATATGAGAAATGTGCTATACGCAATAGTTCTATTACACCGCGTCATAGAAATCTATAAGGACAATTTTGATTTATTCATTACTCCTTATTCGCAATTTTAACTTGCTGGATTTCGAAAACTATACCATTTTGCTTAAAAGTAAAAATGACGATACTCTCATGTTATATTGCACCTCGACGCAAAGTTCTCTGGAGCCGAAAATAGAATAAGGAATATTTTGATTTATTTCTAATTCCTTATTCGCAATTGAAACTGGCTGGATTTCGAAATCTGTACCATAATGCTTAGAAGTAAATAATGATGATGAATGTGCTATACGCATATTCTTCCTTAACACGTTACAGGCCGTGATTTGTGAACTTTGCCGTGAACTTCGCAGATAAAGTTATTCGTCTTTCTGAATCGTTGTTTCATCATCATTATCCAACATCTTTATACTATGAGGAAATATGTGTTTGCTCCTTTAACTGTTTTGAGCAGTGTATATATTCAGATTCAATGAAAACGCACCACTAGTACTAAACCTAAAAGTTGAATTGATTCGCAATATTTCAAGCATTTGATCACGCTTAATGAAATATCACTCACGTATCCATAGACTCACTATAGAGTTGGATGCAGAGATACGGAGACTGGAATAAGTCCACACACCCGAAAAACAAAATCGCATATCCCAAGACCGGGTATGTCCATTATTTGCATACGCCGGCCTCGGTAGCAACATTCTTTCGAGGAGATTGATCATGAAATCTTTCTCGGGTATTCTCTCCCGTCCAGTGATTAAAGTAGGGCAGTTGCAAGTTTCTGGCGAAAGACTGAGCACTGAACTGGTTAACCTCTTACGTATAATAAAAATCAAAAAATGAGTTCCTTTAAGAGCAATGAAAACATTCATGCGGACTGAACAAATTATTTGTCTAAATCGCGACGGAAGTAAGGGCGAGGATTGTGGCCACGTAAAATCGATTTAAGCCCCCCAGTGGAAATCTTCCACTGACCGCTCCAAGGCGGCTCTTCTATGGCGATTTATTTATGTTGTTGTTTGTTACTTACTGTGTGTATCACTTGTGTCTTTTGGTTTTGGATGGCCATATGGCCATTTTGTGAGAAAGTAACTGTCCTTATGGCCTTCCTTTGTTTAGGTTTCCATTATGGTCTGGTCGCTTAATGTTTGTATTTCTATCCCTTTGGTGTCTTTTATGGGTGGAGTAAGTTAATTGTATCAATTCCTGATCTTTGTTTTATTTCTACTTAGCGAATTTCGAATAGGCAGTCGATACAAAGACTGATAATATGAAATAGGTGCGACCTAACTGTAACCAACTGTTTTGATGCTTATAATACTCCCATTTTGTGAATTCTATATTAGGTGGGTCTTTTTGAAATGCAAAGATTTTCTAAATGGACATTTGCAGTAGTTCCAAAAAATTCCTATATTAAGATCTCCTTTTGGACTGTTCTAAAGTTTAACAGTCTCAAAGGTGGTCCCAGACTGAACCAACGACAGCAACAAATTTAAATTTGAACTGTGCAGTAGATAGTTAATATAAATAATAATAATAATGATAATAATAAAAAAAAAACAAGAGCTGTTACTATAGTTGACCAATGCCCCATGTGGGAGCTAATTTCTGAGTTTTTGCAAAATTTCAAGTGGAGATAATTCAGCGAAAAATGACAACAGAGTTATGGTCCTTGGTCAGAATGTAGCCCTTGTGATGGTGAATAAGGGTGTGAAGTTTCATGGGGCTAGGTCAAATGCTTTTGAAGTTATGATCAAGGTTAAAGTTTTGTGTGACGGACAGGCAGACAAACAAAGACAGACATGGCAAATACTATATGCCCCCCGAATCAAAGATTCTCGAGGGTGGGGGGGGGGGGGGGAAGGATAAAAATCACTCCGCCCAGAGAATGGTAACTGTCTTTAGTAGAACCAGTATTACATGATGCTTCCACGCAGAGCTGAATTCGACCCGCACACGAGTACTGGTAAAGCGCTTAGAGGATCTAAGCCTGCCCAGGTAAAGCGGTGCGACAGGGCTTGAGATGTCATTTCACATCTCAATGTCGGGTAAAAGTCCCACAAAATTGGAAGCAACGTCTCCAAAATGACCTTTAAAGTGTTGACGGGGAAGTTAAACCTCAAATCAAACAAACAAAAGAACCAGTATTATTTTTGAAAACTGCAGTTGCACTCTACCAGTATTAATTTTGAAAACTGCAGTTGCATATATACATCTTTAGGATAGGGAAGAGTTACTATTTCTGTTCAAGAGATAGAAATGTACCTTGTTCTATCTATCAGAATTCTATCTATCTATCTATCTATCTATCTATCTATCTATCTATCTATCTATCTATCTATCTATCTATCTGTCTGTATGTATGTCTCTATCTATCTATCAATCAATCTATCTATCTAGCTATCTGTCTGTCTGTCTGTCTCTATCCCCCAAGTGGCCCCCGCCCATCGACATCGAGGCTTGAAGAAACAGATGGGCTGCATGATGTTTCCACGCGAAGCTGAAACCGACCACACAGGAGTACTGCCTGGTTCACCGCTTAGAGGATCTATGCCTTCCCAGGGAAAGTGGTGCGAGTCAGACAGTCAGACATGCTTATAAACCGTATTGGTTTCATTAGGATACAAGTCTTGAGATGTAATTTCACACAGAGCTGAATCTGACCGTACACGAGTACTAGTTACCCACTTAGAGGATCTAAGCCTACCCAGGGAAAGCGGAGCGAGTAGGACCGTCCAAGTTAGGTTGCACCTATTTCATATTATTTTTATCGATGTTAGGTCATGTGGTTTAGTAACCCGAGATATCTGGCTGTAGTGACCTACAGCCAGAGAAATCCCACACTTGAAAACTCCAATATTGCCGATCCTTCCAAGGATCGGGAGGGTGTGGACTCCTTAAACCGGGTTGGGTGCGTTTATATATTAATTTGTGTGATTTTCCTAACACAGTCCTCTTCAATACATATTTTTGCACTATTGTAATTAATTACCTAAAGATTCCTTGTTTACAAAAAGTGTTCCTCCTCACTTGAATTTGATCGTGTGAAAAAAATCGCCACATTTGTTTACAAACTTGAACTCTGGGTAATAAAGGTCATGCGATGAAACACGTAAGCGGTGTAGAGGTAAAAATTTATACCGACCTAATTCTACCGATTTTGACAGATGGCGGGAATATTATATCTCTATCTCTACTTTATATACTAAGCCGGTCAAATATGGCCATTACCTGAGTTGGGTTGGTGGTTAAATTTATAATTAAGCTTAAAAAAGGAGGACCCTGGATGAGTCCTTAAAACTATTTACAATCTGATTAACAGAAGTATACTAAAATGCATACCTCTGAGTCCCGATCTTTGAACTCCTCTGCGGACTTGGCATCTACCGCAGACGAGGGAGGACTATTCCACTGAGGAATAGTTCTGGGAAAAAATGAATGATTAAGGGCATCACTATAGGCCAGGTACCTACGATATCGTGTTATTTGTTGTGTTTTTTTTTTGTTGTTGTTGTTGTTTTTGCCGTCGCTTGAGTTGCAGCTGTCACAGGGGTCAAGTATTTATCTTTATCCAGAGACACTATATCTGAGTGTATATTATAAAAGAATGCTTAAGAGGACTGCTCACCACGGGCATCAAGGGACGACCACTCCAACTTGCTAAGCATGTCACCGATGCTACTCTTATTTTGCCATCGCTGACATGTCCACAGGGCTGCTGTCCTCTGAACCTTCTCAACCTGCTGAATCTGAGTTTTAACATGGGGATGCCGAATGGGTGATATATATTCAAGTTGAGTGCAAACCAATGTTTTATATGCAACATCCTTTGTCTGCCTAGGTGCAAAAGCCAAATTACGTCTTAGAAATCCTAAACGCCTAGTTGCTTTTGATGTAATCGCTGAAATATGATGACCCCAATCAAGGTCGGCCTTGATGGTGATACCGCGATATTTTGCAGATTGAACCTGCTCCAAAGTGGTGTTGTGAATAATCAAACCGAAATCTTTTCCTACAATCTCTCGATACGGCTGAAATCCCCAAAGAATGGCTCCTTGCGAACATCTGCCCACTTTTCTAAAATGAAGACAGGGCTCTTGCTCGTAATTATCGCACAGTGTCACTGACTTGTGTTCTATGTAAATTGCTTGAACACATAGTCTGCGCAAACATCATGGCCTACTTGGATGAGCATAAACCTTTGTCAGACAGACAATATGCATTTAGGAAAAGGCATAGTTGCGAAACTCAGCTGAGCACGGTTATAACCAGGTGGTAACATTAATTTTGAACTTCGAGGAGGCTTTTGACACCCCACCGCATGAACTACTTAAATCCAAATTATTTGGTAATGTAATTGGGAAGAAGATACTCAAATGGATAGATTCCTTCCTTTGCTACAGAAAACAGCGTGTTGTTGTTCATGGTGAATCTTCAGTATAGGCGCCAGTTTATCTGGGGCCCCACAGGGGACTGTTCTTGATCCGCTGCTATTCTCCCTGTACATTAATAATATTTCCACTGACATTCAGTCAGAAATAACACTGTTCGCAGACGACTGTGTTTGCTATCGGGAAATCAGAGCTACAGAGGACTTAATGAAACTTCAGAAGGATATAGATAGATCAGGATGTTGGGCACGAAAATGGGACATGAGATTTGAGCCTGTTAAATGCAATGTTATGAAGATAACTAGGAAGAGAACAAATAAAATTGAGGCTTCATACACTTTAGAAGGAACGGTCCTCGAAAATGTGACTTGGTGTGACAATCACACACGGTTTGAGATGGAATACACACAATAGCAACATGTGTACTAAGGCGAATAGAACACTTGGTTTCCTGAGGCGAAATCTTCATCAGTGTCCTCAGGATGTGAAGGAGACGGCATATAAGGGACTTGTTTACCCAATCTTGGAACATGGAGTTGCATCTGGCACCCAAGTGGATTGGCCCTTAATGAAGAAATTGAAAAAGTTCAGAATAGAGCTGCTAGATTTGTAACAAGCAATTTATGCTTTGAAACGCATGACTGAAATTCTAGGAACATTAAGTTGGGGGTCTCTCAAGAAAAGAAGAGAGAGTAGGCTTATATTCTTATACAAACGTATAAAGGGTGCTGCCAACATTCCAACAGATGGCCTTGTTTCCCCAGCTACAATGTAGTCACTATAAAAGCACCATTCATTGACGTTTCAGACCCTTGCTGCAAGAACTGACCTTTATAAAGAAGTGTTCTTCCCCCGAACCATTTAGAGATTGGAATGCCCTTCCCCATTTGATTAATTCGACAGCTGAAGGTGCTGAGGATTGTGTAGCTAAGTTTACCTCTTTGGTTCGAGCTAGGGACTAACTTCCCATATCACAGGTCCTGGTGTATGAGTGTCATTTGACGTGTCACCAGTAGCAATTCTGATTCTGAAAATTGTCATTTGGGGAGGTAAATCGGCGGTTTTACGGTCGAAAATTTAGTTTTACGCGCTAGCGGAGCCGCAAAAAACGTAATTTGCGATCGTAAAACCGAAGATTTACCTCCATAAATGACAATTTTCAATACAGTTATCTACACTCTAATGCATTTATTCATTTGATTTGTTAAAAAATGTCCTACTTGCACAAAACGGCAAGCACTGCGAGCTGCGTAAACCCAAATACCAGCCAATCAAAAACGTTTCTTGATGAGTTCTGGTATCTGACAGTATATCGCAGAATATACCGTCGCAAATGTTCGACGTTATAGAATCAGACGTCGCGTTACATACGCGAGTGCGGCCCCGCCCATAGGGGCTTGAAGAAATATATGGGCTGCATGATGCTTCCACGCAGAGCTGAATCCGGCCCGCACAATAGTACTGGTAAACCGCTTAGAGGATCTAAGCCTGTCCAGGAAGCGCGGTGCGAGGCGGACCGCCCATGCTAATAAACCCTATTGGTTTCATTGGGCGACAGGGCTTGAGATGTCATTTCATCACAATGTCGGGTAAAAGTCCCACAAATTTGGAAGCAACGTCTCCAAAATGACCTTTACAGTGTTGACGGGGACGTTAAACCTCAAATCAAACAAACAAAACATACGCGAGTGCATTAGAATTATGAATACTAAAAAGGACAGGTCCAAGTACCGAACCTTGTGGGACACCAGATAAAAAGGGGCGCTTGGCCATCAAGTGCAACTTTTTTGTGTGCCATGAGCTAATCTACCTATTTGTGGATCCTCTTATCCAACAATATTCCAGTTTGTACAATAGCCTTCTGTATGGTACCTTGTCAAAGACCTTGGCAAAGTCCATGATAATAAAGTCAGTCTGCGGTGGCCACGGTTATTATGGCCGCATCCAGATTGCTTAAAATGTCATGGCAAAATTTGACTAATTGGGTTTCACAAGACCTTTGGCTGCGGAAACCATGCTGACTGTCAGCAAGAATGCTCTCAAAGGCTAGGTGCTTGTTAATATGACTAATGTATGCTCAATGAACAGATAAAAATGAACTGCGCGTGTTGTTCTTCTGCCTTACGAAGTTAAACAAAAAAGGTTTTAAGCGAGTCTCACGCCTGATTACACTCTTCTGGAGTCCATGTCTGTTGATCTGAACATTGATATTTGCCATCTTGTCTATGGACTAATGATTTTGGATTAACGCTTTGGTACTACGACCTAAACTACTTAAAAGAAGGGAGATTCAAGGATGGACCGAGTATTGCCTCCACTCTTAGCAAGAACTTCGCGGTTTCTTTTACGCCAGGTAAAGAGGTCCTCATATGAGAGTCCTGTACTACATGTAGGTCAATTAGATCAGTGGATGTAAAAAGGAAACAGCTCAGCGAAGCCGAGGAAAAGTTCCGAAAAATTCGCAAGCCTGTTTCCTATATTGCCACAAAATTACAAACAACGCCAAGCAGACGGGAACATCTTTCGAAAAAAAAAACAACTACGTGTTCTATCCTCGCGCATCATGAGTAAAAGGTATCCTTTACTTCAGGTTCAGTATTTGATTAATAAACCAAAACACTTGACCAAGAGAACAAAGAATATGTATTCATTTTAATCTTAATAAAATAGAAAGTGAATGTCATTTTAACACTGTATCCTGTATGAAAAAAGCCAATGTTATTTTGAAACCATTGACATTCCTAGTGGCTGTTGTGGCTGAGTCCCAATCTATACCGTACAGCCTTTGAACGCCTCTGTACTTTTGGCATCTACCACATAGGAGGGAAGACTATTCTACGGAGGAATAGTTCTATGGAAGAAGGAATTCTTCAGGCCATCACTCTAGGCCTTGTACCTACGATATTGACAGTTGTTTAATTTTGATGCCCTTGTTTGAGTTGAACAAGTCACATAGGTCAGGTAGTTATCTTTATTAAGAGACACTGTAGAAAGGTGAAAGCTGTGGGTTGGGCTAGGAGTTTAAAGAGGACAGCTCATGACCGGTCTCCAGCGATGGCCATTCCAACTCATCAAGCATATCTCCCACACTACTTTTGTTCCGTCATCGCCGGCAGGTCCATCGAGCAACCGTCCACCGGTCATTCTATACCTATTGTATCTGAGTTTTGACATGGAGGTGCCAAACAGGTTATGCATACTCAAGTTGAGGTCGAACCAATGTTTGGATGCAACATCCCTTGTCTGCCTTGAAGCAAAAGCCAAATTACATTTTAGAAATCATAATGTCTCAGTTGCTTTGGATGTAATATCAGAAACGTACTGACCCCAATCGAGATCGTCAGTGATGATGAGACCAAGGTATTTAGCGGATTGAACCTGCTCGCATGTACCCGGTATGCTGGTGTAATGAGTAGCCAAATTTAAGTATCATGACACCCTCTTTGAGTGACATCTGGCCACACTGAACTTCATCTGCCAATCGGCCTCCCAAAGTGCTGGGCTTTTCAGGTCATCTTGTAAGATAAGGCACTCAGAAAGAGTATATATATTACTGTACAAAACAATTATCAGCAAATAAACGAACAGATGATCTGATTTTATCCGAATACAAAAGAAAAGGACCGGTCTGAGTACCGAGCCTTGGGGGAGACCAGATAGAAGAGGGATTGAATCAGACGCTTTGCCACCCAAGTACAACTTGTTGTGAGCGCCTAGAGGGTCATGAGCCAAACTATCTGAGTGTAGATCCTCTTATCCCATAGTAATCCAATTTATACAAACAGCCTCCTGTGAGGTACATGAACCATGTCAAAGGCATTGGCGAAATCCATGATATAAATTAACAAATGGTCTTGTCATAGTCGGTTGGTAACACCACAAATGTGTCATTTCCTTGAAGTACACGGTCAATTATCTCCCGCTGTTCTTTTATGGCGAGGTTGAAATTTTTCTCCTCCAAAATGGAGCGTGATAGCTCATTGGTTAGTGCACTTGCCTCTGGTGCTAGAGGTCCCGGGTTCGATCCCCGCCAGCGGCGATAAAATTTCGGTGTCCGAACACGCTCCTTTGGCATCATTTGCAGGGATGAATGTCATAAAGTGCACCGTCCTTCGGATCGGGAAGTTAATTGGAGCCCCCCCCCCCCCCTGTGCACTGTGCAGGTTAAATAACCCTACCGTAGTTACATGATTATTGTGTAGGCTTTCATCCTGCAAAACCTGTAGTGTATGTAATGTACACCTGCGAGTAATGGCAAAATGTGACCGATCGCAGTATCAGTAGAAAGAAAGATAGAAAGAAAAGAGGAGTTGCATTCGTCCTCCAACAACATCTTTTATCCGGATAATATATCGGTGGTAAAATTTTATGTTTACACCAACATGACGTCACATATTTACATACACAAAAGGTCAAACCAAACAAAATGGTGTCTTGATGAGTTTTTTTATGGCTCGACAGAAATCTTGGTCAGAAATACTGCCTTCAAACGTCAGTAAACTTGTTTCGGCGATTCAGGGATGATAATAAATGTTTTATCAATCGATCACTTATCATGGGTTTTCATGTTATCGCAAAATCAGTTCAGAAATCACTGGAAACTCTGCCTTGCTGCTTAAAAATCCAGTATTGGAGTTTTCACTATGGGTGTTCCTCTGACGTTAAAGCCGCCAAATCAGAAAATAAAAAAGGCTTTGAGAACGTCAGAGAAGGCTCGGATTAGTGGTTTAGCTGCACATAATCCTCGCGAGAGGGTGCTGCAGGATATATAGATAGATAAACCCTATTAGTTTCAGTGGGCGACAGGGCTTGAAATGTCATTTCATCTCAATGTCGGGTAAAAGTCCCACAAAATTGGAAGCAACGTCTCCAAAATGACTTATATAGTGCTGACGGGGACATTAAACATCAAACAAACAAACTGAGATGTCATTTCATCTCAATGTCAGGTAAAAGTCGCAAAACAATTGGAAGCAACACCATCAAAATGACCTATATAGTGTTGATTGGGATGTTAAACATCAAATGAAACAAACAAAACTCCCATTGGGGATGTAAGATGGGTCTAAAAGACGATTATTCGGGAATCATGATTCCACTATACACAAGTTACAAGTACGTCACATTAGGTGTACATTATTACATACACTCCGAAAGCTTACACAGTAATTCTGAAATTACGGCATCTATAACCTGCACAGGCACTGAAAATTCTTTATCAGAATATTGATGTGACTAATTCAGTATCACAGGTTTTGTAGTTGGCCTGTTGATTTGTCCAGTAAACTTAGTGAATGTGTAAAAAGTCAAAATATGGGTAAAAAAATATATCTACAATGCAATCCAGTAACATTGCGTACACTAAGATTTGATAACTCTTATGTGTGACTTTGTCAAAGCCACCATTGACACTCACAAACATTGCAACACTTTCCCTACCAACCATCTGCAACGAAAATTGATTTCCGAATTTTTAACAAACAGGACAAAGGGATACCCCTTGAAATGGAACTACCAATTTTGTCGCCCAACACTGCACACTAAAAAAGTTTTGAGCTACTTGAACATGGGGCTTGTCACAAACAAGTTCTTGATTAGTTATTCTGCAATGTTGTTAGATGCAGTGAGTTGAGATATAAAATATTTGTGTCTTTGGCTAGTTTAAACTCAGTCTTGACTATGGAAATCTTCGGATTTTTCTTATTTTGAGAAAAATTGAAAAGTTCTGCGAAATTGGCACATCTGCATGTGCAAGCTCATATTTTCAAGGCTTTACACAACTTAATCTGACCATCGGGGCTTGAAGAAATTGATGGGATGCATGATGCTTGTACGCAGACGGGTACTCCGCTTAGAGAATCTAAGCCTGCCCTGGCCCAGGCAAAGCGGTGTGTGTCAGAACATGCATGCTTATAAACCCTGTTGGTTTCGTTGGGTGACAGGGCTTGAGATGTCATTTCATCTCAATCTCGGGGGTAAAAGTCCCACAAAATTAGAAGCAATGTCTCTATATAGTGTTGATGGGGATGTTGAACCTCAAATCAAACAAAACAGTCCTGGTGTAAATTACATACACTCCAGGTTTGGCAGGATGGAGTTGCCTACACAGTAATCACGCTGTTGTTGATGTAATTATGGTAGGGATCAATCATATTTTTGCTTTTTACACATTCCACAAGTTTTTAGGGCAAATCAAGAGGGCCAATATAGAAACTATAGATGGGAAGATATGTGTTCTTAGGGGAGATTCTTGGTAATTGATAGTATTTTTTGGGGGCTGTCCAAGCAATAAAGCGGCATTCATTTTGGGTCAGGCCTTGGCAAAAGATAAGAATAAGACCAGATAAAATATTATTTGATCCAACGTTATTTTTACACGAGGAGAAATATATTTGGCTGCATGGAGTTTCCCGGTAAAGCGAAATCAACAGCACCTTTACATTATGAAAACATGCCTATACAAATACAATGTAAACTTAAACGCCGAAAAAAAACAACAACAAAAAAAAAACTGAAAATTTCAAGATGGAACAGTGTGATGTTTTTCTTATTTCGACTCAAAATATAGATTGTGGGTACAAGTTAGAACCGCCTCATTGAGGTGGTTCTAACCAGTTCCCACAATCTATGTAGGGGTGGGGTTTTTTTTTTAAGATTATTTCACTCATATCAAGCCGATCGTTAATCAGAGGTGGAAGAAAACCGGAGTACCCGGAGAGAAACCACCTGACCTACATGTACCATTGCAGAACTTGGCGTCTCACATGTGACCCGAGTGAGGCTCGAACCACAGTGGTGAGAGACCTAATGATTAAGAGTGAGCGCTCTTGTCCACTAGGCCACGGAGGCCCGTCACAGTCTATATTTTAGAGAGGAAAAACGAAACATAAGGTTTTCGCATTGTAAATCGAAGTTGTACTATTAGGGTTCAAGGGGCTCAGGATTATATAGGCTTGTTTTTTTGTGATGAAACTACTTGTAAACTGCTTAGAGGATCTAAGCCTGCCCAGGCAGAGTGGTGTGAGTCTGACTATCCATACTTATACACTGGTTTCATTGGATGGCAGGGTTTGACACAATGATTTGTATAGACTTCTGATACACTAGATGCATGCATTGCTGTTATCTATCAAAGATGTTTTATTAGCCAGAAAAAAATGAAATGGTTAAAGTGCTAGACAGATTCTAAACTCTAGCTCAGACAAATACTTTAATGCACTTCTAAATGAGAACTTCTAATAAGCAGGGCCTGACAAATCCATTGCCCAGCTGCCATGAGGGCAAGTCCAAATTTTTCAACATAGTCCTGTTTATATTTTTTTGGTTTTTTATTTCATCTGTCCATTACTTTTATAATACATTTGTATTTCTGTCCCTAAATATTATATCTCGTGGAAAATGAAATACAATGGTCAATGGTTTCGAAAAGCTATCCATTTAATTATTCTGCTACTTTTATTGCATAAGAGTATGGCAAAATATGAGCTGTTGATAGTAAGATGGAAAAATATGGTTTTAATTTGTGGGTGCGGTAGGGCTTGAGATGGCATTTAATACAAAGATCAGTTAAAAGTCCCACAAAATGTGAATCAACATCTTCAAAATGTAAATAATGTAAACAGGGATGTAAAGGTAAATTCAAACAAATGAAAAGGTAGCGTTATTTGTGTGGTAATTATTAGCTGTATGACCTTTGTCAAATTCACCCTGGTTTAGAAAACAAACTAGAGTGTGATAGCTCAGTGGTTAGTACACTTGCCTCTGATGCTAGAGGTCCCGGGTTCCGTCCCCGGCAGCGACTATAAAAGTTCGGTGTCCTAACACGCCCCATTGGCATCTTTTGCAGGGATGAATGTCATAAAGTGCACCGTCCTTCGGATCTGGACCATAGCTGGAGGCCCTGTGCAGGGAGAGTTATGCCCTGTGCAGGTTAACCCTTTTTGTACCAAATGGAATCTTCCTTCTTATATATTGCAGGAGTTCATTTCAAAATTTAGGGGTGTCAGGTTGTGTTTTTATCAAAATGTATTTGGAAAATGACTGTACTTTTAACAAACAGTGGAGGCCCTGATCAGTCGCCACATTCTGCGGCGTCTCATCTGGGCCTGCACTGTTTGCCAGGGTAGCCATTTTGGGGTTTCCGGTACTAAATGGGTTAAAGACCCCTACAATAATAATTACAAGATTACTGTGTAGGCTTTCATCCTGCAAACCTCGGGTGTATGTAAAGTACACCTGAGTGTAATGGTCAGATGTGACCGATCGCAGTTAAAGTAGAAAGAAAGACAAGAAACGGCTGCATACTTCAAGTATGTGAAATGAACATAAGGTGTAATTTTTGGATGCCTATTTTTGACCAGGTATTGAAGTTTTTCTGGGCAGTATGTACAGGGTGGGGAACCCACGTGACCAGTTGATATAGTAAACGGATTTTTTTTAGGAAAATCGCTCGATTCAGGTACGGTTTTTCCCCGATATTTTAGTTATTACAGCACGCATTTTTACGAGTCATATACCAAAGTACTCTGCTCAACTTCCGATTTTTATAACCTTTGCTTTGAAGGCAGAAACTGCCTGGTTTTCGAGAAATGCTCTCCCAAATTTTTTCCCCGAGCCCCGAGAGATCGTGATAAAGACCACGGCAAACAGAAGAAATCTTTAATTTATTGCAAATAGAGTGTTTTAGATGATCCTACCGCATCCGAAATTGCAAATATTACCTCTAGCATGTTTCCATGTAACAGTTAACACCGATACAGCGTTTGTTTGCCTGGTATGCAAAGTTTTATAAAATGATCCAGTTCACGGTACAAAATCGGGAAGGTAAAGTTCACGGTAATTTCCACAATTGTGATAACGTAAACGCCATACTGATTATGCTTTTCAACATCTCGCAACAAGAAGATGACAATTCACGTGATGTTGGTCATGGAAAATACATTTTCGTTGATACATAATGTATTCCTTTTTTCAAATGACTTCCGCGTGCCAGACATGTAGTAAAGAGATTTTAATTAATTTTAAGTTACGTAAATCAATTTCTTTACCTCATACTGTGTTTTACTCCTTTACTTATGCCATAAATGCTTGTTTGTACCACACTGAAAGTGAAGATGAGTGTTGATATCCTGTAAAGTATACTTAAATGTTTGCTGAGAAGTAAAACAATGATCAAGAATCGATACAATTAATTTACACCTTCCATCAGAGACACCAAAGGGAAAGAAGCACAAACAAGAAGTAAATAGACCGTGATGGAATAAACAGCAGAGGAAAGCCAATAGGACACTTACTTTTCAACAAAAAGGCCAACTGGCTAACTAAAATAAAAAAGACACAAGCGAGTCATACAACAAGTAACAACCAATTAAACAAATAAAACGCCACAGAAGAACAGTCTTCGTACGGTCAGTGAAAACTATTCCACTGGTGTGTGTGTGTGGGGGGGGGGGGGGGCATAAATCGATTTTACGCAGCTGCAATCCTCGCCCTTACTTCTTCTGTCGCGGTTTAGACTACTAATTTGTTCAGTCCGCATGAAGGCTTCCTAACTCATCAGTGTGAATCTCCGAGGACATACAAATTAAACTGCCACAGAGATGAAACAGCGTTGAGGACTCGACAGCGCGAACTAATGAAACGCTGGAGCAAAAGAAAACCACCAGTTAAACTCCGAGGGGCCCGGCCAAAGACGAAGCATCAGGTACCAACCAACATTACATAAAATGAAATTTATGCACGCCTTTACGCTGGAACCGTTATAGAATCTGGGACAGACCCACCAGCGTGCAATCAAAGAGGGTAGAAAAGTTACAAACCGTGATTGGGTTAACTTCGAAGCATGCAGTCTGTCTTATAACATTTATGTTGAACCCAATTTTTTTGTATCGTAAAACGATTTTACGAAATTGGGTACTGTATTCATCGCAAGTATATATTTTTCTAACTTTATATACAAGTCACCATACAATTCAGGTTCCAATAGGCCTTGTTGCAGAATAGTTTTAAGTCCAACATTGAATTTTGAAATCAAATCAGAACGGCGACTATTAAACTTTGAAAAGGCTTTACGTAGTTTATGATACCGATACCCCTGATTTAGAAGTTAAGCAGTTAACAATTTATTACGAGTGTTGAAGTCAGACACATGACTAAACACTCTGGCAAATTGAATTGAGAAATATAAACCCTGTAGGACGTTATATAACGTTTTATTACATTTTTGTAAACTGGCGATAATACATGTATTAGTTTTATCATAACAATAATTGTTGTTTGTAAATAAGTACGCAAAGCACTTTGTAAATTCTTCAATGGAAATGTAAGCAAAATATATAATAATATACTCATAAATGTATATACGACCTGCTTACAGAACTTTTATGCACTTTTATATTATTGTATTTAAGCCACCCCCAATGGCGGCTTAAAGAAATAGATGGGGCTGCATGATGCTACCACGCAGAGCTGAAACCTACAACACACGAGTACTTGTATATCACTTAGAGGTTTCAAGCCTGTACAGGAAATTTGGTGCGAGTCGGAAGTCACTTTTGGGTTCATTGGAAGGCAGTTACTTGAGAAGTCAACTCAATGTCCAATGTCGGGTAAAAGTACCACAAAATTGGAAGCAACGGCTCGAAAATGGCTTTTACATTGTTGATAAAGACGTTAAACTTTGAATCCAATGGAATATTATTGTATTAATCACAAGTGAATTTTCGGTCCCCGCCAATCATGGCTTCAAGAAAAAGATGGGCTATATTATGCTTCCAAGCAGGGCTGAAACCGACCGCACACGAGTACTGGTAAACATCTTAGAGGTTCTAATAAAAATCAAAAATGAGTTCCTTTAAGAGCAATGAAAACATTCATAAGAAAGAAGATGGGCCATTCTACGTAGTTTCGGCTAATAAAGCCTCATCAGTGACCCTGTAATGATCTGGCAAAGAAAGCCAATGGAAACGTACTGCAATTTTGCGAATTTCGAATAGGCAGTCGATTCAAAGACTGATATAAATCCAAAAGGGGTCCAAATAATTAAAAACCTGTCTAGAATGAGTCTAAACCAATGATTTATTTCTGATTTCTAAGAATAATCACGATGATCTCAAAGGACCAAAAGTAAAATATAAACTGCACTATGGTTGATGTACGGGGAGACGTTTTACCGCCGCCACACGGCACAACACCAGCTGCAGTGATGGCAAATAAAAATCAAAAATGAGTTCCTTTAAGAGCAATGAAAACATTCATAAGAAAGAAGATGGGCCATACTACGTAGTTTCGGCTAATAAAGCCTCATCCTGCCTGGTGCAAGGCATACCGTCCTGTTGGTTTCTTGGACGGCAGGGTTTGATATGTCGTTTCCTTTCTCCCAACGGGTCAAGTTTTCCGCCGAATTTTGTTGAAAATAACGCTGGTGTTTGTGTCATTGCAGTGACCATCCCTTTGACAGCTCAGACAGAGTCAGGGTGAAATGTAAGAAGAAAGAGGGCACAATAAAGGCTGATCGTACTGCCGTTCAACGTGGTTCATTGGGGGTCAGATGGTAAACCGCAAGAAGAAATGAAAATAAAGTTAAACTTCTGCCAACACTAAGACTTGGCATTGATGTGAAGGAAAAAATGAAAGACTGATGTCAGGAGCAGCAGATTGGTTCAACATTTTGAGCTGCGAAATAGAGGATATTTACTTTTTTGTGTGGATATGACAATGACTTTAATTGGACAGGTTGCTAAATTGAACTGAAACCATCATCTATTTCGCAGCTCAAAATGTCGAAGCGCGAGTGAAAATTTGGATGTTTTCAACATACGACATGAAATACTTTTGGTATCCACAGAAAAAAGTAAATGTTCTTTTTATTAAATAATTTATTAGGACACTTACGGTAATTGATCGACCCGAAACGGCGATGTCTCAATTTTGAGCTGGCTACATGACGTCACAACTGTCAGTTTCAAAGCATAAACAAATCGCCATTTTGAATCTAGTATTTTTAGTTCAAAGAATGCTTTTCAAGGTATGTAACAGAATGCATTGTGCTTATTTAAAGTCCATTTTATTTTTGAAGGACCATGGCTAAGTGACATGCACCCAGCCATTGAACAATCGAAAACAATTCAAAAGCCTTCAAAAATAAAATGGACTTCAAATAAGCACAACGCATTCTGTAACATACCTTGAAAAACATCTTTGAACTAGAAATGCTGAAATTCAAAATGGCGATTTGTTAATGCTTTGAAACTGACATGTGTGACGTCATGTAGGCAGGTCAAAATCGTGACGTCACCGCCTCGGGTCGACCAGTTACCGTAAGTGTCCTAATAAATTATAAAATAAAAAGATCATTATTTTTTTTTTCGGCGGATACCAAAAGTATTTCATCTCGTGTGTTGAAAACATCCGAATTTTCACTTTTGAAAATTGTGATGTTTTCAACACACTCGATGAAATATTTTGGTATCCACCTAAAAAGTAAATATCCTCTATATATTACTTAAAGTAGAAGTAAAACAAAGATCAGAAATCGATACAATTAACTTACTCCACCCATCAAAGACACCAAAGGGAAAGAAAAACAAACATTTAGCGACCCGACCATAATGGAAACCTAAACAAAGGAAGGCCATAAGGACAGTTACTTTCCCACAAAATGGCCTTTTGGTCATCCAAAATAAAAAGACACAAGTGATACACACAGTAAGTAACAAACAACAACATAAATAAATCGCCACAGAAGAACCGCCTTGGAACGGTCAGTGGAAAGATTTCCACTGGGGGGGGGGGGGGGGGGGGGGGGGCTTAAATCGATTTTACGTGGCCACAATCCTCGCCCTCAATCTTAAGTCTTTACTGCATGTCTGGCACGCGGAAGTCATTTGAAAAAAGGAATACATTATGTATCAACAAAAATGTATTTTCCATGACCAACATCACGTGAATTGCCATCTTCTTGTTGCGAGATGTTGAAAAGCATAATCAGTATGGCGTTTACGTTATCACAATTGTGGAAATTACCGTGAACTTTACCTTCCCGATTTTGTACCGTGAACTGGATCATTTTATAAAACTTTGCATACCAGGCAAACAAACGCTTCATCGGTGTTAACTGTTACATGGAAACATGCTAGAGGTAATATTTGCAATTTCGGATGCGGTAGGATCATCTAAAACACTCTATTTGCAATAAATTAAAGATTTCTTCTGTTTGCCGTGGTCTTTATCACGATCTCTCGGGGCTCGGGGAAAACATTTGGGAGAGCATTTCTCGAAAACCAGGCAGTTTCTGCCTTCAAAGCAAAGGTTATAAAAAATCGGAAGTTGAGCAGAGTACTTTGGTATATGACTGGTAAAAGTGCGTGCTGTAATAACTAAAATATCGGGGAAAAACCGTACCTGAATCGAGCGATTTTCCTTAAAAAAATCCGTTTACTATATCAACTGGTCACGTGGGTTCCCCACCCTGATGTACAATTGGATAATCTTTGTAAGGAGGCGTATTGAGACAACTTGCACTTCCACATTTCACTTGTGCTGGAATTAATAATGAAAATGGTGGCCTCAATAGACTGATAGAATGTTAGGAATGTAAAAAACTTCAGCAGTTGAACAAGTTATGTGACCTCCAATGCTGCATTGTTTGAACAAGGGGTACAACAACAACAACAACAACAACAAGTGGTATGAAACACCAAAATTTGAACAAGATGTCTGCATCACAATTCACCTATTTCTGTGATTCTGGCCATCAGGGTGTAGAGTTTTGTTGTTGTTGTTTTCTTCTGGAGGTAGGAGCTGCATGCTTCTGGCTTATATTGATCGGTCCTGATTTTCTTCGACTGCAGTGGAAAAATCCTCAATGAGCATTGTTGGCTGTATTGTATTAACAACAGGTACATTGAACTGAAACACCAATTTTTTAAGCAAGATGTTTCAAGAAAAATGTACCTACTGTATTATTTTATTCACTCATTTCACAGCAGAAAAACTTTTGTTTACTTCCTCTCGCCAACACTAACGACTATTACTTCTGACACGGTGTGTAGGTGGCTGGTACGTCTTGCACTGGAATGAACGTCGAGGTAAAGGAGACACATTTCATTCACTAAATTTGATGTTTGTATCGGACCTGTAGCTGTAAAACGCCAACGAAAGCTGAAGTTGATGCAGTGCAGCCATATTTGTTTTCTATTCCGAAAGTATGAACGTGTGTCCATGGTAACAAGGAAGTTCAAATTTTAGCCAATCAGGTGCCTAATGTAACCGGAACCAATATTTTTAAACCGGAAGGACCATCAAATTTTCAGCCCAACAGCTGTTGGCTATTGAGGTTTTGAATGGGTGGGGTATGTTCCAATAAACAAATACACGTGTTACCGTTAAGCATCCAACTCTCGTTGTTTGCCGCCGAACTCGTTGGTTGGTTGCTATAAATCAAAATTGGGTCCAAATAATTAAAAACCTGTCTAGAATATGAGTCTAAACCAATAATTTATTTCTGATTTCTCAGAATATTCACGCTGATCTCAAAGGACCAAAAGTAAAATATAAACTGCACTATGGATGATGTACGGGGAGACGTTTTACGGCCGCCACACGGCGCAACACCAACTACAGTGAAGGCAAATAAAAATCAAAAAATGAGTTCCTTTAAGAGCAATGAAAACATTCATAAGAAAGAAGATGGATCATACTACGTAGTTTCGGCTAATAAAGCCTCATCAGTGACCCTTGAATGATCCGGCAAAGAAAGCCAGATGACAAAAAACACTGCAATGTAGCGAATTTCTAATAGGCAGTCGATGCAAAGACTGATATAAATCAAAATTGGGTCCAAATAATTAAAAACCTGTCTAGAATATGAGTCTAAACCAATAATTTATTTCTGATTTATCAGAATATTCACGCTGATCTCAAAGGACCAAAAGTAAAATATAAATTGCACTGATAAGCCTGCCCAGGAAAAGTGTGGATAAGTAAACTGACCGGCTCAAAAATGACCTAATAAAGTGTTGACTGGGCCGTTAAACTCCACTACAAACAAACAAACAGACCACCATTAACATCAAGTGTTTTCTGGCATCGAGGCCTCATGCTTCTAATTAAACGCTGTATCTGGTCTTGTGTGATGTTGTCCCATTCTTCCTGTAGCGCCTATGCAAGCTCCTTACCGTTGACGTCGGCTGTACACGAGTTTTGCGAGTTGATCCCAAAGGTGTCCAAATAGGTTTAAATCCGGTGAAAAGCAGGCCAAGAGAGAATTTGCACACCATTTTGATTGAAAAAGTCCATTGATAGCCTCGATGAATGAGCACGTGCATTATCCTATTGCAAAATAGTTACGTCACCTTTCTTGCGTAAAAGCGGTACCACCTCAGGCTTTAATTGGCCGAATTTACTCAGCCTTATTGGCCGAAACTAGCTAGTCTGGCATAGAAAACATGTACACTCCATATTTTCCAGTTCTGTGGTGTATTCCTTGCTTCCAAAGGATAACACTTTTATAGAACATATTTAACGCCATTACAACTGATTTGTGGGAATGTGTGGCGGCCGTAAAACGTCTCCCTGACCTACATCGTAGTGTAGTTTATAATTTCTTGTCCTTTGGGGTTATTGATTCCATTGTGGAATTCTGAAACAACTTGAGGGTCACTGATGAGGCCTAAATGGCCGAAACTAGCTAGTCTGGCATAGAAAACATGTACACTCCATATTTTCCAGTTCTGTGGTGTATTCCTTGCTTCCAAAGGATAACACTTTTATAGAACATATTTAACGTCATTACAACTGATTTGTGGGAATGTGTGGGGGCCGTGAAACGTCTCCCTGCCCTACATCATAGTGTAGATTATATTTTCTTGTCCTTTGGGATCATTGATTCCATTGTGGAATTCTGAAACTACTTGAGTGTCACTGATGATGCCTAATTGGCCGAAAGTAGCTAGTCTGGCAGAGAAAACATGTACACTCCATATTTCCAGATCTGTGGTGTATTCCTTGCTTAAAAAGGATCACCCTTTCATAGAACATATTTAAGATTTCATCTATGTACAGACGTACCGTCAAATAGCCATCAACAACGATGTTTTGGATTTTGTGGCTCCATGAGAACCCTTCCCACACCATTACACTACCACCACCACAAAGTGACACCTGTTTCACACAACAGTCTTAAAATCACTCCCCACGTCGACGCCATACTTTACGCCACCTATCAAACATTTTAACACAAAAACGGGACTCGTTCGTGAACAGTACACCACGCCAACGCTGTTGTGTCCATCGGATATGCTGTCGACGCCAATTAAAGCGACTGATTCGAAGTTCCGCCCTCATAACGTTTCACATATACTTCTTAAGTCTAGAAAAACCGCAATCCTTAAGACACCACCGTACAGTTAAGGCACTTACGCGTAGGTCATTGGTTCCCACTGTCTCCTGGATAGTCTCCACAGATGTCCCGAATCGGCCTCGTAAATGACTCAATGTACCGCTGCTGATGTGTAGTATCACGTTCAAGTCCAGGGCGTTGTCTATCTTCACAGACGTCGTAGCTTTGTGCCTTTCAATCAATCGAACAATCGTAGTGTGCAAACAACCCATTCGCTCTACAACTTGGTGGTACGAAAGCTCGCCTTCAACCATACAGAGGGTACGATGACAATCGACGAACCGTATTTATCAGTTAAAAAACAGTCATTCATACCTTAAACTAAAGAACTCAAAATTCTAGAAGTGATGTGTTTACAGTGAATCTGAGTATACTTGCAGTGATTTCAGTACCCAATTTCGTAAAATCATTCACCGATACAAAAACAATATAAATGTTATACGACTGACTGCTTACATGGTAGTTAACCCAAACACGGTTGATAACTTTGCTTCTCTCTTTAATTGCACGCCGGTGGGTTTGGCCTCAGATTCGAAAATCTTACTTAGAATTAAAAAAAATTATGGGTTGGTTCCTGATGCTCTGTCTCTGGTCGGGCCCATCGGTGTCTAATTGTTGGTCTTATTTTGCTCCAGAATTTCAGTTATGTCTTGCTTAACTTTCATCTCAACGTTGTTTGGTGTTTGTGTTCATGGATATGTTGCACTGATGTGTTAGGCGCCTTCATGCGAACTGAACAAATTATTTGTCTAAATAAAGAAAGAAGTAAGGGCGAGGATTGCAGCCGTGTAGAATCGATTTAAGCCCCTCCCGCTAGTGAAAATACCGTCCCAAGGCGGTTCTCCTGTCTGGGTTGTTTTTGTTATTGTTCGTCTTTGAATGTGTGTATCGCTTATAGATAGCCACTTGGCCATTTTGTGGGACAGTAACTGTTCCTTTGGCTTTACGCTATTGATGTTTCCATAGGGATCTGGTTGTTTCTTGTTTGTGTTTCTTTCCCTTCGATGTCTCTAAAGGGGGTGTCAGTTAATTGTATCGATTACTGGCCATTGCCTTCACTTCTATTTAGTTTTGTAGCTATAGAAGCGTAAAGATATATATATAGGGTGTATATAACTTAGGCGCAGTTTTGCGTAATTTGTAAACGAGATTCAAGTAGTGTGCAGTCATCATTTCTTTAAGCTGTAGCCTTAACACCTGACCTATAAATTTGTTTTCTTCCGCTTCCGTTAATTTCAGTGAAAATAATCTAAGAGGTAGATTATCTCCTATCAATTCGCCAAGTCTTAGAAAATATCACAATCCTTTCAAAAGAGGTGCAGGTGCTGTTCGCATTTATGCAGTACGTCTACCGTTTTTCATCTGTAAGCGGTAGGCGCGTTTCTGTAGTTAACATGCTCCAGCATTTCTGTGCTTTCTTGCTGTCGCGTCCTCGCCGTTATTTCATTTCTATGGTTGTTTGATTTTTGTGTTCACGGAGATATTGCACTGATGAGTTACGAGGCCTTCATGCGGACTAAACAAAAATATTTTGTCTAAATCGCGAAGGAAATAAGGGCGAGGATTATGGCCACGTAAAATCGATTAAAGCACCCGAGTGGAATTTGTTTCACTGACCGTTCCAAGGCGGTTATTCTGTCGCGGTTTACTATTGTTACGATTTGTCTTTGAGTGTATGTTTCGTTTATATTATTTTGTTTTGGAAAGCCAATTGACCATTTTGTGGGAAAACCACTTCCCTTTTTGGCTTTCCGCTATAATTGATGTTTCCATTAGGGTCTAGTTGTTTCATGTCTGTACTTCTATCCCTTTGGTGTCTCTGATTGTTGCCTTCACTTCTATTTTTCATTAGAATGTTTAGCGACCAAAACAAATTTCTTCCTGATCTTTCAAAGACTTTGTCGCAATATTTAATTACAAGTTTTTATGGCATATAAATAAGAAGTTTATAATTTGGAAAGTTCGGTGGTGGTACAATAGCTTGAATTCGCAATAAACCCTGCTTTGTATGGTCCTTTATGAATCGAAGGCAACCAATATAACGTAGGAAGCTTGTCCTGACCTTCTATATCACATACAACAAACGTGGTGGCTGAACGACCAATGTGGGTATCAACTAAAGCTCTCTTTACAGCCAAAGGCTGCATTTCATAGGCTTTAGTACCACCAAGTGTTTGCTGAAGAGTGTTAACATGGTGGAGCCGTTGTTTTGGCTCCAGCCGATAGGGCCGCTAACAATGTGGTCGTTGTTTGACGGCTCCACTATGTTAACGCTCTTCAGCAAGAGCTTGCTGGTACTAAAGCCTATGAACAGCAGCCCTTGGCTCTAGAGAGGGCTATAGTTGATGACCACATTGGTCGTTCAGCCATCACGTTTGCTGTATGTGTTACAGAAGGCCAAGACAAGCTTCCTACGTTATATCGGTTGCCTAAACTTCAAACAAGACCATACAAATCACGGTTTATTGCAAATTCAAGCTCTTATGCCACCACTGAACTTTCCAAATTATTAACTTCTTGTTTTCCTGCCATAAAAAACATGGGACTAAATATTGCGACAAAGGCTTTGAAAGATCAGGGAGAAATCTGTTTTGGTCAAAAAAAATTCTAATGAAGTTTTAAATAAACTAAAATCCAGGCGTTTTTGTGCTTCAAGTCTGTCTACTTACGATTTTTCCACCATTTACACTACACTTCCTTACAATCTTATAAATGAAAAACTTTATTATTTAATGGAATGGACATTTTATAGGAAAGACTCCCTCTATCTTCTACAGAAATGTTTTTTTTTTTTTTTTTATTGTTTTTTTTTTTTTTTTTCATTTCTGAAGAGCATAAAAATTATACTTTATGGTCATGTCAGAATGTGTATGAAGCTCTCACCTTTATACTTGATAATATTTACATAAAATGTTGTACTAAATTATTTAGACAAGTTGTGGGTATTCCGATGGGTACAAATTGCGCAACCCTTGTGGTTGATCCGTTCTTGTTTTGTTATGAAAGAGACTTCATGATGCCCCTTTCCGTTGAAAACCAATCTGAAATCATTGAAGCCTTCAGCTCGACTTCTTGATATTTGGATTATTAATACCTATTTCGATGGTTTGATCAGTCAAATTTACTCTCCAGAACTTCAGTTGATTTAGCAAATTCTTCTGATACCGAGGCCCCGTTTTTGAATTTACATCTTTCTATTGTAGATGGGTTTGTTTCTTGGAAAATTATGAAAAACATTTGGTTTTCGCCATCTGAAGAAATAATCAAAATAGATCTTCTCAAATTATTGTGTGACAGATTTTTATTTCAGTGTGCGCTATGGTACAGTGTTTAAAGTCGAGAGGTTTGCGGGTTCGATCCCATCATCCGCCAAGTGTTGTGTCTTTAAGCAAGACAATTTATCCAAAATGCTTACTACTGGTTAAGAAAAAAACAAAACGAGTTACATAGAAGAACCCTCTATAAATACATTCGATTATTATTAGTAGTAGTTGTATTAATGTGTACAAGAAACAAATATGAACAGGCAATTATTTTCACATGAAAATCAAAGTAGAACCGTAGATTGAAGGTACATGTAACTGATCGACTTGAACTAATGTAGATTAAGCGAGAAAACACCACATTATAGATTTACTCTGATGGTTATCATGTATTGGATAAATCTTAGGAATGTAAAGGGTCCAAGTAATTCCAATAACGAATACATTACGAAAGCACACCTGTAAAAATACAAATACAGTATAAACTTTTCCGCCGAAAAAAAAGAAAATTTTAAGACGAAAAAAAAATGTGATATTTTTCTTATTTGTGCTTAAAATATAGAGTGTTGGTACTCGTTAGAACAACCTCATCGAGGCGGTTCTAACGAGAACTAATTATCTATATTTTTGAGCAGAACTAAGAAAAAATACGGTTTACCCCTGCAAAACCCGGTTGTACTATATAAAAGTGGGGTTAAAGGGGATCAAAATTATATAGGCGTGTTTTCGTGATGAGTTTTCCGAAAAAAGGGCATCATTCGTAGTCGAATCGATATTGTAATTTTATATCTTAATAAAAAATTGTGCCCATCACGAAAACACGCCTATAAAATTTTGACCCCTTTGAACCCCACTTTGATATAATGGGTAAACCTTATTATCCTCACGCTTTAAAAAACCGTCGGGGATATTATATCGCTTCCTTCCGTCTGTCTGTTTGTCCGTCTGTTCGTTATGCTATCTCCTCCTAAGCCGTTACTCGGAATCCAACCAAATTCGGTGTGTGTGTTCCTTACAGGGGTTGGGTGCGCAAAAGCATGCTTAATTTTGCCCAGCCCCTAAGGGGCTCTTGGGAGGGGTCAAATGGTCAAATTTCTACAAAATTCAATTACAAAGTCATTTTTAAAGATTTTGATGCCAAAGTTTGCATCTATACTAAGTATTGAAAGTTGAAAAACATATTGAACAGGATTTCGGCTGTGACCCCTGGGTCACAGAACATAGACATGTGTCGTATCAGTGCGAAGAGAATTATGAGTAGAATACAGTACAAACACAATTTTGACCCTTGGTTCGGATTGGGGCCCTGGGGGAGGGGTCAAAACGTCAAGCGTTTTTAGAACATAGTCATGTGGCATATCAAACCAAAGGGGGTGATTAGTAGAATATAACACAAGTCAAGTTGTGACCCTGGGGTCAGATTTGGGCCCTGGGGGAGGGGTCAAAGGTCACATATCAAATTCAAATACATGTTATTTGCTACTTAGCCCCTGAAGAGAAACCGTGGGGATTTGCGAGTCGACTGCATTCTAGTTTTTCTTATTTCTGCTCTAAAATATAGATTTTGGGTACTCGTTAGAACAGCTTCGATGAGGTGGTTCTACCGAGTACCCACAACCAATATTATGAAAACAAATAAGCAAAATATCACAATTTTGAATCTTAACATTTTTCATTTTTCGGCGTAAAGTTTACCATGTAGGCGTGTTTGCGCAATGTAACGTTCAAGCACTGGATATGTTATTGAAAACTTATTTAGGCCATTAAGTGCCAACATATGAACTTCGTCAATGGCGCCGGTTTCACATTTTTGTTTTTTCCTCTATGTTATGATTACTGTGTGTAGGTGCAATAAAGAGAATGCATATTCCTTTTCACGACATGTAGATACTCGTACTTAAAAATTAAAATATTAATGCGCAGCTTTTCCAAGAAACCTAACTATTCCAGTTGTCTAGTTGTGTTTGTTTGTTTGATTGATTTGAGGTTTAACGTCCCCGCCAACACTGTAAAGGTCATTTTGGAGACGTTGCTTCCAATTTTGTGGGACTTTTACCTGACATTGAGATGAAATGACATCTCAAGCCCTGACGCCCAATGAACCAATAGGATTTATTAACATGGACGGTCCGACTCGCTCCGCTTTGCCTGGGCAGGCCTAGATCCTCTTTGCGGTTAACCAGAACTCGTGTGCGGGTCAGTTTCAGCTCTGTGTGGAAGCATCATGCAGCCCATCTATTTTCTTCAAGCCGGTCTGCCTAGTTGTGACGCATTGCAAACTTTGTTTGAATCTTACCAATGTTTTAACTCTCGTTATAGTAGTCGCAGATAAAATAGACTAGGCGGAGCTACCGTTTGTACCTGCCTTTGGAATATTCTATTCACAAACATGTAAACCAAGTCACCCGATTGTGTGAATTCAACTGTAATACAAAGCTGCAGCCCTCACGCATCGGGTCTTGGAGAAATAGATGGGCTGCATGATGCTTCCATGCATAGCTGAAAATGACCACATATGAGTACTTGTAAACCACTTAGAAGGACTAAGCCTGCCCAGGCCAAGGGTGTCGGAATAGGGGCGGCGACCGACGCCCCAATATTTTTGCAGATCATAAAAAATCGGTATACATGTATATAGAAAAAACGAAAATAAAAAAAAAGGATGAAAAGTTTGTTTTCTCGTGCAATGGTTTTGCCAAATTCACAGGTGTCATCTTCGCTAACCGCGATAATTGCTCGCAGTGGGTAAAGGATTAACGGTGAAAGATTAAAACCGCCTAATCATTGGAAGGCGTATTTTCGCACTATATTGTCAAAACAGCGTGATTAAGTCATTAAGATAAACAATGACCCATGTTTAACTTAACCATAACAGAGATATTAGGGAGTCGGCTGCTTTAAGGTTTGTATCTCCGGACGATCATAGACGATTCCTTTACTTTTGATTGTATAACAAAAATATTATTATTATTACTTTAAGACACTAAAGCAAAGATTTTATATTTAAACTTTCTAAGGTCTTCTGCGTATAAATCAGACAAATTCATCTTGTTATAAAAATGAGAAAAAAATGTTCCAGCAATGGCTCAAAATGCATCTACAGGTGTCAAATTTCAAATGTTTGTCGGGGAAGCCCCCCCCCCCCAAACGATGGGGGGCTTCCCCGCTCGTGGTCTCTCCCCTTACACTCGCGCCTTCGGCGCTCGTCAAACACGCCTCCCCAATGTCAAAATCGTTCCGACGCCCCTGTAGGTAAAGTGGTGTGAGTCAGACTTCCAATGCATATAAGCCTTTTGGTTTCATTTGGCGATAGGGCTTGAGATGTCATTTCATCTCCATTTCGGGTAAAAGTCCCACGAAATTGGAATCAACGTCTTTAAAATGACATGTATAGTGTTAACGGGGACGTTAAACCTAAAATCAAACAAACAAACAAACAAAGCTGTGGCGTATATGGCCATTTGGCCCGCTTGCAGAAAGCATGCGAAATGCACTCTGTCGAATCTTCTGGTAGAATCAACGAATTTGACAGATATTGAAAACATCTGATTAGCTCCGCCCAGTCAATCTTATCTGCGACTACTATATCTCTGTTGATGCGCTTAATCCTGTTAAGAAATGCTTACTAATAGACATGTCCAACTTTATCCGAGCAGATGATGGGTAAACGAGTCGTAATTCTAGGGGTTTCTCAAAATATACCATCTGTTTTCAATTTAACCCATTTTTCTTCGTAAATTCTCTAAGCAATTTAAGGAATGTTTATCTTTGCTGTTTTTAGTATACTTCTATATTATGAAAACAATGCAGATCATGGGACTTTCATGATCTGTGTCTGCACTGCATTGTAAAGTGGAGGGGTTGTGCCTAACTATGTCAAGGCCAATAGAAATAAAACTTTATTTTATGTATTTGTTTGTTTATTTGTTTGAATGTGGGGTTTATACGTCACCGTGAATACCATTTAGGTCATTTTGAAGATGTCTGGAACCTTTACCCAACATTGAAGTGAAATGATATCTCAACCCCTGCCGCCTAAACAAACCAACAGGGTTTCTATGAAGGGACGGTTTTTCCTTGAGTAGGCCTACACCATGTAAGTGGTTTACCACTGCTTATGTGCGGTCGGTTTTAGCTCTGCATGGACACACCATATATCCAAATCTGTTTCCCATAGACGCAATCGGCGGGGCCAACATATATTGACATAAATAACTATACTCATCACGTGATGTTCAAAGCCATCATTAACTGGACTAAAAAGCCGAACTCAAACCACAAAAGCTTCAAGTGCTGTTTGAACATGGCTTTTGAACTTTTTGATATCACGATGTGTTTTGTTTTTATTACGTTGTGCGACGTAATGTTGCCGTCCTGAACGTAGCATTTTGTAATAAATGATAAGCCAGCATCGCCATTGCGAAACTGAAGTCATTGTTAAGAATGTTCAGGACTAGGGCCATGTTGGTTTTACGGTCACGTGTAATGAGTGTATGTAATTTTGTGGCGTTTCATTGCAATTTGCCTTCGGAATCTTACACAATATTATGCAAGAATAACGAGCATCCATGGACCTTTCATTAAAATTACATTTGTTGGGTCTATTTAAAGATATTTGAACCATAGGCCTACGCAGCGGCCTCGCGTTCAAACAGTTTCATCCGGACCCGCCTTATTTCGGTTTTGGTTTTATGGTCCTTTTAAAATTATTTCATTTTTCGATCCGATCATTAATCAGAGGTTTACAAAAACGTGTTCCCGGAGAAAAACGACCTGACCCTCCATTGTAAAGTGATCTATGTACAGCTTAAAACATTCTGCGATTTGTTGCTAAACAATTATTTGCTAAAGTCGATATATTTCTTACGCATATTCTATTATTGTGTGGAGCCATGATCGAGAACTGGATAGCGTGTCAGGTTTTCAGTATTCTGTTTATACGAGGATCGTGTGAGATGGAGTCCTTGCCCGGTCACTCCTGTCGTCGAGAGTCGGTGCTAAGAACACTAAACACGAGCTAACCGCTTAGAAGGTCCAAACCTGTCCAGAAACTGTGCGTTAAGGCTCACTTACAGTGCCCTATATGATACAAATGTATTAGATGACCGTAAAACTCAGATGAAACACTATTCTTATACCTCTGTACAGGATGTGGTTGCTCAAGACAAAGGTGACTTGCATCTTTCTTCACGGGGGCATCAAAATTATATTGGCTTACAGTGGGCTGTCCTTGCAGTACGTAAGGGTAAAGTGTGAGTGTTGTTGTATCTTCTGATTCTACACTTCAATTCAATTTCCTTTTTCTTCCATGTCCCTTGCTATCATAAAAGTTTCAATCTTTTCTATCCCTTTTCCCTTCCATGGGCGACGACACAAAATGGCACACAAATGGCCCACAATGTGTTATCGAAATTATTGACGCTCAACCCAAACCAATCATTCAATAACTTCGATAACCGTTCAACCCAAACCAATCATTCAATAATTTCGATAACACATTCGTGTGACATAAGCGATATTGTTTTCTGATAAAAAATAATGTGCTGTGTTTATTGACACTCTACAAGCATATTGAAATATTTATACCCATCTAAACCCCAGTTTTCTTTTTATAAATTGCTTTATATTTACTAGTCCTTTGATTGCACTGCGGGATTTTAAAAAATATCTTTGGGTCACTGATGAGGCCTAATTGGCCGTAATTAGCTTATCAGGCCAAGAACAAATACCCAATCGACAGATTACAGAACTTTGCAGGGGTGTTTATTACACTGACTTGTTAACATGGTATTTCAGAAGCGTCCTTTGGAAATCAAACATAAAACAAATGAATAAGCAGATTAAGTCGTTTAAACTTTTCAGTGTGTGTTTGTTTTTTTTCAATACTGATTCAGAACGGTTGGGCTTTTATTAAGATCACATTTGCAAATGTATAGGGATGTGCCGTTACCCGACGCAGTATAATACACGAAACTTGACTTATGTAAGTATGTTTCTTGGACCTCATCACGAGAACATGCCTCTATAATTCTGCCCCCTTGAATCCCACTTTTATATAGGAAAAGTGGGGTCTTATTGCTTCTCTAAAATACAGATTGCGGCTACTCGTTAGAACTGCTTCAATAAGGCGCTTCTAACGTGTATATTTTGAGCAGAAATAAGAAAAATATCACAATTTTTTATCTTAAATTTTGTCGATTTTTTTCGGCGGTAAAATTTACAATGTATTTGTATAGGCGAGTTTTCGTAATGTGAATTTCACATCACGAAAACGCGTCTCTATTATTTCGACCCCATTAAGTCCCACTGTTAAACGCAGTTTTTTTCTAATTTCTGCTCAAAACATAGATTTTGAGTACCCGTGAGAGGCGGTTCTAAAGAGTATCCTTAATCTATGTTTTGAGCACAAATATGAAAAATATTAGGATTTTTATCTAAAAAAAAAATCATTTTTGGTGGTAAAACTTCACCAATATTTTGAATAGGCGTGTTTTCATAATAAAATTTCTCTCAAGTGTCGCAGAATTATAATGAATCGTAAAATATACCCATTGTCTATTACGGAACCCGGAAAGGGACATGAATTTGGTTTAATATTTTGTCCCAACAAGATATTATCTTGTGCACACAAGATATTAACTTGTTTGCACAACATATTATATTGCACAAGATCTGTGTTGTGCGGACAAGATATTATCTTCACACAACTTAATATCTTGTGTGCACAAGATAATATGTTGTGCGAACAAGATATTATGTTGTCCGCACAAGATAATGCACAAGATAATATGTTGTGTGCACAAGATAATATCTGGGCCACCTTGTGTGCACAATTAATAAAACAACCATGTCCCTTCACGGGTTCCGTAGTATAGACATTGGTTATAAAAGTCTTTCTAAAGGTATTGTGTTTAGAATACTAATGTGTCGATTGTAACAGTTCTAGTATGAAATAAATATCTTTGAAGAAGTAACTCTGGCAGACTTGTGATGATGACTGACATCTAAGGTGTCGACTGAAATAGATTTAAAACATTAGGATAGCAAGTTTCTGTGTAATGGTCGCTCGCTACATATTTTTGTGAAACATTGTGACTTCTTTGTATTTCATTGTAGCTGCTTGTTAGAATCGCCAGAATAAGGCGCTTCTGACAAGCGCCAATAAAACACATTTATGATGACATGAAAGAAAAGAAAACATTCCTTTTAAAACCTCATTTTTGATATGAGCCTGCGAACGACGAAAGCTACATTTAAGTTTTTTTGTGAACATAAAAGACTACTCAGCATGCAAACACGAGCAGTCTAGTCAGGATTTTAGCTCAACCATTACGAAAACACACCTATTCACATACATTACGAAAACACACCTACACACATACATTGCCTTTTTTTGGGCCAAAAATTAGAAATTTTTAGATAAAAAAATTGCGATATTTTTCTTATTTCTATTCAAAACATAGATTGGTGGGACTCGATAGAACCGCCTCGATGAGGCGGTTCTATCGAGTACCCACAATCTATGTTTTTGAGCAGAAATAAGAAAAATAATGTATACGCCCTTTAATCCCAGTTTTACTATATAAAAGTGGGGTATGGGGGTGTCAAAATTATATAGGCGTCTTCTCGTACATTGTACATTGTAAACTTTACCGCCGAAAAAGGTAAATTGTAAGATGAAAAAGTGTGATAGTTTTCTTATTTCTGCTCAAAATATTGGTTGAGAGTACCTACAATCTATATTTTAGAGCAGAAATAAGACAAATAAGATACACTCATGTAAATCCCAGTTTTACTATATAAATGTGGGGTCCAAGGGGCTCAAAATTATATAGGCGCATTTTCGAGATAACATGGGTCATATAAAGCCAGTGGATTACCTAAAGGGGGATCCGCGAAACATTTTGCAATACTGGATGGATTTGCAGGCTGATTTCAGTCTTTCCTAGTCGAAATAGAAGTGAAGGCAATGACCAGGAACCGACATAATTAATCTACAGCTCCGAACAGAGACACCAAAGGGAAGGAAACACAAACATGAAACAACAAGACCCTAATGGAAACATCAACAGCGGAAAGCTTAAAAGCTACTTTCCCACAAAATGGGCAATTGGCTATCCAAAACAAAATAAAATAAGCGATACACACACTCAAGGACAAACCATAACAAATATAAACCACTACAGAAGAACCGCCTTGGAACGGTCAGTGAAACGAATTCCACTGGGGACCAACACCAACCTTACGTGGCCACAATCCTCGCCCTTATTTCCGTCGCGATTCGCTCAGTCCGCATCAGTGCAACATCTGCCTGTACAAAAAAAAAATCAAACAACCACATAGATGAAACAACTGTGAGGACTCGACAGCAAGAAACCACTGAAAAGCTGGAGGAAAAGAAGTCAAACAGTTAGACTCCGATAGGCCCGACCAGAGACAGAGCATCAGGCACCAACCAACATTACATAAAAGATTAGATACTCTCTACTTCTCAATAAGACTTTGCGCTGGAACCGTCATAGAATCTGAGGTCTCGGTAGATGTAGGTTAAGTGTTGCGCTGGTTTATATATCAGGTAGTGATTACACATATGTTTACTTGATACTGGCGAACAATTAGTAAAACTTAAATTTGAGAAATGCTGTACTTCTTTATTCTAAAACATGTTCTTCTAATAAAAGTCATGAACGTGTCCTGGGGCCAGTTCTTTAAAATTAACATCGTCATTAGTTAACGTATCGTTAAACCTTTGATCATTTAAAATGGCAAATATGCTAGTATGTTTGCTGAACAAATGTGAAAAGGTTTTGCAGATCACATATTAGCAAAATACCAGATTTTCAGGCATTGTATTTGATGGAACAGTTAGCAATTAGCTCGTCAAGCTACACTTGGCACTGACATTTTGTGGATGATGTTTAAAACAGTTCACCTGTGTACTCGCAATATCATTGGGTGCACACCTCAACAGAAGAAACGCTTTGGAACGGTCAGTGAAACGAATTCCACTAAGGGGCTCAAATCGTTTTTACATGGCCACGATCTTGACCCTTACTTCCGTCGCGATTTAGACAAATAATTTGTTCAGTCCGCATTAAGGCCCCCAAACTCATCAGTGCAACATCTGCATGAACACAAAAAAACAGCAACAGAGACGAATCAACGGTTAGCACTTGAAGAAGAAACTACTAAAATGCTTGAGCGAAAGAAGCCAAGCAGTTAGAAACCTTAAAATGACTTGTTTTTCCTAGTAACCAATGACTGGATTTCAAAATAATTTCACAGGTATGTTTCTCGGGTGGCCCTCGACCAAAATTATTCAGACTGTTCTGCTCAGATAAACAAGATGGCTTTCAAAGCTAAAAATAGAAAAAAATGACTTCTACTCCTTAACCAGTGGATGGACTTTGAAATTATTCCACAGGTATGTTCCTTGGATGGCCATCGACCTCAAACTGTTCCAATCGGATGAACAAGATGGCCTACAGCACTTAAAAAGAAAAACCTTAAATGGCTTCCCCTACTTAACCAATGGATGTATTTCGAAGTAATTTTACTGGAATTTTTTTGGGTGACCTTCTACCAAAATTGTCACAACCGTTCCGCTCCGGTAAACATGGCCATCAGATCTAAAAATAGAAAAAAAAAACACTTTGAACGATTTCTCCTCCTTAACCAGTAGATGAATTTTAAAATAATTTCACAGGAATGTTCCTTTTGTGGCAATTTAAAAAAAAAAAACCGTTGCGTTTGGATGAACAAGATTGCGGCCAGGGCTAAAAATAAAACAATTCCTTTAATGGCTTCTCCTCGTTAGCCAGTCGATAGATTTATAAATTATTTCTTGGGTGAGCCTCTACAATAATTGCTTATTAAACTGTTCTGCTCTGAAAAATTATTTCAAAGGAATGCTATTTGGATGATCATTCAAAATTGTTCAAACTGGTCCACTCTGCAAAACAGGATTGTCGCAAGAACTTAAAATAGATTAAACAGAAAAAACTTCTTACTTTACAAGGAAGCAATTTTATATGATTGTTCCATGGGTGACCCTCTACCAAAATTGCTCAAAATATTTTGCTCCACTGAACATAGTGGCCCTCAGAGCTAAATATTTACAAATCTCTAAAGGACTTCTGCTCGTAAACAGCCAGGCTGATTTTGAAATAGTTTCACAGAACTGTTACTTTGGTTACCGTCAACCAAATCTGCTCAAACCCTCTACTCCGCCAAAGATTACCTACCATTTCATTTATACAATATGGGTCAGGTGAGCGATCCAGGGCCATCATGGTCGTCTTGTTTAAACGTCTAGCCAATTCATGTTTATTACGTCAACAACAATTGTATTGAATGTATAGCTAGTGGTTTACAACTGGACTGTTCATCAATCCGAATGACGCAGAGTCATGTTCTCTCATTCACGAATGCCGTATTGTGCTTTTTTTCCTTCACTTACCATCGATCAAGGATGCCCGCATGTTAATCACTGTGCTACTGTATCTATGTATCCTGATTAAGGTCACTGCTGAGTGCTGACCGTTAAAAAGCCTTTGATCTTATGCTATTTTGTAAGTTTAGATTGACTTATCCCTGTTGAAATATGCAAATCCGTGTGGGAATTTGCACTGTTTTGTGTTTTGTGCGTTTGTTTTTTTTGTTTTCTTTGACTCGTGATGACATTTCTCTACTATTATCCATGTTTTCGAGAGAAAGATTACTCAGTTTAATACTTTTATAAACAATCGCAGTGAAAGCGACTATCAGGAATCGATAAAACTACTTCAACTGGGTCTAACTGTTGGTTTTCATTTGCTCCAGCAGTTCAGTGGTATCTTGCTGTCGAGTCCTCGCAGTTGTTTCATCTCTGTGGTTGCTTGATTTTTGTGCTCACGGATATGTTGCATCGATGAGTTAGGAGACCTTCATGCGGACTGAACAAATTATTTGTCTAAGTCGCAACGGAAGTAAGGGCCAGGATTGTGGCCACGTAAAAACGATTTAAGCCCCCAGTGGAATTCGTTTCCGCTTACCGGTCCAAGGCGGTTCTTCTGTCGTGGTTTATTTTTGTTATGGTTTGTCTTTGGGCGTTTGTGTCGCTTATATTATTTTATTTTACATTGCCTATTGGTCATTAACATCGATTCAAATAATCACGGTTGGTAGACATAACGTTTTCCCGTCCTGAAAGGACATTTCTAGGTTCTGGTTGTCCGCGTATTGTAATCGGACCGAAATGTAACAATGTTCTTCAAATATTCTGTTTTCACATTTTCTTTCAATATTTATTCCATTTACATAAGCATTTATTTTGTACTTTGCTTTAAAAGGTGGGGGTACACTGATCAATCACATTTGCAATTTAATGTCATAAATAACGAAAAATGGTATTGAAAATTTGGAACAGAAAACTGGTCGTACCCATGGTAAAAGTTGCATTGGATTCATTTTGTTACAAATGGTATCTTTGCCATAAATCTTTAAATGAATACTTGCCACTGCTTACGGTCCTTTCACATTACACGCCTATACAAATACATTGTAAACTTTACCGCCGGAAAAACGAAAATTTAAAGATGAAAAATTGTGATATTTTTCTTATTTCTGCTCAAAATATGGATTGCGGGTACTCGTCTGAGCCGCCTCATCGAGGCGGTTGTAACGAGTACCCCCAATCTATATTTTAGAGGAGAAATAAGAAAAATAATGTTTACCTCTGTTAACCCCAATTTTACTATATAGAAGTAGGGTTCAAGAGTGCCATCATTATATAGGCGTATTTTCGTGATAAAGATAAACACAGAACATGTTCCTCATAAGATGAATCAAAATAGAAGTGAAGGCAATGATCAGGAATGGATACAACTAGCCAACACCTTCTATCAGAGACACCAATCGAAAGGAAAAGAAACACGATCATGAAATAACTAAACCAAATGAACACGACACAAGTGGCAAAACGAAAGGACAGTTACACTCCCAGAAAATGGCCAAACGGATATAAAAAAATATGAAATAAGCAATACGTTTCATTCTGTACAAATGATGTACATGTATCAGGCATTAACATCTCCAATACCGAAAAATGTACACTTCCAACAATTATATACCATGGTATTTTTGAAAAGCAATGTCGACAACACATGACGATAACGTAGAAGAATAAAACACGTAAACGCCGTTTACTTCAAATATGTAATCTAAACGTGTTTAATCATAAATGACATAGGCCAATAATAATATAAGGAATACAATAACTTTCGCGAGGCATGAGATTTTTGTGTTCACGGGGATGTTGCACTGATGAGTTAGGAGGCCTTCATGCGGACTGAACCAATAATTTTTCTAAATTGCGAATAACGTACCTACAGTTTCACAATTATTGCCTGTGTAGCCTGAAGTGCATTCACATATATATATAGTTTTTGTCGAGACCTCGCTTCCCATCATTGATATATATGGGGCTGCAGGTTCCACCATTATGACAAGGTAATTCAGAACACGGATCTGAAAAAAATCCAGCGACTAATAACGTTGTTGGATTTAATAAAGCAGGTATTTGTCGACAAATAAAAGAGGAAAGCAATTTATGCATGTAATATAAAAAGGTAATATTGCACGACGTTTTGACATTCAAACCCGTCAACTAGAAAACATTATAACAGAACGTATTCACCATCACATTAAATTCCGTGCAATGATAAACCTTCTATATCCATTTGAGTGATAATGAATCTCCAAAGGTCAACCCTCTTTTCTGTGTATGGGCTCAAAAACACAGATGGTGAAAAAAGGGAATTCAATGATCAGGAATATCGAAACAATTACCTGAAACCTTCCGTCTAAAACAACTACTGGAAATAAGAACGCACAGAAAACAACAACATGTTAGATGAAACAATACGAGGTAAATGCCAAAATAACAGCGATTCAAACAATCACGGTTGGTAGACGTAACGTTATCCCGTCCTGAAACGACATTTCTAGGTTCTAGTTGTCCGCGTACTGTAATCGGACCGAAATGTAACAATGTTCTTCAAATATTCTGTTTTTCACATTTTCTTTCAATATTTATTCCATTTACATAAGCATTTATTTTGTACTTTTCTTTAAAAAGTGGGGGTACATTGATAAATCACATTTGCAATTTAATGCCGTAAATACCGAAAAAAATGTAAAGAAAAGTTGGCACAGAAAACTGGTCGTACCCATGTTAAAAATTGAATGATTAATTGTGTTACATATGGTATCTTTGTCATAAATCTTTAAATGGATACTTGCCACTGCTTACGGTCCTTTCACATTACGAAAACACGCCTATATAAATACATTGTAAATTTTACCGCCGGAAAAAACGAAAAATTTAAGATGAAAAATTGTGATATTATTCTTATTTCTGCTCAAAATATGGATTGCGGGTTCTCGTCAGAGCCGCCTCATCGAGGCGGTTCTAACGAGTACCCCTAATCTATATTTTAAATGGAGAAATAAGAAAGATAAGGTTTACCCTGTAAACCCCAATTTTACTATAAAGAATTGGGGTTCAAGGGCGCCAACATTATATAGGCGTGTTTTCGTGATGAAGATAGGGATAAACACAGTGCATGTTCCTCATTAGATGAATCAAAATAGAAGTGAAGGCAATGATCAGGAATGGATACAACTACCCAACACCTTCTATCAGAGGCACCAATCGAAAGGAAAAGAAACCCGATCATGAAATAACTAAACCAAATGAACACGACACAAGCGGCAAGCCGAAAGGACAGTTACATTCCCAGAAAATGGTCGAACGGATATAAAAAATATGAAATAAGCAATACGTTTCATTTTGTACAAATGATGTACATGTATCAGGCATTTACATCTCCAATACCGAAAACTGTACACTTCAAACAATTATATACCATGGTATTTTTGAAAAGCAATGTCGACAACACATGACGATAACGTAGATGAATAAAACACGTAAACGCCGTTTACTTCAAATATGTTATCGAAACGGGTTTAATCATAAATGGCATAGGCCATTAATAATATAAGGAATACA
Organism: Lucinisca nassula; assembly: GCA_963580285.1. Taxonomy (NCBI): domain Eukaryota; kingdom Metazoa; phylum Mollusca; class Bivalvia; order Lucinida; family Lucinidae; genus Lucinisca; species Lucinisca nassula. Next base: position 22,638,335 of record OY757023.1, read on the forward strand.
ATAACATTCGCGAGGCATGAGATTTTTGTGTTCACGGGGATGTTGCACTGATGAGTTAGGAGGCCTTCATGCGGAATGGACCAATAATTTTTCTAAATTGCGAATAACGTACCTTCAGTTTCACAATTGTTGCCGGTGTATCCTGAAGTGCATTCACACTTGTAGTTATTGCCGAGACCTCGCTTCCCTCCATTGACATATATGGGGCTGCAGGTACCACCATTATGACAAGGTGATTCAGAACACGGATCTGAAAAAAATCCAGCGACTTTAGCGTTGTTTGTTTTAATTAAGCAGGTATTTGTCGACAAATTAGAGAGGAAAACAATTTATGCATGTAATATAAAAATGTAATAATGCACGACGTTTTGACATTCAAACCCGTCATCTAGAAAACATGATAATAGAACGTATTCATCATCACATTCATTTCCGTGCAATGATAAACCATCTATATCCATTTTAGTGATATTGAATTTCCAAAGGTCAACCCTCTTTCTTTTGTTAGGCTCAAAAACACAGATGGTGAAAAAAGGGAATTCAATGATCAGGAATATCGAAACAATTACCTGAAACCTTCCGTCTAAAACACCTACTGGAAATACGAACGCACAGAAAACAACAATATGTTAGATGAAACAATACGAGCTAAATGCCAAAATAACATCGATTCAAATAATCACGGTTGGTAGACATAACGTTTTGCCGTCCTGAAAGGACATTTCTAGGTTCTGGTTGTCCGCGTATTGTAATCGGACCGAAATGTAACAATGTTCTTCAAATATTCTGTTTTCACATTTTCTTTCAATATTTATTCCATTTACATAAGCATTTATTTTGTACTTTGCTTTAAAAGGTGGGGGTACACTGATCAATCACATTTGCAATTTAATGTCATAAATAACGAAAAATGGTAATGAAATTTTGGAACAGAAAACTGGTCGTACCCATGGTAAAAGTTGCATTGGATTAATTTTGTTACAAATGGTATCTTTGCCATAAATCTTTAAATGGATACTTGCCACTGCTTACGGTCATTTCACATTACGAAAACACGCCTATACAAATACATTGTAAACTTTACCGCCGGAAATACGAAAACTTAAAGATGAAAAATTGTGATATTTTTCTTATTTCTGCTCAAAATATGGATTGCGGGTACTCGTCTGAGCCGCCTCATCGAGGCGGTTGTAACGAGTATCCCCAATCTATATTTTAGAGGAGAAATAAGAAAAATAATGTTTACCTCTGTTAACCCCAATTTTACTATATAGAAGTAGGGTTCAAGAGTGCCATCATTATATAGGCGTATTTTCGTGATGAAGATAAACACAGAACATGTTCCTCATAAGATGAATCAAAATAGAAGTGAAGGCAATGATCAGGAATGGATACAACTAGCCAACACCTTCTATCAGAGACACCAATCGAAAGGAAAAGAAACACGATCATGAAATAACTAAACCAAATGAACACGACACAAGCGGCAAAACGAAAGGACAGTTACACTCCCAGAAAATGGCCAAACGGATATAAAAAAAATATGAAATAAGCAATACGTTTCATTCTGTACAAATGATGTACATGTATCAGGCAATAACATCTCCAATATCGAAAAATGTACACTTCCAACAATTATATACCATGGTATTTTTGAAAAGCAATGTCGACAACACATGACGATAACGTAGAAGAATAGAACACGTAAACGCCGTTTACTTCAAATATGTAATCTAAACGTGTTTAATCATAAATGACATAGGCCATTAATAATATAAGGAATACAATAACTTTCGCGAGGCATGAGATTTTTGTGTTCACGGGGATGTTGCACTGATGAGTTAGGAGGCCTTCATGCGGACTGAACCAATAATTTTTCTAAATTGCGAATAACGTACCTTCAGTTTCACAATTGTTGCCGGTGTAGCCTGAAGTGCATTCACACTTGTAGTTATTGCCGAGACCTCGCTTCCCATCATTGATATATATGGGGCTGCAGGTTCCACCATTATGACAAGGTGATTCAGAACACGGATCTGAAAAAATCCAGCGACTAATAACGTTGTTGGATTTAATAAAGCAGGTATGTGTCCACAAATAAAAGAGGAAAGCAATTTATGCATGTAATATAAAAAGGTAATATTGCACGACGTTTTGACATTCAAACCCGTCATCTAGAAAACATTATAACAGAACGTATTCACCATCACATTAAATTCCGTGCAATGATAAACCTTCTATATCCATTTGAATGATAATGAATTTCCAAATGTCAACCCTCTTTTCTGTGTATGGGCTCAAAAACACAGATGGTGAAAAAAGGGAATTCAATGATCAGGAATATCGAAACAATTACCTGAAACCTTCCGTCTAAAACAACTACTGGAAATACGAACGCACAGAAAACAACAACATGTTAGATGAAACAATACCAGGTAAATGCCAAAATAACATCGATGCAAACAATCGAGGTTGGTAGACGTAACGTTATCCCGTCCTGAAACGACATTTCTAGGTTCTAGTTGTCCGCGTACTGTAATCGGACCGAAATGTAACAATGTTCTTCAAATATTCTGTTTTACACATTTTCTTTCAATATTTATTCCATTTACATAAGCATTTATTTTGTACTTTTCTTTAAAAAGTGGGGGTACATTGATAAATCACATTTGCAATTTAATGCCGTAAATACCGAAAAATTGTAAAGAAAAGTTGGCACAGAAAACTGGTCGTACCCATGTTAAAAGTTGCATGATTAATTGTGTTACATATGGTATCTTTGTCATAAATCTTTAAATGGATACTTGCCACTGCTTACGGTCCTTTCACATTACGAAAACACGCCTATACAAATACATTGTAAATTTTACCGCCGGAAAAAACGAAAATTTTAAGATGAAAAATTGTGATATTATTCTTATTTCTGCTCAAAATATGGATTGCGGGATCTCGTCAGAGCCGCCTCATCGAGGCGGTTCTAACGAGTACCCCTAATCTATATTTTAGAGGAGAAATAAGAAAGATAAGGTTTACCCCTGTAAACCCCAATTTTACTAAAAAGAATTGGGGTTCAAGGGCGCCAACATTATATAGGCGTGTTTTCGTGATGAAGATAGGGATAAACACAGTGCATGTTCCTCATAAGATGAATCAAAATAGAAGTGAAGGCAATGATCAGGAATGGATACAACTACCCAACACATTCTATCAGAGACACCAATCGAAAGGAAAAGAAACCCGATCATGAAATAACTAAACCAAATGAACACGACACAAGCGGCAAGCCGAAAGGACAGTTACATTCCCAGAAAATGGTCAAACGGATATAAAAAATATGAAATAAGCAATACGTTTCATTTTGTACAAATGATGTACATGTATCAGGCATTTACATCTCCAATACCGAAAACTGTACACTTCAAACAAATTATATACCATGGTATTTTTGAAAAGCAATGTCGACAACACATGACGATAACGTAGATGAATAAAACACTTAAACGCCGTTTACTTCAAATATGTTATCGAAACGTGTTTAATCATAAATGGCATAGGCCATTAATAATATAAGGAATACAATAACTTTCGCGAGGCATGAGATTTTTGTGTTCACGGGGATGTTGCACTGATGAGTTAGGAGGCCTTCATGCGGAATGGACCAATAATTGTTCTAAATTGCGAATAACGTACCTTCAGTTTCACAATTGTTGCCGTTGTAGCCTGAAATGCATTCACACTTGTAGTTATTGCCGAGACCTCGCTTCCCTCCATTGATATATATGGGGCTGCAGGTACCACCATTATGACAAGGTGATTCAGAACACGGATCTGAAAAAATCCAGCGACTTTAGCGTTGTTTGTTTTAATAAAGCAGGTATTTGTCGACAAATTAGAGAGGAAAGCAATTTATGCATGTAATATAAAAATGTAATAATGCACGACGTTTTGACATTCAAACCCGTCATCTAGAAAACATGATAATAGAACGTATTCACCATCACATTAATTTCCGTGCAATGATTAGTAGAAATAAAACAAAGATCAGGAATTGATACAATTAACTTACTCCACCCATAAAAGACACCAAAGGGAAAGAAATACAAACATTAAGCGACCAGACCATAATGGAAACCTAGACAAAGGAAGGCCATAATGACAGTTACTTTTCCACAAAATGGCCATATGGCCATCCAAAATTAAAAGACACAAGTGATACACACAGTAAGAAACAAACAACAACATAAATAAATCGCAACAGAAGAGCCGCCTTGGAACGGTCAGTGGAAGATTTCCACTGGGGGGCTTAAATCGATTTTACGTGGCCACAATCCTCGCCCTTACTTCTGTCGCGATTTAGACAAATAATTTGTTCAGTCCGCATGAAGGCCTCCTAACTCATCAGTGCAACATCTCTGTGAACTCAAAAATCAAAGAACCACAGAGGTGAGACAACGGTGAGGACTCGACAGCAAGAAACCACTGAAATGCTGGAGCAAAAGAAAACCAACAGTTAGACTCCGGTGAGCCCGACCGGAGACAGAGCATCAGGCACCAACCAGCATTATCTCTCTAATTCTCAATAAGCCTTTACGTTGGAGCCGTCATAGAATCTGAGGCCTGACCCACCGGCGTGCAAACCTTCTATATCCATTTTAGTGATATTGAATTTCCAAAGGTCAACCCTCTTTCCTTTGTTAGGCTCAAAAACACAGATGGTGAAAAAAGGGAATTCAATGATCAGGAATATCGAAACAATTACCTGAAACCTTCCGTCTAAAACACCTACTGGAAATACGAACGCACAGAAAACAACAATATGTTAGATGAAACAATACGAGCTAAATGCCAAAATAACATCGATTCAAATAATCACGGTTGGTAGACATAACGTTTTCCCGTCCTGAAAGGACATTTCTAGGTTCTGGTTGTCCGCGTATTGTAATCGGACCGAAATGTAACAATGTTCTTCAAATATTCTGTTTTCACATTTTCTTTCAATATTTATTCCATTTACATAAGCATTTATTTTGTACTTTGCTTTAAAAGGTGGGGGTACACTGATCAATCACATTTGCAATTTAATGTCATAAATAACGAAAAATGGTAATGGAAATTTGGAACAGAAAACTGGTCGTACCCATGGTAAAAGTTGCATTGTATTCATTTTGTTACAAATGGTATCTTTGCCATAAATCTTTAAATGAATACTTGCCACTGCTTACGGTCCTTTCACATAACACGCCTATACAAATACATTGTAAACTTTACCGCCGGAAAAACGAAAATTTAAAGATGAAAAATTGTGATATTTTTCTTATTTCTGCTCAAAATATGGATTGCGGGTACTCGTCTGAGCCGCCTCATCGAGGCGGTTGTAACGAGTACCCCCAATCTATATTTTAGAGGAGAAATAAGAAAAATAATGTTTACCTCTGTTAACCCCAATTTTACTATATAGAAGTAGGGTTCAAGAGTGCCATCATTATATAGGCGTATTTTCGTGATAAAGATAAACACAGAACATGTTCCTCATAAGATGAATCAAAATAGAAGTGAAGGCAATGATCCGGAATGGATACAACTAGCCAACACCTTCTATCAGAGACACCAATCGAAAGGAAAAGAAACACGATCATGAAATAACTAAACCAAATGAACACGACACAAGCGGCAAAACGAAAGGACAGTTACACTCCCAGAAAATGGCCAAACGGATATAAAAAAATATGAAATAAGCAATACGTTTCATTCTGTACAAATGATGTACATGTATCAGGCATTAACATCTCCAATACCGAAAAATGTACACTTCCAACAATTATATACCATGGTATTTTTGAAAAGCAATGTCGAAAACACATGACGATAACGTAGAAGAATAAAACACGTAAACGCCGTTTACTTCAAATATGTAATCTAAACGTGTTTAATCATAAATGACATAGGCCAATAATAATATAAGGAATACAATAACTTTCGCGAGGCATGAGATTTTTGTGTTCACGGGGATGTTGCACTGATGAGTTAGGAGGCCTTCATGCGGACTGAACCAATAATTTTTCTAAATTGCGAATAACGTACCTACAGTTTCACAATTATTGCCGGTGTAGCCTGAAGTGCATTCACATATATATATAGTTATTGTCGAGACCTCGCTTCCCATCATTGATATATATGGGGCTGCAGGTTCCACCATTATGACAAGGTGATTCAGAACACGGATCTGAAAAAATCCAGCGACTAATAACGTTGTTGGATTTAATAAAGCAGGTATTTGTCGACAAATAAAAGAGGAAAGCAATTTATGCATGTAATATAAAAAGGTAATATTGCACGACGTTTTGACATTCAAACCCGTCAACTAGAAAACATTATAACAGAACGTATTCACCATCACATTAAATTCCGTGCAATGATAAACCTTCTATATCCATTTGAGTGATAATGAATCTCCAAAGGTCAACCCTTTTTTCTGTGTATGGGCTCAAAAACACAGATGGTGAAAAAAGGGAATTCAATGATCAGGAATATCGAAACAATTACCTGAAACCTTCCGTCTAAAACAACTACTGGAAATAAGAACGCACAGAAAACAACAACATGTTAGATGAAACAATACGAGGTAAATGCCAAAATAACAGCGATTCAAACAATCACGGTTGGTAGACGTAACGTTATCCCGTCCTGAAACGACATTTCTAGGTTCTAGTTGTCCGCGTACTGTAATCGGACCGAAATGTAACAATGTTCTTCAAATATTCTGTTTTTCACATTTTCTTTCAATATTTATTCCATTTACATAAGCATTTATTTTGTACTTTTCTTTAAAAAGTGGGGGTACATTGATAAATCACATTTGCAATTTAATGCCGTAAATACCGAAAAAATGTAAAGAAAAGTTGGCACAGAAAACTGGTCGTACCCATGTTAAAAATTGAATGATTAATTGTGTTACATATGGTATCTTTGTCATAAATCTTTAAATGGATACTTGCCACTGCTTACGGTCCTTTCACATTACGAAAACACGCCTATATAAATACATTGTAAATTTTACCGCCGGAAAAAAAGAAAATTTTAAGATGAAAAATTGTGATATTATTCTTATTTCTGCTCAAAATATGGATTGCGGGTTCTCGTCAGAGCCGCCTCATCGAGGCGGTTCTAACGAGTACCCCTAATCTATATTTTAGAGGAGAAATAAGAAAGATAAGGTTTACCCCTGTAAACCCCAATTTTACTATAAAGAACTGGGGTTCAAGGGCGCAAACATTATATAGGCGTGTTTTCGTGATGAAGATAGGGATAAACACAGTGCATGTTCCTCATAAGATGAATCAAAATAGAAGTGAAGGCAATGATCAGGAATGGATACAACTACCCAACACCTTCTATCAGAGACACCGATCGAAAGGAAAAGAAACCCAATCATGAAATAACTAAACCAAATGAACACGACACATGCGGCAAGCCGAAAGGACAGTTTTATTCCCAGAAAATGGTCGAACGGATATAAAAAAATATGAACTAAGCAATACGTTTCATTTTGTACAAATGATGTACATGTATCAGGCATTTACATCTCCAATACCGAAAAATGTACACTTCAAACAATTATATACCATGGTATTTTTGAAAAGCAATGTCGACAACACATGACGATAACGTAGATGAATAAAACACGTAAACGCCATTTACTTCAAATATGTTATCGAAACGTGTTTAATCATAAATGGCATAGGCCATTAATAATATAAGGAATACAATAACTTTCGTGAGGCATGAGATTTTTGTGTTCACGGGGATGTTGCACTGATGAGTTAGGAGGCCTTCATGCGGAATGAACCAATAATTTTTCTAAATTGCGAATAAGGTACCTTCAGTTTCACAATTGTTGCCGGTGTAGCCTGAAGTGCATTCACACTTGTAGTTATTGCCGAGACCTCGCTTCCCTCCATTGATATATATGGGGCTGCAGGTACCACCATTATGACAAGGTGATTCAGAACACGGATCTGAAAACATCCAGCGACTTTAGCGTTGTTTGTTTTAATTAAGCAGGTATTTGTCGACAAATAAGAGAGGAAAGCAATTTATGCATGTAATATAAAAATGTAATAATGCACGACGTTTTGACATTCAAAGTAGAAGTAAAACAAAGATCAGGAATTGATACAATTAACTTACTCCACCCATAGAAGACACCAAAGGGAAAGAAATACAAACAATAAGCGACCAGACAATAATGGAAACCCAAACAAAGGAAGGCCATAAGGACAGTTACTTTCCCACAAAATGGCCATATGACCATCCAAAATTAAAAGACACAATTGATACACACAGCAAGTAACAAACAACAACATAAATAAATCGAGACAGAAGAGCCGCCTTGGAAGGGTCAGTGGAAGTTTTCCACTGGGGGGCTTAAATCGATTTTACGTGGCCACAATCCTCGCCCTTACTTCCGTCGCGATTTAGACAAATAATTTGTTCAGTCCGCATGAAGGCCCCCTAACTCATCAGTGCAACATCTCCGTGAACACAAAAATCAAATAACCACAGAGGTGAGACAACGGTGAGGACTCGTCAGCAAGAAACCACTGAAATGCTGGAGCAAAAGAAAACCAACAGTTAGACTCCGATGAGTCCGACCAGAGACAGAGCATCAGGCACCAACCAACATTATCTCTCTAATTCTCAATAAGCCTTTACGTTGGAGCCGTCATAGAATCTGAGGCCTGACCCAACGGCGTGCAATTAAAGAGGGAAGCAAAGTTGCCAACCGTGATTGGGTTAACTACCATGCATGCAGTCTGTCGTATAATATCCATGTTGTACCCAATCTTTTTATATCGAAGAATGATTTATACGAAATTGGGTGCTGAAGTCATTGCGGTTATATATTCTTCTAAATTTATATACTAAGTCACCATAAAATTCGGGTTCCGATAGACCTTGTTGCAGAAGAGATTTAAGTCCAATATTGAATTTTGAAATTAAATCAGAATGGCGTCTATAAAATTTTGAAAAGGCTTTGCGTAGTTTATGGTACCGATAACCCTGATTAAGGAGTATAGCTGTTAATAATTTATTACGAGTGTTGAAGTCAGTTACATGACTACACACTCAGCAAATCGAATTAATTGCGAAATATAAACGCCATAGGATGGTGCACGAGGAACATCACCATCCAAAAAAGGAAAATTTACAATCTCAAAATCAAAGTCATCGCGTTTATCATAAATTTTGCACAAAACAAATCCATCTACAATAGATAGATGTAAATCCAAAAACGGGGCCTCGGTATTAGAAGAATTTGCTTTATTTAACTGAAGTTCTAGGGGGTAAATCTGACTGATCAAACCATCAAAATAGGTATTATCAATATTTAATAAATCATCTAAATATCTAAAAGTAGAGCTGAAAGCTTCAATAATTTCAGATTGGTTATCAATGGAAAGCGACAAAATGAAGTCTCTTTCATAACAATACAAGAACAGATCAGCCACAAGAGGTGCGCAATTAGTACCCATCGGAATACCCACAATTTATCTAAATAACTTAGTACCGAATCTAATATAAATATTGTCAAGTAGGAAGGTGAGGGCATCACACACTTTCTGACATGACCAAAGTGTATAATTCTTATGCTCTTTAGAAGTGAAAAATGCATTTCTGACATTACATGCAAGATAGAGAGAATATTCTCTGTGAAAAGCCCATTCAATTAAATCATTAAGCTTTTCTGTTATAAGATTATGAGGAAGTGTAGTGTAAAGAGTGGAAAAATCGTAGGTAGACAGACTAGAAGCACGAAAATATCTAGATTTCAATTTATTTAAAACCTCATTCGAATTTTTTATAGACCAAAACAGATTTCTTCCTGATCTTTCAAAGATTTTATCACAATATTTAATTACATGCGTTTTAATAGCAGTAAGACAGGAAGTTAATTATTTAGAAAGTTCAGTGGTAGTGCAAGAGCTAGAATTTGCAATAAACCGTGCTTTGTAAGGTTTTTTATGAAGTTTTGGTAACCAGTATAGCGTAGGAAGCTTGTCTTGGCCTTCGTTAACACACATGGCAAACTTGGTGGCTGAAAGACAAACATGTTTATCTACTATAGCTCTCTCTTCAGCTAAAGGCTGAATTTCATAGGCCTTAGTACCACCAAGCTCCTGCTTAAGCGTGTTAACATAGTGGAGCCGTCACACAACGACGACGTTGTTAGCGGCCTTGTCTGCAGGGGCCAAAACAAATTTCTTATGAAATTCTTGAATACCTAGTTTAAGATGACGCAAAGACGTCTAGGGCTTAGGAGGTAATAAGTTAGTATTTTGAGAATAGAAAGAAATGCGTTTATTCACTAGTTTTAAAATGCTAAGTTTCCAGTCCTTAAGGGCTTTATGCTCAACATACTCTCGCTAACACCATCGATTACAGAATTCATTCAAGGAAGCAGCGATTTCATTTCTACATTTACTGAAATCAATTTTAGAAGGAAACCGATATTTCGGTCCTTTAGAAATTATATTCCTTATCCTAGAATCAGGAATAATTTTCAAATTGCCAGTAATTACATGACCAGCAGCAGGATAGCAAAACTTTGAGTTTTTACAATCACATGAATCAGGAGTATTAGTATCAATATCAAGATCTGAAACAAGTTTATTGAAATTAAAAATGATAGATCTAACAGGTTTGTTATATTTATAGCAAATTATAGGTGTTTCAGTATTTTGAAAATAAGCAGGAATGGAAGAAAGCACCGATCTCTCACGGAAGATACTGGACAAATCTATAGAATCCATACCCTTATTAATGAAGGATATTTTGAAGAAATGGCGTTTATGATTAATTTCAGAATCAATGTAAGGACGGAGAGTATGCTGAGTATAGCCTCTAGTTAAAAGAGCCGCATCATATAACTGATGAGAACTATCGTAGAATTTATTCGCCTCGGTGTCCAGAAGACGTAAAACAGAAACGGGTAATGAACTTAAAAATGAAAGCATAGAGTGGCGTCTATGATTTAATAATATAATTGACAATCACTTCATTCTAGTATTGTTTCGTTTAAACGCACGTGATTTACGTTTAAACCACTCATCTAGAAAACATGATAATAGAACGTATTCACCATCACATTAAATTCCGTGCAATGATTACCCTTCAATAGCCATTTGAGTAATATGTAATTTCCAAAGGTCAACCCTCTTTTCTTTGTATCGGCTCAAAAACATAGATAGTGAAAAAAGGGAATTCAATGATCAGGAATATCGAAACAATTACCTGCAACGTTCCGTCTAAAACACCAACTGGAAATACGAAAACACGGAAAAACAACAATATGTTAGATGAAACAATACGAGCTAAATGCCAAAACAACATCGATTCAAACAATCACGGTTGGTAGACATAACGTTATCCCGTCCTGAAACCACATTTTTAGGTTCTGGTTGTCCGCGTTCTGTAATCGGACCGAAATGTAACAATGTTCTTCGAATATTCTGTTTTTCACATTTCTTTCAATATTTATTCCATTTACATAAGCATTTATTTTGTACTTTGCTTTAAAAAAGTTGGGGTACACTGATCAATCACATTTTCAATTTAATGCCACAAATAACGAAAAATGGTACAGAAAAGTTGGTACAGAAAACTGGTCGTACCCATGGTAAAAGTTGCATTGGATTAATTTTGTTACAGATGGTATCTTTGTCATAAATCTTTAAATGGATACTTGCCACTGCTTACGGTCCTTTCACATTACAAAAGCACGCCTATACAAATACATTGTAAACTTTACCGCCGCAAAAACGAAAATTTTAAGATGAAAAATTGTGATATTATTCTTATTTCTGCTCAAAATATGGATTACGGATTTACTATAAAGAATTGGGGTTCAAGGGCGCCAACATTATATAGGCGTGTTTTCGTGATGAAGATAGGGATAAACACAGTGCATGTTCCTCATGATCAGGAATGGATACAACTACCCAACACCTTCTATCATCAGAGACACCAATCGAAAGGAAAAGAAACACGATCATGAAATAGCTAAACCAAATGAACACGACACAAGCGACAAGCCGAAAAGGACAGTTACATTCCCAGAAAATGGCCAAACGGATATAAAAAAATATGAAATAAGCAATACGTTTCATTCTGAACAAATGATGTACATGTATCAGGCATTTACATCCCCAATACCGAAAACTGTACACTTTAAACAATTATATACCATGGTATTTTTGAAAGGCAATGTCGACAACACATGAAGATATCGTAGAAGAATAAAACACATAAACGCCGTTTACTTCAAATATTTTATTTAAACGTGTTTAATCATAAATGGCATAGGTCATTGGTATTATAAGGAATTCAATAACTTTTGGAAGGCATGTGATGTTTGTGTTCACGGAGATGATGCACTTATAAGTTAGGAGGCCTTCATGCGGACTGAACCAATACTTTTTCTAAATTTCGATGGAAATAAGGGTGAGGATTGTGGCCACGTAAAGTAAATTTATTTTTGTTATGGTTTGTCTTTGAGTGTGTGTATCGCTTGTATTATTTTGTTTTGGATAGCCAAATGACCAATCTGTGGGAAAGTCCTTTTGGCTTTCCGCTATTGATGTTTCTATAAGCGTCTAGTTGTTTCATGTCTGTGCTTCTTTCCCATTGGTGTCTCGAATTTGAGAATGAGGGTGATTGTATCGATTCCTGAACATTGCCTTCACTTAATTTTGTAGATTGTTTTGCAGACTTCAGATTTGTTTGTCTCAAAATGATACCTAGACTTCGAGCTACAAGCTTAAACATCTTCAGATTGCTTTTCAACAGAAAGGGACATCATAAAAAGTCTCTTTCATAACAGGATAATCGGAAACCAGCCACAAGGAATTCACACTTTCTATTATGACCATTGTGCAAACTTGTATGCTGTTCAGAAGTGGAAAAAACATTTCTTAGATGACAAGCAAGACGAAAAAATAAGTGTGTTATTTCTTAACAAATCACATACTAAAGCTCTAACATACTTAGATATTCTCCCAACCCTTTTGCCACTGTTAAAAGGAATCCTGCCATCACTATTGATTGTGTCATACACATTTATGTCCTTTTATAATGCTTTTGATGCAAGAAAATAACGTTTCATCGTCATACGTCAAAACGTCTACCAGTAAGGCAAAAAAACAGCCATTTATGACGCCACTCGTCACTTTCCCCTGCCCTGTGATTTGTTGCAGATTGAATCTCCGTACCTTTCCACTGCGCTGTGCTACATTTTGTGTACTTTGTGCAAATGGTTAAAACGAGCAGCGCAACGTTTATTAGACACATAAATAGAAATAAAAACTCACATTTCTGAAGCAACATTCATCATGAGGACATTCTAGAGAACAATTACTCATATAAGAGTCCTAGAATAACGTACCTTTAGTTTCACAATTGTTGCTGGTGTAGCCTAAAGTACATTCACACTTGTAGTTATCGCTGATACGCCGCTTCCCGCTATTGATATATATGGGGCTGCAGGTGCCTCCATTATGACAAGGTGATTCAGAACACGGATCTGAAAAAAAAATCCAGCGTCATCTAGAAAGCATGATAATAGAACGTTCACCATTACATTGAATTCCGTGCAATGATTACCCTTCGATATCCATTTGAGTAATATGGAATCACAAAAGGTCAACCCTACTTTCTTTGTATGGGCTCAAAAACAAAGATAGTTCAAAAGGGAATTCAATGATAAGGAATATCGAAACAATTGTCTGAATATGTTCTATAAAAGGGTTATCCTGTGGAAGCAAGGAATACATCACAGTACTGGAAAATATGAAGTGTACATGTTTTCTGGGCCAGACCAGCTAGTTTCAGCCAATTAGGCCTCACCAGTGACCCTCAAATATTCATAATTCAACAATGGAATCAATGATCCCAAAGGACAAGAAAATATAAACTACACTATGATGTAGGACAGGGAGACTTTTTACGACCGCCACACATTCCCAGACACCACCTTCCGTCTAAAGCACCTACTGAAAATACGAACGCACAGAAAACATAAATATTTTAGATGAAACAATACGAGCTGAATGCCCAAATAAAATCGATTTCAAACAATCACGGTTGGTAGACAAAACGTTATCCCGCCCTAAATAGACATTTTTAGGTTCTGGTGTCCGCGTACTGCAATCGGACCGAAATGTAACAATGTTTTTCAAATATTCTGTTTTTCACATTTTTTTTAATATCTATTCCATTTGCATAAACATTGATTTTGTACTTTGATTCAAAAGGTTGGGGTACACTGATGAATCACATTTGCAATTTAATGCCATAAATAAGGAAAATGGTACCGAAAAGTTGGCACAGAAAACTGGTCGTACCCATGGTGAAAGTTGCATTGGATTAAGTTTGTTACAGATGGTATCACTGTCATAAATCTTTAAATGGATACTTGCCACTTCTTACGGTCCTTTCAAGATAGAGATAAACACAGTGCATGTTCCGCATAAGATTAATCAAAATAGAAGTGAAGGCAATGATCAGGAATGGATACAACTACCTGGCACCTTCCATCAGAGACACCTAACACCTTCCATCAGAGACACCAATCGAAAGGAAAAGAAACGAGATCATGAAATAACTAAACCCTAATGAAAACAACACAAACGGCGAACCGAAAGGACAGTTACATTCCCAGAAAATGGCCAAACGGATAGAAAAAAAAATAAAATATGAAATAAGCAATACGTTTCATTATGTACAAATGATGTACATGTATCAGGCATTTACATCTCCAATACTGAAAAATGTACACTTCAAACAATTATATACCATTGTATTTTTGAAAAGCAATGTCGATAACACATGAGGATTCCGTAGAAGAATAAAACACGTAAACGCCGTTTACTTCAAATATGTTATCTAAACGTGTTTAATCATAAATGGCATAGGCCATTAGGAATATATTGAATACAATAACTTTGGCCAGCCATGCGATTTTTGTGTTCACGGAGATGTTGCACTTATGAGTTAGGAGGCCTTCAAACGGACTGTACCAATACTTTTTCTAAATTTCGATGGCAATAAGGGCGAGGATTGTAGCCACGTAAAATAGACTTAAGCCCTCGGTGTAATTCGGTTCACTGACCGTTCAAAGGTGGTTCTTCTGTCGCGGTTTATTTGTATTATGGTTTGTCTTTGCGTGTGTGTATCGCTTGTATTATTTTGTTTTGGATAGCCAAATGGCCAAGCTGTGGGAAAGTCCTTTTGGCTTTCCGCTATTGATGTTTCCATAATGGTCTAGTTGTTTCATGTCTGTGCTTCTTTCCCTTTGGTGTCTCGAATGGGAGCTGAGGGTGATTGTATCGAGTCCTAATCATTGCCTTCACTTAATTTTGTAGACTGTTTTGCAGATTTCAGATTAGTTTGTCTCAAAATGATACATAGACTTCGAGCTTCAAGCTTAAACATCTTCAGTTTGCTTTTCAACAGAAAGGGACATCATAAAAAGTAGAAGTAAAACAAAGATCAGGAATCGATACAATTAACTTACTCCATCCATCAAATAAAAATCAAAAATGAGTTCCGTTAAGAGCAATGAAAACATTCATAAGAAAGAAGATGGGTCATACTACGTAGTTTCGGCTAATAAAAAAAGTAGAAGTAAAACAAAGATCAGGAATTGATACAATTAACTTACTCCACCCATAAAAGACACCAAAGGGAAAGAAATACAAACATTAAGCGACCAGACCATAATGGAAACCTAAACAAAGGAAGGCCATAAGGACAGTTACTTTCCCACAAAATGGCCATATGGCCATCCGAAACCAAAAGACACAAGTGATACACACAGTAAGTAACAAACAACAGCATAAATAAATCGCCACAGAAGAGCCGCCTTGGAACGGTCAGTGGAAGATTTCCACTGGGGGGCTTAAATCGATTATACGTGGCCACAATCCTCGCCTCCTAACTCATCAGTGCAACATCTCCGTGAACACAAAAATCAAAGAACCACAGAGGTGAGACAACGGTGAGGACTCGACAGCAAGAAACCACTGAAATGCTGGAGCAAAAGAAAACCAACAGTTAGACTCCGATGAGCCCGACCAGAGACAGAGCATCAGGCACGCCTCATCAGTGACCCTGTAATGATCCGGTAAAGAAAGCCAGAGGAACATACTGCAATTTTGCGAATTTCGAATAGGCAGTCGATTCAAAGACTGACATAAATCAAAATGGGGTCCAAATAATTAAACACCTGTCTAGAATATGAGTCTAAACCAATAATTTATTTCTGATTTCTCAGAATATTCACGCTGATCTCAAAGGACCAAAAGTAAAATATAAACTGCACTATGGTCGATGTACGGGGAGACGTTTGACGGCCGCCACACGGCACAACACTAGCTGCAGTGAAGGCAAATAAAAATCAAAAATGAGTTCCTTTAAGAGCAATGAAAACATTCATAAGAAAGAAGATGGGTCATACTACGTAGTTTCGGCTAATAAAGCCTCATCAGTGACCCTGTAATGATCCGGTAAAGAAAGCCACAGGAACATACTGCAATTTTGCGAATTTTGAATAGGCAGTCGATTCAAAGACTGATATAAATCAAAATGGGGTCCAAAGAATTAAACACCTGTCTAGAATATGAGTCTAAACCAATAATTTATTTCTGATTTCTCAGAATATTCACGCAGATCTCAAAGGACCAAAAGTAAAATATAAACTGCACTATGGTCGATGTACGGGGAGACGTTTTACGGCCGCCACACGGCACAACACCAGCTGCAGTGAAGGCAAATAAAAATCAAAAATGAGTTCCTTTAAGAGCAATGAAAACATTCATAAGAAAGAAGATGACACCAAAGGTAATGAAACACAGACATTAAGCGACCAGACCATAATGGAAACCTAAACAAAGGAAGGCCATAAGGACAGTTACTTTTCCCACAAAATGGCCATATTGCCATCCAAAATAAAAAGACACAAGTGATACACACAGTAAGTAACAAACAACAACATAAATAAATCGCCACAAAAGAACCGCCTTGGAAGTCTCTATCATAACAGAATAATCGAAAACCAGCCACAAGGAATTTACACATTTTCTAACATGACCATTGTGCAAACTTGTATGCTGTCCAGAAGTGGAAAAACAATTATTACATTACATGCAGGACGAAAAAAAACAAGTGAGTTTTTTCTTAACAAATCACATACTTAAGCTCTAACATACTTAGATATTCTCCCAACCTTTTGCCACTGTTAAAAGGAATCCTGCCAACACCATTGATTGTATCATGCACATTTATATCCTTTCATAATGCTTTTGATGGAAGAAAATAACGTTTAATCGTCTTACGTCAAAACGCCTACTAGTATTGCAAAAAAAAAACAGCCATTTATGATGTCACTCGTCACTTTCCTCTGCCCTGTGATTTGTTGCAGATTTAATCACCGTACCTTTCCACTGCGCTTTGCTACATTTTGTGTACTTTGTGTAAAAGGTTAAAACGAGCAGCGCAACTTTTATTAGACACATAAATAGAAATAAAAACTCACATTTCTGAAGCAACATTCACAAAGAGGACATTCTATAGAACAATTACTCATATAAGAGTCCTAGAATAACGTACCTTTAGTTTCACAATTGTTGCCGGTGTAGCCTGAAGTGCATTCACACTTGTAGTTATCGCTGATACGCCGCTTCCCGCTATTGATATATATGGGACTGCAGGTGCCTCCATTATGACAAGGTGATTAAGAACACGGATCTGAAAAAAATCCAGCGTCCTATCATTGCCTTCACTTCTGCTTTATAATGTTGTTTGTTTTAATTACGCAGGTATTTGTCGACAAATAAAAGAGAACAGCAAATTATGTGTGTAATATAAAAAGGTAATAATGCACGACGTTTTGACATTTAAACTCGTCATCTAGAAAACATGATAATAGAACGTATTCACCATTAGATTGAATTCCGTGCAATGATTACCCTTCTATATCCATTTGAGTAATATGGAATTTCCAAAGGTCAACCCTCCTTTCTTTGTATGGCTCAAAAACAAAGATAGTGAAAAAAGGGAATTCAATGATCAGGAATATCGAAACAATTGCCTGAATATGTTTTATAAAAGGGTTATCCTGTGGAAGCAAGGAATACATCACAGAACTGTAAAAAATGAGGTGTACATGATTTCTGGGCCAGACCAGCTAGTTTCAGCCAATTAGGCCTCATAAATGACCCTCAAATATTCAAAATTCAACAATGGAATCAATGATCCCAAAGGACAAGAAAATATTAACTACTCTATGATGTAGGGCAGGGAGACTTTTTACGGCCGCCACACATTCCCAGACACCACCTTCCGTCTAAAGCACCTATTTAAAATACGAACGCACAGAAATCAACAATATTTTAGATGAAACAATACAAGCTGAATGCCCAAATCAAATCGATTTCAAACAATCACGGTTGGTAGACATAACGTTATCCCGTCCTGTAAAGACATTTATAGGTTCTGGTTGTCCGCGTACAGCAATCGGACCGAAATATAACAATGTTTTTCAAATATTCGGTTTTTCACATTTTTTCAATGTTTATTCCATTTGCATAAACATTTTTTTTTCTACTTTGCTTCAAAAAGTTGGGGTACACTGATGAATCACATTTGCAATTTAATGCCATAATTATGGAAAGTGTTACAGAAAAGTTGGCACAGAATACTGGGCGTACCCATGGTGAAAGTTGCATTGGATTAAGTTACAGATGGTATCACTGTCATAAATCTTTAAATGGATACTTGCACTTCTTACGGTCCTTTCAAGATAGGAATAAACACAGTGCATGTTCCGCATAAGATGAATCAAAATAGAAGTGAAGGCAATGATCAGGAATGGATACAACTACCTGGCACCTTCCATCAGAGACACCAATCGAAGGGAAAACAAACACGATCATGAAATAACTAAACCCTAATGAAAACAACACAAGCGGCAAGCCGAAAGGACAGTTACATTCCCAGAAAATGGCCAAACGAATTAAAAAATAAAATATGAAATAAGCAATACGTTTCATTTCTGTACAAAAGATGTACATGTATCAGGCATTTGCATCTCAAATACTGAAAAATGTACACTTCAAACAATTATATACCATGGTATTTTTGAAAAGCAATGTCGACAACACATGAGAATATCGTAGAAGAATAAAACACGCAAACGCCGTTTACTTCAAATATGTTATCTAAACGTGTTTAATCATAAATGGCATAGGCCATAAGTAATATAAGAAATACAATAACTTTGGCCAGCCATGTGATTTTTGTGTTCACGGAGATGTTGCACTTATGAGTTAGGAGGCCTTCAAACGGACTGTACCAATACTTTTTCTAAATTTCGATGGCAATAAGGGCGAGGATTGTAGCCACGTAAAATAGATTTAAGCCCTCGGTGTTATTCTTATCATTGACCGTTCAAAGGCAGTTCTTCTGTCGCGGTTTATTTGTATTATGGGTTGTCTTTGCGTGTGTGTATCGCTTGTATTATTTAGTTTTGGATAGCCAAAATGGCCAAGCTGTGGGAAAGTCCTTTTGGCTTTCCGCTATTGATGTTTCCATAAGGGTCTACTTGTTTCATGTCTGTGCTTCTTTCCCTTTGGCGTCTCGAATGGGAGCTGAGGGTGATTGAATCGATTCCTAATCATTGCCTTCACTTAATTTTGTAGATTGTTTTGCAGATTTCAGATTAGTTTGTCTCAAAATGATATCTAGATTGCGAGCTACAAATTTAAACATCTTCAGTTTGCTTTTCAACAGAAAGGGTCATCATTAAAAGTCTCTATCATAACAGAATAATCGAAAACCAGCCACAAGGATTTCACACATTTTCTAACATGACCATAGTGCAAACTTGTATGCTGTCCAGAAGTGGAAAAACAATCCTTACATTACATGCAGGGCGAAAAAAACAAGTGAATTATTTCTTAAAAAATCACATACTAAAGCTCTAACATACTTAGATATTCTCCCAACCTTTTGCCACTGTTAAAAGGAATCCTGCCAACACCTTTGATTGTATCATACACATTTATGTCCTTTTATAACGCTTTTGATGCAAGAAAATAACGTTTCATCGTCTTACGTCAAAACGCCTTCTAGTATTGCAAAAAAAAAACAGCCATTTATGACGTCACTCGTCAATTGCCTCTGCCCTGTGATTTGTTGCAGACTTAATCACCGTACCTTTCCACTGCCTATGCTACATTTTGTGTACTTTGTGTAAAAGGTTAAAACGAGCAGCGCAACGTTTATTAAACACATAAATAGAAATAAAAACTCACATTTCTGAAGCAACATTCATAAAGAGGACATTCTATAGAACAATTACTCATATAAGAGTCCTAGAATAACGTACCTTTAGTTTCACAATTGTTGCCGGTGTAGCCTGAAGTGCATTCACACTTGTAGTTATCGCTGATACGCCGCTTTCCGCTATTGATATATATGGGGCTGCAGGTGCCTCCATTATGACAAGGTGATTCAGAACACGGATCTGTAAAAAAATCCAGCGTCCTATCATTGCCTTCACTTCTGCTTTATAATGTTGTTTGTTTTAATTACGCAGGTATTTGTCGTCAAATAAAAGAGAACAGCAATTTATGTGCGTAATATAAAAAAGTAATAATGCACGACGTTTTGACATTTAAACTCGTCATCTAGAAAACATGATAATAGAACGTATTCACCATTAGATTGAATTCCGTGCAATGATTACCCTTCTATATCCATTTGAGTAATATGGAATTTCCAAAGGTCAACCCTCCTTTCTTTGTATGGCTCAAAAACAAAGATGGTGAAAAAAGGGAATTCAGTGATCAGGAATATCGAAACAATTGCCTGAATATGTTCTATAAAAGGGTTATCCTGTGGAAGCAAGGAATACATCACAGAACTGTAAAAAATGAGGTGTACATGATTTCTGGGCCAGACCAGCTAGTTTCAGCCAATTTGGCCTCATAAATGACCCTCGAATATTCAAAATTCAACAATGGAATCAATGATCCCAAAGGACAAGAAAATATTAGCTACTCTATGATGTAGGGCAGGGAGACTTTTTACGGCCGCCACACATTCCCAGACACCACCTTCCGTCTAAAGCACCTATTTAAAATACGAACGCACAGAAAACAACAATATTTCAGATGAAACAATACAAGCTGAATGCCCAAATCAAATCGATTCCAAACAATCACGGTTGGTAAACATAACGTTATCCCGTCCTGTAAAGACATTTCTAGGTTCTGGTTGTCCGCGTACAGTAATCGGACCGAAATATAACAATGTTTTTCAAATATTCGGTTTTTCACATTTTTCAATGTTTATTCCATTTGCATAAAAACATTTTTTTCTACTTTGCTTCAAAAAGTTGGGGTACACTGATGAATCACATTTGCAATTTAATGCCATAATTAAGGAAAGTGTTACAGAAAAGTTGGCACAGAATACTGGGCGTACCCATGGTGAAAGTTGCATTGGATTAAGTTACAGATGGTATCACTGTCATAAATCTTTAAATGGATACTTGCCACTTCTTACGGTCCTTTCAAGATAGGAATAAACACAGTGCATGTTCCGCATAAGATGAATCAAAATAGAAGTGAAGGCAATGATCAGGAATGGATACAACTACCTGGCACCTTCCATCAGAGACACCAATCGAAGGAAAAAGAAACACGATCATGAAATAACTAAACCCTAATGAAAACAACACAAGCGGCAAGCCGAAAGGACAGTTACATTCCCAGAAAATGGCCAAACGAATTAAAAAATAAAATATGAAATAAGCAATACGTTTCATTTCTGTACAAAAGATGTACATGTATCAGGCATTTGCATCTCAAATACTGAAAAATGTACACTTCAAACAATTATATACCATGGTATTTTTGAAAAGCAATGTCGACAACACATGAGAATATCGTAGAAGAATAAAACACGCAAACGCCGTTTACTTCAAATATGTTATCTAAACGTGTTTAATCATAAATGGCATAGGCCATAAGTAATATAAGAAATACAATAACTTTGGCCAGCCATGTGATTTTTGTGTTCACGGAGATGTTGCACTTATGAGTTAGGAGGCCTTCAAACGGACTGTACCAATACTTTTTCTAAATTTCGATGGCAATAAGGGCGAGGATTGTAGCCACGTAAACTAGATTTAAGCCCTCGGTGTAATTCGTATCATTGACCGTTCAAAGACAGTTCTTCTGTCGCGGTTTATTTGTATTATGTGTTGTCTTTGCGTGTGTGTATCGCTTGTATTATTTAGTTTTGGATAGCCAAAATGGCCAAGCTGTGGGAAAGTCCTTTTGGCTTTCCGCTATTGATGTTTCCTTAAGGGTCTACTTGTTTCATGTATGTGCTTCTTTCCCTTTGGCGTCTCGAATGGGAGCTGAGGGTGATTGTATCGATTGCTAATCATTGCCTTCACTTAATTTTGTAGATTGTTTTGCAGATTTCAGATTAGTTTGTCTCAAAATGATATCTAGATTGCGAGCTACAAGCTTAAACATCTTCGGTTTGCTTTTCAACAGAAAGTGTCATCATAAAAAGTCTCTATCATAACAGAATAATCGAAAACCAGCCACAAGGAATTCACACATTTTCTAACATGACCATAGTGCAAACTTGTATGCTGTCCAGAAGTGGAAAAACAATCCTTACATTACATGCAGGGCGAAAAAAACAAGTGAATTATTTCTTAACAAATCACATACTAAAGCTCTAACATACTTAGATATTCTCCCAACCTTTTGCCACTGTTAAAAGGAATCCTGCCAACACCTTTGATTGTATCATACACATTTATGTCCTTTTATAACGCTTTTGATGCAAGAAAATAACGTTTCATCGTCTTACGTCAAAACGCCTTCTAGTATTGCAAAAAAAAAAACAGCCATTTATGACGTCACTCGTCAATTTCCTCTGCCCTGTGATTTGTTGCAGACTTAATCATAATACCTTTCCACTGCGCTTTGCTACATTTTGTGTACTTTGTGTAAAAGGTTAAAACGAGCAGCGAAACGTTTATTAGACACATAAATAGAAATAAAAACTCACGTTTCTGAAGCAACATTCATAAAGAGGACATTCTAGAGAACAATTACTCATATAAGAGTCCTAGAATAACGTAACTTTAGTTTCACAATTGTTGCCGGTATAGCCTGAAGTGCATTCACACTTGTAGTTATCGCTGATACGCCGCTTCCAGCTATTGATATATATGGGGCTGCAGGTGCCTCCATTATGACAAGGTGATTCAAAACACGGATCTGGAAAAAAAAAGCGTCCAATCATTGCCTTCACTTCTACTTTATAATGCTGTTTGCTTTAATTAAGCAGGTATTTGTCACCAAATGAAAGAGAAACGCAATTTATGTGTGTTATATAATAAGGTAATAATGCACGACGTTTTGACATTTAAACCCGTCATCTAGAAAACATGATGATAGAACGTATTCACCATCACATTAAATTCCGTGCAATGATTAGCCTTCTATATCCATTTGAGTAATATGGAATTTCCAAAGGTCAACCCTCCTTTCTTTGTATGGGCTCAAAAACAAAGATAGTGAAAAAAAAAGGAATCCAATGATCAGAAATATCGAAACAATTGCCTGAATATGTTCTATAAAAGGGTTATCCTTTGGAAGCAAGGAATAAATCACAGAACTGTAAAGTATGAAGTGTACATGTTTTCTGGGCCAGACTAGCTAGTATCAACCAATTAGGCCTCATCAGTGACCCTCAAATACTCAAAATTCAACAATGGAATCAATGATCCCAAAGGACAAGAAAATATAAACTACACTATGATGTAGGGCAGGGAGACTTTTTACGGCCGCCGCACATTTCCAGACACCACTTTCCGTCTAAAGCACTTACTGAAAATAAGAACGCACAGAAAACAACAATACTTTAGATGAAACAATACAAGCTGAATGCCCAAATCAAATCTATTTCAAACAATCGCGGTTGGTAGACATAACGCTATCCCGTCCTGAAAAGACATTTCTAGGTTCTAGTTGTCCGCGTACTGTAATCGGACCGAAATGTAACAATGTTTTTCAAATATTCTGTTTTTCATATTTTTTTCAATATTTATTCCATTTGCATAAACATTTTTTTTTCTACTTTGCTTCAAAAAGTTGGGGTACACTGATGAATCACATTTGCAATTTAATGCCATAAATAAGGAAAATGGTACAGAAAAGTTGGCATAGAAAACTGTTTGTACCCATGGTAAAAGTTGCATTGGATTTAGTTTGTTACAGATGGTATCACTGTCATAAATCTTTAAATGGATACTTGCCACTTCTTACGGTCTTTTCAAGATAGGGATAAACACAGTGCATGTTCCTCATAAGATGAATCAAAATAGAAGTGAAGGCAATGATCAGGAATGGATACAACTACCTAACACCTTCCATCAGAGGCACCAATCGAAAGGAAAAGAAACACGATCATGAAATAACTAAACCCTAATGAAAACAACACAAGTGGCGTAAGGATAGTTTCATTCCCAGAAAATGGGCAAACGGATATAAAAAAATAAAATATGAAATAAGCAATACGTTTCATTCTGTACAAATGATGTACATGTATCAGGCATTTGCATCTCCAATTCTGAAAAATGTACACTTCAAACAATTATATACCATGCTATTTTTGAAAAGCAATGTCGACAACACACGAAGATATCGTAGAATAATAATAAAACACGTAAACGCCGTTTACTTCAAATATGTTATCTAAACGTGTTTAATCATAAAGGGCATAGGCCATTAGTAATATAAGGAATACAATAACTTTGGCCAGCAATGTGATTTTTGTGTTCACGGAGATGTTGCACTTATGAGTTAGGAGGCCTTCAAGCGGACTGTACCAATACTTTTTCTAAATTTCGATCATGGAAATAAGGGCGAGTATTGTGGCCACGTAAATAGGCTTAAGCCCTTGGTGTAATTCGTTTCACTGACCGTTCCAAGGCGGTTCTTCTGTCGCGGTTTATTTGTATAATGGTTTGTCTTTGCGTGTGTGTATCGCTTGTATTATTTTGTTTTGGATAGCCAAATGGCCAAGCTGTTGGAAAGTCCTTTTGGTTTTCCGCTATTGATGTTTCCTTAAGGGTCTACTTGTTTCATGTATGTGCTTCTTTCCCTTTGGTGTCTCGAATGGGAGCTGAGGGTGATTGTATCGATTCCTAAACATTGCCTTCACTTAATTTTGTAGATTGTTTTTTTGTAGATTTTTTTGCAGATTTCAGATTAGTTTGTCTCAAAATGATACATAGATTGCGAGCTACAAGCTTAAACATCTTCAGTTTGCTTTTCAACAGAAAGGGACATCATAAAAAGTCTCTATCATAACAGAATAATCGAAAACCAGCCACAAGGAATTAACACATTTTCTAACATGACCATAGTGCAAACTTGTATGCTGTCCAGAAGTGGAAAAACAATTCTAACATTACACGCAGGACGAAAACAACAAGTGAGTTATTTCTTAACAAATCACATACTAAAGCTCTAACATACTTAGATATTCTCCCAACCTTTTGCTACTGTTAAAAGGAATCCTGCAAACACCATTGATTGTATCATGCACATTTATGTCCTTTTATAATGCTTTTGATGCAAGAAAAAAACGTTTAATCGTCTTACGTCAAAACGTCTACTAGTAAGGCAAAAAACAGCCATTTATGACGTCACTCGTCACTTTCCTCTGCCCTGTGATTTGTTGCAGATTTAATCACCGTACCTTTCCACTGCGCTTTGCTACATTTTGTGTACTTTGTGTAAAAGGTTGAAACGAGCAGCGCAACGTTTATTAGACACATAAATAGAAATAAAAACTAACATTTCTGAAACAACATTCATAAAGAGGACATTCTAGAGAACAATTACTCATATAAGAGTCCAAGAATAACGTACCTTTAGTTTCACAATTGTTGCCGGTGTAGCCTGAAGTGCATTCACACTTGTAGTTATCGATGATACGCCGCTTTCCGCTATTGATATATATGGGGCTGCAGGTGCCTCCATTATGACAAGGTGATTCAGAACATGGATCTGAAAAAAAAATCCAAAGTCCTATCATTGCCTTCACTTCTGCTTTATAATGTTGTTTGTTTTAATTAAGCAGGTATTTGTCGACAAATAAAAGAGAAACGCAATTTATGTGTGTTATATAAAAAGGTAATAATGCACGACGTTTTGACATTTAAACCCGTTATCTAGAAAACATGATAATAGAACGTATTCACCATTACATTGAATTCCGAGCAATGATTACCCTTCTATATCCATTTGAGTAATATGGCATTTCCAAAGGTCAACCATCCTTTCTTTGTATGGGCTCAAAAACAGAGACAGTGAAAAAGGGGAATTCAATGATCAGGAATATCGAAACAATTAACTGAAACTTTCCGTCTAAAGCACCTACTGAAAATACGAATGCACAGAAAACAACAATGTTTTATAAATAATATGAGCTGAATGCCAAAATAACAATATCGATTTCAAACAATCACGGTTGGTTGAAATAACGTTATCCCGTCCTTCAAAGATATTTCTATGTTCTGGTTGTCCGCGTACTGTAGCCAAAATGAAATGTTACAATGTTCTTCAAATATTCTGTTTTTTTCACATTTTCGTTCAATATTTATTCTATTTACATAAGCATTTATTTTGTACTTTGCTTCAAAATGTGGGGGAGGGGGACACTGAAAGCAGAAAGGACAGTTACACTCCCAGAAAGTGGCCAAACGGATATAAAAAAAAAAATATGAAATAAGCAATACGTTTCATTCTGTACAAATGATGTACATGTATCAGGCATTTGCATCGCCAATACCGAAAAATGTACACTTCAAACAATTATATACCATGGTATTTTTGAAAAGCAATGTCGACAACACATGAAGGTATCGTAGCACCTACTGAAAATACGAACGCATAGTAAACAAGAATATCTTATATGAACCAATACGAGCTGAATGCCAAAATCACATCGATTTCAAACAATCACGGTTGGTAGGCATAACGTTATCCCGTCCTGAAACGACATTTCTAGGTTCTGGTTGTCCGCGTAATGTAATTGAACCGAAATGTAACAATGTTCTTCAAATAGTCTGTTTTTCACAATTATTTTCAATATTTATTTCATTTACATACACATTTATTTTGTACTTTGCTTCAAAAAGTTGGGGTAAACTGATGAATCACATTTGCAATTTAATGCCATAAATAAGGAAAATGGTACAGAAAAGTTGGCACAGAAAACTGGTCGTACCCATGGTAAAAGTTGCTTTGGATTAAGTTTGTTACAGATGGTATCTTTGTCCTAACTCTTTAAATGGATACTTGCCACTTCTTACGGTCCTTTCAAGATAGGGATAAACACAGTGCAGTATTTTGCCCAAACTTAATCCCAAACAACTCGTATACAATACCAATATATTCACAATTTGAAGAAAATCAGTGAAAAAATGTTCCAGTTATTGATCGGAAACGCCAAAAAAATCTTTCTTTTTTTTTTGGACTAAAAAGGGCCGTTAAGTAAAAATCAAGGCAATGATCAGGAATCGATATAATTAACTCACAGCTCCCATCAGAGACACCAAAGGGAAAGAAGCACAAACATGAAACAACCAGACCCTATTGGGAACATCAATATCGGAACGCCAAAAGGACAGTTACTTTCCCACAAAGTGGTCAATTGGCTATCCAAAAGAAAATAATACAAACGATACAGACACTCAAAGACAAGTCATAACAAAAATGAACTACGAAAGAAGAACCGCCTTGGAACGGTCAGTGAAACGAATCCCACTGGGGGTGGTTAAATCGATATTACGTTGCCACAATCCTCGCCCATACTTCCGTCGCGATTAAGACAAATGATTTGTTTAGTCCACATGAAGGCCTCCTAACTCATCAGTGCCACATCTCCATGAACACAAAAATCAAACACCACAGAGATGAAAAAACGGTGGGGACTCGACAGCAAGAAACCACTGAAATGCTGGAGCAAAAGTAGACGCACAGTTAGACTCCGATGGGCGCTACCAGAGACAGAGCATCAGGCACCAACCAACGTTACATAAGATTAGATACTCTCTAATCCTCAGTAAGCCTTCACGTTGGAGTCGTCATAGAATCTGAGCGTGCAGTTAAATATGGAAGCATGGTTGCCAACCGTGATAGGGTTAACTACCATGCATGCAGTACAGGCTTTTTTTGTCTCGGCGAACAAGCGAGAAATTTCTCCGAGAAGAAAAAATCGTGTTTCAAAGCGGTTAATGTCACCGCGAAATGCACCGAAATTTCTCCGCGAAAATCGCTTTTTCTCGGAGAAAGATTATAAGTACAGGTGAAGACGTTCACGGTGTCTCTCCGCGAAATCTGCCAATACCTACATGTCCATATGCATGAATTTTTCATGCATTCAAATTTTGCAAACTAAGTTTGAAGCATATGACGGAATGCATGCTCTTTGTACAAAGAGCAACAACTCTAGCGGTTGTAAAGTATGATTTTGATCCGGTTGGAATCATAATAATTTGCATCGTTTGCAGTTTACAACGCAGTATGAACATGATGAATGGTTTCTGTGTTCCTTTTTACTGTTGTATCAACGCCTCATAAATTGAAAAATGTTGATTTTCTATCGGTTCACCATGTTGGGATTACTATATTTTTTTCTCAAGTAAAGATTTAGAAAAAATCAAACTCAATGTATATAATAACGGAGATCCTGCTTGCACATGTATGTGTGGGCACTGATCTCACTCTTCACTTTGGTTGATCTTTTTCTTGCACTGCGAGAAATTAAACAGCACTGATGCTTACACTTACGCTTACATGTGAGATCTAATGATTAAGAGTAGGCCAAGGAGGCCCGCTTGTGTTGTTTCTTTCCTTACAATTCAGCTTTGCTCACACATGTACATTAATATGGGGAAATTGCGGGGCAAGCACTCCATGGCTGCATATAAAAAATATAAGTGAAGGCAATGAACAGGATCATATAAGTCTGATCTCTAACTTGGAGCAGAACAACAAAATTATCCAGATCATCAGCGAAGTTTGTATAGACATGAAACCTGGGTATCTTGTTAAGTCTACTGAACACCCCGAAGGTAATTGGCCCCAGTGTCCTAATGGGTAAGAGCGGGGATTCTTAATAATCAGGTCATTAGGTCACTCCGTAGAGGTTTGCGCCTCGTTCGGGCCACATGTGAGACGCCAAGGTCTGCAACGGAAAGTGGTATTACTCCGGTTTTAGCTCAACTACTGCGAGCGGGCAGGATTAGCAGTCCGCTCGAAATAAGTGAAATTATCTTGATAGTGCCGTAAATCAACTAAACACCCCGAGGATAAAGGGCATCCTTGTACTAATGGGAAAAAGCGCCGACACTTAATCATTAGCACTCTAACCGCTGTTGGTCGCACCTCGAGCTGAGTGCGGTCGGCTCGAAATAAAAGAATTCGTCCTGACTGTGACGGGTCGTTAATCCACTATACATCCCGAAGATAACGGGCCTCCGTGTTTTAATGGGTAAGAACGTTGACACTTAATCATTAGCCTCTAATCGCAGTATGCACCTGAAACACGTTCTCCGGTTTTAGACCACCTCTTATCAGATTGTAATTAGAGAAATAATCTTGAAAGAACCGTAAAATCAAATCACCAATCAAACCGAGGTACAAGACGAGGATGATGGAAGATGGAGTGCAAAGAGAGCATCATCAAGAAATGGACGTTGTTTCATGGCTCTCTTGGGGCAGCTTGGCAGACAGATGGAGAGATGTTATTGCAAAGTAGTGTATCGTGCCCCAATAGCCTCCAAGATTAAGAAACTGAGATGAGACAACAAACAACACTCCTGAATCAATATTGCTAGCCTAGGAGTACCGCTAGTTAGTCCTTCTACTGGGGTTCGGGCCTCACTCAAGTTGTTTGATCTGAGGCTTAACATCAACACTATTTATGTCATATTAACGGCGTTGCTTCAAATACCGTGAGTTTTACCCGACATTGAAATGAAATGACATCTCAAGCGCTGCGGTCAAACGAAACAACAGGGTTTATATGCACGGGCACCACTGTGTCTGGGCAGGATTACTTTCAAACATAATGTTTCCCCCCGTAAACCCCAGGTTCGCTATACAAAGTTTAGGTTTAATGGAGTGAAAAGAATAAAGGTGTTTTTGTAATGCGGAGCAATCTGATCGGGGTCCACACTGTTTGCAACATTGACTTTTAAGGTAAGAAGCAGACGACAAAGCTCGGCCCCGCCCATCGGGGCTTGATGAAATAGATTAGGCTGGATGATGCTTCCGCGCAAAAGTAATAACCGACTGTTTGGACAGTCTGTAATCATAAATAATTGAGGCGAATCTGAGCTTTTGATTTGTTTTTGTTTGATTTGAGGTTTAACGTCCCCGTCAACAATGTAAAGGAGACGTTGCTTCCAATTTTGTGGGACTTTTACCCGACATTTAGATGAAATGAAATCTCAAGCCCTGTCACCCAATGAAATGAATAGGGTATATAAGCATGGATAGGCCGTATCGCACCGCTTTGCCTAGGCAGGTTTATAAATTGTAAATTGTCCTTTTTTGGACGGCGGTGTTCCTCGTGCGACATCGTACGGGTTTATATTTCGCAGTTAATTCGATTCGCTAGAGTGTCTAGTCATGTATCCGACTTCAACACTCGTAATATTAGTCATGTATCCGACTTCAACACTCGTAATAAATTATTAACCGCTAAACTTCTTAATCAGGGGAATCGGTATCATAAACTACGTAAATCCTTTTCTAACTTTAGTAGACGTCATTCTGATTTGGTTTCAAAATTAAATGTTGGACTTAAAACACTTCTGCAACATGGCCTATCGGAACCCGAATTCTATGGTGACTTAGTATATTAATTTAGAAAAAAACATGCCTGTAATGACTCTAGTACCCAATTTGGTAAAATCGTTCGTCGATATATAAAGATTGGGTACAACATAAATGTTATAAAACAGACTGCATGCATGGTGGTTAACCCAATTACGGTTGGCAACTTTGCTTCCCTCTTTGATTGCACACCGGTGGGTCGGGCTTAAGATTATATGACGGTTCCAGCGTAAAAAACATAAATGGCATTTTATTTTATTTTAGAATTCTTTATGGTGGTTGGCGCCTGATGCTCCGTCTATTGTCGGGCCCCTTGGAGTCTAACTGTTGGTTTTCTTTTGCTACAGCAATTCTGTTGTTGTATGTTTTCGAGTCCTCAACCTTGTTTCATCTTAGTTTTTTATTTGTATGTTCTCGGAGATGTTACACTGATGGGTTAGGAAGCCTTCATGCGGACAAAACAAAATTAGTGTATACCGCGACAGAGATAAGGGCGAGGATTATGGCCATGTAAAATCGATTTAAGCCCCCCAGTCGAATTCTTTCCACTGACCGTTCCAAGGCAGTTCTTCTGTGGCGGTTTGTTTATGTTGCTGTTTGTTACTTACTGTGTGTATCACTTGTGTCTTTTTATTTTGGATGGTCATTTGGCCATTTTGTGGGAAAGTAATTGTCCTTATGGCCTTCCTTTGTTTAGGTTTCCATTATGGTCTGGTCGCTTCATGTTTGTGTTTCTTTTCCTTTAGTGTCTTTGATGGATGGAGTAAGTTAATTGTATCGATTCCTGGTCTTTGTTTTACTTCTACTTTATATACTATATGCGGTTTACCAGTACTCGTGTGCGGGTCGGTTTCAGCAGCTCTGCGTGGACAAGAAAATATAATCTACACTATGATGTAGGGCAGGCAGACGTTTTACCGCCGCCACAGTTTCCCACATACCAGCTGTAGTGAAGTTAAATATGTTCTATAAAAGGTTTATCCTTTGGAAGCAAGGAATACACCACAGAAGTGAAAAATATGTAGTGCACATGTTTTCTGGGCCATACTAGCTAGTTTCGGCCAATAAGGTCTCATCAGTGACCCTCAGATATTTTCAAAATTCCACAATGGAATCAATGATCCCAAAGGACAAGAAAATATAATCTACACTATGATGTAGGACAGGGAGACGTTTTACCGCCGCCGCACTTTCCCACACACCAGCTGTAGTGAAGTTAAATATGTTCTATAAACGGGTTATCCTTTGGAAGCAAGGAACACACCACAGAAGTGAAAAATATGGAGTGTACATGTTTTCTGAGCCATACTAGCTAGTTTCGGCCAACTAAGCCTCATCAGTGACCCTCAGATATTTTCAAAATTCCACAATGAAATCAATGATCCCAAAGGACAAGAAAATATAATCTACACTATGATGTAGGGCATGGAGACGTTTTACCGCCGCCACACTTGGCATAGTGGTGCGTGTCGGACCGTCCCTACATATTTACCTTTAGGTTTGTTTGGGCGGCAGTGATTTCACCTCAATATCGGATAAAAGTCCTACGAAATTGGAAGCAACTTCTCAATAAAATGTCCTAAATAAGTTTGATGGGGGCGTAAAACCTTAATGAAAACAAACAAACAAATACAATGAAATGAACCGAAATAAAATATTAAGATATTAAGTTATGCGAACAAGATTATATCTTGTCCGCACAAGATATTTTCTTGTGCGCACAACTTATAAAAAAATAATGTCCCTCCTCGGGTTCCGTAAAGAACCAACAATCAATTTAATTTCCGTTTCAAAGATATAGGACTCACAGTATACTTTTTATTTCATCTGCTCATTTTTTCGTCATGTATTTTCGAATTATAAGATAACTGTCTAGGAACAATAATAATAATAATAGTACTAATAATAATAGTTAAAATCATAGAAATAATAATATTAATAATCGAGCGCTTAAAATCTATTTTTAAGACAAAGTTCGAACGCATTAATAACGAAGAAAAAATAAGTCAGACAAATTATGTCATAATTCACTGACACTAGTATTTGATACACTAAACAAGCAGTGAAACGAAGACCCCCTCTAAACCCTGCTTTATATGGCGGAAACTGGGGTTTACGGGGGATATACATTATCTGCCTTATTTTATCTCGAAAACATGCGAGATTGTGAGTACTCGTCCAGACCACCTTATTGGGGCTGTTCTAACACCACAGTCTATCTTAAAAGGAGAAATAAGAAAGATTTTGCGATTTTTACCTAATATTTGCCATTTCTGACACCATGTTAGACGCCACTATTTCGCATGGACATGCTTTCGGAATGTATGTCAAAGAGCTTATTAGAGGACGGCTAATTCGTGTAACATAATATAACAATTTCCGTGAGATACGGAAAATCTCGGACCGTCACGACAGAGAAATTGATTTATACCTTGGATAGAAATTAGTTAAAGAAAACAAAATCCCAGAACATAATACTATTAAAACCAAGATACAGTTTTTTTGCGTAAGAAACTGTTCGCACAGCAAAACTAACATGTTCTCGACTAAAAGAAAAAGGTATGAAACTGCTTTTGTTCCTCCTAAAAAATCCTCGTTATACTGTATATTTATGGCACTTGGTCCGTCCTTCTATACTTCCTTTTATCACATGACGTCGCATCTGAGCGTGTAATAACGCCATGTAATATTTTCGATAATCCACTAGTGGATTAAATATGCAAATTAGCTAGATACGTCCCGTAACGTTACATATACGACGTCCTTAACGACGTCGCGTTTACTCATGGCAGAATATTGATATTTTTGTAAACAATCGTGAATAAAATGCGTTTTAGATGTCATATGATAAATAGAATCTTGCATTCGTGCATATGTATTATTGAATTTATTAAACTCGTTGAAGAAAAGGAATAAAATGCTCGGCAAGCCTCGCATTTTATCCCTTTTCATCAACTCGTTTAATAAATTCAATAATACATGAGCACTCATGTAAGATCCTCTATAAAACAGATGAAGCCGTAAAACGGAATTTGCGACCATAAAACCAACGATTTACCTTCCCAAATGATAATTTTAAATACGGTTATCCCCATTCTAATGCACATATAGAGGATCTTACATGAGTGCTCATGTATTATTGAAATTATTAAACGAGTTGAGGTTAAGGGATAAAATGCGAGGCTTTGCCGAGCATTCTATCCCGTTTCTTCAACGAGTTTAGTAAATTGTTAATAAAGAGGATCTTACATGAGTGTTCATGTATTATTGAATTTATTAAACGAGTTGAGAAAAATGGATAAAATGCGAGGCTTTGCCGAGCATTTTATCCCTTTTTCTCAACGAGTTTAATAAATTCAATAATACATGAGCACGAATGCAAGATTCTATTTATCATATGACATTTAAAACGCAA
This sequence comes from Lucinisca nassula, assembly GCA_963580285.1. Classification (NCBI taxonomy): domain Eukaryota; kingdom Metazoa; phylum Mollusca; class Bivalvia; order Lucinida; family Lucinidae; genus Lucinisca; species Lucinisca nassula. Next base: position 22,672,751 of record OY757023.1, read on the forward strand.
TTTATTCACGATTGTTTACAAAAATGTCAAAATTCCGCCATTAGTAAACGTGACGTCGTTAAGGACGTCGTACATGTAACGTTACGGGGCGTATCTAACTAATTTGCATCTTTAATCCACTAGTGGATTATCGAAAATATTACATGGCGTTATTACACTCCCAGACGCGACGTCATATGATACATTTGATTCTTTTTGTTTAAAAAAACATCTGTTTGCTCAAAACGGCAAGCGCAGTGAGTTGCGTACAACCAAACACCTACCAAAGAAAAATGACATTCTAGGATAACACCAGGTTTCCGTCAGTATACCGTAGAATAAAATTGTCGCAAATTATTAGACGTTGCTTTACATACATGTACGCAGTTGCATTAGAATAAGCAAGGAAGCGCTCTGAAAGGGGGAGTTCCAGCCTATAGTAAATTTCCATAGGGTTCTGCCCACGCACAGATTTCCATGATATTGTGCATAATTAATGCCTGGTAAATGACTGTTCATAATTTAGCTATTTCACAGTCATACCTGTTTTCATTATAAATCTACAATGTTTTGTTTATTTCCACATCCGAAAATAGGGGTACCCTCAAACAAGTGTATATATGCATAACAGCTTCTTACAATTTGGAGTTATCATGTTCTCAGGCCTTGCTGTAGTCATTTGTGATTATTTTGTATCACATTTGCTATTGTTCAGTTGAAGTTCCTTAGACCATGATCAATTTTATATGGTGCAGACCCCAGATTTCACAACCATAAAATCTTTTGGAGTATTTTTGACTTTTGATTTCACATTGTTGCAGTTCTTGTCACCCCATCATTTTAATATGAAAATTGCCCATATATGTGTAGAACATTTTATCAAACTTTCTTGAAAATCTGAGACCGGTAACATACTGCATATGAACATTGAATAGTACTGGTCAGATTTTTTATTTTTTTTTCAAACCATTTGTAGATATGATAACATTTTCAGTCTAGAAATTGCTCACCACTATATATATATATACACAAGAATATATGTATGTTTAAACCTTGATTGTATAGTATGGGCTCATTTAATCAGCATTTGTATCAGTTATGGTACCCTGGGGAATACCAAAAAAACACAATTAATTTTGAGTGTTCATTAACAATTCAATTGGATTTTAATAAAACATATATTTCATTTCTTAACAGGCGTTTTTGCATTTAAAGCAATCCTGAAGCCTGGCGAGGCTAATTATGACAAAGATTGTTGAAATGGCAAGTAAAATGGATGGTCTTGTAAACCAGACAATTTCGCTTGACTCTCTGAACTGATGCAGTCTACTTAAAAAAGGTTGAAAAGTCTGATTGTCATACCTGAATGGCACAGCTTGCTTGAATGGCCAAGAGTAATGACGTTTTATTATGGTTGAGCCAGGTGTGTCATAATAACACAGACAATATTTTCTGATCTTTTCGCTCACTGTATACACAGATTACTGTAGACAAAATGGGAACACAATTGTGATGGCTCTTTTGTCACTCTAACAATGCCCCCGCAACTAAAGCACAAACAAATGTTGTCTGCTGTGCAAATCAGTGTCAGAAAGTTATATCCTTAAATATGATCTATTTATATTCTTAAATATGATCTAGAAAACAACCAGTTATTTTTTTAGAAACATGAATTAGTATAAGTGAGAAGACTATTCAGTTCAGCTTTTGAACAATTTCAGAGGAAGAAAAGAGCAAACGATATATTTGGTATCAGTATTATAGAAAAATATAAAGCTAACTGCAGATTTTGGTTCAGAATGTGTTAATAATACAGCTAACAGCTGATTTACGCCATTTTCAAAAACTGATGAATACAGAGCTAGAAAACTTAATATAGATGAGAAGTACTACATACAGATGACTAAAAATGCGAATGGTATTTCAACATCTAAATATAATATCAGCTATCACATGCATAAGTTACAGCAACTTGCCTTCCATCTATTTCATTTAGGGAAGTGTATATCAAATGCCAATTTTACAACTAGTTACAGTGTGACTAGCTCTGCATTTATTTTGAAGACTATGGCATTGTAGCTTACACTTTTGCAGATGTTATAATGAACCTAGAAAAAAGCAGAAAATGGTTTTCATGATCTCACTAAACCTTTGGTGGGGGAGCCGAGTGTGAGTCTCTTTGAACAAGTGATGTAAGAAAAAATTACCAACACATGGACCGATCAATCATTAGTTGGTTGATTGATTTGAGGTTTAACGTCCCCGTTAACATTGTATAGGTCATTTTGGAGATGTTGCTTTCAATTTGTGGGACTTTTACCCGATATTTAGATGAAACGACATCTCAAGCCCTGTCGCCCAATGAAACCAATAGGGTTTATAAGCATGGACGGACCGAGTTACACCGCTTCGCCTGGGCGGGCTTAGATCGTCTAAGCGGTTTACCAGTGCTCGTGTGCAGTCGGTTTCAGCTCTGCGTAAAAGCATCACCTATTTCTTCAAGCCCCGATGGACGTTGGGCCTAATCAATCATTAGAACAAATCGAAAAATCAGTCTGTCCCTTCACAGTTGGAAATTTATTGGCTGCTGTTTTATTTTAAAGAAGTAAAAATGACAACAGCAAAACTAATTAAAGAAATAAATAGGAATATGAAAGTAATTTATTAAGCAGATTCAATACGTCATTGCGTATTACTGACATCAAGTGTCTTTGTATTGCTGGGTTCAAAATATACAGAACGACCAAATAAAACACCTTGTCTTATTCCTATTGTTCCATAATGTAATTGTTTGAGGATTATCATTTTTGCATTACTGTCATCACTAACATTCATCATGAACAGTGCATGAATGAATTTTATTTTCTTTCTCTATAAAATGTTTGGATTGAACTTGTATACTTTGCTAATGTATATTCTCATTTACGAGGGGGGGGGGGGGTAGTGTGTGTGTGGAGTTTTTATTATATAAATGCCATTGCTAAGCTTTCTATGATAAGGTGGCACTAAATGGTCATTTAAAACACAATAAAAATACACTTTAAGAAAATCTTGCCCCCTTATATTGCAACTGATTTTAGCATAAAAATAGACCTGAACTCATATCTAGCAATCAAAAACATTGTTACCGGTTTCTGACTTTTTCGAAATTTGTTTGCTATATAGAGGATATATGTGGCCTATTTTATATGCAATATCTTGGGGTGACAAGATCAGTGACACATCTAATACTCAGGATGAAAATCTCATTTTTTATAAATTTTCATGAAAGTAGAAGAAATTTTGTAAATAAATTTATCAGTAAAATTAAAAGACATAGACACATTTACATTTTTTGTATTAGATTAATTCTTATAGAGGTCTGTTGCCAATCAAAGCAACAAAATTTGAAAATAATCATATATATTGATTTAAGACTGAAAAGTTCACAGGTGTGTATGACCTCTACAGGGGACTACTCCAGGGAGCTCTCCTGAGACCTACAGTACTTTATCATATGAAACAAAGTTATATATATAGATGATAGTCCTCAAGTAAACAACAATTGAAGTTTCAAGAAAATCTGTGCATGGGCAGATTTGGAACTCCCCCTTTTTATACATTCGTCGTGAGGTCGCTATTTGAAGCATTTCGTCAATAACCCTGTGAGCCTGTGCTTATTATGTTGGTACTACTACTACTACTACTATTACTACAACAACAACAACAAAAATTACTGAAGTAATTACTGCGAAAACTTCATGTTATACTACTACAATTGCTGTACTATTACTACTACCAATACTACTACTAGTACTACCCCCTACACCAAGTAAAATCACTACTACTATTCTGCTGATACTACTCTGCTACTACATATAGTATTACTGAGGTAACTGCTGCTGGAACTACATGTAGTACTACTACAGCTGCTGCACTATTACTACTACTACTACTACTACTACAACTGTTACTACCTTGACGACGACGACTTCTACTACAACTACTTCTGCTTATGTCTTAAACAAAATGATATAATCACCATTACGAGCATCACAACAAGCAGTATTTTCATTTACGTTCGTCTTCAGGGCTGCGATGTTGGCATTTGCCTTATCTACTCCCGTTTTCAATGTGCGAATTGCATCATGTAACCTCTGATCAGTATCGTTGTTGTTCGCTACACTTTGCCAAAGTCCTTCCATTTTCAGTTCTAGTTTTTCTACGCAGTGGCGAAGACGAGTCGTCCTATCATCTCCGCGACACTCTATCTGTGCTACTATAATAGCACACCATAGTCCCCAAAATATCACCTTGTTCATTACTAGATCCTGAAACAAACAAATACATGTTTAGGAAATAACACTGAAATAAAGCCGTCGATTCTAATTCACTGATGTTTGTAACTCGACATCTGATTGGATAGCATCAACGATTTGTGACAGTATGTTCTACGACATACTGACGGAGACCCGATGTCATCACGTAACGTCGCTTTTCATTGCCTCATCAGTGACCCTAGTATAATTTCAGAATTCCACAGTGGAATCAATGATCCCGAAGGTGGAATCAATGATCCCGAAGAACAAGAACAAAATAAACTGCACTTTAATGAAGGACAGGTAGACTTTAGTGTAGTAGTAGACAGGTAGTGGTTTCTTGCTGTCGAGTCCTCACCGTTGTCTCACCTCTGTGGTTCTTTGATTTTTGTGTTCACGGAGATGTTGCACTGATGAGTTAGGAGGCCTTCATGCGGACTGAACAAATTATTTGTCTAAATCGCGACGAAAGTAAGGGCGAGGATTGTGGCCACGTAAAATCGATTTAAGCCCCCCCCCCCCCCCCCCCCCAGTGGAAATCTTCCACTGACCGTTCCAAGGCGGCTCTTCTGTGGCGATTTATTTATGTTGTTGTTTGTTACTTGCTGTGTGTATCACTTGTGTATTTTGGTTTTGGATGGCCATATGGCCATTTTGTGGGAAAGTAACTGTCCTTATGGCCTTCCTTTGTTTAGGTTTCCATTATGGTCTGGTCGCTTAATGTTTGTATTTCTTTCCCTTTGGTGTCTTTTATGGGTGGAGTAAGTTAATTGTATCAATTCCTGATCTTTGTTTTACTTCTACTTTTTATACCGCTTCCCTTAGCAACAGCTGTAGTGACATCGACAAAACCACCGATTTCCTACCCCAAATGACATAGAGGATTTTTCATGAGTCTTCATGTGTTACTGAAGTTATAAAACGAGTTGAAGAAAGTGAATAAAATGCGAGGCTTCGTCGAGCATTTTATCCCTTTTCCGCAATGAATTCAACAAATTTAATAACACTTGAGCACGAATGCTAGATTCATTTTAAATCGCATTTACTCACGATTTTGTAACATCAATGTCAAAATCCCGCCATAAGTAAACGTGGCGTCGTTATGGACGACGTACGTGTAACATTACAGGACGAGTCTAGCTAATTTGCATATTTAATCCAATAGTGGACTAATAAATTTATCACATGGCGTTATTACACTCCCAAACGCGGCGTCATATAATAAATTAGTTATCCTCAAATAATATTACAAAAGAAACAAATTTAAGGATTTCCTGATTGGTTTCTGAAAAATTCATTTGGAAAATGGGGTATATTGTTAAACAATCCCCACCACCGAAATTTGTTCTTTTAAAAGTAGGACCCGATTGATATGGGATACACACATATTCTTAAACTAGAATCGCGCAGTCGATGGCACGCCATCGCATATCCCCACGCTTTTTTAAAGATACGCCACTATATAAGTTCTCAATTGCGACTCCATCCCAATCTTAAGATCAAAATTCCGAAAGTGTCATGCACTCCTCAGACCAAAGACCTATCAGTTCCCAAAGTTTCATGTTTCTATCTGAAACGGCGTAGGAGTTATCCGGTAATCGTTAAAAAGGGGGTTATGGGGGTGAAAATCCAAGTTTTTGACCTCTGGTGACCTCAAACCTGACCCTAGGGGTCAAATTTTGATTGTTATGTATTCTACTCATTATGCCGTTCGATTTGATATGTCACCCGACCAGGTTCTGAAAACTATGATTTTTTACGCCCGGGGCACCCCACCCCCTGGCCTGGCCTCTAGGGGTAGGGTCAAAATTCTGAAAGTGTCATGCACTCCTCAGACCAAAGACCTATCAGTTCCCAAAGTTTCATGTTTCTATCTGAAACGGCGTAGGAGGAGTTATCGGGTAATCGTTAAAAATTGGGTTATGGGGACGAAAATCCAAGTTTTTGACCTCTGGTGACCTCAAACCTAATCCTAGGGGTCCAATTTTGATTGTCATGTATTCTACTCATTATGCCGCTCGATTTGATATGTCACACAACCAGGTTCTGAAACCTTTGATTTTTTACCCCCAGGGCACCCCACCCCCTGGCCTGGCCCCTAGGGGTAAGATCAAAATTCCGAAAGTGTCATGCACTCCTCAGACCAAAGACCTATCAGTTCCAAAAGTTTAATGTTTCTATCTGAAACGGCGTAGGAGGAGTTATCGGGTAATCGTTGAAAGGGGGGTTATGGGGGTGAAAATCCAAGTTTTTGACCTCTGGTGACCTCAAACCTGACCCTAGGGGTCCAATGTCGATTGTTATGTATTCTACTCATTATGCCGTTCGATTTGATATGTCACACAACCAGGTTCTGAAAACTTTGATTTTTTACCCCAGGGCACCCCTGTCCCTGGCCTGGCCCCTAGGGTAGGATCAATATTCCGGAAGTGTCATGCACTCCTCAGACCAATGACCTATCAGTTCCCAAAGTTTTAAGTTTCTAGCTGTAAAAGTGTGGGAGGAGCTGTCCGGTAAGACGGACGAACGGACGGAGGTACGGACGTACGGACGACGGAGACAATTATAATATCCCCACTTTTTCTTCGAAAAGCGTAGGGATAAAAAGTCACTTCCCCCAAAATACGTACACATTCTCCTTAAATGCGTACGGAATAAAAATAGATAAGTTTTAATGATATCGCATTTATACGGAACCCGGGAAGGAACATGATTTTTTATTTTTTATAAGTTGTGCGCACAATATAATATCTTGTGCGGACAAGATATTATCTTGTTCGGACAACATCTTATCTTGTGCAGGCAAGATATGATCTTGTTCGCACAACATATTATCTTGTTCGCACAACATATTATCTTGTCTGCACAACATAGATCTTGGGAAGTTGTGCGGACAAGATATTATCTTGTACGGACAAGATAATATCTTGTGCGCACAAGATAATATCTTGTGCGCACAAGATCTATGTTTTGCAGACAATATATTATCTTGTGCGCACAAGATAATATCTTGTTCGCACAACTTAATATCTTGTGCGGACAACTTAATATCTTGTGCGGACAAGTAATATCTTGTCTGCACAATATAATATCTTGTCGGCACAAGATAATATCTTGTCCGCACAAGATATTATCTTGTGCGCACAACTTATAAAATAAAAAAAAACATGTCCCTTCCCGGGTTCCGTACATTTCGTTCAATATTCATTAACCGAGTTCTAACTTTTTCGAGACTTGTATTATAAACTGAGTTTTTCCAAATTATACTGAACGCCAAAAGAAATGCCTAAAACAAATGAATCACAGTAAATTCATTCCCAAACAGAACAATAAAAAATTCGCCATTTTCTATTGTAGAAAACTTCCTTAATTTCATGTCTATCAAAGAAAAACGAGTTTATTCGCTGCTGTCATTGCGTAATTTTCTCACATGTGGCACAACCATCAAAACAAAAGCTACTATTTTTTTTTTTTAGAAAATCCTTGATATTTTTTGTTATAAATGTTCAAAACATAGGTTGATGTGCTTGTTAGAATCGCATAATGAGTACCCTAGACTTATAACTTTGAGCAGAAATAAGAAAAATAATGTATACCCCTTAAACCCAGTTTTCTCTATATAAATTTGGGTTTCGGGGGTCTTCATTTCACGGACTTGTTTCCGTGATGCCAAATTATTATGGTCATGTTTTAATGAAATCAAAACATGTGATTAAATATTGCGAAAAATCTTTGAAAGATTGGGTATAAATCAGTTTTGGCCTATTATAATTCTAATGAAGTCTTTATTACGTTTTCGTGCTTAAAGTCTGTCTACTTATGAATTGTTCAACCCTTAACACTACACTTATAAAAGAAAAAATGATTAGTTGAATGGACTTTTCATGTGGAAGATTCTTCCAAAAGGGAATAAAATACGAGGCTTCACCGATCATTTTATTTCTTTTCCTCAACGAGTTTTATAAATTCAATAATACATGAACGCGAAAGCAATATTCTATTTATGATATACCGGCCCCGATAGCTCAGTTGGTAGAGTGTCCGCTCCGGGGAACGGGAGGTCACGGGTTCGATCCCGGGCCGCGACATACCAAAGTCGTTAACAATGGTACTAGCTGCTCCTCGCTTGGCACTCAGATTTACGGGGTAGAGTTAGGACTGGTCGACCCAGTGTCAGGATAATGTGACTGGGTGTGGTATCATGTTATGTGTCTGGGACATGATACTTCAGTGAGGCAGCACTATAAAAGTGAGCATTGAGCTCCCTGTCGCAACCAGACACCGTCGTGATATGACTGAAAAATTGTTGAAAGCGACGTTAAGCCCGAATTCACACACACACACACTATTTATGATATGACATTTACAACGCATTTTATCACGTTTCCCTTTTACATAAATGTCAATACTCCGGCATTAGTAAACGCGAGCGGATTACCGAATTTATTACATGTCGTTAAAGTTTCAGAAGCGACGTCATATGATAAACACTAATTTTCAATTTCGGACCTACAATGTTTAGTACAGCAGATTTCCTTACTTTCGTAAATAGAATGACAAATAAAACACAAATTTCGTTTTGTAAACCTAAACTTCCAATAAGCAATTCCTGAGAACATGGATAGGCATTTAATTATTTTTATTTTTTTAAAGACATCTGTATCCGTTCTGTAGTTTATTAATAAGCATTTGTACAACATTATATAAGACTTCACTATACTTATGGTATAAAGGAATGTTTGGCGGTCGTAAAAATGTCTACTTTCTAGTTATTTTAAATCATTTAATTCCATTTGAAAACATATTTGAGAGTGATCAGAAAAACATGTAAACTCGATAATCGTCAATTCCGCAGTGTGTTCCTTGCTTACAACTTTTTATATCAAGTAACTCGACTGTGATTACATTGTACCATTTCGGAAAGAAAAAAGCAAATACATATCATTATTAAAGCCATTTAGTTATAAACTTATAACTTGAATCAAAATCGTCCCCGCCCATCGGAGCTTTGAGAAATAGATTGCGTTGCATGGTGCTTCCACGCAGAGCTGGATCTGACCACACACGAGCACTGGTAAACCGCTTTGACGGTCTAAGCCTGCCCAGGCAAAGTGACGTGAGTCAGACCTCCAACGCACATAAGCAGTTTGGTTTTATTGGGCGACAGGGCCTGAGTTGTCATTTCATCTCAATATCGGGTAAAAGTCCCACAAAACTGGACGCAACGTCTCCAAAATGACATAAATAGTGTTGACGGGGACCTTCCACCTCAATTCAAACAAACAAACTAGACTTACATGAACACTGAATTTGTAGCACCAAATGCTGGTTGTACATGTTTTGTTCTTTTTTGTTGAATTCCATAGATTGGATATGAGCCAGCGCATGACAAAACGTACAATAAGACATGTGCGCCCAGCCTGGGCATCCATATAGTCTAACCAGAGACTTCTCTTGCTGCAAGGAGGAGCACTGAGCCCTTAGCTATCCTTAGAGCGCACAACGAAGACTCTGATCAGACTGCGCGGATGCGCAGGCTGATCTGAGTCTTCGTTGGGCGCACATCTTATTGTAGGTTTCCTGATCTTTGTTTTACTTCTACTTTGTCATGCGCTGGCTCATATCTATATTGATGTGGAAACCGGTGTTTAATTCAACCGTGTATATTTCACAAAGTTGAATTCGACCATGATTGTTCAGTGAGCTAAACCTTGGCGAAATTATAAACCGACAAGCACAACCAGCAAAAGAGACTGGTCTTCTTTTTATTTTGGCACCCTCCTTTTTATCATCAAGAACAACACATTATTATTATTATTATTATTATTATTATTATTATTATTATTATTTTATTATGTCATTTTTTAGCCGTTCAGTTCACCTACCCACACTTTTCCTAGGCAGGCTCACACGCCAGTGGTTACTTAGCACCCTCCTTTCCAACATCAAGAACACCGCATTATTAATATTATTATTATTTTTATTATTATTATTATTATTAGGTCATTTTTGAGCCGTTCAGATTACTACCCACACTTTTCCTAGGCAGGCTCATACGTAAGTGATTACTTAGCTCCCTCCTTTCCAACACAAAGAACAACACATTATTATTATTATTATTAGGTCATTTTGAGCCGTTCAGTTTACCTATCCACACTTTTCCTAGGCAGGCTCATACGTAAGCGGCTACCCAGTACAGTGCACATTCTTTCACCAGAAACTGACAACTGCACTTCTTGAATCAGTGGAATGGAGAGAATGACCGTAGAAAAGATTTCATGCTCAATCTCTACGAAACAATGTTGCCGATCCCGGCAAGTATCAAACCCGCGTCCTCCTGATCACCAGTCAGACGCGCATCCGACTGAGTGACCGAGGTCGGCCATTATTATTATCGTTATTCCTACAAACAATATTAGCTAGTGTTTATCCACTTTATTTTCATCACATTAATGATAATTATAATAATAAAAGTTGAAGTAGTGGTAGTAGTTCAGTGATTGTAGCAGTAGTATTTGTTGTTGCTGTTGTAGTATTAGTAGTGGGAGTAGTAACAATAATTATTATCATCGTTTTTATTATTATTATTATAAAAACTATTATTATTATATTATTATTATTATTGTAGTTGTTGTAGTAGGAGTAAGTAAGAGTATAATTATTATTGTCATCGTATTTATTTTTAAGACTACTATTTTCGTTATTATAAGTAGTATCATCAGTAGTAGTGTTGTTTGTTTCCGACAACATTATAAAGGTCATTTGGAGACGTTGCTTCCAGTTATGTGAGACTTTTACCTGGCATTGAGATGAAATGGCATCTCAAGCCCTGCCGCCCAAACAAACCGAAAGAGTTTAAATATAGGGACGGTCCGACTCACATCACTATGCCTGTGCAGGCTAAGACCTCCTAAGAGGTTTACCTGTACTCATGTTCGGTCAGTTTCAGCTCTGCGTAGAAGCATCATACAGACCGATTTATTTCTTCAAGCCCCTATCAGCGGGAGCCCAATGATAGTAGCAGTAGTGGAAAAAATAATAACAGTATAATTATCATCATTGTTTCATAATTAAAATTATTATCAGAAGTAGAAGTGGCAGTAGTAGTAGTAGCAGTAGCAAAAGTGGTAGTTATAGTATTATTATTATTATTATTATTATTATTATTATTATTATTTGTGTACATTCCAACAAACCATATTGGCTAGTTTTATCCAATTTTATTTTCATCACAATAACGCGCTCATGTATTTACCCTTATGTCAAGTAAAATAAGGTTTACATTTCAACCCGCAATTTCGTTGGAGAAATGCAATTTACACAGCATTATTATGGGTGAATTGCAAATTCTTTTCAGTCTCTTTCAATTTAAGAAATAGATCAGCTCTAACTGTGATTTGTTGTGTAATAAATCACAGTTTGGAGGTCAGTTGTAAAGTAGACAAATCACGAGCGCGTAGCGCGCGTGATTTGTCTACTTACAACTGACCGACAAACTGTGATTTATTACCCAACAAATCACTGGCTAGAGCTGATCTATTTCGATTCTAAAACGCTGAAAATCGGCAATAATGTTGTTGTTTCCTTCAAAATCTCACAACTTTTCGCCATTGTTAGAAGAAATTCCGCTAAAATTATCGACTGAAACACATGCATTTATATCCTTTTCTAACGGTTTCGATGCGAGAAAATGACGTTACACCGTCTAACGTCAAGTAAATCGACTAGTGACGTAATAAATTTGCAGTTTTTAATGACGTCATACGTCACGCTCTTCCGAGCTGTGATTTGTTGCAGAATAAAACACAGTTATTTTGCATTGCCTATATAGGCGCGCTGTGTTAGAATAACCGTTATAAACTTCATCTGAAACAAATAAGTAAAAATATTACAAGAAACATAATTAAACGATATCTTGTGGACAGCTATATATTTATCTTTGTGACTAAAGTGCTACATCTTTTAAGTCAGCATATTGTATTGCTTCTCTCCAAAGTCAGGGCACAGCACAATGTGCATGTTGGCAAGTTTGAAACACGACTTCCGTTACAAAACCGCCAATGGTACTGAGTCCACTATGTTCCTTACGCGCCCTCATCATACCCGTAAAATGGTCTTTTAATATTGTATCCAAAATAATCAGAACCAATCTTTTTTTTCCGCAAAGTATCTATGGAAAAACTTTAAATTTCTGTAAATAAAAATGTGACATGTAAATCCTTTTCTCTTACTGAACTGCAAGGAAAGTACACGCTGTCAGTTCCATTAATAGATCGTGTAAGCCACTCTTGTTAGAATAAATGTGTAAAGGTATTGAAGAATAATATTAGTGACCTTAAACAGTTATGTAATCAAAAGATCGAGTCACAAAAATATTTAACTTCACTACAGCTGGTGTTAAGGGAAAGTACGTAATCGTTATGGAATATAAAATTCAAAGCATTGAGAGTACAGGCGGGTCATTTGTCTCTTTTAATTCCTTTTTTCTTTCAACAAAATATGTAGACCCTGAACAGAAACTGCGCTTTGCAGCGTCTGGCCCTTAAATCCCTGTACTCAAAGGAAACAGTGTAGACCCTGACCAGATGCCGCTGATCTGGGCTTACACCGTTTGCCAGGCCCCACCTTTTATGGATTACCATATAACGCAATACGCTAACCTTACTGCGTTAATTAACGCTGCTATTTCTATATTAAATAAGTAACCTGGATTTCCTACAATTTAGTGGTAGTCACGTGGACTTTAGCGCCGTGGAGCTACTTGCGCTTTATAAATTTAGTTCGTATGATTAAGAAATAGAGCAGCTCTAACTGTGACTTGTTGAGTAATAAATCACACTTTGGAGGTCGGTTGTAAAGTAGATCAAATCACGAGTGCGTAGCGCGCGTGATTTGTCTCCTTACAACTGACCGACAAACTGTGACTTATTACTCAACAAATCACATACTAGAGCTGATCTATTTCGATTCTAACACGCTATAAATCAATAATAATGTTGTTTTCTTCAAAATCTCACAACTTTTTGCCATTTTTAGAAGAAATCCCGCTAAAATTATCGACTGAAACACTTGCATTTATATCCTTTTCTAGCGTTTTCGATGCGAGAATATGACGTAACACCGTCTAACGTCAAATGAATTGACTAGTGACGTCATAAATTGGCAGTTTTACTCGTCACGCTTTTCCTCGTCGTGATTTGTTGTAGAATAAAACAGTTATATAGGCGCGCTGTGTTAGAATAAATAATCGACCCAATCATCGGGTACAACTGATGACGCCTAAACTGTCCGGTAATATCTGGCATGGCCCAGATCTAGTACACATGAAATCTCCACAAACGTTTAGTTCTGCTGTGAAATCTCCCCGCACGTCACCATTGGCGAATTCTGATGGTTATATTCCATTGTGGCATTGATTAGGCCTTACTAGTAAATAGAGAGAGAGAGAGAGAGAGAGAGAGAGAGAGAGAGAGAGAGAGAGAGAGATAGAGAGAGAGAGAGAGAGAGAGAGAGAGAGAGAGAGAGAGAGAGAGAGAGAGAGAGAGTCAGATGGCAGTGCCTGATGACTATATCTCGCCTGCACAATGTCCACGTGTCAGAGATCATTATTTCACGCAGTTACATTAATTTGTTTTCTAAAATACTACCGATAGGGCTGATTCAAGAAAAAGTTCAATAGGCCCTAAATTTTGATGTTGGGTCTTTACCCCAATGGAGTCATCTTTTAGCAATGCAAATTAGCAGACAGAAGAACAATAAATTTGGGGTCGATCCAAATTTGTTCAGCGCTTAGAATTTGATGTTGATCGAGTTTACGTAAACACGCACATACATCATTTGTGGCCATGCATAGCAGTCAATAAAAGTAATCAAGAAAAGAAAAAATAAACTCCTTTCCAACAAAAATGCTTTTAATTATCTAGATATCTGTGTTTGATATTATATATTTGTAAATCACAGTATGTCATGCGATGTACAAAATGTTCTTTATGTAATGACCTGTAACGGGTGTGGAGAGTTCTATAGTGGAAAACTACACACAAGGCGTACAATCCATGCCCAAAAAAATAAGAGACCCCTCGACAAGAACGATACCTTTTAGCGCCCATTTGGATGAGTGTTGCAATATGGAACCCAAATTCCAAATGTTCCTATTCTTCAAAATGAACAATGATAGCGCTTCCGTTAGGTTTTACAAAGAAAATTACTTCATTAAGTATTTTAAGCCCAAATGAAATGCTTTACATTAATAACAAACAACCACCGCCATTAAGGTACCTTGTGACGCTACGTTGAACGCGTCATAAACAGTTGCTATGTAATAACGTCACCATTTTCTAACGTCACTACAATTTATGTATGTGCTTCAACTAACAATCAAATTATAATGATAATGATAATGTTTTATTTGAATTCAAAAAAATGTAGGACTTGTGTTGATGGCAACAGAAGCAGAATGTTCTGTTCTGCTCGTGCATTACTTTTATCTAACTTCTTGATAGGTACTAATGCAACAATGCAAATGATCTAGAGGCTAATAACTGGCAAAACACGTTTTGTCTTTGCTTACATGTGCAAGGTCATGAGTTGGTAAAAACATAGTGTTGGAATAAGAATGTATCCACTCCCCGTGGAGCCTGCAGCAGATTCTGTAATGTCTCAGGAATGTTGACACAACAATCCATGAAATAAAATACATAGGGTCTTATATACAAGCTAAATCACGTATCACTATTGTCTTTACTACAAGCAAGATTTTTCAAAAGTCGAACGACTTTCTCCTGAATCCCATTTCTATAACATTGTAACTTTGTAGTTTTTATGTGATGAGTGTATATGTATTAGTTATTCTAATAAAATAAAGTCAAACTAAGCAAAATGCATATCTAGAATAACCCCCTATATGCATTGCATTGTAACATATTGACCTGATAAAGATATGCTATCACAAGACAAGTGACCTTTATCACGTCAACGTGGTATTGCACTTTTATGGATGAACCGGACTGCCTAACAAGGGGACCAGGATGGTCCTATATCGCTCACCTGAGCTTACAGATTCAAAGTTCCAGGAAGTGCCAACCTTGACTGGATGATTTATGGGAGGACAAGGTGATGACACGGTAAGCATTTTCTGCAAATCAAGTAGAATAAACCTCTATGATAAATAGGCTGACCTCATCGGTTTTCAATCTCATTCACTATGAAAAATGGGCCGACTTAGCCGGTTTTCGAACTCATCCGAGTTTTTATCCCCAGCCACATTACATATAAGTTTCAGAGGGATCCGATCAAAACTGAAGGAGCTACGGTGATGACAAGGTCAAAAATAGGCATTTTCAGCAATCAAAGGGACATTACTCTGTGACAAAAGGGCCGACTTGTCAGTTTTCAAACTCATCCGAGTTTTTATCTCCAGCCACCTTAAATATAAGTTTCAGAAAGATCCGATCAAAACTGAAGTGGCTATATCACAAGGTCAAAACTCGGCATTTAGCAATCAAAGGGACGTAATTCTACGATAAATGGGCCGACTTGGCCGGTATTTGAACTCATCAGAGGTTTTATCCCCAGCCAAATTACATATAAGTTTCAGACAGATTCGATCAAAACTGAATGGGCTACCGTGATGACAAGGTCAAAAATCAGAATTTTCAGCAATCAAAGGGACCTAACTCTATGACAAAAGGACCGACTTGGCCGGTTTTCGAACTCATCCGAGTTTTTATCCCCAGCCACCTTACTTATAAGTTCTAGAAAAATCCGATCAAAACTGAAGGGCGCTACGGTGATGACAAACATCGGCATTTTCAGAAATCAAAGGGGCATAACGCTATTACAAATTGGCCAACTTGGTCGGTTTTCGAACTCTTCCAAGGTTTTATCCCCAGACACCTTACATATAAGTTTCAGAAAGATTCGATCAAACTGAAGGGGCTAAGGTGTTGACAAGGTCAAAAATCGGCATTTTCAGCAATCAAAGGGATGTAACTCTATGATAAATGGGCCGACCTGGCCGGTTTTCGAACTCATCCGAGTTTTGATCCCCAGCCACCTTAAATTTTAGTTTCAGAAAGATTCGATCAAAACTGAAGGGGCTACTGTGATGACAATGTAAAAAATCGACATCTTCCGCTTTATATTTGACTTTATATTATACAGCCATATTAGTTTCAGAAAAAAATCCGATCAAAACTGAAGTGGCTATGGTGATGACAAGGTCAAAAATCGGCATTTGCAGCAATCAAATGACGTAATTATATGAAAATTAAGCCGACCTGGCCGGTTTTCGAACTCATCCGATGTTTTAATCCCCAGCCACCTTAAATTTTAGTTTCAGAAAGATTCGATCAAAACTGAAGAGGCTACTGTGATGACAATATAAAAAATCGACATCTTCCGCAATCAAAGGGATGTAACTATATGATAAATGGGCCAACCTGGCCGGTTTTCGAACTCATCCGAGATTTTATCCTCAGCCACCTTGCATATAAGTTTCAGAAAGATCCGATCAAAACTGAAGGCGCTGCCTTGATGGCAAGCATTTTTGCATTGTAAGTATATGGGAAATTGGGATTGCCATAACAACCACATTTTTTATTCAATTTTGATAAAAAGCTAAATTGTTCGTTGCCTCATCCAAGGCATACTACAGATAAGAAATGATTGTGATCCGCTTGCAGGCTGCAGAGATATAACTGGTCAAATGTGGTAACGGACAGACGACGGAAAACGGACGACGGACGGCGGACGACCAGCCATACTATAAGCTCCCCCGGAGCCTTCGGCCCAGGTGAGCTAAAATGGCAAAAAATCTTATAATAACTTGAAAAATTGGGAAAATTATGTGAAAAAACGTATCATAGGAAAAAATAAGTTCACTAGATCTGAATATATGGACTCGGCAAGCCTCGCGATTCCACAAGCGTTATCGAAACCTTGCCTGACTGGTATTCTCTAGAGTGCCGATATCATAGAATATTTAACATCATGAAATCGAACCTCAAGGGCTTTCGAACATGTATTAGTTGCTTAATAGAAGTGAAGGCAATGATCAGGAATCGATGCAATTACCTCACACCCAGCGTCCAAGACATCAAAAAGAAAGAAACTCGAAAATAAAAAAAAATTCACTATTATGAAAATTTCATAAGTGGAAAGCTGAAAAGACAGTTACCTTCCCACAAAATGACCAAACGGTCATCCAAAACATACAAAGACACAAGCAAGACGAATTATAAATAGAAATGGAGGCAATGATCAGGAATCGATACCATTAACCCACAGCTCCCATCAAAGACACCAAAGTGAAAGAAACACAAACAGACAACAATAGACCCTAAGGAGACATCAATAGCGGAAAGCCAAAAGGAGAGTTACTTTCTCACAAAATGGGCAACAAGCTATCCAAAATGAAATAATATAAGTGACACAAACACCCAAAGACAAATCACAACGAAAATAAACCGCGACAGAAGAACCGCCTTGGAACGGTCAGCGGGAACGAATTCCACAGGGGTGGGGGGGGGCTTAAATCGATTTTACGTGGCCACATTCCTCGCCCTTACTTCCGTCGCTCTTAAGACAATTAATTTGTTCAGTCCACATGAACAGGCCTCCTAACACATGAGTGCAATATCTCCGTGAACACAAAAATCAAACATCCACAGAGATGAAACACCGGTGAGGACACGACAGCAAGAAACCTTTGAACACTGATTACACTGATAAACCATGACAGAAACCTCGCCTTGGAACGGACAGTAAAACGTTTTTACTGCGCGCTTAAAACGATTTTTCGTTCTGGTTCTGCCCTTCTGCAGCAGAAAAAAAAAGATATTTAGAATGGCGATATTTACTGTTTACACGGCTTTTATCCATTCGATAATATAATGTTATTAATCAAGTAATTTCGTATTGGCCCAGTTACAGGTCCGAGGTCTGCTGTATTGGCACGAGGCCGAAGGCCGAGGCCAATACAGCTGACCGAGGACCTGTACCTGGGCCAATACGAAATTACTTGATTAATGACAATTTTATTAATTGACGCAATTAAAAACATGATTTATGATTTTTGAATATTGGTTGACCTTGTGTAATCAATTAATAATGTTACAAACAGCTATGCGCATCTGTACTGGGAAAAATATTTTTCATACAAGTACCTATTTAGTATTTCTACATGATGTCAAGGAGCATGACAATTCTCAGAAGGATAATGTGCTTCTGACTTGTGATCAGGTGCCTGGCGGGTCGACAGCATTCTTTCTTGGAGCTCCATGAAAACACGCCTATATTATTTTGACACCATTGAACCCTACTCTTATATTATTTAAACTGAGATTTACAGGGGTAAACCTTATTTTATACCCGCTTTTTTCGAAGAAAAATAGGGTATATTGTTTTCGTACCACAGTTCGATCCGGCGTCAGTCCGTCTGTCTGTCCGTCCGTCCGTCACGTTTCTTGTGATTGGATCTCCTCTGCAACCACTGAAGTTACACTTTTGAAACTTTGCATGTGGATAGTACATGGAATGTAGATGGCAGTGGGCAACGTTTTTGTGACCTTGACCTCAACATGACCCAAGGTCAAAGGTCAAAAATTATGATTTGCCATATCTCATAAACTATTGGAGCTACACTTCTGAAACTTTGGTTTTCGGATGGCCGTTGGAATATAGAATAAATTTGGATACTTTCGGTGTGACCTTGACCTCAACATGACCCCAAGGTCAAA
Source organism: Lucinisca nassula (assembly GCA_963580285.1). NCBI lineage: Eukaryota > Metazoa > Mollusca > Bivalvia > Lucinida > Lucinidae > Lucinisca > Lucinisca nassula. The sequence continues at coordinate 22,691,766 of OY757023.1, forward strand.
GGTCAAAAATTATGATTTGCCACATCTCCTAAACTATTGGAGTTTCACTTCTGAAACTTTGCTTATTGGATGGCCCTTGGAATATAGAATATGTTGGGCTACTTTTGGTGTGACCTCGACCCCAAGGTCAAAGGTCAAAAAGTATGACTTTGCCATATCTTCTAAACTATTGGAGTTACACTTCTGAAACTTGCTTATTGGATGGCTGTTGGAATATAGAATAAATTGGGATACTTTAGGTGAATTCAACATAACCCCAAGGTCAAAGGTCAAAAATTATGACTTTGCCATATCTTCTAAACTATAAATGTAACACTTCTGAAACTTTGCTTATCAGTTAGAATGTTCTTTGCAACTTTTTTTAACTTATATGTAGTTTGGGCTAGCTAATACATAGTCATTAGTGCTATTAATAGAAAAAGCGGGTATTTGCGATGGTTTACCATCGACTGCAGATCTAGTTTATTTTTGCTCTCAAATATATATTGTTGGTACCCATTAGAACCGCCTCGATGAGGCGGTTCAAACGAGTACCCACAATCTATATTTTGCGCAGAAATAAAAAAAAATATATCACAATTTTTAAAATTAAAATGTTCGTTTTTTTGCGGCGATTAACTTTACAATGCATTTGTATAGGCGTGTTTCTAATGGACTGAACACTTTTCTACCATCATTCTGTCTTCAACTGATTCAGGAAGGACCATTGTCAGTGGCGAAAGAATTTGCACTGCACTGGTCAGCCGCTTATGTATTTAGGAATGCCCGGGAAAAATGTGATTAGGTAAAAAGACCGACTCGATATAACCTAAACAGTGTTGACTGTGCCAATCAAACACTCAGAAGAATATTGTCAATCTTCACATCACGAAAACATGCCTATATAATTTTGATCCCCTCGAACCCCACTTTTATATAGTAAAACTGGGGTTTGCAGGGGTAAACTTTAGTTTTCTGATTTCTGCTCTGAGATATAGATTGTTGGTACTCGTTATAACCGCCTCGACGAGGCGGTTCTAACGAGTACCCACAATCTATATTTTGAGAAGAAATTAGAAAAATATCACAATTTTTCATCTTAAAATTTTCATTTTTTCGGCGATAAATGTGTGAATGTATTTGTATAGGCGTTTTTTCGTAATAAGAACGCTATAACGAAAACACTGAGTCTACATATACTGCTGGTTCAGATCCTTGTTGAGATCAACAGTGAGACATCCATGCAACTCTGCACGTGGTTGAAAGACTTTGTTCCGGGTTATTCGCCACTCTCTCTCTCTCTCCCCCTATTATATATGTGTATATGTGTTAAAATTTGATTTAAATGTCTGCCCCACTCTCGGACTGTTATTAATTGTATTCAATTTTGCATTTGCGGAAACATGATCAGGAATTTTAAAGAGCTTTCAGAACTGCAAAACAAATGTTGTTTCCAGAACACATAATCATTTATATTATCTACTGTTATTAGTTTTAGCATTTTGATACCATTTTAAAATTATGAACATTTGCTTTAGCCGTAAGGTGCTTGCATTGTCCATGGCCCGAATAAGGATTAGGGCCAAATTCTGTGTTGCATTACTAAATTATTAATATTTATTTCGGGCTTAGTGCTCTATAAGAGCCTATAAGATCAGAGAACTTTATGAATTGACATTCCAAGTTCTTTTGAAGAACCATATTTGGATAAGTGGTGAAGATAAACTTTGTTGATAGTATTTCTTAAATCAGAAAGATTTACGTAACATTTTGAAAATACATTTTAGCTCGGCTGTTTTCGAAGAAAACGACGAGGTATTGCCAAAGCTTTGGCGCCGTCTGCGTCGTCGTCGTCGTGTGCGTCGTCATGCAAAAAACTTAGACATTTTGTAATATCTCTGTCATTACTGAACATATTTAATTGAAACTCGGACTAGTTGTTCATTGTGAAAATGGGAACTCATACCAATAGGTGAGGTAACCCTCAAAATACATTTGGCACAGTGAAGCCCCTTTATTGACTTAGAATTTTTGCAGCCGAGCGTTGGCACCCGCATGCGGTGCTCTTGTTTTTAGACGTTTTAAGCTTGATGCTGATTTCCGTTTTTTTTTTCTGATAATATATATTTTATTGCATATTTGGCTTATACAACATACCGCTAATTATCATCAACAGGAAAATGTTCCTAAAAGAGTTGTACAGCCCATAAAAGTAAAATTTCATTTTAATGAATTAAAATTATAAAAAGGAAAGAAACAAAGAAATGTATAATTCAATAAAAAATTTGTTCTTACTTTAACCGTCCGGAAGAGTCTCCGTTAAACAGGTCAGCAAAAAAGTGACATTTACATCGTATTCCGCGGTTTATATCTCAGGAACAGTTGAAATGACGTTTACAAAATCGATACGCCTGACTTTGCATTTTCATGGTGTGAAAACATAGGAGAGCCTGCCAACTGTAATCTAGTTCTGACTAAAATAGCTCGCAAAATGTACATTGTTGACCACTGCTGTCAACCGGATTCGGATACCTTTATCTGATAAAGATGTTGTGATAAATTTCTTAGTAATGCCTGCAAGGTTATTTGAGGTCATTTCAACAACAGAACAAATATAATTAGATTAAATTTATACTGATGTGCGAATATAAGTTGAAAGTGACGTAACCGAATGTTTTTGTTATTAAGCATTGTCCATTGTTGGCAAAAGGTAACGACGCTTCGGTAATGATAATAATAACGGTATGAGGGTATACTCTTTTGCGTCAGTGTCTACTTATCTTCCGACAACAGTACCCCAGTGAACCATATATTTCTTTATATGAAATGGGGTATGTTGTTTCATGTTTGTGTGTCTTCCCCTTTGGTGTCTCTGATGGGATCTGTGGGTTGATTGTATCGATTCGTGATCATTGCCTCCACTTCTATTTTACAAGGATGTCAGTTCCATTAACGTGAATTTTATCTCCGATTCCAAATTGGAACGTCGACAAGTTTATTTATACCGCAATCAGGCATTCTAGTAACCTAATAAAGGGGGTCGAATAACTGCACGCTATAATCGCTAGTGACCTATAATACCTTCTACTGACCTATAATACGTCTAGTGACAGTTTATAGACGGATATACTTTTCAGGTCACTAATTTACAACTGTAAACAATAACGTGCAACCTTTCATACATGGGAAAACAACGAAACTGCAAGTTAAAATCTTTTCAACATTTATTAGAACAGATTTTCAGAAATTTCAGCTAAATTCTTACCTTTTCGGTCTTTCCTGGTTTGAACAGCCCGTTCGAATAACTGCGCACTGCTGCTGCAGTTGCGTCTCAATCTCGAAAATAATTTCTAAAGCTAAAAAAATATATTTATTTGCAGATTTTCATACAGAATGTAAAGCGCGGAGAAAATTTTATTCGAGCGTCCATGTTGTTTCCTGCGTCTTTGTGGCGCGATGACGTCAGAATCTTTGCACTAGTTGGCGTCACGTTATACTACGTGTGCGCGCCATGGCACCGAATGTTGTTTAACATGCCTCACTGTTTGCTGTCTTCTTTGCTTAAATTTGCTAAATTATTGCAAAATCCCGTGGTTGTTTTGAATTGCGGTATAAACTAAATACATGATTAGTGTCTTTAATGATAAAATAGAATCGGTTCGCCGCGACAATTAAGGCTCACCGATTATATTTTATTATTAAAGACACTAACCATGTATTTACTATGTTCTATGAAAGGTAATTATTAAGTGTTCAAATTTCTATGATCAGACTTACGTCACTACAGCTGATGTCTGAGAATGTGTGGCGGCCGTAAAAAGTCTCCCTGCCCTTCCCCATAGTGTACTTTATATGTTGGGATCATTGATTCCATTGTGGAATTTTGAAACTATTTGAGGGTCACTGGTGAGTCCTAATTGGCCGAAAGTAGCTAGTCTGACCCAGAAAACATGTACACTCCATATTTTCCAGTTCTGTGGTGTATTCCTTGCTTCCAGAGGATAACCCTTTTATAGAAAATCTCACTAGTTTCGGTCGATAAGGAATCTATTGACCCTCAGATATTTTCAACATTCCGAAACAGAATGATACCAATGAGGATGTACAGCCCCCGCCCATAGGGGCTTGAAGAAATATATGGGCTGCACGATGCTTCCACGCAGAGCTGAATCCGGCCCGCACACTTGTACTGGTAAACCACTTGGAGGATCTAAGCCTGTCCAGGAACTGCGGTGCGAGGCGGACCGTCCATGCTAATAAACCCTATTAGTTTCATTGGGCGACAGGGCTTGAGATGTCATTTCATCTCAATGTCGGGTAAAAGTCCCACAAAATTGGAAGCAACGTCTCCAAAATGACCTTTACAGTGTTGACGGGGACGTTAAACCTCAAATCAAACAAACAAAACCAATGAGGATGATATATAAAATTCGGGTTCCGATAGATCGTGTTGCAGAAAAGATTTAAGTCCAATCTTGAATTTTGAAATTAAATCAGAACGACGTCTATAAAATTTTGACAGCCTCAATTTTGTTTGTTCTTTTCCTAGTTATCAGCTTGATATGCATTTATCTGGCTGAAATCTAATACCCCATTTTCTGGCCCAACACCTAAGTCTATCTATATCCCTCTGAATTTTCAACCACTTCTCTGCGTTTCTAATTTCATATCAGCAAACACGGCCTTCTGCGAACATTCTTATTTCGGAATCACTGTCAGTAGAAATGTCATTATGTACAGTAGAATTTCGATGGCTCGAACACCGATGGCTCGTTTACCATGGATGTGTTGAACTCATTCTTGAGCCCCTGGCGAAATTCTCTACATAAGAAATAGTGGGGGATAAATAAGGATATTTTAATCTTTTATCTTGCAAATGTATGCTGTGTGTACTCATTAGAATCGCCTCGATGAGGCGATTCTAATGAGTACACACAGCATACATTTTCATTATAGAACACCGAAAAGATGTCTAAAAGTATCCCGTTATGCCTCCTGACAGTAGCCTCAGTGGCTCGAACTATCCCTGTCTCGAACAGATTTTCGAGGTCCCAAAGGTGTTCGAGTCATTGAAGTTCGATTGTACAAAGAATATAACAATATACCCAGAACAAAACTGTAGCCCATCCTGAAGTTTCGCCATTGACAACAACTCTCTGTTATCTGTAACAAAGGAAGGAGTCTATTTATTTTATGGTATTTCTGCCAATGTCATAACGATATAGTTTGCTTTTTAGTAGTTCATGAGAGGGCGTGGCAACAGCTTTTTTCAAAATCCAGGATAAACGTATCCACCTGTCCTCCTTTGTCCAAGATTTTTACCGAATGATTAATTACTGTGGTCAGCTGAGTTTCATAATGTGCCTTTTCCTAAATGCATGTTGTCTGTCAGACAAAAGTTGGTTTGCATCCAAGTGAGTCAAAATATCTGAGCAAACAATTTGGTCAAGCAATTAACAAGGCCCGCATGTCAGAGACACAGGACGGTAGTTGCGAGCAGGGGTTCTATCCCCTTTCTTAAAGAGGGAACAAATGTTTGCAAGAAACCATTCTTTTGGGACTTCAACAGTATCAAGAAATTGCTGAAACAGATGTGAAAGCACTGGAGCTAATTCAATTGCCTGTTCTTTAATGGCTCTAGGATGAAGCTTATCAAGAAGTAAAGCTTTAGAGAGATTTAAGCCCTTAAGTAACTTTATAACTCCCTCCGATGAAACTACAATCTCATCCATTAAAGAAGCCAATCTCTCAGTTAATGGAACAGCCTTGTACTCAATTTTATTGAATGAATCATTGTACTGGCCAATCGATTGGATCTGACCCTACAACACCACTGCCATCCTTTTTTATTTTTATTTTTTGTCTAAACAACGACAAAACCAAAGGTCCGGAAAATCATGGAATCATACCCAACCCATTCAAAATAGAAGTGGAGGCAATGATCAGGAACCGATCATCTAAGCAACGTTCCTATGAAAAGTAGAAGTAAAATAAAGATCAGGAATCGATACAATTAAAGACAAAGACGTCAAAGACACCAAAGGGAAAGAAACACAAACATGAAGCGACCAGACCATAAACAAAGGATGGCCATAAGGACAGTTACTTTCCCACAAAATGCCCATCCAAAATAAAAAAATTCAAGTGAGACACACAGTAAGTAGTAATCAACAACAACATAAATAAACCGCCACAAAGGTACAGCAGGAGTTGTCGTTAAAATATATATTTTTTTTCCATTTTTAGCTCTGGTGGCCATCTTGTTCATCAGGGCGGAACAATTTAGCTGTTTTTTTAGGGAGCCACCTACAGGCAACATTCCTGCTAAGCTAGACTCAAATTAGCCCAAGGGTTATGGAGGAGTTTGCATTTCAAGCAAATTCTTGACGTTGCTCGACTTTGTGCTCATTTGAGCTAAAACGTTCACTTCGAAATAAGAATCCTAGTAATGGTGCAAAAATGTCCGTCGTCCCTATATGTCCGCCAGTCGCGAGTTTTCACCTAATATGTCGTTATTGATCATTGCCCATCGTTTTAAACAGTTTCCCGAAAAGCTTGGACTTTGTCGGACGTTTAGGGATCCTACAGACGTGCACCAATAAACAATTCCTAAATAAATATACAGGATTCCTCAACAGTAGGGCATCAGAGTGGCCAGCGTAGGTAGATTTAAAAACAAAATTCTCGTGCGTCGATTCGATGGGGCTTCTTCCAATTTTGATGCTCTCATTCGACAAATTATTTTCACATCAAATTACGTGACTGTCGTTTATGTTTTAGCTCTGACAAAGATAAAAGCGATATATATATATATATAAATATTGCTGTATTCAATATAACGACTGAAACCTGAATTAGTATTTTTGTGTGCACACCAAGGGTTTGAAAATGGCAAATTTTCAACCGTGTCGGTACCCTCGGGAAAACCAAAAATAAACTATTATAATATTCCTCGCGATTATTCTCACCTATATCATCAATTCCGGCATATATTAATCTGTTCACCGTGAAATTTGCGCCAAAATCGGCGGGGGAGCATTTTTGTGCCATCTTTTTCTACCCACTTCCGGTCGAAAAGTGTGTACAAAACCATATTTTTTCTTTCCAAAATGGCAGATTTGGCTAAAATTTGTAAGTGAAACTCACAGAATTGAGACAGTAAATTAGTGGTCGGAATCGGAAGAATTTTCATGATCGATCATCGGAAGATGTAAGTGACCAATGATCGATCAATAATCGATCAAATATAAAATTATCAGGCGGAATGAATGTGATAAATGGTATCGATAGTCGGCTTTTCCTTTCTCTATGTGTATTCTCGAAATTTTTCAGGTTAGCGAAAAAGAAAGATAAACTGATTTAGTATTTACCCTAAATATTTAGACACTTTTGAATGAAATTATCTTGTCCAAAAGAGAGAAAGCTCATAACAAGGCCCTATTATCACTATTTCTCTCTTTTTCTTTTATTTTTATTGTATGTCCAAATTCTTATGGTCTGCCTAATAGAGGCATGTGATTGTATTTTCAAAAGCAAGTCGCTGATGATTTTCATAATATTTTTGACGATTTACCTACCATTGAAGGCATAGGATTTTGAGCAGTGACGGCAAATGGCTCTGCTCATGTCCAGTGTTGCTTTGGACACTGGACCGTCGCTCTTTTTGTGGAAGCCGAAGTGTTTCCACGCTATAGATCTACTTTTTCCACCCGGAAAATCGAAAAGCGTCGTTTAGGCAGCCATTTTCCGGAATCAGTTGTAGTAATAAAACCGAAACGACCGAAACAAACCGCAACGTCCAAATCCCGTTAAAAGCCGGAACCGAGTAATCGAATACGGAAAAAAGTACCGATCATCAACTCGGAAGTCAGAAATCGAGCAATGCTCGACGAACTCGATTAATCGGCCGACCACCTGAGAATTCCCCTCTATTCGATAACAACGAATGGAAAGCGAGTTGAATACATGTCTTGTGGTATCATACTCAGCTTCTTCTCTGAACAATCCACCTTTCAACCATGTTTGTTTACAATTTACATCAACAAAATATGTCAGTACACTGAATATACAGTATATTTACACACGCATGCCACAGCTGTGTATACAGAGTTTGGTGTGACGAAATCAAATGACGTCAGTAAATCTGTCAGCTGATTGACTAAATCAAAGTCCACATACTACTGATGTTTTTAACTAACAGACTACTATCTCTCTCTCTTCATTTCTTTCGGTTCATGGTGCATTCCTAACGCATACATGTAAACTTTCAAAATAAATACCAATTTTGATTCTCTCTCTCCTTCTCTCTCTCTCTCTCTATCTCTCTCTGCTAGCACAAAATAGTGAGCCAACGTCGGGCCCGGACAGAAACGTCGTATCGCTGTCGGCCCGACGTTGGTCCGACATGCTCTGCTGGCTGGGCCTGGGCCTCTCTCTCTCTCTCTCTCTCTCTCTCTCTCTCTCTCTCTCTCTCTCTCTCTCTCTCTCTCTCTCTCTCTCTCTCCAAGTATGGTTAGATTACAAAAATAATTCAACTCATCAGACTGCACAGCAAATTAAACAATGTCCCTCTGAATCATACGAGAAAAGAAAGACTTGATAATATATCGAAACGCGCATGCGTAATTTACGTAACCCCAAGCAGAATTGGCTCCCAGTAGGACAAGGATTTTCTTAATGTACCACGCTCCCGACAACTCCCACTCAGTCCTTAAGACGGACTGATATGTCCTTGACAAATGTGCGAAAAATAATCTTAATCTGGAGGGGAGCATTTTTTGTGCCATTTTTTCCCGACATGTGTATCAAGGTACTGGGACGTGAATAAATTGAGGGGCCTTGGTTTCGCGGCGTCTGCTTAGTCGGTTTAAGCCGTCACGTTCTCTGCCCTTTTCTATAGACCTTAGAAAAGACGATTCTCATTAACTGTCCTTAATTTTTCTCCAATCTACATCTCGTAACAAAATGTAATGACCTGTAAATTACCGGAAGTTCTTGTGATTTTCTTCCTTATTTTGTCTGATAAAATATAGTTCCAACCGGCGGAAGCAGATTGCGAATAGAATCATAGCAACGGCCTTAGATGCCGCCCTTCTGCAAAGGCAGAAATCCTAGACGTGCAGCAACATACAAAATCTTAAAAGATATACAAAAACCTCAAAGGCAAACAAAAATAAATGAATAAATCTAAGACTTGCACCAACACACAAAGATAAAGATACAAGAAATTTTAAAGGCAACTCTACTTAACCTTCCCCAAAATTCAAATTATAGGAAGAGATAAGAAAGGCAAAAACCCTAGACGTTCACCAACACACAAAATCCTTGACAGATACAAGAAACCACATAGGAACGACCACCCTGATGTACAGCAGAAAAAATACTTGGGGCTACCTCTCCGGACTTATAGAACAATCCACCGTCGCACTCGATTCCAGTATCGATTCTGTCTAAATCACAGAACCAAATTGACGCGAATGGAGGACTTTTAACTCGACTGTGAACCATACGCGCCACCAACGCTTCCTCCAGTTTGGTTCAATCGATAGTATTAGGAGTATCCTCAACATTCATAACAATCTCGTTATAACACGGTTCACGGTTCAAATGATCATTTTTCTATATAATCTATACATTTTCGTGGGATAAATATGTTCTATAAAAGGGTTATCCTTTGGAAGCACAGAAGTGAAAAATATGGAGTGTACATGTTTTCTGGGCCAGACTAGCTAGTTTCGGCCAATTAGGCCTCATCAGTGACCCTCAGATATTTTCAAATTTCCACAATGGAATCAATGATCCCAAAGGACAAGAAAATATAATCTACACTATGATGTAGGGCATTGTTTAAAATTTAAATTTAAAATTGTTAAACTAACACAGTTTCTGTTTTGGGCCCAATTAATGATTTTATAAAGCAGTTATGGTGTACTTATCCAGTTTTGATGACAGGTAATATCAATGTTGAATCTCTGGATAGTACTACCCCTACTTTAACAGTACTGATGATATTAAATTCATTCGTAAGTACATGCTGCCATGACATTTTATGCCTAAAAACTTCATTACGATAACGCACCCGTGCGTCATAGTGCATTTTTTGCATCTCCAAAACGGTCAATCTTCTGAAGAAAATTTGTGATATTTTTCTTATTTGTACTCAAAACATAGGTTGTGAGTACTCGTTAGAACCGCCTCAATGAGGTTCTAACGAGTACCCACAACCTATGTCAAGGAGCAGAAATAAGGAAAATAATATATACCCCCGTAAACCCCAGTTTTCTCTATATAAAGTGGGGTGTAAGGGTTTTTTTATTTCACGGACTTGTTAGCCGTGTTTCTGCAAACCCGACCGACCCTGCTTCAGATTCCACAACTCTACTATTTTTATCAAAAAAAGAACAAAATAAAAATTAAAACACCGACCCTACCATTTTCAATTTCCGTCCCTACACAGTGTCGTCTTTGCACTTTCCCAAAGTAATTTCGCGTTTAAAGTATATTTTTGTACTTTTTGGCATTTAGCACTTTCCAAATTAAAGAGCAGACATTTTGAGCATCTTGAATGAATTATGATATGCAGTGCAAGTCTCAACATGACAATTTTATTAACAAACAAACATGTACAAAAACAAAAACACATAAAAATATAGCACTGACCATGTTTGTTTCGGGAGAAAAAAATAAAATAATAATAAAAGAAGTTTCTCCTACCTACCGACAAAAATTTTTTTCAGCATGTTTATGGAAACACAGCTATTTTTACGCCTTACCTGTAAATAAAACTAATGAAACAAAGTTGCAAGCTGGGTTGAATATAGTTTGAAGAGCAATTTGCATGCAAATAACGATTTATAAAAGGTGACCGTGCATATTGATATGCAAGTTGGGGCATAGGTGCTTCGTTATTTGTTGTTATGCATTGTGGCGCCTTTTTGTATTTATATAATATGAATGCAACTGGTTTTGTGACATTTTTTAACCCCTCCATCCCCACTTTTCTACAGTAAAACTGGGGTTTACAGGGGGTAAACCTTATTTTTCTTATTTCTGCTCTAAAATAGAGATTATGGGTACTCCTCAGAACCGCCTCGATGAGGCGGTTCTAACGAGTACCCACAATTTTTCATCTTAAAATTATCATATTTTTTCGCCGATAAAGGTTACAATGTATTTGTAAAGGCGTGTTTTCGTAAAGGAATTATTCAAAATAAATAGCACTCTTGACTTAATTTAAACCTTGGCATTGACTCAGTAGGGGAGTGCATTGCTAAAATTAAGGACAAAGTATACTGTTTTCCGAAATACGGCGTTTATGAAATATAATTCACAAAAAAATCCAAAGTAAAAATCAGAGGGATTAAAACAACTTTAGGGAAGGCAAGTATTCACAAAAGGGCCTAAGATTCCTAAGATATTACTGACCCTTCCAAGGACCTGCTTCTGTTGTGGTCTGTTATCTTCATTGTTTATCCTTGTACATATTTACATTTAGTTTTGGGTATTCCGATGGGTATGAAATGCGCAACCCTTGTGGCTGATGTGTTCTTGTTTTGTTATGAAAGAGACTTCATGATGTCTCCTTCCGCTGAAAACCAATCTGACATCATTTTTGTCTTTAGCTCGACACCTAGATATTTGGATGATTTATTAAATATTGACAGAACCTATCTCTCAAATTTACCTCCAACGCTCCAGAACTTCAGTAAAATGAAGCAAAGTCTTCTGATGCCGAGGCCACGTTTTGGATTTATATCTATCTATTGTAGATGTTGTTTTTCCTACAAAATTGATGATTTTGATTTTGAGATTGTAAATTTCCTTTCCTTGGATGGTGATGTTCTTCGTGCGGCATCCTATGGCGTTTATATTTCACAATTAATTCTATTTGCCAGAGTGTCTAGTCATATAACTGACTTCAACATATGTAATAGATTGTTAACTGATAAACTTCTTACTCAGGGTCATCGGTATCATAAACCACGCAAAGCCTTTTCACAATTTTATAGACGTCATTCTGATTTATTTTGAAACTTCAATGTTGGACTTAAATCTCTTCTGCAACTAAGTCTATCGAACCCGAATTTTATGGTGACTTAGTATATAAATTCAGAAAAATATATAATTGCAATGACTTCAGCACCTAATTTCGTAAACTCATTCTCCGATATAAAAAGATGGGTACACCATAGAGGTTATACGACAGACTGCATGCATGGTAGTTAACCCAATCACGATTGACAACTTTGCTTCCCTCTTTAATTGCAGGCCAGTGGGTCAGGCCTCAGATTCTATGACGGTTCCAGCGTAAAGATTTAAGCACCCCAGTAAAATTCGTTTCCGTTGATCGTTCCAGGGCGGTTCTTCTGTCTCGATTTATTTTTGTTATTGTTTGTCTTTAGGTGTTTGTCTCGCTTGTGTTATTTTATTTTGGATAGGCTGTTGGCCATTTTGTGGGAAAGTAACTGTCCTTTTGGCTTTCCGCTGCAAGGGTCATTAGGTCTGTTGCTGCATGTTTGTGTTTCTTTCCCTTTGGTGTCTCTGGTGGGAGCTAAGGGTTGATTGTATCAATTCCTGATCATTGCCTCTACTTCTATGTTACCCAGAATTTTAGAGAATTTAATTTTATGTAATGTTGGTTTGTGCCTGATGCTCTGACTTTGGTCGGGCACATCGGAGTCTAACTGTTGGTTTGTTTTGCTCCAGCATTTTAGTGGTTTCTTGCTGTCGAGGCCTCACCGTTGTTTCATCTCTGTGGTTGTTTGATTTTTTTTTTTTTTGTTCTCGGAGATGTTGCAGTGATGAGTGAGGAGGCCTTCATGCGGACTGAACAAATTATTTGTCTAATCCGCAACGGAAGTAAGGACGAGGATTGCGTAAAATCGACTTAACCCCCCCCCCCCCACACACACACCCCCCAGTGGTATACGTTTTCACTGACCGTTCCAAGGCGGTTCATCTGTCGCGGTTTATTTTTGTTATGGGTTGTGTTTGCGTGTGTGTATCACATATACTGTTTTGTTCTGGATAGCCAATTGGCCAATTTGTGAGAAGGTGACTGTCCTTTTGGTTTTCCGCTATTGGTGTTTTCATTAGGGTCTAGTTAGTTCATGTTTGTGTTTCTTTTCCTTTGGTGTCTCTGATAGGAGCTGTGGGTTAATTGTATCGATTCCTGATCATTGCATCCTGATTACACTCTTCTGGAGTCCATGTCCATGTGATATTTGCCATTTTGTCTATGGACTAATGATTTTGGATTAACGCTTTGGTACTACGACCTAAACTACTTCTATGCAAATAGTTAATGATTGAATAAAGACTTTTCTTCAAATGGGACAAAATTCTTGTCTTTCATCACGTAAACAAGTTCGTGAAATAACCCCACTTTATATAGAGAAAAGTGGGGCTTAGGGGGTATTCATTATTTTCCTCAATTTTGTTCAAATAAAAATCAAAAATGAGTTCCTTCAAGACCAATGAAAACATTCATAAGAAAGAAGATGGGTCATACTACGTAGTTTCGGCTAATAAAGCCTCATCAGTGACCCTGTAATGATCCGGCAAAGAAAGCCAGAGGAAACATACTGCAATTTTGCGAATTTCGAATAGGCAGTCGATTCAAGGACTGATATAAATCAAAATGGGGTCCAAATAATTGAAAACCTGTCTAGAATATGAGTCTAAACCAATAATTTATTTCTGATTTCTCAGAATATTCACGCTGATCTCAAAGGATCAAAAGTAAAATATAAACTGCACTATGGTTGATGTACGGGGAGACGTTTTACGGCCGCCACACGGCACAACACCAGCTGCAGTGAAGTCAAATAAAAATCAAAAATGAGTTCCTTCAAGACCAATGAAAACATTCATAAGGAAGAAGATGGGTCATACTACGTAGTTTCGGCTAATAAAGCCTCATCAGTGACCCTGTAATGATCCGGCAAAGAAAGCCAGAGGAAACATACTGCAATTTTGCGAATTTCGAATAGGCAGTCGATTCAAGGACTGATATAAATCAAAATGGGGTCCAAATAATTGAAAACCTGTCTAGAATATGAGTCTAAACCAATAATTTATTTCTGATTTCTCAGAATATTCACGCTGATCTCAAAGGATCAAAAGTAAAATATAAACTGCACTATGGTTGATGTACGGGGAGACGTTTTACGGCCGCCACACGGCACAACACCAGCTGCAGTGAAGTCAAATAAATATCAAAAATGAGTTCCTTCAAGAACAATGAAAACATTAATAAGAAAGAAGATGGGTCATACTACGTAGTTTCGGCTAATAAAGCCTCATCAGTGACCCTGTAATGATCCGGCAAAGAAAGCCAGAGAGACATACTGCAATTTTGCGAATTTCGAATAGGCAGTCGATTCAAGGACTGATATAAATCAAAATGGGGTCCAAATAATTGAAAACCTGTCTAGAATATGAGTGTAAACCAATAATTTATTTCTGATTTCTCAGAATATTCACGCTGATCTCAAAGGATCAAAAGTAAAATATAAACTGCACTATGGTTGATGTACGGGGAGACGTTTTACGGCCGCCACACGGCACAACACCAGCTGCAGTGAAGTCAAATAAAAATCAAAAATGAGTTCCTTCAAGACCAATGAAAACATTCATAAGAAAGAAGATGGGTCATACTACGTAGTTTCGGCTAATAAAGCCTCATCAGTGACCCTGTAATGATCCGGCAAAGAAAGCCAGAGGAAACATACTGCAATTTTGCGAATTTCGAATAGGCAGTCGATTCAAGGACTGATATAAATCAAAATGGGGTCCAAATAATTGAAAACCTGTCTAGAATATGAGTCTAAACCAATAATTTATTTCTGATTTCTCAGAATATTCACGCTGATCTTAAAGGATCAAAAGTAAAATATAAACTGCACTATGGACAAAAACATAGACCGTTGGTACTAACTAGAACCGCCTCAACGAGGTTCTAATGAGTACCAACGACCTATGTATGGAGTATAAATAAGAGAAAGGGGGTGCCCATTTGGGGGGTATTCTGGCCTTGTACAGAATCTTTTTTATTTTTTTGCAGGTAAACAGACTACTATGTGTACTTTATTATGGCATACCTCTGGTCGCGCGCAAGGTTGAGTTTTTTCGAGCTACAGGCCTTTAAAAGTGGATGGGGTAACTTAGCATGACACTGTAGTGTATTTTGAAAGATAAATCTGGTTATTACCCGTGTGCTCTTTCACTGCAATTTGTTCTTAGGTAGACTGAAGGATGACTGAAGTGATGTTTTGAAACATTTTTTGAAACAGCATTGCAACTTAGGAAGATCAACTGCATTTTCCAAACGCTAAGATATTTAAACTTATTTTTAACCTTAATCATTAAATTTTTTAAAGATTTTGGTAATAGGGGAGGAAACAAATGATGATTCTTGGATAACAGTATCATTTTTGTCAGTACAAGTGGTAGCAGTGTGGAACCGGATGATTTGAGCAACATTTAATGGTTCAGTGAACACAGAATCGCAAATGGGTGGGATAATCAGATTGTAAATAGAGGATCTTACATGAGTGCTCGTGTATTATTGAATTTATTAAACGAGTTGAGGAAAAGGATAAAATGCGAGGCTTCGCCGAGCATTTTATCCCTTTTCCTCAACGAGTTTAATAAATTCAATAATACACGAGCACGAATGCAAGATTCTATTTATCATATGACATTTAAAACGCATTTGATTCACGCTTGTTTACAAAAATGTCAACATTCCGCCATTAGTAAACGCAACGTCGTTAAGGACGCCGTACACGTAACGGTACGAGACGTATTTAGCTAATTTGCATATTTAATCCACTAGTGGATTATCGAAAATATTACATGGCGTTATTACACTCTCAGACGCGACGTCATATGATAAACTCAGTTACTATTCAACCACCTTACAAATACATCAAAACCATGCACGAGATTTATTTAAAAGATGTCCTGTTATGTAGATTTCACATGAGCCGGGCCCGGTAGTCCAATTGAACCCTCAACTGAATGTGAGTTCGACTCGAAACAAAGTGAGCGAGAGTTTGGTTCTCAGGTCCCGCACAGCTTTCCGTGGAAAATTCCTCCCTACCTTTTATTCAAGTAGGGTAGTCTATCATTGGTTTGCAAAAGGATGGGTAGTTAGAAGTTTCAAGCTAGCCCAAGAAAAGTCTAGTCAAGGTCATTGCCCACTCCGTCATGACAATGTCCCAAACATACGTTGTGCATGCTTATGTAGACAATGGTATATATTACATTGCTGACTAACCATGTTTCATTGGCTTCCTCAGTTTTTCTTAAACTAAGACTGACTTGTCAGGTGAGACATGTATCTTAGCGGATTTGATTGCCACTTTTTGTTATATTTTAAATTTTGCAAGTCTCGCTACTTTGGACATCTTCTTCCTGATGCCCGGGACTTCCGTGGAATGCGGGCCATGTTTGCTGATGTTGGCTCGGTGGGGGACGCCTATTAGTCCGCGGGTGGGCGTCTCTTGCCTGATGCCTCCAGTTGACCTGTCTCACGAGCTACGTCGGTCGGCGTGTGCTCGGTGGGGGATGTTCTGTGTTTGCCGGGTCTTGTCCATCATCCGTTTCGGTTTCACAACTTTGGGGTTGAGACACACTGATGAAGACTACATATCAGAAAGGCCTCTGTGTAACTAAATTAGGTATAGTTATGCCTTAATTGATAGCATTTTCATGATTTTCATATAAATCCTGGCAAATGAGCCTTGATACCACACTCTTCCAAAAAGATCAAACAATTCTCTAAAGCCCCTATCAATAAGTATCACATCACCTTCCTCAAACCAATCTTGAATATTCTCTGTATGGGACTTGAACACATGTTTAGTCAGTTCGGCATCGGTATTACTTATTACTAGGTACGGACCTAAATTAGATAGTTTATAGCCAGTTTATCTATTTATATATCTTCATATACTGAGTCGGTCATACTTGGCCATTACCTCAGTTGGGTGGTGCGCTAAATTTAGAATTTAGCATAAAAAAAAAAAAAAAAAAAAAAACAAACAAAAAAAAAAAAAAAACCCACTGGATGAGTTCTTAAAACTATTTACAATCTGCTTTCAGAGGTGTACTAAAACGCACACCTCTGGATCCCAATCTACACCATACGGGCTTTGAACTCCTCCACAGTTTTGGCATTTACCACAGAGGTGGGAAGACTGTTCCACTGAGGAATAGTTCTAGGGAAGAAAGAATTCTTCAGGGCATCACTATAGGCCTGGTACCTACGATATTGACTGTTGTTTAGTTTTGATGCCCTTGTTTGAGTTGAAGTAGTCACAGGGGTCAAGTATTTATCTTTGTTAAGAGACACTGTGTCAGAGTGTATCTTATAAAAGAAGGTTAAAGAGGACTGCTCGCGACGGGCCTCCAACGATGGCCACTCCAGCTCATCGAGCATTTCACCAACACTACTTCCGTTCCGCCATCGCCTGCAGGTCCATCGGGCAGCCGTCCTCTGAACCTTCTCAACCTGCTGAACCTGAGTTTTTACATGGGGATGCCAAACAGGTAATGCATACTCTAATTGATGTCTAACCAAGGTTTTGTATGCAACATCCTTTGTCTGCCTAGGTGCAAAAGCCAAATTACGTCTAAGAAACCCTAATGTCCTAGTTGCTTTAGAGGTAATCTCAGAAATATGTTGACCCAATCAAGATTATCAGTAATGGTGATACCAAGATATTTTGCGGATTGGACATGTTCCAAAGTATGCTGATATAATGAGTAGTTGAATTTAATCTGCTTGTCTGGAGGGTGCCGTGACACCCTCGTTGAATGACATTTGGCCACAATGAACTTCATTTGCCAATCGGCCTCCCAACGTGCTAGGCTATCCAGGTCATCTGGTAAGATAAGACAGTCAGAAGAAGTATATATATTCCTATACAAAACACAATCATCAGCAAACAAGCGAACAGATGGCCTGATATTATCAGAAAGATCGTTAATAAATATCAAGAAAAGGACCGGTCCAAGTACCGAACCTTGTGGGACACCAGACAAAACAGGGACTGGATCTGAAGCTCGGCCGTCAGGTACAACTTGTTGTGTGCGTCCAGAGAGCCATAAGCTAACCCACTTAAGTGTGGATCCTCTAATTCCATAATGATCCAGTTTGTACAATAGCCTCCTGTGAGGTACCTTGTCGAAGGCCTTGGCAAAATCCATGATAATCAGGTCAGTCTGTTTGTGGCCACGATTAATGGCCCCATCCAGATTGCTCACTATGTCATGGTAGAACTGAACAAATTGAGTTTCACAAGACCTTCGACTTCGGAAACCATGCTGACAGTCAGCAAGAATGCTTTCAGAGGCTAGGTGCTTGTTAATGTTGCTAACTAATATATGCTCCAGGGTTTTGCAACAGATGCATGTGAGCGACACCGGTCTGTAATTCGCAGCATCATATTTTTCTCCTTTCTTAAAGACCGGGGTTACGTTTGTTTGTCGCCAGTCATCTGGTACAGTGCCCCGAGCGAGTGATTCATTGAAAATAAAGGCCAGCAGGGGAGATATTTCAGCACTACATTCCTTAAGCACCCTGGCATGCAGACCGTCAGGCCCAGATGCCTTATGTATGATGAGCTTGTCCAACAGTTTTGCGACCCCTTTGGGGTCAACTGTTATGTCCCCCATAGAGGGGAACGGACTTGTACCTTTTGATGGTAGTTCACCGTCAGCTTCACGTGTAAACGCCGATTGAAACTGCTTATTACATATATTTGCCTTGTCGCGCGATTCAGTTTTCAAAATTCCATTTTCCCTGAGTGAAGTGATCTCAAATGATTCTTTTTTCAGGGACTTTACAAATGACCAAAATTTCTTAACTTTTCCATTCTTCTGGGGGCCCTCGGGATCAATATTTTCATCATCAAAGGTAAAGATGCTGGAAACATGCTTCCAATATGCATCTCTAATTACCTTTTGTACATGTGCTCTGAACCTTTCGTAATGGCTCTTCACGTCGGAATTACTAGACTTATGAGCACGAAAGTACATTCTGTCACGCCTTCTGATTAGGTGTTTGATCATGTTATCGATCCATGGTACACTATGCTTTGTTTTGGTCATTTTTATTGGTATGTACCTTTCCATGGCCGTCGTAAGTTCGGTCTTAAAACTGACCTACAAGTCATTTACTGACATGCGAGAGAAGTCAGAGGAAATGAAGGAATCCTTAAATCGCGCCATATGGTCTCGCAGACCATCCATATCCGCACGCTTATATAAATATATTTTACGCGGGCCCTGTCGGATTCGCTTTGCTTTTATGTCATACTCAATATAAACAATATCAAGATCGGCCTTGCCGATCGGGGGCATCCCTTTGACACGACTAACGGGGGGTGGAGAATTTGTAAATAGCAAATCTAGGTTTTTTTCTTTCCGGGTGGGTATATTTACGACTTGAGAGAGGCAATGTTCTTTTACTATATCCAAAAGTTGTTGTGTTTGTCTTTTCGACACCCCATGGGGTACCTGCTGGTTGCTCCATTCAATATCACCACAATTGAAGTCCCCTCCTACCAATATGTGGGCATTTCCATTTGACATTATCATAGCCAAGGATGTATTGAAAGCCTCAAGATAGTCTGGGTCAACCTGATCTGGTGGACGATAAAAAGATCCAAGGTACAGAGTCCTACACCCAATAATGTTCAACTTACACCAAACTATTTCACAGTCGGTGTCCAACTCCGGAGTTTCTGTGCAGAGCAGCTCTCTTTTAAATGCCACGAAGACACCACCATGGGCATCTCCAACTCTGTCTTTCCGGATGGCCTCAAATGAATCTGGGAAAATCTCCGAGTTTTTGATATCTGGGGTTAACCAAGACTCATTCCCCCAAAATGATGTCTGGTTTAGCCGAGTCGATAATTAGGGCTTATCCGGAAAATGCCAAATTTAAAACTTGTGCACCTAGTCTTTTGAAATTACACATATTCTCTGATCTGTATTAAACTAAGACATGCTGAAAATTTGAAGTTGATATATTGAATAGTTCTTGAGTTACAGCCACTCAAATATATAAAGAATACACAGCAAAATGTCGAGTTTGTACCTAGGTAGGTACAAATGAGCATTTTTAATATACTTGATCCAAATGGTTTCTGTACTAAATAATGCATAACATTAATGTTTCTTATCCAAATATGTTTATATTTGGTAGACTCGTGTCTAGATAATATACCTATAAAATTATACTGTCAGATTTATAATTTTGTTGCGGTTTATGAAAATAGGAACATTTTTCTCTCAAATGACCATATTTGGAATTACAAAAATTTAAATAGCCATATCTCCAAAACCCGCACTGATATTTTATTCAAACTTTCAGAATTTTCTAAACGTGTTAAATACTTTTAAGTGATAAAGGACTGAAAGCCAAATTTATAAAGGTTGCAAATTTAGCATTTTTCGGAGTAGGCCTATTGACTGACAATTCATAATCACAATTCTAAGGGGGTGGTTGAGGATCGCTTTTTTGGTCCTCGGTTTAGCTCCTCTTGGTTGCTGCACAATGGGCGAAGAAGCTGCAGTAGGTGGGCCAATATTGTCTGGTATCGGACTATCAGGCTCGGACAGGGATGATAATGGATCAAATCTATTATGAGTATCTAAAGTTGCTAAATCACCAAAAAGCGATGTGGAAAAGTTAGGCATTCCACATTTCAAGCAATCCCATGCCATGCTTGTACTCAATGGACTAGTTTAAATGCTATACAAAGTTGAAGACATACCTTGACAGCCTATATGATACCAGACGTTACAAGTTTCACAACAAATTCCTCGGTCATCCCAACCAACACTTTCAGTACAGACCCCACATGGGAAATGTGTACTGTTATTTCGGGAATCTGGACCAGGATTAGTTTCAACATCCCAAGCATTTCCTGTCATCACTGTACATATGTATAAATAACAAAGTTTATTTGAGCCAGGAAATTCCTTAAACCTAAAAGATTTCTTTAGAATTGATACTGTGCACAACTGGGGTACATGAAACGAAAGGTTATGCTGGTTAGCTGTTGTACCTCTAGAGGCAGTGTAAACAGGGTAGAAGTCAATTGGAATTTCCTGTAGGTCTTGTCCACTGCAGTTAAAAAGTGAAACAAAACGTGTTGCCAACAGCAAGCAACACAGTCCAAATAGGATGTCAAATACAAAATGACACATCATGGATGGTTTGAGTATTGACTTCCTGGGGTATGAAGGGCATAAAGTACTGTGTGTGTCTTGGAAAATCTCCTTTGGCGGGCAATATCAGAATGAATAACTTTAATTCTATATTTCCATTATTTTGTTTACCTATTTGTGTCAAATCCGCGAACCGGAACTAAATTAAGTTCCGGTGACCGGTGCAGTGTAGAAAATTACCACTACAACAATGACCGGGGTACGCACTTTACAATTTACAAAACAAAAAGCTAGAGCTGAACAGTTTACAGCCATCTTATGCCACAATTATCATAGGCTTAACCAGTAGTCTTCCCTTATGGACTGAATCGGATTTCCACTGGAAACTGTAATAATTTATTGCTCCTTTTTTCAATGTAAATGTAAGTTCCATCAGCACACAGACTGCCCCATCATCGATGCATACACCAAGTTGGGTGACAACCCATTAGTGTATTTTGTCCTGAAAGTACTATATCTTTGAATATAAATGTATCAGACAGATTAACGAATAATCTCAAACTACATTATTGTAACTAGAAAAGGTGTCCATAGGACATGGATGCCCCCGCCAAAATGCCATTAAGAAAAAAGGGCTTATATGTAATTGTAACAGGTATAGCATGAAGTTATTATTAAGGTAGATATCATTTTCATGAGAACAAGAGTTGTCTTCCTTGTTCAAGACACATCATCTCAATGCCATGCATGCACCTGTAAAGTTTCATAAATATATTCGATATGGTTTGTGACTTATGGCCCGGACACGGAGTGGGACGTACGTACGGTCGGGCGTACAGATGGAAGGACGGACAAGGGTAACAATTAATGCGCTGCCGCTTTTCTTCAAATAGGCGGACGCATAACAACATGATTTTGATGTATTGGTATGGTGGTTGAATAGTAACTAAACTCACAATCTGAAATACTCCACCTATTTTCCAATTCTGTGTTCACTGAACCATGAAATGTAGCTCATGTCAACCAGTTCTACATCACTATCAACTGTGCTGATTAAAATGATACTGTTGTGAAGGAATCATCATTGCTTGCTTCCTACATTACCAGTAACTTCAAAATAATTAATGATTAAGGTTAAAAATAAGGAAAAGTCCCTTGATGTTAGAAAAATGCATTTAATCGTCCTAAGTTGCAATTTGGTTTCGATAAATGTTTTCACACATCACTTCAGACATCCTTCAGTCTACCTAAGAACAAACTGCAGTGAAACAGCACATGGGTAATAACCAATGCTAACTTTCAAAATACACTACAGTGTCATGCTAAGTTACCCCACCCACATTTAAAGGCCTGTAGCTCGAAAGAAAACAATCTTGCGCGCGACCAGAGGTATGCCGTAATAAAGTACACATGTTAGGCTGTTTGCCTGCAAAAATAAAAAGATTTGGTACAAGGCCAGAATACCCCCAAATGGGCACTCCCCTTTCACACGTTTTATCAGTAAATCGACCAATTCGGAGATATAAATGTACATGGCTATTTGGTCCTAGACATATTTTGCGGGATGACTAACGTTATCTCTATTGTTTTTGTTGATTTATTTGAGGTTTAACGTCCCCGTCAACACTGTGAAGGTCATTTTGGAGACGTTGCTACCAATTTTGTGGGACTTTTTCCCGACATTGAGATGAAATGACATCCCAAAACCCTGCCGCCCAATGAAACCAATAGGGTTTATAAGCATGGACGGTCCGACCCGCTTTGCATGGACAGGCTTAGATCCTCTAAGCGGTTTACCAGTACTCGTGTACGGTCGGATTCAGCTCTGTGTGGAAGCATCATGCAGCCCATCTATTTCTTCATGAGCCCGATGGGCGGGGCCGATTATGGGATTACTAATGTTACCTCTATTGTAATAACGGGCCTCTGTCGCCTAGTGGATAAGAGCGCTGACTCTTAATCATTAGGTCTCTCACCGCTGTGGGTTCGAGCCTCGCATGGGTCACATGTGAGACGCCAAGTTCTGCAACGGAAGGTCATGTGGTTTTTCTCCGGATAATCCGGTTTCCGCCCACCTCTGATTAACGATCGGCTCGATATGTGTGAAATAATCTTGAAAGGGTCGTAAAACCAAAACCAAAACCAAATCATTACGATAACAAACCCGTGCGACATTGTGCATTTTTCACACCTCCAAAATGGCTACTTTTCTGATTAAAATCCGTGATATTTTTCTTAAAAATACTGCAAACATAGGTTGTGGGTGCTCGTTAGAACCACCTCATTGAGGCGGTTCTAACGAGTACCCACAACCTATGTCTTGAAGCCAAAATAAGAAAAATAATGTTTACCCCCTAGACCCCAGTTTTCTCTATATAAAGTGGGGTATAGGGGGGTCTTCAGTTCACGGACTAGTTCACGTGATGAAACAAAAAATCTATATTATAATAAAAGCACTGAGAGTACTGGTGGGTTGGTTGTCTCTGAGCGTGAACGGTGACTAAGACTTTTAAGGTTTCCTCTTACCCTTTATACAACCCTGCACTGTAAGCAAACAATGTAGACCCCGATCAGACGCTACATTCTGCAGCATCTAATCCTTACTTCCCTCTTCTGTAAGCAAACAATGTAGACCCCGATCATACGCTACATTCTGCGGCATCTAACGCTTACTTCCCTGCACTTTAAGCAAACAATGTAGACCCCGATCAGATGCTACCTTCTGCGGCATCTAACGCTTACTTCCCTGCACTTTAAGCAAAAAATGTAGACCCCGATCAGACGCAACATTCTGCGCCATATAATGCTTACTTCCCTGCACTGTAAGCAAACAATGTGGACCCCGATCAGACGCTGCATTCTGCAGCATCTAACGCTTACTTCCCTGCACTGTAAGCAAAAAATGTAGACCCCGATCAGACGATACATTTTGCAACATCTGACCCCTACTTCCCTCCAGTGTAAGCAAACAATGTAGACCCCGATCAGACGCAACATTCTGCAGCATCTAATCCTTACTTCCCTCTACTGTAAGCAAACAATGTAGACCCCGATCACACGCTACATGCTGCGGCATCTAACGCTTACTTCCCTGCACGTTAAGCAAAAAATGTAGACCCCGATCAGACGCAACATTCTGCGGCATATAATGCTGACTTCCCTGCACTGTAAGCAAACAATGTTTCCCCGATTAGACGTTGCATTCTGCAGCATCTAACGCTTACTTCCCTGCACTGTCAGCGAAAAATGTAGACCCCGATCAGACGCAACATTCTGCGGCATATAATGCTTACTTCCCTGCACTGTAAGCAAACCATGTAGACCCCGATCAGACGCTGCATTCTGCAGCATCTAACGCTTACTTCCCTCTACTGTAAGCAAAACAATGTAGACCCCGATAAGACGCTGCATTCTACAGCATATAACCCTTACTTCCCTCCACTGTAAGCAAACAATGTCGACCCGATCAGACGCTGCATTCTGCAGCATCTAACGCTTACTTCCCTCTACTGTAAGCAAACAATGTAGACCCCGATCAGACGCTGCATTCTGCAGCATATAACCATTGCTTCCCTCCACTGTTAGCAAACAATGTAGACCCAGATCAGACGCTACATTCTGTGGCATCTAACGCTTACTTCCCTGCACTTTAAGCAAACAATGTAGACCCCGATCATACGCTACATTCTGCAGCATCTAAGGCTTACTTCCCTGCACTTTAAGCAAACAATGTAGACCCCGATCAGACGCTGCATTCTGCAGCATCTAACGCTTACTTCCCTCTACTGTAAGCAAACAATGTAGACCCCGATCAGACGCTGCATTCTGCAGCATATAACCATTGCTTCCCTCCACTGTTAGCAAACAATGTAGACCCAGATCAGACGCTACATTCTGTGGCATCTAACGCTTACTTCCCTGCACTTTAAGCAAACAATGTAGACCCCGATCATACGCTACATTCTGCAGCATCTAAGGCTTACTTCCCTGCACTTTAAGCAAACAATGTTGACCCGATCAGACGCTGCATTCTGCAGCACCTAACCATTACTTCCCTGCACTATAAGCAAACAATGTAGACCCCGATAAGACGCTACATTCTGCAGCATCTAACGCTTACTTCCCTCCACTGTAAGCAAACAATGTAGACCCCGATCAGACGCTACATTCTGCAGCATCTAACCATTACTTCCCTGCACTTTCAGCAAACAAAGTAGACCCCGATCAGACGCTACATTCTGCAGCATCTAACAATTACTTCCCTCCACTTTAAACAAACAAAGTAGACCCCGATCAGACGCTACATTCTGCAGCATCTAACCATTACTTCCCTCCACTGTAAGCAAACAATGTAGACCCCGATCATACGCTGCATTCTGCAGCATCTAACCATTACTTTCCTGCACTGTAAGCATACAATGTAGACCCCCGATCAGACGCTGCATTCTGCAGCATATAACCATTACTTCCCTGCACTGTAAGCAAACAAAGTAGACCCCGATCAGACGCTGCATTCTGCAGCATCTAACCATTACTTCACTCCACTGTAAGCAAACAAAGTAGACCCCGATCAGACGCTGCATTCTGCAGCATCTAACCATTACTTCCCTCCACCGTAAGCAAACAAAGTAGACCCCGATCAGACGCTGCATTCTGCAGCATCTAATCAGTATTTCCCTCTACTGTAGGCAAACAATGTAGACCCCGATCAGACGCTACATTCTGCAGCATCTAACCCTTACTTCCCTCCATTGTAAGCAAACAAAGTAGACCCGATTCAGACGCTTCATTCAGCAGCAGCTAACGCTTACTTCTCGCTACTGTAAGCAATGTAGACC
This sequence comes from Lucinisca nassula, assembly GCA_963580285.1. NCBI lineage: Eukaryota > Metazoa > Mollusca > Bivalvia > Lucinida > Lucinidae > Lucinisca > Lucinisca nassula. The sequence continues at coordinate 22,717,769 of OY757023.1, forward strand.
AAGATCAGACGCTACATTATGCAGCATCTAACGCTTACTTCCCTCTACTGTAAGCAAACAATGTAAACCCCGATCAGACGCAACATTCTGCAGCATCTAACCCTAACTGCCCTGCACTGTAAGCAAACAATGTAGACCCCGATCTGACGCTTCATTCTGCGGCATCTAAACCTTACTTCACTCCACTGTAAGCAAACAATGTAGACCCCGATCAGACGCTTCATTCTGCGGCATCTAAACCTTACTTTCCTCTACTGAAAGAAAATGTAGACCCCGATCAGACGCTTCATTCGGCGGCATCTTACCCTTCCCTGCACTGTAAGCAAACAATGTAGACCCCCAATCAGACGTTACATTCTGCAGCATCTAACACTTACTTCCCTCTACTGTAAGCAAACAATGTAAACCCCGATCAAACGCTACATTCTGCAGCATCTAACTCTTACTTCCCTCTACTGTAAGCAAACAATGTAGACCCCGATCAGACACTACATTCTGCAGCATATAACGCTTACTTCCTTCTACTGTAAGCAAACAAAGTAGACCCCGATGAGACGCTACATTCTGCAGCATCTAACGCTTACTTCCCTCCACTGTAAGCAAACAATGTAGACCCCGATCAGACGCTACCTTCTGCAGCATCTAACGCTTACTTCCCTCTACTGTAAGCAAACAATATAGACCCCGATCATACGCAACATTCTGCAGCATATAACCATTACTACCCTGCACTTTAAGTAAACAATGTAGACCCCGATCGGAAGCTACATTCTGCGGCATCTAACCCGTACTTCCCTGCACTGTAAGCAAACAAAGTAGACCCCGATTTGACACTACATTCTGCAACGTCTAACTCTTACTTCCCTCCACTGTAAGCAAACAATGTAGACCCCGATCAGACGCTACATTCTGCGGCATCTAACCCTTACTACCCTGCACTGTAAGCAAACAATGTACACCCCGATCAAGCGCTACATTCTGCGGCATCTAACCCTTACTTCCCTGCACTGTAAGCAAACAATGTAGACCCCGATTTGACGCTACATTCTGCAACATCTAACTCTTACTTCCCTGCACTTTAAGCAAACAATGTAGACCCCGATCAGGCGCAACATTCTGCAGCATCTAACGCTTACTTCCCTCTACTGTAAGCAAACAATATAGACCCCGATCATACGCAACATTCTGCAGCATATTACGCTTACATCCCTGCACTTAAAGCAAACAATGTAGACCCCGATCAGACGCTACATTCGGCAGCATCTAACCATAACTTCCCTGCACTTTAAGCAAACAATGTAGACCCCGATCAGACGCTTTAAGCAAACAATGTAGACCCCGATCAGACGCAGCATTCTGCAGCATCTAGCCAATACTTCCCTCCACTGTAAGCAAACAATGTGGACCCCGATCAGACGCAGCATTCTGCAGCATCTTACTCTTACTTCCCTCCACTGTAAGCAAACAAAGTAGACCCCGATCAGACGCTGCATCTAACCATAACTTCTCTGCACTTTAAGCAAACAATGTAGACCCCGATCAGACGCAGCATTCGGCAGCATCTAACCATTACTTCCCTCCACTGTAAGCAAACAATGAAGACCCCGATGAGGCGCTGCATTCTGCAGCATCTAACGCTTACTGCCCTGCACTGAATGGAAAAAAAAATGTAGACCTCGATCAGAAGCTACATTCTGCAGCGTCTAATTATTACTTCCCTGCCCTGTAAGCAAACAATGTGGACCCCGATCAGACACTACATTCTGCAGCATCTAACCCTTACTTCCCTGCACTGTAAGCAAACAATGTGGACCCCGATCAGACGCTACATTCTGCAGCGTCTAACCATTACTTCCCTGCCCTGTAAGCAAACAATGTGGACCCCGATCAGACACTACATTCTGCAGCATCTAACCCTTACTTCCCTGCACTGTAAGCAAACAATGTGGACCCCGATCAGACACTACATTCTGCGGCATCTAACCCTTACTTCCCTGCACTGTAAGCAAACAATGTGGACCCCGATCAGACACTACATTCTGCGGCATCTAACCCTTACTTCCCTGCACTGAAAGCAAACAATGTGGACCCCGATCAGACGCTACATTCTGCGGCATCTATCGCTTACTTCCCTGCACTTTAAGCAAACAATGTTGACCCCGATCAGACGCTACATTCTGCGGCATCTATCGCTTACCTACCTGCACTTTAAGCAATCAATTTAGACCTCGATCAGACGCTACATTCTGCGGCATCTTACGCTTACTTCCCTCTACTGTTAGCAAACAGTGTAGACCCGATCATACGCTACATTCTACAGCATCTAACCATTACTTCCCTCCACTGTAAGCAAACAATGTGAACCCCGATCAGACGCTGCATTCTGCAGCATCTAACGCTTACTTCCCTCTACTGTTAGCAAACACTGTAAACCCGGATCAGACGCTACATCCTGCAGCATCTAACCATTACTTCCCTGCACTGTCAGCAAACAATGTAGACCCCGATCAGACGCTACATTCTGCAGCATCTAACCTTTACTTCCCTCTACTGTAAGCAAACAATGTAGACCCCGATCAGACGCTGCATTCTACAGCATATAACCCTTACTGCCCTGCACTGAATGAAAAAACATGTAGACCTCGATCAGACGCTACATTCTGCAGCGTCTAATTATTACTTCCCTGCCCTGTAAGCAAACAATGTGGACCCCGATCAGACGCTATGCTCTGCAGCATCTATTCCTTACTTCCTTGTACTGTAAGCAAATAATGTAGACCCCGATCAGACGCTATGTTCTGCAGCATCTAACGCTTACTTCCCTATACTGCACGCAAACTATGTAGACCCCGATCAGACAATGCATTATACAGCATCTAACGCTTACTTCCCTGCACTGTAAGAAAATAATGTAAACCCCGATCAGACGCTAAGTTTGCAGCATCTAACGCTTACTTCCCTACACTGCACGCAAACTATGTAGACCCCGATCAGACAATGCATTTTTCAGCGTCTAAGCCTTCAATTCCTAAACTGTAAGCAAACAGACTGAGTGTAGATTCTGATCACACATCGCGTCATGCGGCGTCTGATCTAGGTCTACACTGTTTGCCAAACCCAACCCTCGATGCCATTCCAGATTCTAAAGAAGACAATTTTAAAGCGGTTATTTTCAGATTATAAGCATTCCCTGTATTTCCCACAAATGTGAGTCACGAGGACTTCGGCACTAAAGATCTTTTATGCTCAGTAACTGTCAAACGATCGACCGAAATACAGCTGAAAAAGTCCTTCCCCTAGAGACCACGTGACTTTTGGATCCGAAATTCACATAATTTTCCATGAAATGGCTGACGACAATAAAAAAAGGTTTCATCATAAACGGAACTAAAGTTAGGCATGGAATACCATACGTTTAATTATTGCTTATATCTTTAGAAAAGTTTTATATTGCCGACCTTTATATGAATGTTAAATAGCTATTTCTAGAGGCTGAAACAAAGTAGTCATTAGCAAGGGAACTTAAATTAGGCATGATATACCAGATGTGAAATTAATGGATATAGTTGAAGAAAAGTTTCATATTGCTGAACTTTTAAACATCAATAAATGACAAAGTAAGAATTTGTTTTCTTTCTTTTTATTCAACGTTTTTTGTCCTGACACTACGATAACACACCCGTGCGACAAAGTGCATTTTTTCACATCTCCCAAATGGATTTGTTTTCTGATATTTTCGTGATATATATTCCGTGATATTTTTTCTTATTTATACTGCAAACATAGGTCATGGGTACTCGTTAGAATGCGGTTCTAACGAAAACCCACAACTTATGTCTTGGAGCAGAAATAAGGCAAATAATGTATAACCCTCGTAAACCCCAGTTTTCTCAATATAAAGTGGGGTTTGAGGGGTGTTTATTCAACGTTTTGTCCTGAGTTTGTATTCAATAAGTCGACAATAATGTTGGTCCCAGAGTCTGTGGTGGCTTCGGCCGAAATAATTTAAGTCAGTTTGTTGGTGGCTGATGCTATCTCTCAGGTCGGGAACACCGGGGTTGGGATGGTTTGTCAGCAAATGATTTTCTTTGGCTTCAGTTACAGTAGTTTTATGCTGTAAATATCTTTGTACGTGGTCGATTTTTATGTGCTCTGGGAGATGTTCCGCTGCTTATTCGCCCCCGCCCATCGGGGCCTGGAGAAAAAGATTGGGCTGCACGGTGCTTCCGCGCAGAGCTGAAACCGACCGAACTTGAGTACTGGTAAACAGTATAGGTCTAAGCCTGCCCAGGAAAAGTGATGCGAGTCGGACCGGAGATTCTATGGGCGGTAGGGCTTGAGATGTCATTTCATCTCAATGTCGGGTAAAAGTCCCACCAAATCAGAAGCAACAACTCCAAAATGACCTTAATAGTGTTGACGGGGACGTAAAACCTCAACTCAAACAAAAACAAAATATGTTGCACAACACTATGCGGACCGAACAAATTATTTGTGTAAACAACTGCAGAACCTAGGGCGTAGATTGTTGCAAAGTAAAATAGATTTAAGGCATCGATTCCCAAGATTTGGCTGACCCTTCCAATGCGCATGCTTCTGTTTTGGTTTGTTGTTTTCATTGTTTGTCCTTGCATGTATTTACTTCTAATATATTTTATTATGGATAATCTTTTGGCCATTTTGTGAACAGAAAATGTCCTTTGGGCTTTATATTTGAGCTGGGGCACAGCATTTCCTACAATGGAATCGAGACAGTTCCCCGACAAGACAGTTCCCCGACACGGTTTTTGGAGACAGTTCCCCGACACATTTGAAGACAGTTCCCCGACACTTTTGAAGACAGTTCCCCGACACTATTGTTCAAAGTCAAATGACCTGTGACTGATCATGATGATTATCATAATTGATAGTTATTATGTGTTCATCAATATTTTGAAGACAATTCACCGACAGACGTTTAGAAATATTAAATTATGAGTTCATCGACTTTTTTGAAGACAGTTCCCCGATAGACATTTACATGTATATAATATAAGCTTATACTTGATACCATTATCAAAAAATTTAATGAATACACCTGAAATTAAGCGAACTAACATGTTCAGTTAATAAAAATACACACATTTAAACAAAACAACTAGACATATACTGTATAACTATTCACAATGATTACTTAGCCTTTATTATCCCCAATTATCCCTAATTGCTATTAGGTCATTAAGACTATGAACAATATTGTCGGGGGACTGTCTTCAAAAGTGTCTGGGAACTAATTGCCAATTATAATTATCAGTCACAAGCCATTTAACTATGAACAATAGTGTCGGGGAACCGTCTTCAAAAGTGTCGGGGAACTGCCTTCAAATGTGTCGGGGAACTGTCTCCAAAAACCGTGTCGGTGAACTGTCTTGTCGGGGAACTGTCTTGTTCCCCTACAATTTATCTGTGTGCCCACCTAAGACACAGATCAGCCTGCGCATCCGCGCAGCCTGATCAGAGTCTTCGTTGTGCGCTCTAAGGATAGCTAGGGCCCAATGCTCCTTCATGCAGCAAGATAAGTCTCTGGTCAGACTATATGGATGCGCAGGCTGTTCTGACTATTTGCTGGGCGCACATGTAAATTGTAGGAAATGCTGCGCCCCGGCTAACTTGTAATGTTTATTGCCATGATGTTGTTTTAGGTTTTGTTATGACCTGCCATCAGCATGAGGTCGGGGACATATAGTTTTTTGTTTTTTTTTTTTTTTTTTTTGTTGTTGTTTTTTGGCATATTTGGTATGATGATATATTCACTAATACCCCGCCCATATCTATGCCCTCAATGGCCCCTGCCCATCGGGGCTTGAAGAAATATATGGGCTACATGATGCTTCCACGCAGAGCTGAAACCGATCGCACAGGAGTACTGGTAAACCGCTTAGAGGATCTAAGCCTGCCCAGGCAAAGCGGTGCTTATAAACCCTAATGATTTCATTGGGCGACAGGTCTTGAGATGTCATTTCATCTCAGTGTCGGGTAAAAGTCCCATAATATTGGAAGCAACGTCTCCAAAATGACTTATACAGTGCTGACGGGGACGTTAAACCTCAAATCAAACAAACAAACAAATTTCCGTTAACTTCACGCAGATCCTTATAAATTACCTTCTCCTTTTAAAAAAAAAAAAAAAAAAAAACTATCTATTCACTGTTCTGTACTTCACTTGGGAAGTAAATGAGAAAACACTGTCCCCTGCCATGGAGGATCTTACATGAGTGCTCATGCATTATTGAATTTATTAAATGAGTTGAGGAAAAGGGATAAAATGTGAGGCTTTGCCGAGCATTTTATCCCTTTTCCTCAACGAGTTTAAGAAATTCAATTATATATGAGCACGAATTCAAGATTATATTTATCATATGACATTTAAAACGCATTTTATTCACGATTGTTTACAAAGATGTCAATATTCCGCCGTTAGTAAATGCGACGTCGTTAAGGACGTCGTATTTGTAACGTTAAGGGACGTAACTAGCTTATTTGCATATTTAATCCACTAGTGGATTATCGAAAATATTGCATGGCGTATTTACACCCTCAAATGCGACGTCATATGATAAATATTATTTTACCTCGCCCAGACTATAGTCTTTCAAAACGCAGGGAGACGTGATTGCACTTTTAATTTTGGACTAGTCCGTGTTTTAGGTAAGTCGCCTTCAGTTGGGATTTTACATTGGGCGATATTGTTTAACTGAGATTCGTACTGCTTCATATTAACGACTTGGCCACGACTTCGACATAATCGCATTATCAAAAACCTTTTTTTTTATAATTTTATAATCCTGTGAAAAAAAGAAAAAAAGAAATCCGGAACCTGCTTCCCTTAAAACATGGAATAGCTTTGCCACGCTTAGACGTTGAACTCTCAAAGGTCGTTGATAAACTATACAAATACTAGACTGACCTATAAAATGTTGTGCAACCATATATAAGGCCTTTATGTATATGTATAATAATATAATATGAACAGCGTGCACTTGACACGGGTCAATAACTGGATAAGGTCAGTTAAACGGACCCTCTTATGATGTATAACCTCGAATTAAGCAGGTGCTAGTGTTCTGCTCTACTATTCCTGAGCTGTATCCATAGCCTAGTTCAATAACATGTTTTACCTCCCCTGCCAAGTTTTACTCCCCTTGGTTATAGACGGATCCAATGTTTTGACACGTGACCTTGTTTACATGTTATTGCGCATGTGCAAAATAACTTTTCCTTTTGATAACGATCTTTCGTGGTTGGCAAAAAGCCCCTGGTTCCATATAAACACATTGTAAATAGGTTTAATATTACGGGCATATTTTAGTTGATTGACACGGAAAATCGATCGAATTGCACTTTAAATGAGTAGATAAATATATTTTAGAGTTCATTCCTACAGCTTCCGTGTTTTTAGTCATTCATTCTGCACGTTTTATTACAAATAATTAAGGCCGTCCCGCCTCCTTACCTGCATAAGTTTAACAGGTAATAATCATCAAAACATCCTCAAATCTTCTAGAAACCAATAATTACTAGCTAAGACATGTCTATTATAAAAGTTTAGAGGTCAATTTTGTCGTTTCGACTCCAAACAAAATACAATTTTACAGAAAATAACATCGCATTTACAATGGCGATAAACGGCCAAAAAAAGTGTTTTGCCCACCACCGGTAAGTCCCGGCAAATAGTATTATTGAGCGATGACGTAGTGTTTGGATGTGTCTATTGATCGCTTTTTCTACTCCCGGTGCGTATTGATCCCCAATATGGCGTCGAACAAGGAAAACAAATTCGATAATCACGGATGCCATAAAATGCACTGTCATTCGCATCGAGACGTCAACTGCCAGGCTGCCTCCTGTGCAGTGAGAATCATCCCCTGCGCAGGTCGGCAAGTTATGGTCAAATGTGACCAATTGCAGTAACGATAGAGAGAGAGAGAGAGAGAGAGAGAGAGAGAGAGAGAGAGAGAGAGAGAGAGAGAGAGAGAGAGAGATAGATAGATAGATAGATAGATAGATAGATAGATAGATAGATAGATAGGTCACCGGTTCGAGTCCCTGTTCTGGTCGCATTTTCTCAGCTTCATTTCTTAAAGATTTAATGTATTTTGAATTATTTACTCTTATGAGCAACTAGCCCTCTTTTTGGGGAGTGAAATTATTGCTGAATAAGAGGATACCTTTGGTATATTATTTTGTTTTTATACAATAGGCTTTCATTGTTTCAGAGTCTGCAAACTAAAATTTGCTCTTGATGCACATGTATACTGGAACAGTAAGACCCCCAGCCCAACCAACATGTACGCTGGAGCAACGTCATATCAACGTCCATACACCGTAACGGTGTTTGAGCAGTATCATCATGCTGAACTTTTTCCTTCATTCGCCGGAAATTACCGAGTTGAATATCGATTTCTGTACGAAAATTCGGCAGTTAAAGTGACCTGTATATATTGAAGGTTATTCATAGTAAAATTATGAAGGAAAAAAAATATAACTCCTCGTATCTTATTTATTCTTAACACTAGAAAAAAATCACTGTTATCCTGGGGTAAGAAAATTATTCAGTTTTTATTTGTTTATTTCAAAATTATGAATAATTAAATCTTATTGCTTCCATCTGCAATTTAATAACATGCCTATACGCTCCATAGACGGCAATTTATTTTTTAGAAAAAAACGTGCAGATTTCCATGTTTGGTTGTCAATATTAAATAGAAATGATTTGTTTGGAATTGTTTCACTGTTATATACTGTTAGACTGCTGTTCAAAGTTTACAATGATATAAAGTTTATTTCCATTGAAATATAATAAATTGCTTCCCCGAGAGCTTAAAAATTATTTATAAGCTGTTTTTCAGTAATGCAGTTCATGATGCAAAATTCGCTAAGTCCCCATTATATGTACCAGAAATCGTATCAAATCTGTAAACATATCATTGTAAGCGATTTTTTTTTGTAGTAATTTTGTAAATACTAGTAATAAACAGCATACGGATAATAGATTTGATACAGTGATTATATTTCTTCTCTGCTTTTTTGCCGGATTTCTTTATTTCATTTTATTTTTTATTTTGTCTCAGTTTTGTTACAATTATGTTTTCATTCATTATGAATGGGCGGCAAATATGTCAAAGGGACCAAAATTGTCGAAATCATTAACTGTGAAATGGCAATTAAAATGGCGATTAAAACTTGCGTTTGACCATCACCATAAAAACTTATTTGGCAGTTTGAAGCCATTAATTGATTTTTGTTTGTTTGTATTGGAATTTAACGTCCCAGTCAACACTATTTATGTCATTTTGAGCCGGTCTGTTTACCTGTCCACCGTTTTCCTGGGCAAGCTTATACGTAAGCGGTTAACCAGTACAGTGCACATTTGAGCACCCACAATCTATGTTTTGTGCAGAAATAAGAAAACTATCTCAATTATTCATATGAAATTGTTCATTTTTTGTACAATACAATTTTCAATGTATTTGAACAGGTGTGTTTTTGTTACCACTGGGGATTTAGAGGGTGTTCTTGGGGTTCGGTCTCAGGGTTTTGACCAAAGTCCTGTAATGTCAACCGGGTACTGACATATCTGCAACCAGTGTGGATACAGATGAGGATGCTTAGGTTGATCCGCCTCCTATGGATCTCTACTGTTAATGATTGAATTTGCAACCCGATACTTTACCAACTGTGCAGATCAAATATCTGTTCATTGTTGTACATTCAGACGAAGCCGTCTCATCTGGATCTACACTGTTTGCCGTCCTGAATGATTTTGGAAAATACACTTCTTTACAGTGTATATCCAGATGAGGCTGTTCATCTTATCGCCATACAGATCGGTACAGATTTCTAAAACAATGTCGATCAAGCTAAGGCGCATAATCTCGATCTACACTGTTTGCTATTATGTTAATGACTTAAATTTGTATTTTCAACTCTGCCTATCCGTACAGATATTTTGCAAACAGTGTAGATCATGATGCGACTGCTCAGGATGAGCCGTCTTTTCTCTAGACATTGACTAAACCACCTCAATAAAAATTCACTGACGAGGTTTACAAACGGTGAGTTGGCGCGTGCCCGTCGTCGCTTAGCCTATAGACAAACACTCTCCACTATGTGTTAATCCTTAGTGTAACCCTTAAAGAGCCAATCATAACATATGCAAATAACATTTTGATTGATTCAAATAAATAAATATAGGAACAGTCTCATCTTTGTTCACTTTTTGTGATAGATTCGATAGACACTTTTTTGTGGTGTCTTGCTTTATTATACAGGGATAATGTACAGGTTTTAGTAAATCTTAAAGCGCAAAGCATAACTAGTGCAAATGACATTATCCAGGTTTTGAAAACACGTCTATTAAAGAATATTGAAAATTTTACCACCACAAAAAATGAAAGTATTCAGATAAAAAAACACATTGCTATTTTTCATATTTCTGCTCGAAGCATAGGTTGATGGAATTCGTTAGAACCACCTCAGCGAGGCGGTTCTGACGACTAGCCACAATCTATGTTTTTAGCAGCAATAAGAAAAATAATAATCCACATTTTACTACATAAAAGTGGGCAATAGGGGGTCAAATTTATATAGGCGTGTTTTTGTGATGTGATCATAAAAATATTGTAGCCCATTCACATAGTATGTGCATGCCTCATTTTTATAAATAATAAACAAATAAATAATCGCCCCCTTCCATCGGGGCTTGGAGAAATAAATTGGACTGTATGGTGCTTCCACGCAGAGCTGAATCTGACCACACACGAGTACTGGTAAACCGCTTAGAAGGACCAAGCCTGCCCAGGCAAGGCGGTGTGAGTCAGATCGTCGAACGCATATAAGCCTTCTGGTTTCATTGGGCGGCATGGCTTGAGATGTCATTTCACCTCAATGTCGGGTAAAAGTCCCACAAAATTGGAAGCAACGTCTCCAAAATGACCTAAATAGTGTTGACGGGGACGTTAAACCCCAACTCAAACAAAATCAAAGCGCCAAAAGGCACTGAAATGACAGATTCTGTGAAAAAATTCAGATTTACTTTCTTTAGTGATGAGGACAATGGCGCTGGAGTGCTGATTTTTAGTTTGGTTCACAAAACTGAGGTGAATAGGCTGTTATACACTTTCATCATCATTTTACTTGCACATTATAGATAATACAACATGCAAATGACTACCCAGCAGGCACAAGTCGCTAGGGCAAAGTCAAATCAACGTCGATGCAACGTCATGACGTTGTACCGACGTTGATGTGACGCCACAATTACGTCATGTGCCTGCTGGGATAGTTGCCAGTTTTATGACAACACAAAGCATAGACGCAACTTTCTTGTTAAGCTTACACTTTTTGACTGAGATGTGTTTCGCGGCTAAGTCAAGAACCTGCATTATGTCGTGCGCTACAATAAAGGAAAACACTTTTTGTGCGATGTTTGAAGTTTTGCGGCATGCGACTAATTATTTATCACAACATTGTGCTTACATATTCAGTTTTTCAGACCTACAACAGAATTGGACAGTGATAACTGTTAGGAGTATATTATTGCTGGCTTGCTACCGTACGGTGACGTTTCTAGCGTCACGTACTTCGCATTTAATTAGGTCATGTAAGTGTTATGAGTTTGTACCCTTTCAACCCTTTATAGCCAAGTACAGATACCTACAGATGCAAACAGTGTAGAGCCTGGTGAGATGGCTCATAATGATACATCGCATTCTTTTCTACAAATTCAGTGACTGAAGAGTGAACTTGAGAAACTCGTGGGTGGAAGGGGTAAAATCTTAAGCTGGCCATTTTGAAATGCAGCACAGGCTATTTCATCTTTTTTCCCCTTTTTTCTCTTAAATTGCGACACAAACTTCATATTCCTTACGATTCCTCTGCAGGCAGCTGATTCAAATGAAATCCAATCACTGAAAAATAAGATAAAAATGTAAATTCGTCTGCTTCATGTTTTGTATAGCGCTTTTAAGATAACTAACACGTTCATTGTTCGTTTTACGAGAGACACGTGTCGGCTGATCTTTCATTGAACTTTTTCAACTACAGTTGTCGCCAAACCCGTCGCATGATACAGCTGAATCGTAAGATAAAATCGTCAAGTCGTCTGCTTCAAAAGTTTGTATTACGCTTACAGGATAACTAATACGCTTGTACAATTTTGATTACTGCGCCAAACCGGACTACATTTTGTGCGGACTCATATTTCTATGGCTGTCAAAGCCGGAAGAACTGAAGCCTGAATTACTTAAACGTGTAGCACAGCAAGAATAGACAGATAGAATCTGTCATTGATAAAATAAATAAATATGTCGCATCTGTATTCACCTTCTGTGACCGATTTTTTAGGCCGTAAAACGTCTCCCCGTACATCAACCATAGTGTAGTTTATATTTTACTTTTGGTCCTTTGAGATCAGCGTGAATATTATGAGAAATCAGAAATAAATTTTTGGTTTAGACTCATACTCTAGATAGGTTTTTAATTTTTTTGGACCCCAATTTGATTTATATCAGTCTATGTATCGACTGCCTATTCGAAATTTGCAAAATTGCTGTATGTTTCCTCTGGCTTTCTTTGCCGGATCATTACAGGGTCACTGATGAGGCTTTAATAGCCGAAACTACGTAGTATGACCAATCTTCTTTCTTATGAATGTTTTCATTGCTCTTAAAGGAACTCATTTTTGATTTTTATTTGCCTTCACTGCAGCTGGTGTTGTGCCGTGTGGCGGCCGTAAAACGTCTCCCCGTACATCAACCATAGTGTAGTTTATATTTTACTTTTGGTCCTTTGAGATCAGCGTGAATATTCTGAGAAATCAGAAATAAATTTTTGGTTTAGACTCATACTCTAGACAGGTTTTTAATTTTTTGGTCCCCAATTTGATTTATATCAGTCTATGTATCGACTGCCTATTCGAAATTTGCAAAATTGCTGTATGTTTCCTTTGGCTTTCTTTGCCGGATCATTACAGGGTCACTGATGAGGCTTTATTAGCCGAAACTACGTAGTATGACCCATCTTCTTTCTTATGAATGTTTTCATTGCTCTTAAAGGAACTCATTTTTTATTTTATTTGCCTTCACTGCAGCTGGTGTTGTGCCGTGTGGCGGCCGTAAAACGTCTCCCCGTACATCAACCATAGTGTAGTTTATATTTTACTTTTGGTCCTTTGAGATCAGCGTGAATATTCTGAGAAATCAGAAATAAATTTTTGGTTTAGACTCATACTCTAGACAGGTTTTTATTTTTTTGGACCCCAATTTGATTTATATCAGTCTATGTATCGACTGCCTATTCGAAATTTGCAAAATTGCTGTATGTTTCCTTTGGCTTTCTTTGCCGGATCATTACAGGGTCACTGATGAGGCTTTATTAGCCGAAACTACGTAGTATGACCCATCTTCTTTCTTATGAATGTTTTCATTGCTCTTAAAGGAACTCGTTTTTTATTTTTATTTGCCTTCACTGCAGCTGGTGTTGTGCCGTGTGGCGGCCGTAAAACGTCTCCCCGTACATCAACCATAGTGTAGTTTATATTTTACTTTTGGTCCTTTGAGATCAGCGTGAATATTATGAGAAATCAGAAATAAATGTTTGGTTTAGACTCATACTCAAGACAGGTTTTAATTTTTTGGACCCCAATATGATTTATATCAGTCTATGTATCGACTGCCTATTCGAAATTTGCAAAATTGCTGTATTGGCCCCTGGCTTTCTTTGCCGGATCATTACAGGGTCACTGATGAGGCTTTATTAGCTGAAACTACGTAGTATGACCCATCTTCTTTCTTATGAATGTTTTCATTGCTCTTAAAGGAACTCATTTTTTATTTTTATTTGCCTTCACTGCAGCTGGTGTTGTGCCGTGTGGCGGCCGTAAAACGTCTCCCCGTACATCAACCATAGTGTAGTTTATATTTTACTTTTGGTCCTTTGAGATCAGCGTGAATATTCTGAGAAATCAGAAATAAATTTTTGGTTTAGACTCATACTCTAGACAGGTTTTTAATTTTTTTGGACCCCAATTTGATTTATATCAGTCTATGTATCGACTGCCTATTCGAAATTTGCAAACTTGCTGTATGTTTCCTTTGGCTTTCTTTGCCGGATCATTACAGGGTCACTGATGAGGCTTTATTAGCCGAAACTACGTAGTATGACCCATCTTCTTTCTTATGAATGTTTTCATTGCTCTTAAAGGAACTCATTTTTGATTTTTATTATTGTCCATTCTTAAAGTGTCAAACATAACTCGACAAACAATATTTTTCGAAATTGTGTTAAAATTGTTTAGAACAAACATTATACCCGATTCAAATAGGAGTGAAATGTCTCATATAATAAATAAATAAACAGGCTTATCTGTGTTTACCTATTATGTTACTTTTATAGCGTACTTTTAACTATTCAGGGAATATCTTACACAATATACTGTATATCGGTGTATTATTAACTATTAAGGTGTCAATCATGACTTGGGCGTACAACATTTTTCAAAATTGTGTTTAAATTGCTTAGAATAAAGATTACAGCCGATTCACATCGGAGCGAAATGTCTAAATAGGCTTATCTGTGTTTATCTAGTATGTTACTTTTTATGGCGTCCTTTTAATTATTCAGGAAATATCTTATACAATATACTGTATATCGGTGTAATGTTAACTCTTAAGGTGTCAATTATGACTGGGGCAGACAACACAATTGGTTTTAATGTAAGAACTTTCTCATCTGAGTTCAGCTTGAAAGAGTCTTATACAGGCGTGTTTTCGTGATTGGCTAACAATATTTTTCATGGCGCTATTTATTTAAATAAATAGATATCACACGGGCTCTGTATATATAATGTTTATATAATGCGTAGAATTGTATTCTAGCTCAGCCGGTATAAATTGAAGAGATCATTCAACGATGGTTTCATGTTTATTGATGATTGGTAATAAAACCAAAGAGGGTGTATCCTACAAGGAAACAACAACAATAATAACTATAAGACACAACAATGCCTCAACAGGCTTGTCAATATTTGGTCAACGGACAAGTCCGACGGATGCACATAATCACATGATGATGATCAGCTTTATGCATTCATCTTTAATCCAAAATATTCAGTCATGCTTCCATGTAAACATACAGTATGCCTACTGACATGAATTGATGGAAACATGAGCACAAATGAACATGTCGTATACGGCATAGTTACGCTTATGCGTCTAAATGACAGGACTCGAGCAAAATCCTATTATCAGGCTTTCTGTATGTAACGGGATAATTAGTATATGAACATAACCAATGCATGAAATATTGCTGTCACCTTTGTGTTATGGGTCTGATTTAAACTCTGAATATCTGTGCAATCTGCAGCATACTAAAAGAAATACTCATAAATGTATTCAGGTTATTCTTATGGGTATTCAAGGACCGAAAGAATCAGACAACTAGTGCATTTTTACGAAACAAGATTGTCACAGGTAAGATTTCCATTGTTGTCAATGTCGTGGCAATTTCAGAGGTAAATTTATGGATAAAATGGCAATCATTTCACATAAGGGAATATCTGGGATATACCTGAACAATAATATATTCTCAAATGTCAAAGTAAACCTTTGAAAGGTTATGACATTGTGAAATATTAAGATTATTCTTTGTCAACTTTCTTCTTTCTTTTCTCTATTTTTCGTTCGCGGCGGAATTGTATCTAATCTATAAGCGTGCCTGTGATTGGTTAGTTTTGTGAAGGAAACCCCGTTATCAGCCAATCAAATTCACTCTTTCATTTCATCCATCTTAAAATCAAGGGAGGCAACTACTCGGGGAAGCATAATGAGCGAATGAAACCGCAACACATTGAATATAATAGAACAGGAATTGGAGATAGTGCAGAGATGGACCACCAGCTATATCACAGAATATGAACTATTGCAGAAAATGTCTAAAAGGCTGGAAAATATAATCTGCACAAAACAATGCACTGTGTGACATTCTCCCCTGCAAAGGAAAATGTCCTCCGGACATTTACTCCGGACAAGAAAACAAGAAATGCTCAGCTATTAAATTACCACAAGATAATTATTTATGGATGAATATGAATGTTTATATTAACAATGTGATTATGAAAAGACAAACATGAAGTTATGCCAAAAGTGACAAAAGTATTGTCAATATGACTACATATATGTAGCAGCCATTCTAGTCATTAAACCATGTCAATGACTCATTGAGACAATAAACAATCACAAAATTTAGGTATATATGAGCTGAGCATTATGTTGTTTTTCTTGTGCTATTTTATTTACTCTACAATTCCCAAAATCCTCCCACTATCAAAACATCCATTTACTACTAGATTAAAATACTATTTAAAATTCGATAAAAACTACATCTAGCTTTTATGCATTTATGTTTACATTTATGTTTATGTTTATGTGACATTCTCCCCTGTAATAAAACAAGGATAAGGAACATGTATGTTATTAAACATACCAAATCTGTGAAGAATCAGCATCAGCCACTGTCTGCTGATTGCTGATCCAATCACCATACCTATCTGGAGGTTTACGTTGCCTACCTGTTCGGCGAGGTTCCTCCTGAGATACAGAAATATCTTGAGGTATGGGAATTGGTAAGGTTGAAATATTGGTCCGATGACTTGGACTGGCAGACGTGGAATGAAAATACGGAATAGTTGTGGAATCCTGTTCCGATATTCCAGTTCTTACAATTCCATCTGAGATGGAACTATCTGGAATGCCAGGATATCGACTAGCGGATATATCAGAACCGAATTCCACAGAAAGGCCACTTTCCAGTCTGTTACGAATGGGTTCTCTTCCCACTTGTCTTGTGGAGTGTGGCGGGAAAATAATTTCTACTTCAGACTCAGATGAATTATCTGAATCTAAATCAGAAACAAGCTGTCTTTCATTTGATTTCCATTTTCCTCGAGGTGCAACAGTAATGTCGGATAAAAGAGAATCTTTTATCTCCGAGAAATTCGGAATAAATGAAAATGGTAATAGCATGTTTCTGTGTAGAGTCTTTTCCCGGCCATTTCCTGATTCCTTCCTGACTACAAAAACAGGAATGGAAGCATCAGGTTGGTCCACAACTATGTATGGGTCTTTGGCCCATTTATCTGCCAGCTTCTGTTTTCCCTTCAGACCAACATTTCTAATCAAAACTCTATCACCTACATCTAGGGTGGACTCGCGGACTTTTGAGTCATACAGCTGTTTATGGCGAGCTGCCGATTTTTCAGCTTCCCTAGATGCGGTTTTGTAGGCAAATTGTAGCCTCTTTCTTAGTTTTGTAGCATAATGTTCCTTGTCTGAAATTTTAGGATCATCTGAAGAGAGACCTAAATAGGCATCAACAGCTAAACGGGGATGTCTGCCAAACATTAAAAAGAATGGCGAATAGCCAGTGCTATCATGTTTGGTTGCATTGTATGCATGGACCAAGGGTGCTACATAAGACTTCCAGTCTGCTTTCTGATCTTCTTCCAAGGTTCCCAACATTTTAAGTAGAGTTTGATTAAAACGTTCCACCATACCATTCCCCATAGGGTGGTATGGTGTAGTCCGGCTCTTTTCTACTCCAGCCAATTTACAAAGCTCTTTGATGACAGAGCTCTCAAAATTTCTTCCCTGGTCACTATGTAACCGACCAGGGAAACCGTAATGTACTTTGAAATTTTCAAATAGTACTTTAGCTGTTGTGCTTGCTAATTGATTTCTTGTCGGAAAAGCCTGGGCGTACCTTGTTAAATGGTCAGTTATGACAAGGATGTTTTCGTAACCGCCCTTCGACTTTTCCAAAGACAAAAAATCAATGCACACCAGCTCTGCATTACAGAGATGCGCGGGAAAAAATGTGACAGGAAAAAAAGTCACGGAAAAAAATCACAAATAAGAAAATAAAGAAATATTCCCCCAAAGGGATGTTTTAAATAAATTAAAATAATGACAACACCTACTCTTCCGAGTTTTACGTATACAAAGTGGGATTTAAAAGGATATTCATTCCACAGATCAATGCCTTCATTTCAGATTCGTTAATGTGATAGAAAGTGTCGAGTTTCTAAAAGGATGAATGTTAAATGTTCGTTCACTGACAAAATAAATATATAATATGCTTATATTTAGAAAAACAAAAGATCAGGTCAACAAGCCCAAGCAACGAATATCCCTTTTAACCCCACTTTATACAGAGAAAAGCGGCGATTTTGTAATAATGATACCTATCGGTATTTTTCTTATGTTTGTTCAAAAACATACATTACGAAAACACGCCTATACAAATACATTTACCGCCGAAGAAATCAAATTTTAAGACGAAAACGATTGATACTTTTCTTATTTCTGCTCAAAATATAGATTGTGGGTACTCGTCAGAACCGCCTCATCGAGGCGGTTCTAACGAGTACCCAAAGTTTATAGAGCAGAAATAAGAAAAATAAGGTATACCCCTGTAAACCCCCATTTTTTTATATAAAGTGGGGTTCAAGGGGGTTTAAATTTTATAGGCGTGTTTTCGTGATGGATTGTGGATACTTATTAGAACCACATCATCAAGTTGGTTCTTTCTAGCACCCATATTAAATCTGTATTTTGGCCAGAAATAAGAAAACTATTGAACATGATTAAAACCAATTCTGTGACTTTTTTCCGTGACTTTTTTTTCCTACCCAAAAATATGACTTTTTTTCCGTGACTTTTTTTTCCTGTGCCTTTTTCTTTCCCACAACCCATTACAAAACACACCAATGTGATGCAATAGTTTCCAATATTTTTCAATATAAAGTGGTATTTAAGGGTACAAAATAGATTATGGATGCTCTTTGCAACACCCTGATTCGGACGGTCTTACCAGTATACCCAGCTATGTTTTTGAGCAAGAAATAGGAATATAATATATACTTCTGTAAACCCCCAACTTTCCAATTAACAAGGATGTTCATGACACAGGCATACGAGTGTACGTTTTAACCCAATAACATACATGTCAAAAAACAAAAAAGTACTACTGCTAATGATAATAATATTAATAATAATAATTATTATTAATACTATTATTATTATTATTATTATTATTATTATTATTAACTCGGACCCATCGATACCGGTATTGATGGGTCCGAGTTATTAAGCAATTGTACATAATGTAGCTTTTCAATATGTTCAATATGATGCCACGAAATGAAAAGGCATGGTTGTTGCTTCAAGAAGTTAGTTCTTTTTCACATAGTGACAGGTAGATCTATTAAACAAAGTGTCATATCTATAGACACATCCAAACACTACGTCATCGCTCAATAATACTATTTGCCGGGACGTACCGGTGGTGGGCAAAAAACCTATTTGGCCGTTTATCGCCGTTGTAAATGCGATGTTATTTTCTGTAAACTTGTATTTTGTTTGGACTCGAAACGACAAATTTCAGCTTTAAACTTTTATAATAGACATTTCTTAGCTAGTAATTATTGGAAAAGTAGCAATTTTTTATCTGAATACTTTCATTTTTTGGTGGTAAAATTTTCAATATTTTTAATAGACGTGTTTTCGAAATAAATCAACTCAAAACCAGGAAAATGTCATCTGCACTAGTTATGATTTACACTTTAAGAGTTAACAAAACTGGACAAAAATCAAGACACCACAAAGATTGTCTATCAAAATCATCACAAAAAGTGAACAAAGATGAGAGTGTTACTTTATTTATTTATTTATTTATTTATTTAATTAATCAAATTGTTATCTTCAAGATTATGATTGACACTTTAAGGGTAACACATGATTGACACTTTAAATAAACACACATTGGGAGACGACGGGCACGCGCCACCTCATTGTTAAATTAAAGGACGTTTGTTAACTTCGTCATCACGATAACACACCTATATAATTCTGACATACGTGTACCCCAATTTTATATAGTAATACTGGGGTTTATAGGGGGTATACATTATTTATCTGACTGTTACTCTTAAACCTCAAACAAGCAAAAGAAATGCCTTTATTAACCTTTAAACTAGACATTCCTTTGATATGCGGAAAATAGTGGAAAATTCGGACAGAGGAACTTTAAACCGGTTTCTACTAAAGTAGATTCTTTCATCTCTGAATAATTCTAACAGTTATTTTTATCACCTTATATTGCCATTATGCATGATGGATTGAGAGAATAAAATATTTGATTGATTGATTGATCCATCTCTCATCACAAAAACACACCTATATTATTGTGACTCCTTAAACCCCACTTTTATACAGTAAAACTGAGGTTTACAGTGGTATACATTATTTTTTTCATCCAAAAAAAAAAATGATTGTGGATACTCATTAGAACTGCCTTACCGGGGCGGTTCTGACGAGTTCCTATAATCTATTCTTGGAACAGAAGTATGAAAAATAGCAGTATTTTCTATCTAAACATTTTCATTTTTTTTTTTTGTGGTAAAATTTATCAGTATAGGATAGGCGTGATTTCGTAATGTGAATTGAGACAATTCCATTTTTATTGGCAGTGGTTTAGTCAAAGTCATCAACAGAATGGCAAACAGTGTAGAGCTGGATAGAAGACCGCTCATTCTGAGCAGTCGAACCATGATCTACACTGTGCGGACAGGCAGAGTTGAATATCATTAACAGAAAATAACAGAATAGCAAAGAGTAGATCCAGTTTAGGCGCATCAGCTGGATCTGCATTGTTTGCATAGAAATTTGCACTGGTCTGTATGGCGTTAATAGTTAAAATACCATACACAGCCTCATCTGGATCTACACTGTAAAGTAGTGTCTTTTCCAATAAGTGAAAATATAAAATCATTCAGGATGGCAAACAGTGTAGATCCAGATGAGACGCTTCGTCTGGATGTACAACAATGAACAGAAATTTGATTTACACAGTTTATAAAGTATCGGGTTGCAAATTCAACCATTAACAGTAGAGATCCATCGCGAGCATCCTCATCCGTACCTACTACACTGCTTGCAGATATGTCATTACCCAGCGGGCCGGTATGGTTGACATTACAGGACTTTGGTGGACACATCCCTGAGACCGAACCCCAAGAACACCCTCTAATTCCCAGTGCCCCCCCCCCCCCCCCCCCAAAAAAAAAAAAAAAAAAAAACACGCCTGTTCAAATACATTGTATAATGTTGAACAATTTCAGATGAATAACTGAGATATTTTTCTTAGTTCTGCACAAAACAGATTGTTGGTGCTCGTTTGAACCCCCTCGACGAGGCGAATGTGCACCGTACTGGTTAACCGCTTACGTATAAGCTTGCTCAGGAAAAGTGTGGACAGGCAAACCGACCGGCTCAAAACTGACCTAAATAGTGTTGACTGGGCCGTTAAACCCCAATAGAAACAAACACAATCAATTAATGGTTTCAAACTGCCAATTAACTTTTCATGGTGGTTTTAATCGGCATTTAATCGCCATTTCACAGTTAATGATTTCGACAATGTTTGTCCCTTTGACATATTTGCCGCCCATTCATAATGAATGAAAACATAAATGTAACAAAAGTGAGACAAAATTATAATAAAATAAAATAAAGAAATCCGAGGAATATAATCACTGTATCAAGTATATTATCCGTATGTTGTTTATTACTAGTAATTACAAAATTAATACAAAAAAAGCTTTACATGTTTGATACGATTTCTGGTACATATAATGTGGACTTAGCGATTTTTTGCATCATGAACTGCAGTACTGATAAACAGCTTATAAACGATTTTTAAGCTCTCGGGGAAGCAAATTATCATTTTTCAATAGAAATAAATTTATATCATCGTAAACTTTGAACAACAGTCTAACAGTATATAACAGTGACTTAATTCCAAACAAATCATTTCTATTTAATATTGGCAACCAAACATGGAAATCTGACGTTTTTTTTTAAAATACATTGCCGTCTATGGGGCATATAGGCGTGACATTAAATTGCAGATGGAAGCAATAAGAATTAATTATTCATCACTTTGAAATGCACCAAATAAAAACTGAATAATTTTCCTACATCAGGATAACAGTGACTTTTTTCTAGTGCTAAGGATAAATAAGATACGAGGAGTTAATATTTTTTTCCTTCATAATTTTAATATGAAAAGCCTTCAAAATGGACAGGTAACTTTAACTGCCGAGTTCCTACGGAAATCGATATTCAACTCGGTAATTTCCGGCGAATGAAGGAAAAAGTTCAACATGTGAACGTTTTAACCCAATAACATACATGTCAAAAAACAAAAAAGTACTACTGCTAATGATAATAATATTAATAATAATAATTATTATTATTATTATTATTATTATTATTATTATTATTATTATTATTAACTCGGACCCATCGATACCGGTATTGATGGGTCCGAGTTATTAAGCAATTGTACATAATGTAGCTTTACAATATGTTCAATATGATGCCACGAAATGAAAAGGCATGGTTGTTGCTTCAAGAAGTTAGTTCTTTTTCACATAGTGACAGGTAGATCTATTAAACAAAGTGTCATATCTATAGACACATCCAAACACTACGTCATCGCTCAATAATACTATTTGCCGGGACGTACCGGTGGTGGGCAAAAAAAAATTTGGCCGTTTATCGCCGTTGTAAATGCGATGTTATTTTCTGTAAACTTGTATTTTGTTTGGACTCGAAACGACAAATTTCAGCTTTAAACTTTTATAATAGACATTTCTTAGCTAGTAATTATTGGTTTCTAGAAGATTTGAGGATGCTTTTGATGATAATTACCCGTTAAACTTATGTAGGTAACGAGGCGGGACGGTCTTAATTATTTGTAATTAAAATGCCCAAAACGAATGACTAAATGCGGAAGATGCATGAATGAACACTAAAATATATATATCTACCCATTTAAAGTGTAATTCGATCGATTTTCTGTGACAGTCAACTAAAATATGCCCGTAATATTAAACCAATTTACAATGTGTTTATATGGAACCAGGGGCTTTTTGCCAACCACGAAAGATCGTTATCGGAAGGAAAAGTAATTTTGCGCTAGCGCAATGACAGGTAAACAAGGTCACGTGTCAAAACATTGGATCCGTCTATAGATATATGATTAATGACTCCCTGAGAAAAATATTGGATATTCTGTACCTTGATACCTGTCAGTTTCCCAGCGGGGTACAGGGAGATAATTCGAATATCGCCCAGACAGGTTTTAACAGAAATTCCCGACTTATTCCGTTCGCCGCCTCTGAAGGAAAAAGTTCGGTATGATAAATAGAACCCATTACGTAAACATGTCTATACAAATACATGTACATTATAAACATTACCGGCGGAAAAATGATAATTTTAACATGAAAAATTGTGATAGTTTGCTTATTTCTGCTCAATTTCGTTAGAACCGCCTCATCGAGGCAGTTCTAACAAGTACCAACAATCTACATTTTAGAGCGAAATAAGAAAAATACCCCATTTTTACTATATAAAAGTAGGTTCAAAGGGGTCAAATTATATAGGCGTGTTTCCGTGATGAACTGGATTATGAAAACACTGTTACATTCTATACATATTAATATGATTTCATGCACATATGTCACACGGTAAAAGTGTCCTATAAACACAAACAGCCGGCCTCGGTATCTCAGTCGGATGCTCGTCTGACTGGTGATCAGGAGGACGCGGGTTCGATATCTACCGGGGTCGGCGATATTCTTTCATGGAGATTAATCATGAAATCTTTTTCTATGATCATTCTCTCCCTTCCGATTCAAGAAGGGCAGTTGTCAGTTTCTGACGAAGGAATGTGCATTGTACTGGTTAACCGCTAACATAGGCTTATAAATAAGTTCTGAAGTTAGATCCTTTGGAAGCAAGGAATATACCAAATAAACGAAAATAGCAGACTCGGTTTTATTGAGTCTGTTCATGACCAGTACTGAAATATGCAACACCAGCCACGCCCTCTAGCACCGGCTTAAGCAGAACTTTTCAAAATGATACCAAATGAACTCAATGATCCCAAAGGACCAGAAAATATAATCTGCAGTATGATGATGTACGGGGAGACGTTTCACGGCCTGTCCAGGAAAAGTGTGGATAGGTAAACTGACCGCCTCAAAAATGACCTAAATAGTATTGACAGGGCCGTAAAACTCCAAACAAACAAACAAACACAAGCGCAGAGTGAACACATGACACTATTCTATAAATGGTACGTATACCCAAAACATGAGTCATACAAAAGTAGCATTTGCTATTGCAGGGCTGCGATGTTATGCAGCATTATGCGACAGAAGCTGAACATAATTTCTTGCACACCAGACAAGGAAATCCGTGATTTTACCCTGGGATAGAAATTTATGTTCTGACCCTGGTGTTCCGACCCCAAATCGAATATAATCGCGTGTTTGATAAATGCGCTTGTTGATTACAACCTCATGCGCGGCGTCGTCATGCGTGACGTCACTAAACATTCCTGTTTTGTCATCACAAAATGGCGGACGTCGGTAACCGAAGTGACAGCAGCATTAAAATTCGCAATAGAAATGGAAGGTATGCAAGAAAAGGAATCCAATATGGGTGTGAGGGGTGGATAGAAAAAACCGTCCCTCGGGATCACTGTCCGGCATCACTTGGTAAGCCTCGTGATGTCGGACAGTGTCCCTCAGAACGGATTTTTCAATCCACCCCTCACACCCATATAAGATTCTTATATGATCGCTATATCCAGTTCATTCGATAATTGCTAAAAACATCGATGCGCACCAGTATGTCCCCCCAAAATACATTTATTTCTTATATGTAATCTACATAATGACAAGGGAGGCGATTTCTAGATTAAAAAAAAAAAATTCCTTTTTCAGAGTACCATCAGTTACACTTTATAACTCAATAAACCGTTCGTTCAAACCTGTCCGGGTCATATTACGATACCAGATCTGCGTGACATAGTACATTCTTTAATTTCTTGAAAACTATTATTTTTTTTCTAATGAAACTTTGCGATAATTATCTTTTTCATTGGGGCGGTACTATCGAGTACCAGGAACCTTCGTGTTCGAGCGGAAATAAGAAAAATAATCCATATCCTTTAAACCATAGTTTACTCCTTATATGGTGATTTTTGTTTGATTTGAGGTTTAAAGTCCCTGTCAACACTGTGCAGGTCATTTTGGAGACGTTGCGTCCAATTTTGTGTGACTTTTACCCGACATTGGGATGAAATGACATCTCAAGCCCTGTCGCCCAATAAAACCAATAGGGTTTATAAGCATGGACGGGCCGACTCGCACTGCTTTGCCTGGGCAGGCTTAGATCCTCTAAGCTGTTTACCAGTACTGTTTTGCGGTCGGTTTCAGCTCTGCGTGGAAGCATCATGCAGCCCAACTATTTCTTCAAGCCCCGATGGGCGGGGGCCTTTATATATGGTGAAGTTAACCCTTATCCTGCTGTTCACGACAACCCCTATATTTGCAAACAGTGTAGATCCAGATCAGATGGCTTCTGATCAGGATCTACACTGTTTGGCATTCAGTTTGAGAATTTGCAGGAATAAATTCCATCAAGTAATCTGATTGGTTCTACCGCCCCCACCCATAGGGCCTTGAAGAAATATATGGACTGCTAGTGCTTCCACGCAGATCTGAAACCGACCCGCACACGAGCACTGGTAAACCGCTTAGAGGATCTAAGCCTGTTCAGGCAAAGCGGTGCGAGTCGGCCCATCCATGCTTATAAACCCTATTTGTTTCATTTAGCGGCAGGGCTCGAGAAGTCATTTCGTCTCAGTGTCGGGTAAAAGTCCCACAAAATTGGAAGCAACGTCTCCAAAATGATCATAACAGTGTTGTCGGGGAAGTTAAACCTCAAATCAAACAAACAAATTCTTAGGTACTCTGGTTTACGCTGAGTTCGCATTAAATAATCTAATCCAATAAATAAAAAAAACATTACGTAAACACGCCTATACAAATACATTGTACACTTTCCCACCGTAAAAAAAAACGAACATTTTAAGATGAAGAATTATGATATTTTTCTTACTTCTGCTCAAAATATGGATTGTGGGTACTTGTTAGAACCGCCTCATCGAGGCGGTTCTAACGAGTACCCACAATTTATATTTTAGAGCAGAAATAAGAAAAATAAGGTTTGTCTTTAAACCCCAGTTTTACTATACAAAGGTGGGGTTCAAGGGGGTCTAAAATAAAATAGGCGTATTTTCGTGATGCATAGAAGGGCGGGCATTTTTTCCTAGTTACTCTGGTTTACGCTTACCTCGCATTTAATCATCTGAACCAATCAATAAATAAATAGATAAATTCTTACTTTTTACTTCAAGAAACGGCCCTCGCCCACCGGGGCTTGACGAAATAGATGGGCTGCACGATGCTTCCACGCAGAGCTGAAACCGACCGCACACGAGTACTGGTAAACAGCTTAGAGGATATAAGCCTGCCAAGGCAAAGCGGTGCGAGTCGGTCCGTCCATGGTTACAAACCCTATTGGTTTCATTGGGCGTCAGGGTTTGAGATGTCATTTCATCTCAATGTCGGGTAAAAATCCCACCAAATCAGAAGCAACGTCTTCAAAATGACCTATACAGTGTTAACGGGGACGTTAAACCTCAAATCAAACAAAACAAACAAATTACTTCAAGAAACGCCAACTTTGAAAAAGTTCAGCGAAACTATGACTAGTTTTACGGGCAACTGAAGAAAGTCGGTTAACCTCGCTATGCGAAAATGCACATTATGTTATGTTTAAGCTAAGATGAGTCTGCGAACTTAATCTGGAGTTCCGATAACGCATTTTGTCCGGAACTTACGGAACCCGAGGAGGGACATATTTTTTTTTTATATGTTGTGCGAACAAGATATTAATTTGTGCGAACAAGATATTCTATTGTGTGCACAAGATAATATGTTGTGCGGACAAGATATTAGCTTGTGCGGACAACATAATTTATGATTATGCGGACAACATATCTTGTGCGGACAAGATAATATCTTGTTTGCACAACTTAATATCTTGTGCGGACAAGATATTATCTTCATCTCACAACATATTATCTTGTTTGCACAACATAGATCTTGGTAAGTTGTCACGGTGCGAACAAGATATTATCTTGTGCGGACAAGATATAATCTTGTTCGCACAACATATTATCTTGTGCGGACAAGATATTAAGTTGTGTGAACAAGATAATATCTTGTGTAAACAAAATATTATCTTGTGCGCACAATATATTATCTTGTCCGCACAAGATATTATCTTGTTCGGACAACATATTAAAAATAAAAAATCGTGTCCCTTCCCGGGTTCCGTACGAACTTCAGTACGAGGTGACCACTGTTGTAAACGTCAGATGATTTCAGTGCATTAAAAAAATGGAAACATGCAAAAGTAAAAAAAAAAAAAAAAAAAAAAAAAAAAACGACCTAGGTTGAGTCGGGAATTTCCATACAACATAGCTGGTTACCTTGTAAAGTAAGTAAGCTGATAGCTGACAATCACAGAACTTTACACTGCGGAAATGATATCTCCCGACATTACAACGATAACTGAATACCGTTAATGATTTCAAAATTGCCCAGTTCTAACTGTGTGGTTAGCCCCATTATCTTTTCTTACAATAACATGCCCATGTGACATAATGCAGTCTTTCATATCTCCAAGGTGGTTACTCTTCTGACGACAGTTTCGGATATTTCTCTTACTTACATTCTAAACATAGGTTGCGAGTACTCGTGATAACCGCCTTATTGAGACCGTTTTAACAAGTACCAATAACTTGTGTCAAAGAGTAGAATAAAATAATCTGAAATGGGTGTGAGGGGTGGATTGAAAAATCCTTCCCGCAGGTTACTGTCCTTCATCATGAGGCTTGCCGAGTGATGCCGGACAGTAATCCCGAGGGACGGATTTTTCGATCCACCCCTCACCCCATTTAGGATATTTTTTCTTGCATAACTTCCATTTCTGAGCGTGGTATTTTAGTACTGCAGTCACTTCGGTTGCCGAAGTCCGCCATATTGTGATGACACTACAGTGGTGTTTAGTGATGTCACGTAACGTGCTATGACGTCAATCTTAAAAACGGCGCATATGAAGTCGTAATCAACCAGTGTATTTATCAAAAATGCGAGAACATTCGATTTTGGGTAAGAACAGAACTTCTATCCCAAGCTAAAACTATGAATTGCCTTATCTGGTGTGCAAGAAATAAGAAAACTAAAGTATACCACTTTATCATATGACGTCGATTCTGAGAATGTAGTAACGTCCTGTAATAAATTCGATATTCCACTATTGGATTATATATGAAAATTAGTTAGAAACGCCCCGTAACGTTACACGTACGACGTCCTTAACGACGTCGCGTTTAGTAATGGCGGAATATTGCGATTTTGGTAAACAATCGTGAATAAACTGCATTTTAAATGTCATATGATAAATAGAATCTTGCATTCGTGCTCATGTAAGATCCTCCCTGTAAACCCCAGTTTTCTGTTTATAAATTTGGGTTTAGACTGGTGTCTATTACACGGGTGTATTAATATCATGTCAATGTGTATTCACATCACGAAAACACGCATATATAATTTTGGCCCACTTAAACCCCACTTTTATAAAGTAAAACAGGGGTTTACTGTGGTATACATTGTTTTTCTTATTTCTGCTCAAAACTATAGATTCTGGGTGAGGAGGTCCTAACAAGTTCCCACAATTTATGTTTTGATCAGAAATATGAAAAATATCAGAATTTGTATATGAAAATTTCAAATTTTTTGGGGTGGTAAAATGTTCAATATATTTTGAATAGGCGTGTTTTAGTTATGACCAGGCAAATCCTCTGCATGGAAAATGTGGTTCGTAGCCCTTTATGTTTAAAAGAGGAGATTGTCAAATTAACTCAAGAAACGGGTCCATTCTGTTCGCCAGGTTGGATAACGTCATTTCTTCTTGGACTTTTCACGCGGTGATGCTACCCTTAAAAACTGCGCACTATAAGTCCACACGAATACGCTGTTTCACTTCGATCCTGTTCAATGTCTGAATACTTATTGTCATTGCAAGGACAACTAGATACAAAATATCATTAGGCACCTTTTCCGATGGGATCGGAATGCACTGATGTGTTGGTGTATGTTTATGTATCAAAGATCTTGTTTTCTGCCAGTGACGGGGAAGAATGGTAGCATTTGGCGCCCTTAAGAGTCGGACAGAGAAGTCAGAAGAGAACTATAGAACCATGTTGGTCTTATACCGCTCGCCTCAACTCCCGCTAGAAGAAGAAAGTCTAACACTTTGTATTGCTGCCTATTTCAGGAATCGATACAATTAACCCACACCTTCAGTGAGAGACACCAAGTGGAAAGTAGCTAGACCCTAATGGAAACATCGCTTACGGAAAGCCAAATGGACAGTTACTTTCCCACAAAATGGCCAATTGGCTATCCAAGACAAAATATATAAGCGGTACACACATTCAAAGACGAACTATAATAACAAAAATGAACAGCGGCAGATGTGTTTGTTTGTTTGATTTGAGGTTTAACGTCCCCGTCAACACTGTAAAGGTCATTTTGGAGACGTTGCTTCCAATTTTGTGGGACTTTTACCCGACATTTAGATGAAATGACATCTCAAGCCCTGTCGCCCAATGAAACCAATAGGGTTTATTAGCATGGACGGTCCGCCTCGCACCGCGGCTCCTGGACAGGCTTAGATCCTCTAAGCGGTTTACCAGTACTAGTGTGCGGGCCGGATTCAGCTCTGCGTGGAAGCATCATGCAGCCCATATATTTCTTCAAGCCCCTATGGGCGGGGGCCGAAACAGCGGCAGAAGAACCGCCTTAAAACGGTCAGTGAAAAGTACTTCATTTTGGGGCTTAAATCGATTTTACGCGGCCGCAATCCTCGCCCTAACTTCTGTCGTGGTTTAGACAAATAATTTGTTCAGTCCGCATGAAGACTTCCTAACTCATCAGTGCAACATTTCCGAAAACATAAAATCAAACAACCGCAGAGATGCAACAACGGTGAGGACTCGACAGCATGAAATAACTACTGGAGCAAACAAAAAACAACGATTAGACTCCAATGGGCCGCAAAAAGAGACAAAGCCTCAAGTACCAACTAACATCCGACTTGGTTTTGTACTTATAGAAACATGTGACTTAGTATATAAATTCAGAAAAAATCTATAACCACAATGACTTCAGCACCAAATTTCGTAAAATCATTCTTCGATATAAAAAGATTGGGTACAACATAAATGTTATACGACAGACTGCATGCATGGTAGTTAACCCAATCACGGTTGACAACTTTGCTTCCCTCTTTAATTGCACGCCGGTGGGTCAGGCCTCAGATTCTATGACGGTTCCAACGTAAAGGCTTATTGAGAATTAGAGAGATCTAATTCAAGGTAATGTTGGTTGGTGCCTGATGCTCTGTCTCTGGTCGGGCCAATCGGAGTCTTACTGTTGGTTTTCTTTTGCAACAGCATTTCAGTGGTTTCTTGCTGTCGAGACCTCACCGTTGTTTCATCTCTATGGTTGTTTGATTATTTGTGTTCACGGAGATGTTGCACTGATGAGTTAGGAGGCCTTCATGCGGACTGAACAAATTATTTGTCAGGAGGCCTTCATGCGGACTGAACAAATTATTTGTCCAAATCGCGACGCAAGTAAGGGCAAGGATTATTGCCACGTAAAATCGATTTAAGGGAGACCATAGTCTGTGTAAAAAGTTTTCATTTGTTTGCAAAGGTGGCAAAACTAAGAACTGGATTCATAGGAGTGCCTATTTCCAAAATGATTTCAAACTGGAATGTACCAAGGCTGATATAGCCAAACTACAAGATTGTGTCAACTATCGTTTAAGCGAAAAAATGCTGAGCAAGACTAAACTACTCCTTAATGCACAAAAAGCGGAGTCGTTCAATCGCGCTCTCATAAGCAAAGCACCAAAAAGCATTACATTTGCCCGCAACAGGAGGGCAAGAGTCCACTGTGCTTGTAAAACTGTGAACAGAGGAACAGCCAGGGCTATAATTGATCAATGCAATGCTTGTGGTGTGCTAATCATTAAAGGAGCTCGTGTGTCGAAAGGCTTACTGCATAGACAGGAGCGAGACCTATGACGAAAAGATGCCAACAAATCACTTTTATAAAAAAAAAAAAAGCGGCGTGCACGGCGCAAGCAACTGTACGAACTTTATGATAATAATGAAAATGCATCATTATACCGGAAAGGAATGTGTTTACCTAAAACAAGAAAGTTGTAGCTTAATATCTTGAGGGGAATGGATACACTTTGTAGGGAAATTACTCTGTCATCCAAATAATTGCCTCCTTTCTTATTATGGACTGTTCTTAAAGTGAAGAATTTGCTCCAAGGGAGCCAAGTTTTGCTCCAATGGTTGCCAACTAGGTTTTAGGGTTATCTCCCTTTGAAAAGTTCATCTAGAAGTATTCACCTTAAGATCAATAGGCACACTGCACACTGACAATATAAGGGACATCACTCTGACTGAGAAGTAATTCTATCATGGTTTCTTGAGATATTGTGGGGAGGGGGTGGGGCTGCGGCTACTCTTAAAAGAAAGAATTTCCAAGGACTGCACTGCACAAAGATTTTTTTTCAAAGGATTGTGTTTGTTTTGGAGTTTATCTGCCCAATCAGCACTATTTAGATCGTATCGAGCTGGTCAGTTTATCTATCCACACTTTTCCTAGGCAGACTTATACGATAGGAGTTAACCAACTACAGTGCAAATTGTTTCACCAGATACTGACAAATGAACCGACAACTGCCCTTCTTGAATCAGCGGATGGGAGAGAATGACCATAGAAAAGATTTTAGGATCAATCTCCACGAAAGAATGTTGCTTAACCCGGCAGGTATCACACCTGTGACCTCCTGATCACCAGTCAGACGCGCATCTTACCGAGCTACCTAGGCCGGCTCTTTTCCATAAAAAGAATTTGCTCCTTCCAGTAAACTCCTTTTCTGAGAGAAAATTATTTCCTTTTTCTGTAAGTAGCCGCCAAATTTGGTCAAGATGAAGCAAAACATTACTACAGCAGGTTTCCATGATCATCATGAGCCAGATAATCAAACGAATAGTAATTTCACCTTCTCAGAACAAATATTCGAGATGTTCATTAAAAACTGAACTACACTATCCGGATAAAATCGCAATAATTAGACCAAATACGGTATATTGCCTGTTCATCACATAATGCAGATTTTTTATGTAAATACCTCAAATGACACAAAAATGAAATTACTACGAATAAATTCTGAATGCTGATCTATGAAACTTACAAGCAAACAGTAAGGCTGGTGGCTTTTGGTGCACAATCTTTGCACTTTGCATTGCAACCTTTCCATATTAGCTTCATGGGTCTCTAAAACCCAAGCGTTCTGGCTAGACACAAAGTTTCTCCTGGCAAATGTGACTGATTTCCAGCCTTTGACCACAGCCATCTTGCACTGGTATTGATGACATGTTATGGTGTATCAAGTAAACAAGCCGGTGGACACGATAGTATTTCCTTCTCTTGTCTTTCAATTGAACGCCTACCTTCCCGTATCCCCTTGGTTGGAAAACTGCTCCTTGTCATTTAACACAGCAATGACAGTATTCAGATAGGGCACATTTTAGCTAAATAATACAACTCATTTTATCTCTCCAGACTTTCTCCGTTTGCTCTAAAGCAGCTTCCGCCATGATGGATGCAGTTGCTAGGCAACAATAGCTAAATATATAGTCGGAGATTTGAAATTCGTAGCACCCGTATTTAAGGAGTTTAATGCGCCTTATTTTCTCACACTTAACTATGATATGAATTTATTGAGAGGTCTCTCAGCAATTTGAAAATGGAGTTAGAAAATCAAAAAAGTCGGGAAAAGGACATACAAAGGGGAGATAAATGTACCTATCCTCTTACTCATTTGAACATGCAAACAATTCAAAACGACATTCTCTGAAACTACAAGGCCAATTGGAACCAAATTACATGTGAAGCCGCCATGGGGTGGAAGACAAAAATCTATTCTGAATGTCTGGGTCACATGACCAAAATGCGCACCATGCCCATATATGGTAAAACCCTTTTAAATCACCCGTTCTCAGGAACCAATAGACCGATTGCCTTGAAAATTGATATACAATATTGGGGACCCGGTACCTTTCACATTTGTTCAATGATGACATTTTGTTGACCTTGACCTTTCTTACGTCAAGGTCACATACGGTCACTTAGGGTTTTGTATGGCAAAGACAGGATTTTCTGGTTCTGTTGCAGCTTATGACATCAGAGTTGATATTTGCAACCAGCTAAATGATACTTGGGGCATAAGATTACATATTTCTATTTTTCAAACCTACTGTGCTAACTGATACCAAATTACATATACTGCATCAGTGTGGTCTAGAAATCAAAGTTTGTCTGAGTGATCTGTGTGATTGTCACACCAATATATGGCCAAAAATGATTTTGACTTCTGCATCCCAGGACATACAAGACCTTGGTATGCAACATTTTGGACTTTAGACCTGCTGAGATTGTTCAAAGCTGACCATAATGTTTGCGACGGCAACAAAAACAATGGTTGATTTAAAAATAATTTGGCAGCAATGGTCATGCGATTGACCTCTACTACTTATGGTCGATTAAAATAAATGGCCATCAAGGGTGGGATAATTTATGCCCGCTTGAGCTCTGGTGAGCGTAGTTGCCCATGGGCTCTTGTTTATAAATTTGTGTTCAGGTTAGTTATTCAAAGTCGCGAAAGCTTGATGGCAAGCGTAAACCAAATTTAATGTCATGTCGTGATACAGCAGCCACAGTTTTTTGCTTTACTGATTGCGCTTGTTCGGTTATCTTTTATTGCTTAGCTGCATTTTCCAGCCTTCATAAACCATTAATTCGATAACCAGTGGTAGTTTGGTATGAAGTTACCATGACAGCAATGCCTCTGAAAGACAACAATGTTCAGTGAATTTAACAACGCGACCCTATTTCAGTCAGAATTTCGTTCAGTATTTCATAATTGAAGGAAAAACATGGTTTAATCAGTTTACGCATCTGAACAATCCAGCCTCCTTTTGACTGAAGGTCTGCGAAATTTGTCTGCAAACAAAAAAAGAAACATTATATAATATTTGCATGGCAGAACGACGATATTACATAAATGTTTTATAGGTTTGTTTTGGTTTTTACCATTAATTTGCTACAGAAAAAGGTACTCTGCTAAATTTAAATATCAGCATCTAATTCTCCAACTGCGGATTTGATATACTTCAGCTTATTTGCTGATTGAATGATTCTGGTTTTGGTTGATCTTTTGGCAAATATGCGCAAATTGTGGTGACCAAGTTACATGAAGATGCAGAAAAGGTCAGCCGAGAGTCTGTGTTGAACCCGATGTTCCCACCCTTCTTGACAAAAGTGTAGAAGAAGAAGCTTGATTTACATAGGAATCATTACATTTATTATGCCTAACATCGACCCTGTTCAAAATATCTGACCTATAATGTGTCAACCTTAAGTAAGTTAACCTTTCATTCAGTTCCTTTCATAAGTACGAATACATTTCCGCCAGAACGCCTGAAGGTAGGTGCCTGATGCTCTGTCTCTGGTAGGGCTAACCGGAGCCTAACTATGGGTTTCCTTTGCTGCAGCATTCTAGCTATTCCAGTCTGTTGAGTCCTCGTCGTTGTCGCATCTCCTTATTCGTTTGATTTTATGTTCTCGGAGATGTTGCATTGATGAGCTAGAAATCCATCATGCAGACTGAACAACTAATGGGTTTTAACCAAGACAACCAATGGTGAGGATTGAGGCCTTCTTAAATCAATTAAAATGTCCACCCGCAACCCCAACATCCGTAAAACTTTTTACTGACCCCATTCGAAGGTGTTTTGAATGGGAGGTGCGAGGTATTTTGTATAGGTTCCTAATCATTGCCTACACTTTGTCAAATCATGAGAACTCCTGATGGCTTGACATAGATGGCCCTTTTGCAAATCTGTGTGGGATTTGCAAAGGTGACATTTACTTTGCGTAAATAGGGCGTCCAACTGATATTGGCTTACAGCTTGACAAGACCTGCTGTTCTTTCAGCAGGTAATGGTAGAGGGGGAATGCTCTTATTTCTTCTGTTTCTGCACTTATATTTATTTTCCTCTTTCTCTTCTGTCCCTCACTTTCATCTGCACTGCTAACTCTTCTATCGCTTTTCTCCGGGAGAGGACACAAAATGACCAACAAGGGTGGACGTACCTTTAAACCCAAAACAATCAATATATGGGAGAAATATCAGTAAAAGGAAGTGGTGAAAAAGTAGACAAAGAACAGGTTAATCAGTGCATCACGTGAACAAGTCCGTGAAATGAAGACCCCTTAACCCAACGGGGTAAACAATATTTTTCTTGTTTCTGTTCCAAGACATAGGTTGTGGGTACTCGTTAGAACCGCCTGATGCGGTAATAACGAGCACCCTCAACCTATGTTTTGAACATTTATAACAAACATATCAAGGATTTTCATCAGAAAAGTAGCCACTTGGGAGAAGTGAAAAATGCACTATGTCGCACGGGTGAGTTATCGTAATGTGTGGCAGAAGACACAGGATACAAGTAATTAAGAGCTAATGGCGAATAGAGGGACAAGGTTATCGAAGGCAGGTTGTCCAATGAAAAGGTAGAAAGTAAGTGGAGATGACATCTTAAGATGCACGTTTACAGGTTATACCACTACTCTGGGAAAAAGGGAAGAAGGAAGAATGTTTAAGGGGTGGCTTTACACTCCATTAAAGCTCGGTTACTATTTATTTTTAATCGTGCGACCTACCAGAAAATAAGGCACCCAGCAGGATTTCAATAGAGACCTTGTAGTGGCCAGTAACATTTACATGTTTAAAATATAATACTGTCGATGTTAGTTTGGGAGCCTTCAGCACAAACTGGAAAGTTTGGATAATGAATACTGAAATATACAATGTATTTATTAAATGTCGATAGATTCAATTCACCAGTTTAGAGAATCACTTGATAGTTCATCGCTGACAAATATGCTTGGTGATGTATATTCACCTCACTAAATAAAAACCAGAAGGAAATGGTCACCAGTAATTTTTCAAAAATATATCTGTTGGCCCCTGTTATGATACATCTGTGACCAGCCAGTAAAATAATTTATTTTATGTATGTTTTAATATGGATTTTTACCACGATCTGTGGCACACAAGGAAAAACCAGCAAAAGGGTCCATAGGTATCTGAGTCCCTTGTTCATGCCAAGATTGACACAGAGTCATCAAGTTTCATATGCAAGTGCAAAAATAACCAAAAATTCTAAAATCCTTTAGCGCAAAAATAGTGTAGAAATTTACCAAATTTCGGGGGGTAACATTTCAATGGTCAAAATTGGGTAACATCGGCTGTAGTTACGTCATATCATGAATTTTGGTATCTTCGAGTATTGACAAATATTTTGGCAATAAATCAACACTCAGTTGTAAGCGCAAGCTACACATAACTAAACTTAATCCAACTATACCATCCGCATGGGGGTGGGTGTAGAGTCATAGAATTTTCAACC
The DNA here is from genome assembly GCA_963580285.1 of Lucinisca nassula. Lineage (NCBI taxonomy): Eukaryota > Metazoa > Mollusca > Bivalvia > Lucinida > Lucinidae > Lucinisca > Lucinisca nassula. The sequence goes on from OY757023.1 coordinate 22,754,417, forward strand.
CCTTTTCCCCACCAGATTTGCTAAATAATCACATGTCACATAGGTTAGGCTTCTATCTCAATGAAACAGCACAAAGCGTGAGAATTTTGGGTGCATTAATTTTTTCGAAATCTGGTGTCAAATCCCGAACTAATATACTTTAGGTTATGGTCTTGTAATTTCATTTGCATAAACTTACATGTTAACATTTTACCCTGTACCTGATGAATCTTCATTTCAAATTGATTTTCTTACCCCAAAGCATGGTAAACAAACTGCCACCTATAAAATTATCCAAAAAAAACAAAACAAAAAAAAAAAAAAAACAAGGGTGTCATGTAATATCAAGCTTTCTAACAGTCTTAGGGAGGTAACCCTGACTAAACGTCAAAATTCAGTCTTGTGAAATTCAGAGATACTACATGTACAATTATTATCAAAGCAAAAAAATCAGGAGACAAATCACTTTGTTTCCTTAATGTATTTAGAGCACATATAATACCCTGCAAGAAAAAAAAATAACAGCTAGCTGTTACTCACCTATTTCATAATTATATCCAATCAGATGCGACTATTGTCTAATACATGGCTGAATCCTAGGTCCACACAACCTCCTTTTCCAGGCTCATAACCTTTACGGCGTCCCGAAAACCCCCATGCTGACAAGACGACCGGGGATGATCTCTGACAGGTAAACGGCCAACTGTGGGGTAAGGCACAAGAAAGATGTTATATACAAGGCATCAATTATCAACAATAACTATATACAACAATACCAACACTGAACACTCTATAATCATTTTACGGCGCACGCCCCGAAGGCAAACCTACGTTTTGTGTTCGGGACGGTGACGTAGAAGTTATATAGAAGCAAATAACACAAAATACACAAAATAAACAACAAAACAGATTTCTTCCTGATCTTTCAAATACTTTGTCGCAATATTCAATCACTTGCTTTTGATGGCAGTAAAACATGAAGTTGATCATTTGAAAAGTTCAGTGGTGGTACAAGAGCTTGAATTTGCAATAAACCGTGCTTTGTATGGTCTTGTATAAAGTTTCGATGTGGCTATTGACAGTTAACTGTCATTTACATTCAATTGCTAATGGCAATAGCCATTTTATCGTCGTATCGCTATTGCCAGTTAAATGCTTATAGCAAAAGTATCTTACGACAATATTTTATTGCCATTTAGCATGAAATAAAATGAAACACCGAATGATTATGCACATATGGTTGTTTCTGACATGTGGCATATATACAGTGGCGAATAAGTTTTTGTTGTCCACGTAAACGTATGCAAAACGGTTCTTAACGATTTGGAAACGCAGCGTTAAGACCACGCTTAAACGATCGTTTGCATTTTCAGCCAACCAGATCATCATTTCAGAAACGCTTCAAGCGTTTCGAATATCAACCAATCACGTAAGCGTTAGGACCATAGTTGTCATGGAAATCGTTTATGGTTTAAACCGTTTTATCGTTAGCCAATCAAAATCCCGCAGACTCACTTAAATAATAATAATAATAATAATAATAATAATAATAATAATAATAATAATGGATGATTAATAATTAAGAATAATTATAATAATATGAAGAATTATTATTTTCATAAAACAGATAAAGAAATGATTTTAGGGTGAAGGAGATCTCCTGCAATAAACAGGAAATTGTGATTGACAGACATAAAATGTTGCCGGTGTAGCGTGAGATTATTGATCCCGTGAGATTCTTCAGTCGCACCGGAAGTGGCTGAAATCCCTCACGGAGGGGTGTGAGAGAATTCAGCCGTGAGAACTGTAATACGATAACTCTATAAGAGATTAGGGTAGCGAAACTCTCTTAGTATATTAAATGATAAATTATGCTGGCACATTAATTAAACTTTGATTTTCTGCTGGAGAGCCTATCTAAGGAAATTAGAAACTGTGTAACTAGTGATTTTATTTATTTATTTATTTAATTACCAAGTCCCGATTGTCGGGGGCCCAATGACAAACAGATACTATAAAATGTAGAAGGATATTATCTTGATAAAAGACAACTCGGTCAAGCTGAACTTATATTTGGGTCCGACTTGACCAAAGCCAAACTGCAACGCCCGAGATCACTCAGGGCGACTGGACTTAGGGTCGAAATGGTCCTATTAAATTACGAAAAAAAAAAAAAAAATAAATAAATAAACAAACAAACAAACAAACAAACAAAAAAAAAAACAAAGAAAAACTGTAGGGACATTTCTTGTTTTGTTTGATTTGAGGTTTAACGTCCCCGTCAACACTGTTTAAGGTCATTTTGGAGACGTTTCCAATTCTTCCCGACCATTGAGATGAAATGACATTTCAAGCCCTGTCGCCCAATGAAACTAATAGGGTTTATGAGCATAGACGGTCCGACTCGCACCGCTTTGCCTGGTCAGGCTTAGATCCTCTAAGCGGTTTACCAGTACTCGTGTGCGGTCGGTTTCAGCTCTGCGTGGAAGCCTCGTGCAGCCCATCTATTTCTTCACGGCCCGATGGGCGGGGGCAAGCTGACTTCGTACTTCTAACTTCTGCTTTGAAGTTGTTTAGGTAGGTAAGTAAGTGGGTAGGTGGTTTGGTGGCTAGATAGGTAGGTAGATGGGTGGCTGGGTAGGTATATAAGTTGGGTTTGAGGTTAAACGTCCCCGCCAATACTATATATGTAGGTCATTCGGAGACGATGCTTCCAATTTCGTGGGGCCCGACTTTGAGTTAACATGACATTTCAAGACCTAGCCCAATGAAACTAACAGGATTTATATGCATGGACGGTCCGACGCGCATCACTTTGCCTGGGCATGCTTAAGCGGTTTACCAGTACTCATGTGCGGTCTGGCATCATGCAGCCCATCTATTTCTTCAAGTCCCGATGGGCGGGGTAGATTTAAGTAGGTAGGTAAGGAGATGTGTCTTGGTGGGTCGGTAGGTAGATAGGTAGTTTTGATTTGAAGTTTAACGTCCCCGTCAATACTATATAGGTCATTTGGAGACGATGCTTCCAATTTCGTGGGACCCGACTTTGTGATGAAAAGACATCTCAAGACTTGCCGCCCAATGAAACCAATAGGGTTTTTATTCATGGACCACTCGCCTGGGCAGGTTTTTGCGGTTTACCAATACTAAGGTATGGTAGATAATCATGCAGCCCATCTAGTTCTTCAAGTCCCGATGGGCGGGATAGATTTAGGTAGGCAGGTAAGGGGGTGTCTTGGTGGGAAGGCAGGTAGGTGTTTGTTTGTTTGTTTGTTTGTGTTTGTTTGTTTGTTTGACTTGAGATTTAAAGTCCCCGTCAACACTGTGAAACTCATTTTGGAGACAGTGTGACCAATTGCGAACAATTTGTTGGACTTTTACCCGACATTGAGATGAAATGACATCTCAAGTCCTACCGCCTTATGAAACCAATAGGGTACTTAGGTAGGCCAGTAGGCAGGTAGAAATAAGTAAATGTATGTCTGACCGTCCGTTCCCATACGGAAAGAAGCCTCTGTGGTGTAGTGGTTATGTTACTGACCTCATAGACCTGGGGTCATATATTCGATCCCCGGTTTTCACAGACTTTCGGATGAGTCTTTTAACCGAGGTCTGTTACAACGCATAATGTAGTAATGTAGTAATTTCTTCATTTTTATGTTTTTTACTACATTATGCGTTGGCATAGTCGACGCGAAATGAAGTAAAAAAATTATTTCATTTCGCGTTGATATGCACCATATCGACGCATAATGAAGTAATGATGGTAGAACATAGCTGTCTTCGAAAAGACTTAGGAAGCAATACAGTTAAATTCCTACAATTTAGACCACATTTGAGACGGTTCAAAAGTGGTCTTTAAGACCACAGTTGAACAGTCCAAAAGACGGTCTTCCACAAAAGCACACTGAAGGTCAAAATCACAAAGAAAATGTAGCTTTAACCTTCCAAATATGCTTTAAAAACAAAATTTATATAAACCCTATTGGTTTTATTGGGCGGCATCTCAATGTCGGGTAAAAGTCCCATGAAATTGGAAGCAACGTCTCCAAAATGACCTAAATAGTGTTGACGGGGACGTTAAACCTCAAATCAAACAAATCAAACAAAAGACAGACAGGCAGACAGACAGACAGACAGACAGAATGGACAAAAACTATATACCCCCTTGCATACTTCGTATGCCGGGGGTATAAATAGATGGGCTGCACGATGCTTCCACGCAGAGCTGATACCGCCCGTACATGAGTCCTCGTAATCTGCTTAGAAGGTCTCAGCCTGTCCAGGAAAACTGCTGCGAGTCGGCCCATCCATGCATATAAACCCTATTGCTTTTAATTGGACGGCAGCGATTGAGATGTCATTTCATCTCAATATCGGGTAAAAGTCCCATAAAATTTGAAGCAATGTCTCCAAAATGACCTAAATAGTCTTGACGGGAACGTTAAACCTCAAATCAAACAAACAAACTGTTGACGCATAATGAAGTAAAATTAAGTATGCCACCCATCGCCGCAAAATGAAATAATTCTTTCATTTTGCTCAAACCTCTTAGTATCGACGCATAATGTAGTAAAAACGACATTTTATTTCATTTCGCGTCGACTATGCCAACGCATAATGTAGTAAAAATTTCAAAATGTAGTAATTATTACATTACTACATTATGCGTTGTAACACTGCATACCTTCCTATCGATATACGAATACGTACGTAATACCTACTTACCTATATTCCTGCCTGCTTACCTACCTAACAAAACATACATATCTACGATCCTACCTACGACCTGTATAATTTTGATACCCTTAAACCCCACTTTTAGATAGTAAAACTTGGGTTTACAGGGATAGTTATTATTTGTCTTATTTCTGCTCAAAAACATTGATTATGGGTACTCGTTAGAACCGACGCTCCGAGGCGGTTCTAACGAGTACCCACAATCTATGTTTTGTGCAGAAATAGGAAAAAATATCAAGATTTTTATTTGAAAAATTTCGTTTTTTTGGTTGTAAAATTTTGTCAATATATTTGAATAGGCGTGTTTTCGTGATATACCTACCTACATGCATACCTCCACTCTATCTACCTGTCGCACCCGCCCATCGGGGCTTCAAGAAATATATGACTGCATGATGTCTTCGCGCAGAGCTGAAACCGACCGCACACGAGTACTGGTAAACCGCATAGAGGCTCTAAGCCTGCCCAGGCAAAGCGGTCGGAGTCTGACCGTTCATGCTTATAACCCTATAGGTTTCATTGGGCGACAGGGCTTGAGATGCCATTTCATCTCAATGTCGGACAAAAGTCACACAAAAATGAAATCAACTTCCCCAAAATGACCTGTACCGTGATGACGGGGACGTTAAACCTCAAATCAAACAATGAACAAACAAAAAATATCTACCCAACTTCCTACCTATGGGGCGCCGTTTTACTATTTAATCCGTATTTATAGATATCCATAATTATCTAAACGGTTTACCATTACTCTCAGCTCATGCAGCCAAATCTGTTTCTCCAAGCAACAATGGACGGGGGCCAGGATGTATATCTGAATCTGCCTGGTACTCCATACATCTCAAGCAGAGTATTATATGGATATATGTTAATACTATATACACAGTGGAATTCTGCTATTAAGTCCACCTAAAATTAAGACTAATTCTGCTGTAAAAAAACTTATTTAGAAGGGTGCAGTTATTCTTTCTTCGTGAATTCTTCACACAATGTCCTCTGGTCAGGGACCACCTTTGGAACTGTTCAGAAGTGGTCTTAATATAAGAATTTTACTGTATAACGACCATGTGCATTTTTCTCCCGAAAGCATGCACGGATTGCCTGTTTGGATCATTATAATCTTACGTCCGACTTTCAGTGCCCTTAGGTGCGCAGTCCTCATATAGGTGATTCCAGAGGGACAGGATGCGTTGGCCGGAATTTCCAGATCTTACGGCTGGTTCCGATATTTAACTGCACACATGGCGGGCGTTCAGCGTATGGCGTCCGTTGCTTTGGAAGCCTTACGGGCTGTAAAGGCTGCACGGCAGAGAGGTCCCTTTGACTGGCCATCATCTCCCAGCGATGATGAAGACCTTAAAATTTTTTACATTAAACAATCACGTGTCTTAGGGAGAAATCATTAAACCAAAAGGTTTGGCGGTGATTTATGGATATCCATAATTCGAATTATGGATATCCATTAATCGATCTGAGTTATGGATATCCATAAATCGATTTATGGATATCCATAATTCGGAATTATGGATATCCATTAATCAGAGGAATAATGATATCCATAAATCGAATTATGGATATCCATGATTCGAATTATGAATATCCATAAATCGAATTATTGATATCCATAAATCGATCTGAATTAATGATATCCATATATCGAATTATGGATATCCATAATTCTATTAATGAATATCCATAATTCGATTTATGGATTATCCCTTATTCGGCTGATTTATGGATATCCATAAATCGAATTATGGATATTCTTAATTCGATTTATAGATATCTATAAATAAGGATTAAATTGTAAAACGGCGCCCCATACCTACCTACCTACAACGTCGAAGGTTGGCCCTCGCCCATCGGGGCTTGAAGAAATATGTCGGCTGCATGATGCTTCCACGCAAAGCTGAAACTGACCGCACACGAGTACTGGTAAACCGCTTTGAGGATATAAGACTGCCCAGGCAAAGCGGTGCGAGTCGGCCCGTCCATGCTTATAAACCCTATTGGTTTCATTGGGCGACAGGGCTTGAAATGTTATTTCATCCCATAAAATTTTAAGCAACGTCTCCAAAATGACCTATACAGTGTTGACGGGGACTTTAAACATCAAATCAAACAAAACAAACAAACGAACAACGTCGAAGGAAGAAGTTAAAAGTAAGCTTACCTACCTACCTATATGTCCACCAGACCATTCACCCTATCTACATACCTACCTACCTGGCCACCATGCAGCCCATTTGTTTCTTCAAGCCCCGGTTGGTGGGGTCTATTTTGATTGATTGAAAGTGAGCAGTGGGTTCGGTAATTACTTCCGAGTTTTGTGTTTTCATTTGTTTTCATTGAAACGGTTAAGAGAAAACCTGTTTGGTTGACATTAGGCATTATTACCCCATATAAGCAGAAAGGTGTGAAAATTAGTCAGTGTGTTTTGATAAGCATGGGGACAACAGGAAATGTCAAACCGTAAATGACACATATTAATCACCAAAATTTAAATTCCATGAAGGGTTCAATATCCTTTGGAAGCTAGGAATACACCGTAGAACTGAAAAGGTAAGAGTGTACATGTTTTCTCTAAGCCTCGGATTATTATTAATATTATCATTATTATTTATTATAATTGTTACTATTATTGTTATATTATTATTATTATTATTATTATTATTATTATTATTATTATTATTATTATTATTGTAAAAGGGCACTTATATTGAGATCAGGCTTATGCTACAGTGTTCCAATCCATTTAGTAAGAAACATAATTTTAAAATTTCCACAGAACTTGTTTTTTTTTTTAAATTGCGAGAACACGCCCATTAAACATATATTGAAATTTTACCATCATTTTTTTTAGATAAAATATTCTGATATTTTTCATATTAATTTTCCACTGGAAAACATAGATTGAAGGTACTCGTTAGAATCGCCTCGCCGAGACGGTTCTAACGAGTACCTACAATCTTAGTCTTCCAGCGGAAATATGAAAATAATATACGCCGCTTTAAACCCCAGTTTTACTGTATAAAAGTGGGGTTTAACGGGGTTTAAAATACACGCGTGTTTTCGTAATTAGTTCAAGAAAATACATGTACCCGCATATATATTTTGTTCTTTTTGAACACATGGAAACCTATTTATGGCATATTTAATACGGGCATCTTTCGAATAAATAAATAAATAAATAAATAAAAATAAAGCCTGTAATAAAAATGTTCTATTTAAAGCTCGTGATGTAAGCAGATTTATTTAGACATTATGGGGCAGGGGCTAACAGGAAATGGATGAAATTTCTCACGGCCTTCTTGCGCATGCGCAGATATACCTTGGTATTAAGGTTCTCACGGGTTTAAAGATCTCACGCTACACCGGATTCTGTAGCTCAGTCAGTTTGACTATTGATCCAGACTCGCGGGTTCAATGCTTGCCGTTAAAAATATACTTCCTAGAAACTTTTCAGACATAGACAAAATGCCAAAAACATTAACCGAGAAGACTATGTTTTCTATCGTTTTCGAATGATTTTTGTGAGGGAAATTATTTTTCGCACCTATTATGTACGGCCGCTATACGTTTGTGAAAACAAAAAACAAATAACAATATATACGGTGAATTTGACATTTTACGTGATTTTTAAATACATTTGTTCTCACTTTTGTATTGAAAAACTTGGGTTGACAGAGTTAATGATTTGTATTCTTATTTCTGCTCAAACATAGAGTGTGTTGATCGTTAGGCCCGCATCGCCAAGGCGTTTCTAAAGTGTTCCCACAATCTATGTTTTGAGAAGAAATTTGAACAAAAATATCAGAATTTTTATCCCGAAATTTTCAATTTTGTTGTAGAGTAGAAGTTTTAGATTTATTTGGTTAGGCCTGTTTTCGTATTGCAACATAAATAAATTGTCAGAATCAGACATACGAAAATGTTTTTTCTTTTTTTATATTTCGCAGGTGAAACTATTTCATTTATAATTTTATTTTTTGCTAAGCCGCTAAATCAATGTATATCTGAAACAAATAAAAATCATCGCTTCACCTCATTACAAAAACACGCCTTTTCAAGTATTTTGAAAATTTAAGCACCAAAACTTAAAAAAGCTAAGAAAAGTGTTACATTTTTTATTTCAGCTCAAAGCATAGATTGTGAGAACTCGGTGGGGCGGTTCTAACGCGTAACCACAATCTATGTTTTAAAAAGAAATAAGAAAAAAATATCACAAAAAAACACACCCGTGCGACATAGTAGATGTTCTTTTCATATCTCCAAAGGGCTACTTTTCTGGTGAAAACCGTGATATATTTATTTATACTGCAAATATAAAAAGTAGAAGTAAAACAAAGATCAGGAATTGATACAATTAACTTACTCCACCCATAAAAGACACCAAAGGGAAAGAAATACAAACACCAAGCGACCAGACCACAATGGAAACCCAAACAAAGGAAGGCCATAAGGACAGTTACTTTCCCACAAAATGGCCATATGGCCATCCAAAATTAAAAGACACAAGTGATACACACAGTAAGTAACAAACAACAACATAGAACCGCATTAGAACCGCCTCAGTGAGGCCGTTCTAACGAGTACCCATCAACCTATGTCTTGGAGCAGAAATAAGAAAAATAATGTATACCACCATACATTCCGTTTTCTCTATATAAAGTGGGGTTTTAGGGGATGTCCATTTCATGGACTTGTTCACGTGATGATGTACACCCATGTTTACCCCAGTTTTATTATATAAATATTGGGTTTAAGGGGTGAAAATAATATATGCTTGTTTTCATGATAAGTTCACATTGTGAACAAAACATATGCTTTCTATATTTTTACAGTAGCAGCCTAAACTATATACTTTTTCATTTTTTTATATAAATGCCAAACACATTTTATCTAAAGCATCAGAACGTTCACTCACTCTTCGCTCTCGTGCACAGTCTGATATTTTGAACACACTGGATTAAATTTGGTCAGTGGATTAATGTTTTACGTCCACTTAAACATTATTTGTGTCATTTTGAGTCGTTGTTTCCAATTTTTAGTTTTATTTTTTTTAACCATACATTGAGATGAAATGTCATCTTAAGCCCAGTCGCCCAAACAAACCAAAATGGTTTATAGGTAGGGACGGCCAGACGCGCACCACTTTGGCAGGTCAGGCATAGATCCTCTAAGCGGTTTTGCTCGTTTCAGTACTGGTCCTGAACAGACTCAATAAAACCGAGTCTGCTATTGTCGTTCGAAACACAGATTATGAGTGTTCCTAAGCAGCCTACAGTGTTGAGATAAAGGTTGGGGGTTACAGGGATCTACACTATTTTCCTTATTTTTGCTTATTTAGAAAAATACATAGATTGTGGGTGCTCGTTAGAATCGCCTCAATACGACACCAAACACAATGTTTGATAAAATATCAAACAAATATCATTGTTTTCTTTATCGGAAAACTGTACGTTTTTTTCACTATGTCAACCGGTCTGATACCATTATGTCCACTACTAACATTTTTATGATGCAAAATTGTCACATTTTCCAAAGATTGCAGGTTCTGGTAAAACCGCATCTTTGAGACGGTTCTAACGAGTACCCACAATCTATGTTTTAGAACAGAAGTAAGAATGTTGCCCGGCACGTACCGAACCAGCGACACCTGATCAACAGCCAGGCGTGCATCAGACTGTACTATAGATCCACGAATTAACGTTGCCCGACCGACAGGTACCGAACCCGCGACATTGAATCACCAGCCAGACGCGCATCAGACTGTGCGACAGATCCACGAATTAATGTTGCCCGACCGGCAGGTACCGAACCCGCGACCCCTCATCACCAGTCAGACGCGCATCAGACTGGGCTACAGATCCACGAATTAATGTTGCCCGACCGGCAGGTACCGAACTCGCAACCCCTGATCACCAGTCAGACGCGCATCAGACTGTGCTACCGAGGCCTGTATAAAGCAAGTGTTCCAGTTTGTTTTAGGGAAAACTAGTATCAGATTGCGTATTCCAAAGCTTTCGCATGCTTCGCTGTTACCACCCATTCAGCTAGATTAAGGTCATACCGAACCGGCCAGTCAGTTTCTTAGCCACTTATTTGTCCTAGACAGACTTTTAAAAACATTTGATCAGCACATTACACATTGTGTCACCAATTTGAATCAGTGGAAGCGAGGGATATTTCATGATCAGTCACCACGGAAGAATTTTGCCGGGTCCATCGGGGATAGAACCCACTGCCTTGTGATCATCAGACCGGCGAGACCGTCCGCATGTGTAACCAATAGTTCCCTAGTAGAATGTGGATATATGTGCGTAGTTTGGGCTTTATCCTAGCTGGTCACACATTATGATGATGATGATGATGATGATGATGATGATGATGATAAGTACGTCATATATGTTTACCGCTGCGAGTTGCATATGCGAATGATTTAATACCCCCCCCCCCCCCCCACAAACACACGTTATGTAGATGTTGAAAAAGTGGCGTATTGTGGAGTTAAAAAAAATTATTAGAACATGGTGTATTTTGATTTTATAATACAGTATTTTTCAACCCAACAACGTTACTGTGGTTATTTACTGCATATTTTTCCCACAAACGTATTGATCTTGTATATTGAACAAGGCTCAAGCCGGGATTATCTTTGATGTTGGATTACACGGGGCCGTCCTAATAAGATGTGCTACGTATACCTGCAGGGCATTAGGTTAGCAGCGGAATGACAAGTGCATTCTGAGACGCGTCACGGCAAAAGGGACCTATTAGGGAAATGTCGGTATTTCTAGTGTCCGATTTCGATAAATTGTTTTTCCGTTGTACTAAATGTTTTATTTATTTATTTATTTATTTATTTATTCATTTATTTATTCATATTTAGTTTTTTGTCGCGGCAAATTTATTGTCATTGCCATTACACCCACTTGTGCTAAAATTTTAACTGTCACATCATCAGAACGCAGTTTTCACATTACGATAACTCACCCGTACGATATAGTGCATTTTTCACACCTCCAAAATGGCTACTTTTCTGCTGAAAATCCTTGATATTTTTCTTATAAATGCTCATAACATAGGTTGTGTGTGCTCGTTAGAACCGCCTCATTGAGGCGGTTCTAACGAGTACCCACAACCTATGTCTTGGAGCAGAAATAAGAAAAATAATGAAGACCCCCGTAAACCCCAGTTTTCTCTATATAAACTGGGGTTTACGGGGGTCTTCATTTCACGGACTTGTTCACGTGATGAGATGAAAAGTAATGTTTTCATCTCAATCCTAATTTAGATTGTGGGTATTCGTTACAACCGCCGCAGTGAGACAGATCTGACGAGTACCAACAAACTACGTTTGTGAGCAGAAAAATGAAAAATAATTTACTTTTCTGTAAATCCCATTTCACTATATAGTGTGCGCGAGCGCGTGTGTTATTTCCTTACGTGGTTTTTATTACCTACACTTGTCATTATTTCACCCAATTAGGGTCTGCACTGTTTCCATATACATTTACATTCAACTCAGCGTTGGTTGATGATGATGATGATGAAAAGTAGAAGTAAACCAAAGATCAGGAATCGATACAATTAACTTTCTCCACCCATCAAAGACATCAAAGGGAAAGAAACACAAACATTAAGCGACCAGATCATAATGGAAACCTAAACAAAGGAAGGCCAGTCCGCATGAAGGCCTCCTAACTCATCAGTGCAACATCTTCGTGAACACAAAAAATCAAAGAACCACAGAGGTGAGACAACGGTGAGACTCGACAGCAAGAAACCACTGAAATGCTGGAGCAAAAGAAAACCAACAGTTAGACTCCGATTACGTAAGATGTGCATCGTTTACCCGCAGAGCATAGAGCGAATTGACATGTACACAGAATGAAGTGTCGAACTACATACTTTGTCGCGTCACAGTATAACGAACCAACGTCGGTACTTTGATTCTTTCTCCTATTTCGATAAACTGAGCGTTTACCTTTTCTGCGATTGCTAATTTGGATATACTTACCGAACACAATCGTGGGATGAAACAGCTTCTTTCATATAATCTGACCCTAAGTAATAAAAATGTTTATGCTCAACTATGCTGAGCATGAAGTTGATAATACTCACAATATTACAATAATAGGACCAAACATATAATGTCTGTGCTCGTTACAACCAGATCTATTATATATACCAACAATCCACGTTTTTGAGGACAAATATAACGGGGATATATATTGTGTTTCCTATTTCTACTCTTAAACATAGATTTCGGGTTCTCGTTAGAACCTCCTCAGCACAGCAGTTCTAACGAAAATCAGCAATCTATTTTTAGAGCAGAAAATGCAAAATATCTGATACTTTGTCAGAAAATTTTCATTTTTTGGTGGTAAAATTTTCATTAATCCACAGCTCCCAGTACTTTCCTTTGATGTTGGCAGTACAAATAAATTTCGATAAATGTATTGGTATCATGTACTGATATCACGTACTGATATCATGTACAGTTTTGAATGGACCAATCAGCTGAGCTACAATTAAAATGGGAAGGGGCTTCAAGCTCTGCATGACAAAATTAACATTGTGGCTATTCCTTAAAATAGCCTCGCCGAGGTTATTGGAATGTGTATCCACATTTAAAATAGCTTCTACTTAATGGCAAACAGTGCAGACCCTGATCAGACTGCTCCTTCTAATCTTAAAATGGGAAGGGGCTTCTAGCGCTGCATGACAAAATTAACATTGTGGGCATTCATTCAAATAGGCTCGCCAAGGTTATTTGAATAAGTACTCACATTAAAAATAGTTTTTACTTAATGGCAAACAGTGCAGGCCCTGATCAGACTGCTCCTTCTGATCTTAAAATGGGAAGGGGCTTCAAGCTCTGCATGACAAAATTAACATTGTGGGTATTCATTCAAATAGCCTTGCCAAGGTTATTTGAATGAGTACCCACATTTAAAATAGCTTTTACTTAATGGCAAACAGTGCAGACCCTGATCAGACTGCTCCGTCTGATCTTAAAATGGGAAGGGGCTTCTAGCTCTGCATGGCAAAATTAACATTGTAGGTATTCATTAAAATTGCCTCGCCGAGGTTATTTGAATGAGTACCCACATTTAAAATAGCTTTTGCCGAATCAGTGCAGACCCTGATCAGACTGCTCCTTCTGATTAAGTTTCTCCAATTCTCCATAAAATCAAATTGTAGGTACTCGCTAGAACCGCCTCATCTAGGCAAATCTAACGAGTACCCACAACATGTTTTTGTGGGATGAGGCAGTTCAAATGAGTATCCACAACATACCTTTTTATGGAGAAAAAAATATCCCTTAATCATCACAAAATAAACTCCCATTTACTGGTGCCAATAATTTTATGAAACATTTGCATGCAGCAAAAGCACACATCTGAGTTCAAAGTAAGTCCTTTCACTTGAAGGTTCAGCATTAAAATGCCCCAGTGATAAACATCAGGTTAAAAAGCATGATCAAGTAACCTGTGGTCAGTTGGATTTAGACCAATCAAATCCAATTGAATATTAATGAAGCAGAGAAGCTGACAGTGTCCTTTCAGACAGGACAATCCATTTTCCAGACGGGGCAAATCAGGTCAAATAAAAGAAATTGAAATTAACAGTAAATAAAACAAATATGCTTTAATAGGTTTTATCTATTACCTTTAAGTTACAATGAGTTGTGGATTTAAACTGATATATCCAATTGTTTTTGGAAATATTGGTAAATATCCTGTACAGATATCAATCAGTACAAATATTTACCAATATTTCACAAAAACAATGGATATATCTATTACGTATATTTGAATAGGCGTGTTTTCGCACAGTACCGTTGAAGATGGCATCTCAAAAATAGTTGTTCTTAGTTTCGAGTGAAAACTTATCATTTTTATGCTTGGAACATAGATTCAACTGCGCTCGTTATAAACGCCGTATACTTTTGTTAAAAGTTGAGTTGCAGGGGTATTAATTTACAAAAACTTATCAATGCGTTTTATTTCATAATTCGCGTTAGGATAATACAGGCACGAGACAAGCTGCATTATTCACTAATATTTAGACGAAAAATAAAAATAATAATAAAAAAAAACATAATTATCATTCGCGCTTATATCTACTTCAAACCATTACGATTACGCTCCCGTGCGATAAATGTCTCTAGAACTAACATGTTTCAGATAAAAATGGTGTTTTTTTTTATTTCTGCTTCATTTATAGATTATGACTGCTCATTAGAACCGCCTTGGTGAGACGGTTTTAACGAGTACCCGCAATCTATGTTTTGGAGCAATAATAATAATAATAAAGTAATGAATTCTCCGTAATCCTCATTTTCTTCAAAGGAGTACCCTTAATCTATGTTTTAGAGAAAAAAAAAAGAAATACCTCGCAAACCAAATTTTCTCTACATACTGTGGGGATTAGAGGGCCCTTCTATTCATGTTGGATCTAGTTGGACATGCTGGAGTGTTTATTTAACGGACTTGTTGTTGAGGTGATGATGAATAATTTAGAAATTCGGAATTATCGACTAATGTATTACAGTTTCAGGAAAGCAAATATTACACACGCGTGTAAACACATTACCTGGCGTTGCATGGCAACGTAAGTGTAGTGTGGTCAGTGACAAATCTCGAAAATACTATTATATTACCCTAAGGCATCAGGGCACAGTTTTGCATTTGAGGGGGGACGTTTTTTTTTTTTTTTTTTTTTTTCAAAATATTATAGTAGTTTGGTCAATAATGGCATGGTTGCTCATAGAAATTGTGATTGCCAATGTGTGCTTGTTTGCTGAGTATCTGTACTTTTCTGAAATGGAATACGAACCTGTCACTCCAGCTGACTGGATGCTGTGTAAGTTCAAGGTGCAGCGTTATATCTGAATTCACGACGGTAGCTTTGCCACTATACAGTGGCTGTTTTTCAAAGGGGATGCCTGAAAAAATTTACTGGTTGTGGTATACTTTTCTGTCAATTTCTTTGCATGTGACTGAGTTTACATGCCATTTCAACAGGTGTCAAGCACTGGTGTTTTGGTAATAAATTCCCAGGATCTGTCAAAGTGAGGTGGAGTCATGCTTTTTGTATGTAAAAATAGTGGGTGTGGTAAGTGGAATGATGCTGCTGTCAGCCTATGCAAAAAAAGAAGTGTTTCTTTGGTATTCTGTTTAAATTTTGTGCATGTATTGAGCATTTTGAAACCAGATCAGAAGTTATCGCTTTCTCCAGGAGTTGTCGATAACGATTCAAAAAGTTAGTGTGGCGCGGAGAAAAAAGTGCTCCGATTAACTGTCCCCTAATGCCTACGGTCATCTGTAATTGAGGGAATATACAGGGATTCTCATTATTTTGGATTCAGTGTGGCACAAATATTTCCTTAACATTTAAACAAACAAAGAAAATTTCTCAGCTTATACATATTCTTAACCCATATTTGACAAAGATGGAATCTTCCACCTAGTAAGTTTGGATTGGTCCTTTTTTCAAATTATTGAACTGCCATGATTGTTTTATTAGCGGCAAATTTTGCAAAAATGTGTTATTTCAGCAAACAGTGTAGACCCAGGTCAGACGCCGCGTTTTGTGACATCTGATTGGGTCTGCACTTTTTGCCAATGTCCAACAAAAGGGCCGCTGGACATATATAGGTTAAATTTCGATATACTAATTTTTTATTTATTTGTTTTTGTTTTTAGGGTTGGGGTTGTTTTGTTTATTTTTTTTTTTTTTTTTTTTTTTCAAGAAAAAAAATCTATAAAGATTATTAGGATGAACGTATAGTCTGAAAATGTATCATTCATAACGCTGATGTATTATCCATGTCATTCTCGATTGTCCTTTAGTTTAGTTTAGATTGTTCTTTGTACTCCGTATTTAAAGTCAATGATCATGTCATTTCTTAAGCAATGACATACATGTACATACAGGATATTCTTTTTTTTTTCAAATATAACTTTAATTTTAAATGACGCGATTGAAGTGAATATATGTTAAGCTGTTGAAGATAATCGTTAATAAACTTGCACATGTATTTAAGTCAACTAAAGCGATTGCACATGAGGGCTAAATGCATAAATTCGATTGGCTCAGCCATTAAACGGTTTCAAACGGTCATACTATTTGCCAAAACAGGACACCGTTTCAATAAGTGTTGTTTATCTTTTCAGAGAGCATGCGCAAATTTACCGTTTGGATGAAACGATTCGCTTTGACCTATGATTGGTAAAAACGATATGAAACGCTCGAAACGTTGTCGAAACGCAAACGTTTTGCAACGATTTCAAAACGGACCCTAAACGCCAAAAACGGGTAGGTCGAACGTTTATCGCCACTGTATGTTTCGGGAAGATCCAATTAAAACTGATAGTCATTTGCTGATGGCAAGGGCGTTTTCGGCAACTTCATTTTATGAACCAAAAGGCGTCCTTGCAAGAATGCTTCTAAGCTTTTGATTGCCAGTAGCATCAATACTGTTTAGCTAAGTGGGTTGTTTTCTATCTGCAGTAATAAATGGTCTTTGTAAAGCACCATGCCCCTTACCATATGTTCTCTCCTTAATGTCCAAATCTTCAAAGGGCCATAACCAAAGACAATTTTTCAAAGTTTTTTCAAATGTTAATCAGGTCATGTACTAGTCATTACCGACCTTCGCCTATCGGGGCTTGGAGAAATAGATTGGACTGAATGCTGCTTCCGCGCAGAGCTGCAACCAACCGCACATGAATACTGGTATATCGCATAGAGGTTCTAAGCCTGCCCAAGAAAGGTGGTGCGAGTCGGACCGTTTATTCATATAAACCCTATTGGTTTCATTGGGCGGCAGGGATTGAGATGTCATTTCATCTCAATGTCGGTTAAAAGTCCTACAGCATTGGAAGCAACGTCTCAAAAATGGCATATACAGTGTTTACGGGGACGATAAACCTCAAATCAAACAAATCGAACTTATCGTGCCCTATCAGCCTGTCAAGTTTCTAGCAACAATTTAAACATTTTTTGGAGGTACGTGCTACAAGAAATAAACAAAATTAAATGACCAGAAATGTCAAATGGCCAAAACTTCAACTAAATATTATTAAATTGGTTAAAAATTTAATCACGTATGCTCATTCAAAGACCTAATCTGTATACCTATTAACAAGGCTCCAGGTCCAGTATATTTTTAGATATCTTGCAAATGGTATTTTATGATATATTATTAAAAGGAAATAAGAGGAGATAATTCAGATTAGAAAAACTGCAGGTCAGCTATTTTCTATGAGAAAACCATATATAAAATTTCAAAACACTAGCATGCATATTGTTGAAGTTATGCTATGCACAAGAAAGCAGAAAATGTAAAGGGCCAAAACTCTAACAAAATTTCATCAAGTCGGTTGAAAGTTGACTCAGATGAACTCCTCCTCAGTCGCAATCAGTAAGCTCTAGCTCAAATATTTTTACGTTAATTAAAGGAGAAATAACTAAAAGTTAGCAGATAATTTAAAGTTTTTCCAAAGGGCAACAACTCTTGAAAGGGACACGATCCGGATGAGAAAAATACGCATCAGCTTTTTTCCAAGAGAAAGGGATATATGAAATTTCAACACCCTAGCTTACACGGTTCTAAAAGTTATACTATGCATCACAAAGCATACAGTGTACTAATACCCAAAGTGACAAAAGGCCTTAACTCGCGAAGAAGTGTTTTACAATTTAGTCAAAAGCTGATCAGATAATCTACTCATCACCGGCTGCAGTTTCTTTTAGTTAAACAAATATTCTGAGTCGAAAAAGGGCATAACTGTGCCAAAAATATTTTGACGGTTACCGCACCTATTGGTATGAGTTCCCCTTTTCATAATGAACAACTAGTCCAAGTTTCAAGTAAATATGTTAAGTAATGACAGAGATATTATAAAATGTCCAAGTTTTTGCACGAAGACAACACAAAACTTCTAAGTCGAAAAAGGGGCATAACTGTGCCACAAATATTTTGAGGTTTACCTCAACTATTGGTATGAGTTTCCCTTTTCATAATGAACAGTAAATATGTTCAGTAATGACAAAGATATTACAAAATGTCCAAGTTTTTGCAAAAATTCTGAGTCGAAAAAGGGGCATAACTGTGCCAAAAATATTTTGAGGGTTACCTCACCTATTGGTATTAGTTCCCCTTTTCATAATGATCCACTAGTTCGAGTTTCAAGTAAATATGTTCAGTAATTACAGAAATATTACAAAATGTCCAAGTTTTTGCATGACGATGACGCAGACGACGACGACGACGGCAGAGCTATGACAATACCTCGTCGTTTTCTTCGAAAACAGCTGAGCTAACAACGTTACAGCTGTGACTTCGATGGGCCCAACCAGAGACAGAGCATCAGGCACCAATCAACAATGCATAAAATTAAATTCTAATTCTCAGTATACTTTTACCCTGGAACCATCATAGAATCTGAGGCTTGACATAAAAGAGGGACGCAACATTGGCAATCGTGATTGGGTTAACTACTATGCATGCAGTCTGTCGTAGAACATTTATGTTGTACCCAATATTTTTACATCGAAGAATTATTTTACGAAATGGGATTCTGATGTCATTGCATTTATATTTTTCTGAATTTATATACTAAGCCACCATAAAATGCGGGTTCCGATAGTCCTTGTTGCAGAATAGGTTTAAGTCACACACTGAATTTGTAAATTAAATCGAAATGACGTCTACAACAGTTAGAGAAGGTTTTGAGTAGTTTATGATACCGATAACCCTGAATTAGAAGTTAAGCAGTTAACAATTTATTACGAGGGTTGAAGTCAGTTACATGACTAGACATTCTAGCAAATCGAACTAATTATGAAATTTAAACGCCATAGGATACCGCACGAGGAACATCGCCATCCCTGAAAGGAAAAATTACAGTCTAAAATTCAACATGATTGCGTGTATCATACATTTTGCAGGAAATAAACCCATCTACAATAGACAGATGTAAATCCAAAAACAAGGCCTCGGCATCATAAGAAATTTGCTTTATTTAACTGACGTTCGGGGGTTTGACTGACCAAACCATCGACAAATGTTTTGTCAATATTTAATAACTCATCCAAATATCTAGAAGTGGAGCTAAAGTCTTTAATGATTTCAGGTTGGTTTTCAACGGTGAGGGACATCATGAAGTCTCGTTCATAACAAAACAAGAACAGATCAGCCACAAGGGACGCGTAACTCGTACCCATCGGAAAACTCACAATTTGTCTGAAAAACCAAATCTTTCATAAATAGTGTCAAGAAGAAAGGTGAGAGCTTCACACACTTTAGACATGACCGTAAAGTATATTTTTTGTGCTCTTCAGAAGTGAAAAAACAACAACATTTCTTACATTACATGTAAGATAAAGGCAATCTTCTCCATGAAATGTCCATTCAGTTAAATCATAAAGTTTTCCGTTTATAAAATTATGTGGAAGTGTAGTGAACATGGTGAAAAAATCATAGGTAGTCAGACTTTAAGCACGAAAACGTCTTGTTTTCAATTTATTTAAAATCTTTAGAATTTTTGATGGATCAATTAAGGCGTTACTATACCAAAATTAGTGAAACAGAGGCCTTTCTGATATTTAAACTTCATCAGTTTGTCTCATCCCAAAAGTTCTGAAACTGAAACGGATGATTAAAAAGAACCGGCAAACACAGCACATCCTCCTCCGAACACACACTGACCGACGTTGCTCATGAGACAGGTCACCTGGGGGCATCAGGCAAGAGACGTCTACCACAAGACTTATAGGCGTCCCCCACCGAGCCAGCAAAAATTGCCCACACTCCATGGTAGTCCCGGGCATCAGGACGGAGATGTCCAACGTATCGAGACTTGCAAAATTTAAAATATAACAAAAAGTGGCAACCAAATCTACTAAGATACATGTCTCACCTGACAAGTCAGTCTTAGTTTTAGAAAAATTAGAATTTTATACTGCAATAATTAAATGTTTAATTTAGTTATTTAAATCAATACTTGAGTCTGACGTCAAAATCGCATTATCCACCTCAGCACGTAGGAACTGATACTGAGCTGATGATACCCTCGGGGACGAACAAATCATCCACCAGCAGAAATACCGACCCAGTGGTTGCAGTTAAGGCGTAAATATACCAAATTTAGTGACACAACGGCCTTTCTGATATTCAATCTTCATCAGTGTGTCTCAACCCCAAAGTTCTGAATCCGAAACGGATGATTAACAAGATGCGGCAAACACAGCACACCACTCTCCGAGCACACACCGGCCGACGTAGCTCATGAGACAAGTCAACTGAAGGCATCAGGCAAGAGACGTCTACCAGGACATATAAGCGTCCCCCACCGAGCCAACATTAGCAAACATGGCCCACACTCCACGGAAGTCCCGGGCATCAGGAAGGAGATGTCCAAAGTAGCGAGACTTGCAAAATTTAAAATATGACAAAACGTCGCAACAAAAATAGAAGTGGAGGCAATGATCAGGAATTGATACAATCAACCCAGAGCTCCCATCAGAGAGTGAGTCCGTGAGTTTTAGTTTTACGTCCCACCAACAGCTAAGGTCATACGGAGACGGGACCTCGGTTTAAAGACTCATCCGAAAGTCTCTCCCATCAGAGACACTAAAGGGAAAGAAACACAAACATGAAACGACAGACCTAATGGAAACACCAATAACGGAAAGCCAAAAGGACAGTTACTTTCCCACAAAATGGCCAATAGGCTATCCAAAATAAAATAATTATTCGACACAAACACCCAAAGACAAACCATAACAAAAATAAACCGCGACAGAAGAACCGCCTTGGAACGGTCAGCGGAAACGAATTCCGCTGGGGGGTGCTTAAATCGATTTTTCATGGCCACAATCCGCGCCCTTACTTCCGCCGCGGTTTAGACAAATAATTTGTTCAAACCGTTTGACGGCCTCCTAACTCATCAGTGCCTCCTAACTCATCCGCTAAGATATATGGGCCCCGCCAAGCGATTTTGGTACTTACCGCCTATGCGAGCAGCGAAGGTTCAGGCGCAGTCTCGCCAGAACCTTCGCTGCTCGCTCATACAAGCAGTGAATCAAGAGGAACCTTCAGACAGAAAGCCATATCCCTGGCCCCTCTGAATGGCTGGGCATGCGCAGTTAAAAGTTGTCATGACGGAATGCTCGAAGACACAAATTCGCTTGGCGGGGCTCATATATTTAATCACATGATTTTGATGGCAGTAATACATGAAGAGAATAATTTAGAAAGTTCAGCGGTAGTACATGAGCTTGCATTAAGAAATAGATCAGCTCTAACTGTGATGTGTTGTGTAATAAATCACAGTTTGTCGGTCAGTTGTCTACTAACAACTGACCGACAAACTGTGATTTATTACCCAACAAATCACTGGCTAGAGATGATCTATTTCGATTCTAACACGCTGAAAATCGGCAATAATGTTGTTGTTTCCTTCAAAATCTCACAACTTTTCGCCATTGTTAGAAGAAATCCCGCTAAAATTATCGACTGAAACACATGCATTTATATCCTTTTCTTACGTTTTCGATGCGAGAAAATGACGTTACACCGTCTAACGTTAAGGAAATAGACTAGTGACGTCATAAATTGGGAATTTTAATGACGTCACTCGTTTCGCTCTTCCGAGCTGTGATTTGTTGCAGAATAAAACACAGTTATTTTCCATTGCCTTTATAGGCGCGCTGTGTTAGAATGTGCAATAAACCATGTTTTGTATGGTCTTTTATGAAGTTTAAGTAACCAATATAACATAGGAAGCTTGTCTTAGCCTTCTGTAACACATACAGCAAACTTGGTGGCTGAATGACAAACGTTGGTCATCAACTACAGCAGTCTCTACAGCCAGTCTTCCGCCCCCGCCCATCTGGGCTTGACGGAACAGATGGGCTGCATGATGATTCCATGCAGCGCTGAATACGACCGTACACGAGTACTGGTAAACCGCTTTGAGGATCTAAGACTGCCCAGGCAAAGCGGTGCTTTATAAACCCTATTGGTTTCATTGGGCGTCAGGGGTTGAGATGTCATTTCATCTCAATGTAGGGTAAAAGTCCCACAAAATTGGAAGCAACGTCTCCAAAATGACCTACAGAGTGGGGGGTCAGAACTAAAGTTTACACCCTTGTGCACTTGGTGTTCACGTCAGGTGCACAAATTTACTATCATTTTAATGCAAATAGTGCACGTCTCAAGTGTACTTTGTGTGAATTTTAGTTCAGGCTTCACTGCATACAGTGTCGACTGGGACGTTAACCTCAAACCACACAAAAAACAAACAAAACAACAAAAGTTTGCAGTTCATATGCCTTCGTGGCACTAAGCTCTTGCTGAAGAGTGTTAACACAGTGGAGCCGTCAAACAACGGCGATATTGCTATCTTGTCTGCTGGTTTGTAATAGTATGTCTTTGAGTGCATGTATCGCTTAAAACCTTTTCTTTTGGGATAGCCAAATGGCCATTTTGTGGGGAAGTAACTGTCCTTTTCGCTGTCCGCTATTGATGTTTCTATTATGGTCTAGTTATTTCATGTTTGTGTTTCTTTCCATTTGGTGTCTCTGATGGGAGCTGTGGGTTAATTGTATCGATTCCTGATCACTGCCTTCACTTCTGATTTTCTTATGAAATTCTTGAATACCTAGCTTAGGGTGAAGTAAACTTATAACCTCCTAAACCTAAGACGTATTTACGTCAGCTTAAACTAGGTATTCAAGAATTCCATAAGAAAGTTGTTTTGGCTCCAGCAGATAAGGCCGCTAACAATGTGGTCGTTGTTCGACGGCTTCACTATGTTAACACTCTTCAGCAAGAACTTGGTGGTACTAAGGCCTATGAACTGCAGCCTTTAGCTGTAGAGAGGGCTTCAGTTGATGACCACATTTGTCACTCAGCCACCAAGTTTGTTGCCTGTGTTCAAGAAGGTCAAGACAAGCTTCATACGTTATATTGGTTTCCTAAACTTCACAAAAGACCATACAAACTTCAAGCATTTGTACCACCCCTGAACTCTCCAAAGTATTAACTTCATGTTTTACTGCCATCAAAAAAAAACATGTGATAAAATATTGCAAAGTCTTCGACAGATCAGGTAGAAATCTGTTTTGGTCTTTACAATATTCTAATGTAGTTTTAACTACGCAAAGCTTTTTCAAAATTTTATAGACGTCATTCTGATTTAATTTCAAAATTCAATATCGGACTTAAATCTCTTCTGCAACAAGGTCTATCGGAACCCGAATTTTATGGTGACTTAGTATATAAATTCAGAAAAATATATTACCGCAATGACTTCAGCACCCAATTTCGTAAAATCATTCTTCGGTATAAAAAGATTGGGTACAACATAAATGTTATACGACAGACTGCATGCATGGTAGTTAACCCAATAAGGGTTGACAACTTTGCTTCCCTCTTTAATTACACGCCGGTGGGTCAGGCCTCAGATTCTAGCGTAAAGGCTTAAAGTGTGGAGTGACTGTCCATTTGGCTTTCCGCTGTTGGTGTTTTCGTTGGATCCTGTTGATTCATGTTTGTGTTTCTTTCCCTTTGGTGTCTCTGAATGGAGCTGTGGGTTAATTGTATTGGTTCCTGATCATTGCCTTCACTTTTATTATGTTGGTTGGTACCTGATGCTCTATCTCTGGTCGGGCCCATCAGAGTCCTAACTGTTGGTGTTCTTTTGCTCTAGTATTTAAGTGGTTTTTTTGCTGTCGAGTCTTCACCGTCGTTTTATCTCTGTGGTTGTTTGATTTTTGTGTTCACGAAGATATTGCACTGATGAGTTAGGAGGCATTCATGCGGACTGAACAAATTATTTGTCTTTATCGCACCTGGAACTTCTAACAGGCACGTTCACTAACCACTAACCACTGAGCTACCACGCTTATGTTTCGATCCGAAATATTGTGCCTTTTTATCATTTATTCCTGCAAATGCTGCCAACTGAGAATTTTCCGACACCCAAATTTTATCACCGCTGCCGGGGATCAAACCGGGACCCATACCATCAGAGGCAAATGGACTAACCCTTGAGCTGCAATAGAGAGAGAGAGAGAGAGAGAGAGAGAGAGAGAGAGAGAGAGAGAGAGAGAGAATTATATATCAGTGTTTCATATCAACACAGTGGTGCGCTGTCAAATCAATTTTGACATGTTGTGACGTCACAACTGTCAGTTTTAAAACACAAACAGATCGCCATTTTGACAATACTGACTTTACAATTCGCAGAAAGCTTTCAAGGTATTTTACAGAATGTTTCTTGCTTATACGATTAAGGGTCTGAGTAACATGCACCCAGCCAGTGTGACAGGCACCCACCAAGCAATAATCAGTTTGGTTGCTGTTGGTTGTTCAGGTTGTGTAAATCACAGATTAAGCACAGATTTCTCAAATACTATTTCCTCGCACAAACTTCTATTCAGCATTTTAGTGAACTGGTATGTCTTATACGGTTGTGCCAAATATAATAGTCAAATCTGTGAGAAAGCATTTTTCTGTGCCATTTATTCCTGAGATGTGTGTAATCAAAAGGGAGACACTCAAAGTCACAGTGGTGCTGGAAACTATCATAAGTGTGAAAATATCATTTTTATTTGTTTCAGATATGTATTGAATTCACTGCAGAGTTTAAAATGAAAACAAGTTTAAAGAAACAGAAAGACAAAAACAAAAGTTTACTTTGTCCTCATTTATAGACGAGTAAAGTTCAGCAATATGAAACTTTCCTACTGATATACCCAATACTTGCACATCTGCTACATTATGAGTTTGCTGACGACTTCGTTTCCTTTGGCCTCCAGACGTTTTAAAGGTATATTACCTGTAAAGGAATCTAAAGGTCAAGTGACATTTCGGAAAACAAATACACCTGAATGTCTTGTCTCGCTATTTGTACAGCTGAGATAACTGCTGATTCAGTCGTTACTAAACGCTTTCACCTCTGAAATAGGGCTTTTTTACCCGAAAGCATTGTCTAATCTAGTAAAAATTCTCTTTTAGATGAAAAATGTGATTTTTTCTTATTTCTGCGCAAAATATAGATCCAGGGTACACGTTTGAATGGCTTCATTTATATTTTTGAGCAGGAACAAGAAAAATGAGGCTTACCCCTGTAAACCCGTGTTTTACCATATAAAAGTTGGGTTCAAGGGGGTCAAAATTGTAAAGGCGTGTTTCCGTGATAATAAGATTTAAGCAAACTATTTGTATGGAAGCTAAAACGTGTTTCTAATACATGTCCCGACCAACCCCTATCCAACAGCTATGAAGTCATGTCGACCTCTCTGATTTTAGTGTTTGATTTTCTGTAAATTAGATGTCTTGATTGCCGTGCCTAGGAAAAGTTTTTGACCACAATTTCAGCAGTACACGC
This sequence comes from Lucinisca nassula, assembly GCA_963580285.1. Lineage (NCBI taxonomy): Eukaryota > Metazoa > Mollusca > Bivalvia > Lucinida > Lucinidae > Lucinisca > Lucinisca nassula. The sequence continues at coordinate 22,780,552 of OY757023.1, forward strand.
CGCCATTGAGTCGCTGTCCTGACTTTCTTCGAACCAAGAGTGTTACTGATTTTCTATAATTAAACAGAACGAATCGCTTCCAATTCAATTACAATCAAAGCACTGAGAGTACTGGTGGGTCGATCGTCTCTGAGTGTAGGTTGGGAAAATAGTCCTGAGCTGAGAATCGAACTGTTCGTTTAACTTTAAGCAAGCACAGTAGAGCTGATCAGACATCGCGTTGTGTGGTGTCTGATTATGTAGATTTTGTTTGCCAATGCCCAAGTGTACGAGCACAGTCCACCCGCCCCCGCCAATCGGAGCTTATATAAATAGATGGGCTGCATGATGCTTCCACGCTGAGCTGAAAGTCCCGTAACATTGGAAGTAACGTCTCCAAATGACCTATATAGTGTTGACGGAGACGTTAAACCTTACATCAAACAAACGAGCACAGTCCAGCATATTCTTCTTGCGCTGCGCTCTGACGTCTTAGGGTAGTACTTGGATTTTTTTCAACAGAGTGGGGAGGGTGCAAACGCAGCTCTCTCCCATCTTTTGGAAATTATTTCAGATTCATACAGTTTTTCACCCTCTGCAAAATACGTGAAATTCGCGTCCTCAACCCGCCCTTTTTCAGAGTCTGCGTACGGCCCTGAATCATGTTCAAAACTGTTGTTGCATACATATGGCGAACAGTGCCGACCTGATCAGAAGCAATGTACCCTATATCCGATCTTGGTCTACGCTGTATGTCTAATAACGGTTCCACCTATAAAGTCTGGGCTACTCATTTTTGCACTTAAACATTTCAGGGTTCTGAAATTATGTTCTTAGCAGGAGTGCGAAAAGTCTATTTTTACTCGACTTGGCCAGTTTTATAAATAGAATGTTCCGAAAGACGTCACGTGACATCGTGGCCTGGATTAAGATATCTTTTTCCTTTCATTACGCGAGCAACCTTGCATTCTTATACTATTTCGTTTAACCCTCAAGTGCCACTGTTTAAGCAAACAGTGAAGTTCCTGTGCAACCTGCTGATCTGACGCCACATTCCACGGCGTCTGATCTGGGTATTATCCAGCACACGATTCCTGTCAAGACTTTATAGATAGCTCGGGTTGCATCGATAAAAAATAGCGCAACGTTTCAAGTTCTATAAAGACGGTCGGCAAGGAACTCTTCAGTAAAAAGAAACAAAAAATGGTTATCCTTCCCGCCATTTTTCCCCTTTGGTGGATTTTTTTATCGACAATCATCCGAAATAAAAGGAAATATACGGAACAATAATATAGAGTAAGTCTTTGTCTGAGGTTTGAGACTGATTTAAAATATTTCTTGAGCATATTTGGTAAGGCCATATAGCAGAGAACCTTTGTTTACACCTCCGAAAATGGCGGACCTCAGCGGAAGTGACGTCACGCCGATCATCCTTATTTATGATAATAAAACAAAATATTGGTTTTCCCAAATCTGTGATGGTCACGTGGACAACTGCATTAATTCCGTTTGGCCATTTAGTAAATTAGGGTCGATCGTAAACCGATCGACCCAAAAAGTAACCACAAGTCATAACAGTACACGGATGAAGTACCGTGTATCTCTAAGGAGATAATATATATACGCTTTCCCGCCCCCGCCCATAGGGGCTTGAAGAAATATAAGGGCTGCATGATGCTTCCACGCAGAGCTGAATCTGGCCCGCACACTAGTACTGGTAAACCGCTTAGAGGATATAAGCCTGTCCAGGAATCGCGGTGCGAGGCGGACCGTCCATGCTTATAAACCCTATTGGTTTCATTGGGCGACAGGGCTTGAGAAGTCATTTCATCTCAATGTCGGGTAAAAGTCCCACAAAATTGGAAGCAACGTCTCCAAAATGACCTTAACAGTGTTGACGGGGACGTTAAACCTCAAATCAAACAAACAAACAAACATATATACGCTTTCATTTTTCATCGATTTCTGAACCATATTTGTATGTGAAATGCTATACAAAAATAATTTTAAACCAACCTTTGACACTTACTGTGCTTCCTTAGCATTTAAATTCAGAGGCGGTTCTAACGAGCACCCAAAACCTATGTTTGCAGTATAAATAAGAAAAATATCACGGATTTTTGTCAGAAAAATAGCCATTTTGGAGATATGAAAAATGCACTATATCTGACGTGCGTGTTATCATAATTTGTATTAGGTACACACAAAAATATAGACATATATGCCCAGGACAAGCCACAATCAAAGATGGCAATAAAAGGAAGAGTTACTAACAAATAGGGAAAAAATCACAGACAACACAACAACCACCCCTCTTTCCCACAAGAGGTTATCAAGGTGCAGCAAGTAAAACATCACGAAAAAAACACGCCTATATAATTTTGAACCCCTTGCACCCCACTTCTATGTAGTAAAACTGGGGTTTACCGGGGTAAACCTTATTTTTCTTTTTTCTGCTTTAAAATATAGATTGTGGGTATTCGTTAAAACCGCCTCAATGAGGCGGTTCTAACGAGTACCCACAATCTATATAGCAGTATTAAGAAATACATCACATTTTATTCAACTTAAAATGTTCCTTTTTTCGGAGGTAATATATTCAATGTATTTGTATAGGCATGTTTTTAATGATAATAAAAAATAAATAAATAAATAAATAACAGTAATGCCCAACCTTTGAGACCCGTCAGAAATCTGAAAAAGCTACATTTTATAGCCCATTTTATATGGTATAAATTCGGTACATAATACTTCGTACTATTTCCCTGTATTGTGGGTACTCTTTAGAACTGTTTCAGTGCAGTGGTTTCAACGAGCACCCACAATCTATGCTTAGATCAGAATTAAAAAAATGGCAATTGTAATCATTATGAAAACACGCCTATACTGATACATTGTAAATTTTACCGTCCCAAACAAATGAAAATTTTCCGGTAAACAGTGTGATTTTTTTCTCTCTGCTCAAATATAGATTGTTGGTACTCGTTAGAATCTCTTCGATAAGGCGGTTCTAACGAGTGCTCACAATCTATATTTTAGAGCAGAAATAATAAAAATAAGGTTTACCTATGTAAACCCCAGTTTTACTATATGCACATTACGAAAACACGCCTATGCAAATACATAATAAACTTTACTGTCCAAAAATCGAAAATATTTGACATGAAAAATTGTGACATGTTTCTTATTTCTGCTCAAGACATAGATTGTGGATATTCGTTAGAACCGCCTCGATAAGGCGGTTTTAACGAGTACCATAATCTATATTGTAGAGCATAAATAAGAAAAAATTAGGTATACCCCTGTAAACCCCAGTTTTACTATTATAAAAGTTGGGTTCAAGGGGGTTAAAACTATATAGGCGTGTTTTCGTGAAGAATAGGATTCAAGGGGGTCAACATTACAGGCGTTTTCTCTCTCTCTCTCTCTCTCTCTCTCTCTCTCTCTCTCTGTCACACACACTACTCTTATCTATATAGTTTCAGTCTTGCTACTCAGTTATGTCGTACACTATGATGTTTTTAGTGATAATGTCTATAAGCCACAAGGCTTACTGCCAGATCCTTTAGCCATACCATACATATGTGTATTGTGAATGTATGAAAGCATGAAATAAAATTGTTTAAACAAACGGTGTGCGTTCTTAAGGGCGCGTTTGATGACGCCACATGTAAACATGTACTTCTGACGACATCCGCTACAAAATTTACCCACTTCCATACAAGCTGTCTTAGGAAACTTTTAAATATTAAATGGCTACACAGGATTCCAGAAATAGAAGTCATGAAAAAGTCTGGGATGAAGATTGTACATGATCTTCTGAAACTGGCATGATTAAGATAGACCGGCCAGGTTTCCAGGATGCTTGAGCACTGCTTGCCGAAGAAAATGCTATATGGAAAACTAGAAATGGTCAAACGCTCCTAAGGTGGTCAGAAGAAGCATTACTATATCGCCCTGTAAGCCTCCTTTTCAGGATTTCAGCATACCAGCAGATTCGTGGGAACAAACTGCACAGGACCTAGTAAACTGGCAAGGCCTCATCGGAAGGGATGGGAGTGTAGTGTGTGTGTGTGGGGGGGGGGGGGGGCTAGTGAAAAGAATCTGAGAAGCCGAGAACGTGCACAGCGCAAAGCTAAAGCTGAGGCATAACCAACAGCGCTGTCTTCCTCTACTCTCTGTTGCTTTATCTGCAACAGACAGTTCAGAACTAGAATTGGTCACATCAGCCATCTAAGAACACACGAAGCGTAGCATTTCTCGCATGCGAATAAGATTGGTCACTTTCAGTAATAATAGACGAAATATTTCTTTCAAAACTAACTGTCAGGATTTCGATCTTAATAGCACCGTAAAAATATCAGAAAAGTGGGAGATTTAATACTTATACGAGAACTTCAAACAACAACTCCTTCTTTACCCCTTGACCAATTTTAATCTTGCTGTTGCTTAGGTGAGCATCTAAAATAGAAAAACGTCAACAATTTGCTTAATATGTTAACTCTTTATGAAAACATGTGTCAGTTTGATTAAAACTTTACAGGAATATTGCCTATTGGCTCCCTACCAAAATAAATAAAATTGTTATGCTTTCATGGCAAGATGGCTGCCAGAGCTAAAAATAAAAATATATTCAATCGATAGTTCCTCCATTATCCCTCAGCCAATTTTAATTGTAACTTAATGTGAATGTTGCTGAGATGAACCTCTGAAAATTCAACAATTTGCTTTTTGTGCATATTCCTCCTTAACCCTAAGGCCAATTTGATTTAAACTTCACAGGAATGTTGCCTAGCGGGCTCCCTACCGGAACAGCTAAAATTGCTCCGCTCCGATGAACAGGATGGCCACCAGAGGTAAACTAGAACAAGTCTTCAAATAAGCTCCTTTATCCTGGGCCAATTTCATTCAAGCTTCATAGGGACGTTGATTAGGTGAACCTTTACCAAATAGCTAAAACGGTTCTGCTTTGGTGAGGAAAATGGCCAACAGAGCTTAAAATAGAAGCAAATTAATTTTGCTTTAAATGCTAACTTCTCCCAAACACTTTTGCAGATTTGATTAAAACTTCACGGGAAGATTACCTAGATGGCTACCCACCCAAAATTGCAAAAATCGTTCCGCTCTGATGAACAAGATGGCTGCAAGACTTAAAATAGAAAAAAAAAACACGTCTTCCAACGACAATTTCTTCTTTATCATTGGACACTTGCATAGGTGACCCTCTACCAAAGCAACTAAAACGGTTCCGCGCTGATGAGCAAAATGGCCATCAGAGACAAAACTATAGTAACGTTAACACGTTAATTGAACGTTGCCTCAAATGCTAAATCTTCCTAAAGCCTTGAACCACTTTGATTCAAACTTCAATGCTGATTAGGTGGCTCCCTATATAGCTACCAAATAACTGAAATTGATCCGTTCCGATGAACCAGGTGGCAGCAGGAGTTAACGTTAGAAACATATTTGAACGGCAAGATTTTCAATTTCATTTAAACTTATAGAGAGAGCTATAGCAGATGAACATATTTGTCATTCAGCCACCAAGTTTGTGTGTGTGTTACAGAAGGTCAAGACAAGCTTCCTACGCTATTCTGGTTACCAAAACTTCATAAAAGACCTAACAAAGCACGGTTTATTGCAAATTCTAGCTCTTGCACTACCACTGAACTTTCTAAATTATTAACTTCCTGTCTTACTGCTATTAAAACGCATGTGATGAAATATTGTGATAAAGTCTCTGAGAGATCAGGAAGAAATCTGTTTTGGTCTATTAAAAATTCGAATGAGGTTTTCGAATGAGGAAAGTAACTGTCCTTGTGGCCTTCCTTTGTTTAGGTTTCCATTATGGTCTGGTCGCTTTTTATTTGTCTTTCTTCCCCTTTGGTGTCTTTGATGGATGGAGTAAGTTAATTGTATCGATTCCTGATCTTATATTTACTTCTACTTTAAATACATTGAAATCCAGACGTTTTCGTGCTTCAAGTCTGTCTACTTACGATTTTTTCCACTCCTTACACTACACTTCTTCATAATCTTATAAAAGAAAAGCTTAATGATTCAATAGAATGGGCTTTTCGCAGAGAAGATTCTCTCTATCTTGCATGTAATGTCAGAAATGCATTTTTCACTTCTATAGAGCATTAGAATTATACACTTTGGTCATGTCATGACGTGTTTGATGCTCTCACCTTTCTACTTGACAATATTTATATTAGATTCGGTACTAAGATATTTAGACAAATTGTGGGTATTCCGATGGGTACGAATTGCGCACCTCTTGTGGCTGATCTGTCCTTGTATTGTTATGAAAGAGACTTCATGTTGTCGCTTTCCATTGATAACCAATCTGAAATTATTGAAGCTTTTAGTTCTACTTCTAGATATTTAGATAATGTATTAAATATTGACAATACTTACTTTGATTGTTTGATCAGTCAGATCTATCCCCTAGAACTTCAGTTAAACAAGTCAAATTCCTCTGATACCGAGGCCCCCTTTTTGGATTTACATTTATCTATTGTAGATGGATTTGTTCCTTGCAAAATTTATGATAAACAAGATGATTTTGATTTCGAGATTGAAAATGTTCCTTTTTGGACGATGATGTTCCTCGTGCGACATCGTACGGGGTTTATATTTCGCAGTTAATTCGTTTCGCTAGAGTGTCTAGTCATGTATCCGACTTCAACACTCGTAAAAATTTATTTACCGCTAAACTTCTTAATCAGGGGTATTGGTATCATAAACTACGTACAGCCTTTTCTAAGTTTTATAGACGTCATTCTGATTTGGTTTCAAAATTCAATGTTGGACTTAAAACACTTCTGCAACATGGCCTATCGGAACCCGAATTCTATGGTGACTTAGTATATAATATAGAAAAATACATGCCTGTAATGACTATAGTACCAAATTTCATAAAATCGTTCGTCGATATATAAAATTTGGGTACAACATGCATGGTGGTTAACCGGATCACGGTTGACAACTTTGCTTCCCTCTTTGATTGCACACCGGTGGTTCGGGCTTAAGATTATATGACGGTTCCAGTGTAAAAGCATATATGGAATTTTATTTTAGTATTCTTTATGTTGGTTGGCGCCTGATGTTCCGTCTTTGGTCGGGCCCCTCGGAGTCTAACTGTTGGTTTTCTTTTGCTCCAGCAATTCTGTTGTTTATGCTGTCGAGTGCACAACCTTGTTTCATCTCTGTAGTGTTTTGATTTGTATGTTCTCGGAGATGTTACATTGATGAGTTTGGAAGCCTTCACGCGGACTAAACAAAATTAGTGTATACCGCGACAAAGGCAAGGGCGAGGATTATGGCCATGTAAAATCGATTTCAGCCCCAAGTGGAATTCTTTCCACTGACCGTTCCAAGGCGGTTCTTCTGTGGCGGGTTTTTTATGTTGTTGTTTGTTACTTACTGTGTGTATCACTTGTGTCTTTTTATTTTGGATGGCCATTTGGCCATTTTGTGGGAAAGTAACTGTCCTTATGGCCTTCCTTTGTTTAGGTTTCCATTATGGTCTGGTCTCTCCATGTTTGTGTTTCTTTCCCTTTGGTGTCTTTGATGGGTGGAGTAAGTTAATTGTATCGATTCCTGATCTTTGTTTTACTTTTACTTTTTATAAGAATGTTGCTTAGGTGACTCTTTATCAAAATAATAAAAATATGGTTCCGTCCTTAAATATAAAATCGCTACAAGAGATAAAATTAGAAAAACGTCAACAATTTGCTTTAAACGCCAACTCATTCTTAACCTTTGGGCCACTGATTCGTTCCCTTTGGTGTCTTTAATGGGTGGAGTAAGTTAATTGTATCGATTCCTGATCTTTGTTTTAATTCTACTTCACAGGAATGTTGCCATAGGTGGCTCCCTACTAAAATAGCTGCAAACATAAAACTCTGATTGACAATATGTCCGGCAGTTCTAAAAATTAAAACAAAAATTGAAAGCTTCAAACGACAACTTTTACTTTACCTCTTTTACACCTAGACGAATTTCATTCAAACCCCATGGGAAAAGTTCTTAGGTGACTGCTATCAAAACAAATAAAAGGCTTCTTCTTCATGAACAATATGGCTATCAGAGCTAAAAATAGAAAACACCTCAACGATTTGCAATAAATGTCGACTCCTTCTTAACCATTGAGCCAATTTGATTCTACCTTTACAGTTATGTTGCCTAGGTGACTCCCTAACACTATAGCTAAAACAGTTTCACTATGATGAATAAAATGGCCGCCAATGTTAATCATAGAAAAACATCTTTAAACGACCACAACTCCTATACACTGAGGTCAATTTCAATCAATCATCATAGTTATATTGCTCAGGTGACCCTCGTCCAGAATAGTAAAAAACGCTCCGCTCTGATTGACAAAATGGCCACCAGAGCTAAAACTAGAAAAATATTTAAATGATAACTTCACCTTCACTTTTGGTTCTATATTTCCCAAAACATCACAGCAATGATTAACAAAATGGCCAACAAAGCTAAAAATAGAAAAACGACCTTGAAGTGACACTGTCTCCTATTCCTTTGGTCCCATTTCATTCAAGCTTCACAGGAAGGTTGATGAGAAGCCCGCTTCCAAATTAGCTATTAAAGTTTTGCTTTGATGAGCATGATGGCCACCACGGCTTAAAATAAGATAATAATAATAATAATAATAATAATAATAATAATAATAATAATAATAAACGCACTTTAAAATGAAAACTCCTCCTGCACCTTTGGGTCAGTTTCATTCAAAATTCATGGCTCGTAGGATTCTTGCTTAAAAGTTGCTTAAGTGGTTTTGCTCGGAAGAACAAGATGGCAGCTAGAGCTAAAATAAAAAAAAGGCAATTGCTCCCATAAATTTGCTACGTTTTCTTTCAAACTTCAGAGTAATGTTACGTAAATGAGTCCTATAGCTCAAGATAAGGCGCTTTTGCATGCGAAATGTACTGATTATTTTCTTATTATTGCAAATACATGCTTTGGGTACTCATTAGAAGCGCCTCACCGTGGATAGGTACCCATAACACACGTTTCCGAGCAGAAATAAGAAAAATATTGTGTGGATACCACATCTGGGGCTATGGATGACCCATTTTTACAGAAATAAGATCGATAATGTGTCGAGAACCGCTCTTATCAGGGCTATGGATGACCCGCTACCAAACAAGTTACAACAGTTCCATTCAACTGAACAAGGTGGCCGCCAGAGCTAAAATACAAAACTCTTTAAATTACCACCTCCTCTAAATCCATAAGTCAATTTCATTCAAACTGTAAGTTTGTTATCATGTTGCTCGGGTGTCCATCTATCTAATCGCAACAGCTATGCTTCATGGATTAAGATGGCTGTCAGGTATCCACATTACTTTTCGAAGCTGTGTGACATCTTGAAATCAGGTGAGCGATTTAGGGCCATCTTGGCCCTCTTGTTTAATGAAATATTATTGACCAATGGTTCACAGAATTTTAGTTAATCGACTGAGGTATACTCGGTGACACGGGTAAACGACATGAAACATTCTGTCAACGAGTTTCTGACTATATGCACATTTTACGGATAGTGGGTGGGGTAAGTTGACTCATTGTAAAACAGCAAAATCAAGAAATTAGCGAACGCAGCTGACTCAGTAAAAACATTGTCGGTGTAGTTGATTGGAACAGTGCCTCGTTCCAAAAGTTTAGTTGTATAAAGGATGTTTATTTTTGTTTATCCCTTTATTTTTACTTTTATAACGTCCGATACATGGCAGTCCTATTTAAACTGTTCTATTTACGCTGTTCTAATTGCAAATATAAAACAGTATTTTCATAATTCATCCATTGCAGAGGCTTCAGACCTTCATACTTGTGAATTTATACAGCATAAAGTAACAAAAATTTGTTTTTAATAAAATGTTTTCTAGGCTAATACTAAGTTAAGCATCAATACTTTTTATAGCGAAAAAATTTGAAATATATATACATTTATGGATATAATCTAAAAACTATAAGCACGTAATGGTAAAGCTTCATCACATTATTTACAACACTCTTATTTGCAGATTTTACCATTTTCTAGTATCACAGTTATCTCCCCATTTTAGACATGACGCTACCCATTTCTGAACGTACGACCCCTTGAAAATGAAAGATAAGGCATTTATCTTTAATTTGAGCACCGTCTTATCCTTAAGGACGATGAGGTAAGTTTTCGTAAAATTTAGGCCTTGTATGAAGTTAAGCAACACGCCTATAAAGTATTGGGAAGCATTTTAGTCGGAACTAGAGGTATACAATGTACTTGGTAGACTCTTCTATTGCACGGCCCGTCATAGTTGGGGGATAAGGCTGATTTTGGTTTATTATTCTCTAATCAGGTCGACTTTTTATCTGTTTGGAAGAAACATCCAGTTATTGGCCAATTCTATGTTTTTTATATAAAATTTCTATTTTTCGTTGGGCGCGGAGAGTGCGTAGCTGCATACGCTTGGGTTTTCACGCTGTCAGAATGCATATTATCGCATAACCAGGCGTATCGATTTTGTAAACGTCATTTAAACTATTCTTAAAATATAAATTGCACAAAGCGGTTCAATTGTGACACTTTTGCTGAGCTGTTAAACGGTGTCGCTTCTTAAGGTTAGAAGTAAGAATTTATTTATTCCTTTCTTTCCTTATTTATATATTATTTATTTCAAAATGGAATGTTTTTGTTAACCCTTGCCATGCTGAGCCCGGATATGCCTTCAATTTTGTGGGACTTTTACCCGGAATTGAGATAGAATGACATCATAAGCCCTGTCGCTCAATGAAACCAATAGGGTTTATAAGTATGGACGGTCCGACTCGCACCGCTTTGCCTGGGCAGGCTTAGATCCTCTAAGCGGTTTACCAGTACTCGAGTGCGGTCGGTTTCAGCTCTGCGTGGAAGCATCATGCAGCCCATGTATTTCTTAAAGCCCCGACAGGCGGGGCCGAGCAGAAAGATAATTAAGGGAAAACCACATTACGAAAAAAAATAAAAACATCTATACTTATACACTGTAAATTTTACCGTGAAAAAGTGAAATTTTTAAGCTGAAAAATTTTGATATTTTTCTTATTTCTGCTTAAATATAGATTGTGGGCACAATCTTTACTTTAGGGCAGAAAAAAAGAAAAATAAGGCTTTGATCTTATTTCTGCTCAAAATATAGATTGTGGGTACTCATCGAGGCGGTTCTAACGAGTACCCACAATCTATATTTTAGAGCAGAAATAAGAAAAATAAGATTTACCCCTGTAAACACCTGTTTTACTATATAAAAGTGGGGTTCAAGGGGGTCAAAATGTTATAGGCATGTTTTCGTGATGAACATCAAACTTTTAAAATATTTCACACAGTTTATTTATTAAATGTTAAGTCAATCTTTCTGGTTTAAGAAATAAAATAAACAAATTAAACCTTTATCTCTTGTCTATATATAGTCCTTATAATGTACACAAATATGATCCCTCAGTTTTTAGTTCCATAAAGAGCAGTAATTCCGAAATAGACATGAAATATATTCCGAAAATAAAATGGAACACACAAGTTTTTTCTCGGCCAGACAAGCTAGTTTCGGCCAATTAGGCCTAACCATTGACCCTCAAATATTTTTTTAATTCCACAATGGAATCAATGATCAAAATGAATCCGTTATGAAAACCAATATGGAAACATCTAGAACATTCAGGAGAAAGCGTTTTCTTGCACACCAGACAAGGAAATCCGTGATTTTAACCTGGGATAGAAATTTATGTTCTGACCCTGATGTTCCAAGTAGAAGTAAAACAAAGATCAGGAATTGATACAATTAACTTACTCCATCCATAAAAGACACCAAAGGGAAAGAAATACAAACATTAAGCGACCAGACCATAATGGAAACCTAAACAAAGGAAGGCCATATGGACAGTTACTTTCCCACAAAATGGCCACATGGCCATCCAAAATTAAAAGACACAAGTGATACACACAGTAAGTAACAAACAACAACATAAATAAATCGCCACAGAAGAGCCGCCTTGGAACGGTCAGTGGAAGATTTCCACTGGGGGGCTTAAATCGATTTTACGTGGCCACAATCCTCGCCCTTACTTCCGTCGCGATTTAGACAAATAATTTATTCAGTCCGCATGAAAGCCTCCTAACTCATCAGTGCAACATCTCCGTGAACACAGAAATCAAAGAACCACAGAGGTGAGACAACCAGGCAACTAACATAAATGCGCTTCAATTCTATTCAACTGTCGGAACTACTTCCGCACTACTTTTATTTTGTAAACAATATATATGTGCGAGCTGTCAAAACTAACCGGAGGTGTTGTGCAAGAAAAAAAATCCAATATGGGGTTCTGTTGTAGATAGGCGTTTCCAACCCTCGGGATGACCGTGCTGAGCGGAACCTCGGCGTAGCCTCGGTTCCGCTCAGCACGGTCATCCCTCGGGTTGGAAACGCCCATCTACAACAGAACCCCAAATCAGATTCTTATATTCTCAAAGTATTGAAATTAAAAAGAGAAACGATCAGGAACTGACACAATCAGATTCCAAATCCCATACATAATATCACAAGGAAACCAAGTCGAACATAGAGTTACGGTAGTTAGCAAAATAGACAGCTGGTAAACCGAGTCGGCAGCTCATTTCCAAACAGGTGGCGACTCAGACAATCCAAAAGTTACTAAGAAGGAACAATATACATAATGGGGAAAAATCAAAATCACTAACATAACAAGCCCATCGGGGCTTATAGAAATAGATGGGCTGCATGATGCTTCCGCGCAGAGCTGAAACCGACCCACAAACGATTACTGGTAAACCGATTAGAGGATCTTAGCCTGCCCAGGCAAGCGGTGCGAGACCGGCCATGCTTATAAACCCTATTGGTTTCATTGGGCGGCAGGGCTTGAGAAGTCATTTCATATCAATGTAAAAGTCCCACAAAATTGGAAGCAACGTCTCCAAAATGACCTTTACAATGTTGACGGGGACGTTAAACCTCAAATCAAACAGACTAAACAAACTAACTAACATAAAAACATTTAGCATCACGGACCCACAGCAAAATCACCGACTTGGAACGGTCATTAAAATTTACTCGTGGGGTCAAGTACACTTTTCGGGATCCTTGCCCTCACCCTCACTATTACTGCGGTTCAAGCATGTGGTTGAATCAAGTTTGGTACCAAAGAATTCAAAATTAAAGTCCGCTCCATGTTTCGAGTTCTTTCCCTTGTAATATTGTGGGAAGAGTTTGGGATCTGACTGTATCAGTTCCTGATCATTTCTCGTTTTTAATTTTAAAAGCCGGATCATTTTTTTTTCATCAAACCAAACATTAGATAAAATAATCAGTCTGGAAGTGGGACAGACATGAAAATAAATTTTTAATACGTTGGTCCATTGGAAACAAGGACTATAACAGAGATATGAAAAACGTGGAGCGTGCAATTTCTTTTCTTCTGCCAGGCAAGCCGTTTGTGCCCTTTGAGACTTCTTCAAAAATCCGCTTTTGATCCGCACAAGCATTAGGACCAACAGTAGATTCAATGTTTTCGTAAAAGCGCTCTGAAAATTGACAATGTTCTTCTAAGTCACGAGGTGGCAGGTCGATATCTTCTGAGGTCGGCAACATTCGTTCGTGGAGATTAATCATGAAATCTTTTATACGATCATTCTGTTCCTTCCGCTATTTCGAGAAGGTTAGTTGTCAGTTTCTGCTGATAGAATCCGCACTGTAAAGGATACGTCTTGCCAGGAAGTGTTGTGAGGTAAACAGGCAGGCCCGATATAGCATTAATAGTGATGACTAGGCCATTTAATTCCAAACAAATGATAAAACACATATCTATATATAAATAGGTTTAAGGAAAGATTACAAAACATATCAATGGATGTAAGGAAAGATTTTGCTCCCGAGGAGGAAATTTATTCATTTATCATATGACGTCGCGTCTGAGAGTGTAATAACGTCATGTAATATTTTCGATAATCCACTAGTGGATGAAATATGCAAATAAGCTAGATACGTCCCGTAACGTTACATGTACGACGTCCTTAACGACGTCGCGTTTACTAATGACGGAATATTGACATATTTGTAAACAATCATGAATAAAATGCGTTTTAAATGTCATATGATAAATATAATCTTGCATTCGTGCTCGTGTACTATTGAATTTATTAAACTCGTTGAAAAAAAGGGATAAAATGCTCTGCAAAGCCTCACATTTTATCCCTTTTCTTCAACTCGTTTAATAAATTCAATAATACATGAGCACTCATATCAGATCCTCCATTTAAATGAGAAGTCCATTTTCACAAAGGCTGTTTTCACTTAAAATCAAACAAGAAATACTGAAATATGTTTCCTTTGTAAAAGGTTTCATTACGTGAACAAGTCCGTGAAATGAAGATCCCCTATTCCCCACTTTATATATAGAAAACTTGGGTTAACGGGGTATACATTATTTTTCTTACTTTTGCTCCAAGTCATCGGTTGTTGGTTCTCGTTAGAACCGCCTCAATACGGCGGTTCTAACGAACACCAACAACCTATGTTTGCAGTATTTATAAGCAAAATATCACGGATTTTCACAAGAAAAGTAGCCATTTCGGAGACAAGAAAAGTGCACTTTGCCTCACTGGTGTTTGTGTTTGTTATTGCTGTTGCTGTTGTTGTTGTTTCTTAACAAACATTTGTTTGTTTCAGAACCAAGCATGTACAGGATAATATTTTGGGGACTCTGTTTTGCTATTTTAGTAGCAATGACAGAGTGTCGCAAAGGAAAAGAGGATACAAAGATTGATCTTTGCCATAGAGTTGACGAATTAGAACATAAAATTAAGAGCTTTTTGGAAGATTTTTCGTGCATCAGCAATACCGATGAGGAGCTGCAGGATGAACTCAGTGCCTTGAAAACAAAGGATGCTACTTTGAAAGCCGACATCTCCGCCCTATTGACTGCTGTAAATGAAAATACTGCTTGTTGTGAGGTTCTTCAAAAGACAAACGGTGATCATTTGTTTTCTGTTTAAATATATGTAGTGGTATTTGTAGGTAGAAGGAAAGTGTCACCTGACATTTAATCTGAAAACATATAGAAATACGTAGCGGTATTAGTTGGTAGAAGGAACTTGTCATCAGAAATTTGATCTGAAAATATATTGAAATATTGTAGTGGTATTAGTTGGTAGAAGAAACGTGTCACCAGACATTTGATCTGAAAACATAGTGGTATTTTCGTGTTTATTCCCTCTGCTGTCTTGGTTAATTGTATCGATTCCTGATCATTGCCTTCACTTCTATTAAGTTGGTAGAAGTAACGTGTCACCAGACATTTGATCTGAAAACATATAGAAATAGTAGGTAGAAGGAACGTGTCACCAGACATTTGATCTGAAAACATATAGAAATAGTAGGTAGAAGGAACGTGTCACCAGACATTTGATCTGAAAACATATAGAAATAGTAGGTAGAAGGAACGTGTCACCAGACATTTGATCTGAAAACATATAGAAATAGTAGGTAGAAGGAACGTGTCACCAGACATTTGATCTGAAAACGTATAAATAGATGCCCAAAAAGAGCCACAATCAAATATTACATAGAGGATCTTACATGAGTGCTCATGTATTATTGAATTTATTCAACGAGTTGAGGAAAAGGGATAAAATGCGAGGCTTTGCCGAGCATTTTATCCCTTTTTCTCAACGAGTTTAATAAATTTAATAATACATGAGCACGAATGCAAGATTCTATTTATCATATGACATTAAAAGCGTAATTTATTCACGATTGTTTACAAAAATGTCAACATTCCGCCGTTAGTAAACGCGACGTCATTAAGGACGTCGTACATGTAACGTTACGGGACGTATCTAGCTAATTTGCATATTTAATCCACTAGTGGATTATCGAAATAATACATGACGTTATTACACTCTCAGACGCGACGTCATATGATAAAACAGAATGGCAGCAAGAGGAAGAGAAACAAACAAAAGGAAAGACCGAATCACAAACAACACCGCAATCAACTAAATCGTCCCCACAAGAGGTAACCAATGTGCAACAGACAGAATTAATGAATATTAAACAAATATAAATAATAATGCACAACCATAAGCACAAACAACATGAATAGCCCTGTCGGAAAATCTGACAAATCTACTTTTTAAAAGAAACAACATTAGAACCACCGTCTTAGTAGGTCAGCAGCTAAAATAACTGGTGAATTTATATCGATTCTATAGGCCCAACCTCTACTCCAACAAAGGGTAAGAAACACAGACATTAAATAAATAGCCCTTGTAGAAAACATCAATAGCGGAAAGACATAAGGACAGTTACTTTCCCACAAAATTGCCAATTGGCTTTCCAAAACAAAAATACATAAGCGAAACACACACTCAAAGATAAACCATTACTTAAATAAACCGCGACAGAAAAACCGCCTTGGAACGGTCAGTGAAAAGAATTTCACTGGAGAGTGGGGTGGAGGGGGGGGGGCTTCAATGATTTCACGCGGCCGCAATCCTCGCCCTTACTTCCGTCGCGATTTAGACAAATAATGTGTTCAAAAACCAAATAACCACAGAGATGAAACAACTGTGAGGACCCGACAACAAGAAACAACCGAAATACTAGAGCAAAAGAAAACCAACAACCAGACCCCGACTAGCCAAACCATAGACAGATCATCAGGCAGCAACCAACACAACATAAACAAAATAGAAGTGGAGGCAATGATCATGAATCGATACAATTAAATCACAGCTCTCATCAGAGACACCAAAGGAAAAGAAACACAAACATGAAACAACAGACCCGAATGGAAAAACCAAAAGCGGAAGGCCAACAGGACAGTTACTTTCCCACAAAATGGCCAATAGGTTATCCAAAATAAAATAATATAAGCGACACAAACACCCAAAGACAATTAAACCGCGACAAAAGATCCGCCTTGCAACGGTCAGCGGAAACGAATTCCACTGATGGGGTGTGTGTGGGGCGGAGGGGGGGGGGGGGGGGGGGGGTGGGGGGGCTTAAATCGATTTTAATGGCCACAGTCCTCGCCCTTAATTCCGTCGCGATAAAGACAAATAATTTGTTTAGTCCGCATGAAGGCCTCCTAACATCTCCGTGAACACAAAAATCAAACAACCACAGAGATGAAACAACTGTGAGGACTTGACAGCAAGAAACCACTGAAATGCTGTAGCAAAAAAAAATAAACAGTTAGACTCCGATGGGCCCGGCCAGAGACAGAGCATCAGGTACCAACCAATATAAGCCTTTACGCTGGAACCGTCAAAGAATCTGAGGCCTGACCCACCGGCGTGCAATTAAGAGGGAAGCAAAGTTGTAAACCGTGATTGGGTTAACTACCATGCATGCAGTCTGTCTTATAACATTTATGTTGTTCCCAAACTTTTTACATCAAAGAACGATTTTATGAAATTGGGTGCTGAAGTCATTGCGGTTATATATTTTTCAGAATTTATGTACTAAATCACCATACAATTCGGGTTCCGATAGACCTTGTTGCAGAAGAGATTTATGTCCAATATTGAATTTTGAATTAAATCAGAATGACGTCTATAAAATTATGATAAGTTTCTGCGTCGTTTGTGGTACCGATAACCCTGATTAAGAAGTTAAGCCGTTATAAATTTATTACGAGTGTTGAAGTCAGCCCACATGTGGGGACCGTCACAGAGCCCGAGGCCCGACACCTCAGCGCAACCAAAGAGGGAAGCAAAGTCATTAACCGCGACTGGACCAACCACCATGCACGCAGCCCGCCGCACAACAGCCATGCTGAACCCATGAAAAACGATTTTGCACTAAAATCACTGCAAGCATATGTCCTTCTGAATTTATATACTAAGTCACCATAAAATTTGGGCTCCGACAGACCTCGTTGATGTCCAACATTGAATTTTGAAATTAATTCGGACGGCGTTCATTACAATGAGAAAAGCCTCCGCACAGCCTATGAAACCGACAACCCGACCAGATAGTTCTGCAGTTATCATCCCACCACGAGTGCCGAAGCAAACTACACGAGAAGACAATCCGACAAATCAAACCAGTTGCGAAACGCCGCAGGACGCCACACGAGGAATATTACCATCCAAGAAATCAAAATCATAGACAGACGCAAATCCAAAAAACGGAGCCCGGCATCAGAAGCATTTGCCGAACGCAACGGGTGGCAAATCTGACTTATCAAACCATCGAAACAGGTATTTTCCATATAAAATAAACCATCCAACTACATGGATCTAGAAGTCGAGCTAAAGTCTTCAATGATTTCAGACTGGTTTTAACTGAAAGGTACGCCACAAATTAGAAGTGAAGGCAATGATCAGCAATCAATACAGTTAACCCACAGCTCCCAAAAGAGACACCAACGGGAAAGAAGCATAAACATGAAACAACTAGATCCTAATGGAAATATCAATAGCGGATAGCCAAAAGGACAGTTACTTACACACAAAATGGACAAATGGCTATCCAATGCAAAATAATATAAGCGATACGCACACTAAACGACAAACCATAACAACAATAAACCGCGACAGAAGGACCGCCTTGGAATGGTCAGTGAAACGAATTCCACTGGGGGCTTGAATCGATTTTACTTGGCCACAATCCTCGCCCTTTTTCTGTATCATTCATAAAAAAACCAAGAAAAAATCAGCCACAAGGGATACGTACCCACCGGAATACCCGCAATATTGATAAGCAATGCAGTAAGTATTGTTTATTAGCGATAGTTATTGTGTGAATAAATAAGTTAGTTATTGTGTAAACCCTGTGATATATTGCAAAAACATTAATATATCAGTTCTATAAAAGGGTTATCATTTCGAAGCAAAGAATGTACCGCAGAACTGAAAGTATGGAGTGTACATGTTCTCTGGACGAGACTAGCTAGTTTCGGCCAATTAGGTCTCATCAGTGGCTCTCTGATATTTTCAAAATTCCACAATTCCCTTAACATCAGTTGTAGTGACGTTAAATATGTTCTATGAAAGGGACGTTTTGTAATAGTTGTACGAGAGCTGTTCAAAACATAATGTCACGTCCGTTGTTTCTCCTTTACTGCAATTGTCAAAATCATTTCGACTTGCTCTGCCCTTCAGAATACTCTGATGGTGACTTTTTGCAAGCTGATGTTATTGAAGCTTTTGGCTCGACGTCTTGATATTTGGATAATTTATTAAAAATTGGCAATACCTATTTCAATGGCTTGATCAGTCACATTAACCCTTTAAAATTAAGGTGAAACTATACCAAATTTAGTGACACAGAGGCCTTTGTAGTGTTTAATCTTCATCAGTGTCTCAACCCCAAAGTTCTGAAACCGATGATGGACAAGACCCGGCAAACACAGCACTTCCCCGTCCGAGCACACACCGACCGACGTAGCTCGTGAGACAGGCCAACTGGAGGCATCAGGCAAGAGACGCCCACCCGCGGACTTATAGGCGTCCCCCACCGTGCCAACATCAGCAAACATGGCCCACACTCCACGGAAGTCCAGGGCATCAGGAAGGAGATTCCAAAGTAGCAAAATTTAAAATATAACTAAAGGTGGCAACCAAATCCGCTAAGATACATGTCTCACATGTACTTTATTTAAATAAAGCAGTTTTTTTCTGATATCAAAGCCCAATGTTGGTATTTCAGATGGGTTGATTCGTGCAAAAGTTATAATAAATGCAATTATATTGTGCTTGAGATTGAAATGTATTCTTTCTTGGAAGGTGAGTTCCTCGTGCGGAATCCTATGGTATTTGTACATCGAAATAAACTCGGTTTGCCAGAGCTTATATATTTTGTTTTGGATTGTCAATTGGCCATTTTGTTGGAAAGCAACTGTCCTTTGGCTGTCCGCTATTAAATATATTCATTTACGTACTCTGTTTAAATGGCTTATTTGCATACAGACTTTATGATGAACGAGTTGAGAAATTGACTTTTTAATCATTTTTCGAATGGGCCTCCATAGCACGGTGGATAGGCGCTCTGTCTCTTAATCATTGGGTCTCTTGCCTCTGTGGATTCGAGAATCGCTTAGGTCACTTGAGACGCCAGGTTCTGTAATGGGGGTTAAGTGTTTTTTTGTCCGGGTACTCTTGTTTTTGCCCACCTGTGGTTGGAGATTGGCTCAAATTGGGTGAAATGATCTGAGGGGGACATTTTTCGAGAATGTTTATTTTAGGAAAAAGTCCTGCTGATCGCAATCTTGATATGTTTTCAGGATTTGATTTTGCATTTGGGTGCAAACTTTATTTTTAATGCTGAGAAATTCTATCAGTGGAAATCACTTATTGACTTTAGAGCCGGTAGTTATTGATCTTTAATGGGGGATAAAATTGATTAGGGTCCAAAATATTACATTATTATCCCAGGATCAGCAGTTCTTGTTTGTACATAACATTGTAGTGTTAGCCAAGATGTTGATAATTTGACCAGTAGATTTTGTATATAAATCAATTCCGATTTAATTCAAACTCACAGAAAGGCCTCTGTGTCACTGAATTTGGTAAAGTTACACCTTAGTTGCAACCACTGGGTCGGTATCTCTGCTGGTGTGTGATTCGTTCGTCCCCGAGAGTATCATCAGCTCAGTAACAGTTCCTTAGTGCTAAGGTTGATACTGCGGTGTTGACGCCAGCACTCAAGTACTGATTTAAATAACTATATTATTTTTTTTATCGTTTGCAGTATAAAATTCTAACTTTTCAAAAACTAAGACTGACTTGTCAGGTGGACATGTATCTAAGCGGATTTTGTTACCACGTTTTGTTATATTTTAAATATTGCAAGTCTCGCTGCTTTGGACATCTCCTTCCTGATGCCGGGACTTCCGTGGACCGTGGGCCATGTTTGCTGATGTTGGCTCGGTGGGGGACGTCTATCTGGATCGGGCGTCTCCAGCTGACATGTCTCATGAGCTACGTCGGTCGGTGTGTGCTCGGAAGGGGATGTGCTGTGTTTGCCGGGTCTTGTCCATCATCCGTTTCGGTTTCAAAACTTTGGGGTTTAGACACACTGATGAAGATTAAATATCAAAAAGGCCTCTGTGTCACTAAGTTTGGTATAGTTACACCTTAATTACAAGCTGCTACATTTTTAGGATCTTCATTTGTTTGTTTGATTTTAGGTTTAACGTCCCCGTCAACACTGTAAAGGTCATTTTGGAGACGTTGCTTCCAATTTTGTGGGACTTTTATCCGACATTGAGATGAAATGACATCTCAAGCCCTGTCGCCCAAAGAAACCAATAGAGTTTATTAGCATGTACCGGCCGACTCGCAGCGCTTTGCCTGGGCAGGCAGGATTGGCATTTGACGGGGGCATCCGTGTCCTATGGACACTTTTTCTAGTTCACTTCTGTGGTGTTTTCCTTGCTTCCAAAGGATAACCCTTTTATAGAACATATTTAGATCCTCTAAGCGGTTAACCAGTACTCGTGTGCGGGTCGGTTTCAGCTCTGCGTGGAAGGATCATGCAGCCCATATATTTTTTCAAGCCCCGATGGGCGGGGCCGTTTTACGATCTTGAATTCCTAGCAGACTCCTGAAGTATTTTTCCAGTCAATCCAAAAGCTTCGATTATATCACATGATGTAACTTGCTGTTTTGGTAGATGAAAATCATAAGAACAGCCAGCAGAGATCATTCCGTTAAATATGTTTTAAGGGATACTCCAAGCTTTGGACATTAAAATCAATTTATTTATTTTGAGCTTTTTTGGAAACAAGTCTAAATTCACAGTAAGGATTCATTTTAAATGTTTCTGGAAAAATAGTTTTAATTATTAAGTCCTATTTTATTAATGGCAAGAGGGTTTTAAGCAATTTTGTAAGTTGATTTTAACTTCAAAATGTTGTGTGTATTTGTTAGAGATCTGGAGTCCAAATCATAGGGTTCTCAGAAAAGGTTTTCCTAGCAGTTGCATACTATGTGCATTCATTTTACTCATGTGAATGTATTGCATATTGTAAATTTAGGCGTAACTATACAACATTTAGTGACACAGAGGCCTTTCTGATATTTAATCTTCATCAGTGTACCCAAAGTTCTGAAACCGAAACGGATGATGGACAAGACCCGGCAAACACAGCACATCCCCCTCCGGGCAAACATCGACCGACGTAGCTCGTGAGACATGTCAGCTGGAGGTTTCAGGCAAGAGACGTCTACCATAGGACGTATAGGCGTCCCCCACCGAGCCAACATCAGCAAACATGGCCCACATCCCAGGCAAGTCCCGGGCATCAGGAAGGAAATGCCCAAATAGCGAGACTTGCAAAATTTAAAATATATCAAAATGTTTTAGAAAGCTTATGCTGCAAAAGTTAAAGATATAATAAAGTTATTTAAATCAGTTCTTGAGTACTGACGTCAACACCGCAGTATCAACCTCAGCACTAAGGAACGGATACTGAGCTGATGATACCCTCGGGATCAAGTAAGACCTATTTGAAATCTTTATTACGATGACTGTGGTGAAGCAGAACTACTTAGTTTAACTTCACAATAATTTTGAAGCATACTTCATAAATATCACAGATATATACCTTCAAGTTTGGAATATTAGCAAGATTCTTGCGACGTGCACAAAAGTGACACCGCAATTTGAGGTATATCTTTCGATCTTATTCCAGACTCTACTTGTTCCAAATTTCTTATATTCATAATCTCGTATCGAGGACAACAAAAGAAAAAGAACCAAGTAAACCCATTCTATTTTCTACCTTTTCCCCTTCTTTTAAGTACATACATTGAAAGTTTAGAGGCTCTGTCTCTGGTCGGGCCCATCGGAGTCTAACTGTTGATTTTCTTTTGCTCCAGCATTTCATTGGTTTCTTGCTATCGAGTCCTCACCGTTGTCTCACCTCTGTGGTTCTTTGATTTTTGTGTTCACGGAGATGTTGCACTGATGAGTTAGGAGGCCTTCATACAGACTGAACAAATTATTTGTCTAAATCGCGACGGAAGTAAGGGCGAGGATTGTGGCCACGTAAAATCGATTTAAGCCCCCCAGTGGAAATCTTCCACTGACCGTTCCAAGGCGGCTCTTCTGTGGCGATTTATTTATGTTGTTGTTTGTTACTTACTGTGTGTATCACTTGTGTCTTTTAATTTGGGATGGCCATATGTCCATTTTGTGTGAAAGTAACTGTCCTTATGGCCTTCCTTTGTTTAGGTTTCCACTATGGTCTGGTCACTTGATGTTTGTATTTCTTTCCCTTTGGTGTCTTTTATGGGTGGAGTAAGATAATTGTATCAATTCCTGATCTCTGTTTTACTTCTATTTTGAACATGTGGATACATTTTCATACACTGATGCACTCCGTGGAGTTCAGTTGTATTTCAAAGATCATCTAGACTCAGTGACCAAATAGCCCTTAATGGTCCTCAGTATAATGGTTATCTCAGCTGGCATTAGTTAGAAGTTAAGATACATTATATTTGTTTGCTTTTATAAGTTGAAATTACTTTTCTTTATTCTGCATGAAATTTTAATAAAAATTTGACCAGGGATAAATTCAGATTATCAGCAGAACAGTCTTTAACGGCTAAACTCCTTAATCAGGGTTATCGGTACCATAAACTACGCAAAGCCTTTTCAAAATTTTATGGACGCCATTCTGATTTAATTTCAAAATTCAATATTGGACATAAATCTCTTCTGCAACAAGGTCTATCGGAACCCGAATTTTATGGTGACTTAGTATATAAATTCAGAAAAATATATAACCGCAATGACTTCAGCACCCAATTTCGTAAAATCATTCTTCGATATAAAAATTGGGTACAACATGGATATTATACGACAGACTGCATGCATGGTAGTTAACCCAATCACTGTTGGCAACTTTGCTTCCCTTTTCAATTGCACGCCGGTGGGTCAGGCCTCAGATTCTATGACGGCTCCAACGTAAAGGCTTATTGAGAATTAGAGAGATAATGTCGGTTGGTGCCTGATGCTCTGTCTCTGGTCGGGCTCATCGGAGTCTAACTGTTGGTTTTCTTTTGCTCCAGCATTTCAGTGGTTTCTTGCTGTCGGGTCCTCGCCGTTGTCTCGCCTCTGTGGTTCTTTGATTTTTGTGTTCACGGAGATGTTGCACTGATGAGTTAGGAGGCCTTCATGCGGACTGAACAAATTGTTTGTCTAAATCGCGACGGAAGTAAGGGCGAGGATTGTGGCCACGTAAAATCGATTTAAGCCCCCCCCAGTGGAAATCTTCCACTGACCGTACCAAGGCGGCTCTTCTGTGGCGATTTATTTATGTTGTTGTTTGTTACTTACTGTGTGTATCACTTGTGTCTTTTAATTTTGGATGGCCATATGGCCATTTTGTGGGAAAGTAACTGTCCATATGGCCTTCCTTTGTACAGGTTTCCATTATGGTCTGGTCGCTTAATGTTTGAATTTCTTTCCCTTTGGTGTCTTTTATGGGTGGAGTAAGTTAATTGTATCAATTCCTGATCTTTGTTTTACTTCTACATTTCTCTGAATTCCAACCCCACAGATTCCACAAAAAGAAGTTGACATATGAATACGGCGTCTGCTGATTAACAAAAGCGTTAATCCTGTCACTGAGTACATCTATTTCATCTATTTTTTCCATCTTGGGAACACATTAGAGCTTATCCAATTGAGCTTATCAATTGCTGGTGTCAGAATTATTGTAAATCTAAATGATCCAGTAGTAGAAGCGAGAACTCTTGCCCTGTAGTAAGTAAGTCGGCGTGGGTTGTGGACCCAGTTTTACTACAAACGCAATCATCTTGATTTATCTTGACAACTTTGCTTCCCTCTTTAATTGCACGCCGGTGGATCAGGCCTCAGACTCTATGACGGTTCTAGCGTAAAGGCTTACAGAAAATAATTTTTAATTCTATGTAATATTGGATGGTGCCTGATTTTCTGTCTCTGGTCGGGTCCATCGGAGTCCAACTTTTTTGGCTCTAGCATTCCAGTGGTTTCTTGCTGTAGATATTATTAATATATAATAAATCATCCAAATATTTAGAAGTCAAGCGTCTTTAAACGTATGTACTGAGTATGTGTTTTGATGTTAGTTTGGTCATTTTTGGGATAGGTATTGTCCCATTTGCGTCTTGCTTCTAATACATCAATTGAAATGCCGTTGTTTTTGAGCCACCATAATTCGTGTTGATGCTTAATGATGGAATGATTAAATTTATTGTTTCGATTCCTAATCGATGACTTCACTTTCTTTTCTCAGTCGATAGTCTCATTTCTGCTCAAAATATAAATTGTGGGTACCCGTTGGAACCGCCTAACAAATACAAACAATCTATATTTGAGGGCAGAAATAGGCAAAATTAGTATATCCCTGTAAACTACAGTTTTGCAATATAAAATTTGGGTTCAAGGAGGTCAGATTTGTATAGACGTGTTTTCGTGATGGTATGTTTATATTAAAAAACGGGAGATATCATTAGGGCCCCGCACTGAAAGTGTGGGTGCCCTATAGTAATCACTGTCCGTCCGTCTGTCTGTCTGTCTGTCTGTCTGTCTGTCTGTCTGTCCGTCTGTCCGTCGACAAATTTTTTCTACTCCTCTGATAGCGCTGCCGGGGCCCTATTCAGTTTCACTGACAGCTCTAGTTCGTAATTATTTTAAGATTATATTCTTGAGGTATTATTAGAACTACTTGAATGAAAAAAAAAAATGAACGCCTTCTGCTCCTTTTAAGTCTCATTTTCTGAAAAAGGGGGTTTGGCGAGAAACAACTTCATTGACTTGTTTTGACGACGTGAATTCTGTTTTCACACCTATGTTATGAGGCTCCTTGTCGCAATGGCGGTACATGCACCAATCTAGGAAACAATAGCTACAACTGTGATTGTCCATAAGGTTACATAGGCACTTAGTGTGAAACTAAATGTAAATTGTCATAAAAAGACAATTTGGGGGAAAAGCTGTTCATCGAATCTCTAGAATAACATCTAAATCTTTCATAAATTACACTGACGTTTTAAAATTCGAACACGGTTATAGAGAATCTTATATGAGTGCTCATTTATTATTAAACGAGCTTTGCCGAGTAGTTTATTCATTTTCCTCCATGTGTGAAATAAATTAAATAAACGATGCACAAGAACGCAAGATTTTATTCTTCATATGAGATTTAAAACGAATTTGACTCACAATTTCTAACAAACATGTCAATAACCCGCATTAGTAAGCGCGACGTCTATTCTTACTAATTTGCATCTTTAATCCAATAGTTTACCTTTGGTTGAATCAAACTCGATCATGAGTTCCTACAGAATTGACGAGCACAGAAATACGCCTATACAAATGTTTTGTAAACTTTACTGCCGACAAAAACGCCTCCATTTGTGGGTACCCCTGAGAACCACCTCAATGAGGTGGGCCTAACGAGTACCCGCAATCTATATTTCAGAAATGAGAAAAATAATGTTTACCCCTGTGAACCCCTGTTTTTTTAAGTGGGGTTCACGTGAAGGGGTTAAAATTATATAGGCGTGTTTAAGTGATGGTATGCTTGTGTCAGAAAACAGGGGATATCATTCTTTTTTATTTAAAAATACATTTTTTGCGGTATTCTTTAAAATCACTGAAAACATTGTTCGCCTTTTTAAGTCACATTATTCTGTAAATAAAAGCGGTTTGTCGAGGAGCCACTCCATGGACTTGTTTTGACGACTTGCATTATGTTTTCAGATCTTTGTTATGAGGCTCCTTGTCGCAATGGCGGTACATGCACGAGTCAAGGAAACAATAGCTACAACTGTGATTGTCCACAAGGTTACATAGGCACTAATTGTGAAACTAAAGGTAAAATAGAAGTGGAGGCAATGATCAGGAATCGATACAATCTAACCACAGCTCCTATCATAGACACCAAAGGGAAATAAACACAAACATGAAACAACAGACACTAATGGAAATATCAATAACGGAAAGCCAAAAGGACAGTTACTTTCCAACAAAATGGCCAATGGGTTATCCAAAAATAATAATATAAGTGACACAAACACCCAAAGACAAACCATAACAAAAATAAACTGCAACAGAAGACCCGCTTTGGAACGGACAGTGGAAACGAATTCCACTAGGGGGCTTGAATATATTTTACGTGGCCACACTCCTCGCGCTTACTTCCGTCGCGATTAAGACAAATAATTTGTTCAGTCCGCATGAAGGCCTCCTAACTCATCAGTGCAACATCTCCGTGAACACAAAACTCAAACAACCACAGAGATGAAAAAAGGTGAGGACTCAACAGCAAGAAACCACTGAAATGCTTGAGCAAAGGAAAACCAACAGTTAGACTCCGATGGGCCCGACCAGAGACAGAACATCAGGTACCAACAACAGGCCTCCTAGTAGCCAACTTTGAAACTATAGGATTTTATATAGGTTCTTCTTACCCAAAATATAGGTTATTTACAGGTTTTTCAACGAAAAGTTAGGACTGAGTCGCAAGAAGGTTCAAAAAGTGAAAATATAGGGGTTTTTTTCATGAAAATACAGGCTTTTTATAGGTTTTATGGACAAAATAAAGGTTTTATAGGTTTGGCACAAAATTATAGGTTTTATAGGTTTTGCTAGGAGGCCTGCAACAACCATACGCCTTTACGCTGGAACCGTCATAGAATCTGAGGCCTGACCCTCCTGCGCGCAATTAAAGCGGGAAGCAAAGATGTCAACCGTGATTGGGTTAACTACCTACTTAATTGTAATAAAAAGACAATTGTGGGGAAACGCTATTCATCGTATCTCTAAACAAACATCTCCTAAATATTTGATAACTTACTTTGACGCTTTAAATACTCGTATACGGATATAGAGAATTTTACATGAATGCTGTAAACCCTAGCTTTACTTTATAAAAGCGGGGTTCATGGGCGTCAAAATTATAGTGTCGTGTTTTCGTGATGGTAGGTTTATATAAGAACATGGGGGATATCATTCTTTTTTATTTTAAAAGTATAAATATATTATTTGCGGTATTTTTCTAGAATTACAGAAAATCTTCTTCGCCATTTAAGTCTCATTTGTCTGTAAATAAAGGCGGTTTGTCGAGGAGCCACTTCATGGACTTGTTAGCTCACCTGAGCCAAAAGCTCGGGGGGGGGGGGGGGGCTATTGTGATCGGTCACCGTCCGTCGTCGTCGTCTTCGACCGTCCGCCCGTCCACAATTCCTTTAAACAACATCTCCTCCTAAACCACTGAACAGATTTTGACCGAACCTGGCAGAAATAATCTTTGGGTGGTCTCTCTCAAAGTTCTTCAAAGAATTCCATTCCATGCAGAACTCTGGTTGCCATGGCAACGAAAAGGGGAAAATAAGAATAAACCTTTAAAATCTTCTTGTCTGAAACTAGAATGCCCAGGTCTTTGATATATAGTTTGCAGCTTCCTCTAGTGGACCTCTACTAAGAGTGTTCAAATTATAGCCCTTGGGCCAAGAATGCCCCCGCCCCGAGGCCCACCGGTTTTACATAGGTTTATATAGGGAAAAAGCTATAAAAATCTTCTTGTCTGAAACCAGAAGGCTCAGGCCTTTGATATTTGGTATGAAGCTTCATCAAGTGGACCTCTGCCAACATTGTCCAAAATGTAGCACTGGGGTCAAAACTGCCCCGCCCCGAGGCCCACCAGTTTTACATAGGCTTATATAGAAAAAGCTTTAAAAATATACTTGACTAAAACCAGAAGGCGCAGGTCTTTGATATTTGGTATGAAGCTTCATCTAGTGGACCTATACCAAGATTGTTCAAATTATAGCCCTCGGGCCAAAAAATGTCCCCGTGCCGGGCCCACCGATTTTACATAGGACTACATAGGGAAAAAGCTTTTAAAATCTACTTCTATGAAACCAGAAGGCCGAGGTCTTTTATATTTGGTATGAAGCTTCATCTAATGGACCTCTACCTAGATTGTTCAAATAATAGTCAGGGGGGGGGGCAAAAATGGGCCGGCGCCGGGGCCCATCGGTTTCACTTAGGCTTATGTAGGGAAAAAGCTTTAAAAATCTTCTTGTCTGAAACCAGAAAGCCCAGGTTTTTATTTTTTGTATGAAGCTTCATCTAGTGAACCTCTACCAAGCTTGTCCAAATTGTAGCCTCGGGGTCAAAACTGCCCCTCCCCGAGGCCCACCGGGTTTTACATAGGCTTATATAGGGACAAAAGCTTTAAAAAGCTTCTTGTCTGAAACCAGAAGGCCCAGGTCTTTGATATTTGGTATGTTTGTTTGTTTGATTTGAGGTTTAACGTCCCCGTCAACACTGTAAAGGTCATTTTGGAGACGCTGCTTCCAATTTTGTGGGACTTTTACCCGACACTGAGATGAAATGACATCTCAAGCCCTGTCGCCCGATGAAAAGATATTTGGTATGAAGCTTTATCTAGTGGACCTATACCAAGATTGTTCAAATCATAGCCCTGGGGCCAGAAATGTCCCCGCGCCGGGGCCCACCGTTTTTACATAGGATTATTTAGGGAAACATATTTAAAAATGTTCTTGTCTGAAACCAGAAAACCCAGGTCTTTTATATTTGGTATGAAGCTTCATCTAGTGGACCTCTACCTAGATTGTTGAAATAATAGCCAGGGGGCCAAAAATGGGCCGGCGCCCACCGTTTTCACATAGGCTTATGAAGGTTCATCTAGTGGACCTATAGCTTCATCTTGTTATGAAGCTTCATCTAGCGGACCTATACCAAGATTGTTCAAATTGTTGAAAAATGTGATTCCATTTTGGAATTTTGAAAATATCTGAGGGTCACTGATGAGGCCTAATTGGCCGAAACTAGCTAGACTGGCCCAGAAAACATATACACTCCATATTTTTCAGTTCTGTGGTGCATTCCTTGCTTCCAAAGGATAACCCTTTTATAGAACTTATATAGGGAAAAAGCTTTAAAAAACTTCTTGTCTGAAACCATATGGCCCGGGTCTTTGATATTTGGTATGAATCTTCATCTGGTGGACCTCTACCAAGATTGTTCAAATTATAGCCCGGGGCCGAAAATGCCCCCGCGCCGGGGCCATCCGGTTTTACATAGGCTTATATCGGGGAAAACCTTTCTAAACAGAACACAAGGTCTTAGATGTATGGATTGAAGTTTCATCTAGAGGACCTCTACCAATATTGTTCAAATTATAGCCGTACGGCCAAAAATATCCCCACGCCGGACCCATCGGTTTTACATAGTCTCATATAGGGAAAAAGTTTAAAATCTTCTTCTCTGAAACCAGAAGGCCGAGGTCATTTATATTTAGTTTGAAGCTTCATCTAGTGGACCTCTATCTAGATTGTTCAGAAAAATAGCCAGGGGGCCAAAAATGGACCCGCGCTGGGGCCAACCGGTTTCACATAGGCTTATATAGGGAAAAAGCTTTAAAAATCTTCTTGTCTAAAACCAGAAGGCCCAGGTCTTTGATTTTTGGTATGGAGCTTCATCTAGTGGACCTCTACCAAGATTGTCAAAATTGTAGCCCTGGGGTTAAAACTGCCCCCGCCCCGAGGCTCACCAGTTTTACATAGACTTATATTGGGTAAAAGCTTTAAAAATCTTCTTGTCTGAAACCAGAAGGCCCAGGTCTTTGATATGTGGTATGAAGCTTCATCTAGTGGACCTATATCAAAATTGTTCAAAGTATAGCCCTCGGGCCAAAAAAGTCCCCGCGCCGGGGCCCACCGATTTTACATAGGACTACATAGGGAAAAAGCTTTAAAAATCTTCTTCTATGAAACCAGAAATCCGGGGTCTTTTATATTTGGTGTGAAGCTTCATCAAGTGGACCTCTACCTAGATTGTTCAAATTATAGCCGGGGAGGGGGGCAAAAATGGGCCCGCGCCGGGGCCCACCGGTTTCACATAGGCTTATTTAGGAAAAACCTTTAAAAATCTTCTTGTCTGAAACCAGAAGACCAAGGTCTTAGATGTTTGGTATGAAGTTTCATTTTGTGGACCTCCATTAAGATTGTTCAAATTATAGCTCTGGGGCCCAAAATGCCCCGCGCCGGTGCCAATCCGTTTTACATAGGCTTATATTGGGAAAACCATTCTGAAACCAGGAGACCTAGGTCTTTGATGTATGGTATGAAGTTTCATCTAGTGGACCTCTACCAATTTTTTTCAAATTATATCCCTTTGGACAAAAATGTCCCTGCACCGGGACCCACTGGTTTTACATAGGCTTACTGGCCCAGAAAACATGTACACTCTGTATTTTTCACTTCTGTGGTGTATTCCTTGCTTCCAAAGGATAACCCTTTTATAGAACATATTTAACTTCACTACAGCTAGTGTGTGGTAATGTGTTGCGGTGGTAAAGCGTCTCCCTGCCCTACATCATAGTGTAGATTATATTTTTTGTCCTTTGGGATCATTGATTCCATTATGGAATTTTGAAAATATCTGAGGGTCAATGATGAGGTCTGACCGAAACTAGCTAGTCTGGCCCAGAAAACATGTACACTCTATATTTTTCACTTCTGTGGTGTATTCCTTGCTTCCAAAGGATAACCCTTTTATAGAACATATTATATAAGGAAAAAGCTTTAAAAATCTTCTTGTCTGAAACCAGAAGGCCCAGGTCTTTGATATTTGGTTTGAAGCTTCAACTAGTGGACCTCTACAAAGATTATTAAAATTATAGCCCTGGGGCCAAAAATGTCCCCGCTCCGAGGCCCACTGATTTTTCACAGGCTAATATAGGGAAAACCTTTAAAAATCTTCTTGTCTGAAACCAGGTCTTTGATGTTTGGTATGAAGTTTCATCTAGTGGACCTCTATCAAGATTAGTCAACTTATAGCCCTGGGGCCAAATTTGTTTTACATAGCCTAATATAGGGAATACATTTAAAATATTATTGTCTGAATCCCAAAGGTTTAGATCTTTGATATTGATGAAGCTTCATCCAGGGACCTCTTCCAAGATTGTTCAAATTATACATTAACGGCCCAGCCAATGGGTCTACAGGTTTGACATAGGCTTATGTGGAGCGCTGTGTTGCAGTGGTAAAGCATCGGATTTGAGATGGAGAGGTTGCTGGTTCGATCCTCGCAAGCGCCAAAGATTGTTTGCTTGAGCAAGAGACTTTATCCATATTGCTTAGTGATGGTTCCTACCCAGGAAAAGAGGGCCACAAGGAGGATTAGTGCTAGTAATAAATGTGTTACCCTCTATAAATAAGGTTGATTATTATTATTATGATTGAAGGAAAAACTTTTAAGAATCGTTTTCTTTGAAACCAGAGGCCCAGGCCGTTTATATTTGATATTAAGCTTTATTTTGTGGACCTCTACCAAGGTTGTTCAAATTATAGACCTGGGGCCAAAAATTGCCTCCCCCCCGGGACCCACGTATAAACCTCTTAGCTCAGGTGAGCGATATAGGACCATCATGGTTCTCTTGTTTTGACGACTTGCATTCTGTTTTCAGATATTTGTTATGAGGCCCCTTGTCTCAATGGCGGTACCTGCACCAATCTAGGAAACAATATCTACAACTGTGATTGTCCACAAGGTTACATTGGCACTAATTGTGAAACTGAAGGTAAATTTTCATAAAAAAAAATAATTCTGGGGAAAAGCGGTTTATTGCATCTCTAGACTAGCATCTCCTAAATAGTTGATAACTTATAATGACGCTTTAAAAATCGAACAGGGATAATCCGTTTACCGTGGTTGATTCAAACTCGATCAGGAGTTCCTACAGAAGTGTTCAAGTTCCTCTTGGTACCTATGTGTATGAATATTTATGCGAAATATTTGTTGTTTTTTTTATCATTTCAACAGAACGAGTCTACTAATACACAACACACCAGTATTTGATAGAAGCTTGCAAAGATATCCTTCTGCCATCCTGTTACGCCTCATGATCTGGAGTAATAACCCAGCAGGCACACGTCGCTAGGGCAAAGCCAAATTAACAAGGTGCAACGTCATGTCGTTGCATCGACGTTGATGTGACGTTGCATAAGCGTTGTACCCGCGGTGATGAGACGTCATAATTAGGTCATGTGCCTGCTGGGAAGTAAACCCCTGTAGTCTGCACTATCCCTGTCTTTGGCAAATTTTAGAAATCTGAAATGTATTAGAGTACCTGAAGTACATTACTTATGATTTTTTTGTATATACAACGCGAGTGCTCTTTGGAACCATCGAAATAGATGTTTTTTTTGTGTGTGTGTGTGTGTTTTGGGACTACATTGCTTTTTATTCGCAAACTTATTACCTCCTAAACCTAAGACGTGTTTACGTCACCTTAAACTAGGTATTCAAGAACTTCATAGGAAGTTTGTTTTGGCCCCAGCTGATAAGGCCGCTAACAATGTGGTCGTTGTTTGACGGCTTCACTATATCAAGACTCTTCAGCAAGAAATTGGTGGTACTAAGGCCTATGAACTTCAGCCTTTGGCTGTAGAGAGGGCTATAGTTGATGACCACATTTGTCATTCAGCCACCAAGTTTGTTGTCTGTGTTACAGAAGGCAAAGGCAAGCTTCCTACGTTATATCGGTTACTTAAACTTCATAAAAGACCATACAAAGCACGGTTTATTGCAAATTCGAGCTCTTCAAATTACTCACCACTGAACTCTTCAAAATATTAACTTCATGTTTTGCTGCCATCAAAAACATGTAATAAAATATTGCGACAAAGTCTTCGAAAGATCAGGTAGAAATCTGTTTTGGTCTATAAAAAATTCAAATGAAGTTTTAAACAAATTGAAATCCAGGCGTTTTCGTGCTCCAAGTCTGTCTTCCTATGTCGTTTATATTTCGCAATTAATTCGATTTGCCAAACTGTGTAGTCATGTAACTGACTTCAACACTCGTAATAAATTGTTAACGGCTAAACTTCGTAATCGGTTATCGTAAATGGTTATCGGTACCATAAACTACGCAAAGCCTTTTTCAAAATTTTATAGACGTCATTCTGATTTAATTTTAAAATTCAATATTGGAATTAAATCTCTTCTGCAACAAGGTCTATCGGAACCCGAAATTTATGGCGACTTAGTATATAAATTCAGAAAAATATAAAACCGCAATGACTTCAGCACCCAATTTCGTAAAATATTTCTTCGATATAAAAAGATTGGGTACAACATAAATATGATACGACAGGCTGCATGCATGGTAGTTAACCCAATCACGGTTGACAGCGTTGCTTCCCTCTTTAATTGCACACCGGTTGGTCAGTCATCAGATTCTATGACGGTTCCAACGTAGAGGTTTATTGAGAATTAGAGATATCTAATTCAAGGTAATGTTGGTTGGTGCCTGATGCTCTGTCTCTGGTCGGGCCCATCGGAGTCTAACTGTTGGTTTCCTTTTGCTCCAGCATTTCAGTGGTTTCTTGCTGTTGAGTACTCACCGTTGTTTCATCTCTGTGTTGCTTTATTATTTGTGTTCACGGAGATGTTGCACGGATGAGTTAGGAGGCCTTTATGCGGACTGAACAAATTATTTGTCTTAATCGCGACATAAGTCACGGCGAGGATTGTGGCCACGTAAAATCGATTTAAGGCCCCCAGTGGAATTCGTTTCCGCTGACCGTTCCAAGGCGGTTCTTCTGTCGCGGTTTATTTTTCTTATGGTTTGCCTTTGGGTGTTTGTGTCGCTTATGTTGTTTTATTTTGGACAGCCTATTGGCCATTTTGTGGGAAAGTAACTGTCCTTTTGGCTTTCCGCTGTTGGTGTTTCCATTAGTGTCTGTTGTTTCATTTTTGTGTGTCTTTTCCTTTGGTGTCTCTGATGGGAGCTGTGGGTTGATTGTATCGATTCCTGATCATTGTCTCTACTTCTATTTATAAGCAAAAATGAAATGCATCTAAGGAATGAAGCAATATGTTTTCATTTAACACATAAGAACACATAAGGCATATGCATAACAGCTTTGTTTAGAAGCTGGACACGCCGTTCAAAACAAAACACACAGGCATTCGCGAAGCAGCATTTCAGACTTAAGTTCGCCCCAAAGTCGAATATGCATCCCCTGTGTGGAGCCCATACACACAGACCTATAAAAATAAAATTGAAATGGTCCAAAGACGGACCAAACGATGGGTTAACAGCGATTACTCCCCTTATACTAGTGTTTCAAGCATGTTAAACTCACTAGGGTCTCGTCCACTTGAGAACAGGCGAGCCGACGCCCGCCTGATACTATTTTACAAAAAAGTAAATATTCTAGTTGATGTTCCCCTCCCTACATTTATTAGCCATCCTATCAGACTTATCAGGCATACGCATCCCCTTCACTACGTCCAGATACCGACTACAGCCAGCGACTATAAATACTCTTTTTTTCCCATGGCCATTGTACAGTGGAATCAACTTCCCCCTCATCTTCCTCTCCTCCAAGACCTAGAGTCAATTAGGTCAGGGGTAAGGACAGTATCACACGATATGCACTAATCCTCAACACTTGTTTTTATCTGATTTTATCCTGTTCTGTAACATAAACTTTTAACTTTTCCTTCATACTGTCTCACTTTTACTTTTTTTTTTTTTTTTGTCCTGCTTGACGCCTCCGCGCACACACCTGCACGATAGTCCTCTTAACGGGGTTGCGGAGTAAAAATAGATAGATAGATAGATAGATAGATAGATAGATAGATAGATAGATAGATAGATAGATAGATAGATAGATAGATAGATAGATAGATAAAATAATATAAGCGATACAAATACCTACAGATAAACCACAACAAAAATAAACCGCGACATAAGTGAGTGAGTGTTTGAGTTTTACGTCCCACCAACAGCTAAGGTCATACGGAGACGGGACCTCGGTTTAAAGACTCATCCGAAAGTCTGGAGAAGCCCGGGATCGATCCTGCGACCCCTGGTTTACAAGGCGAGTAGCGTAACCACTACACCACGGGGGCTTCTACCGCGACATAAGAATCGCCCCGGAACGGCTAACGGAAACGAATTCCACTGAGGGGTGGGGGGATGCAAATCGACCCCAAGTGGCCACAATCCTTACTTCCGTCGCGATTAAGACAAATAATTTGTTCAGTTCCCATGAAGGCCTCCTAACTCATCATCGCAACATCTCCAAGAACACAAAAATCAAACAACCACAGAGACGAAACAACGGCGAGGACCCGACAGCAAGAAGCCAATAAAATGCTGGAGCAAAAGAAAATCAACAGTTAGACTCCGATGGGCCCGACCAGAGACAGAGCATCAGGTACCAACCAACATAAGCCTTAACGCTGGAACCGTCATAGAATATGAGGCCTGACCCTCATGCATGCAGTCCGCTGCACAACACCCACGCTGCATCCAACCCTTCTGTCCACGAAATTGGGCGCCGAAGTCACTGCCGTTATATATTTTTCTGAATCCATACCCTAAGTCACCACAAAACTCGTGCTCCGACAGACCCTGCTGCAGAAGAGACTTCAGAGCAACATAGAATTTTGAAACCAAACCAGAACGTCGTCCATAAAAAAATGAAAAGGCTTTACGTAGGTATGTACCGATAACCCTGATTATCAAGTTTAGCAGTCAACAATCCACTACGTGCGCCGAAGTCAGCCACACGACCACCCACCCCGGCAAACAGAACCAACTGCGAAACACAAAAGCTACAGGACGGCGCACGATGAACACCACCACCACATCACCACAATCTCCAAATCAAAATCATCGCGTCCACCGCAAATCCAGCAAGAAACAAAGTCACCTACAACAGACAGACGCAAACCCAAAACGGGGCCTCGGCATCAGAAGAATTTGTCCCACCCAACCGATGTTCTGGGGGCAAACCTGACCGATCCGATCAAACCATCGAAATAGGTATTATCAATATTTAATAAATCATCCAAATATCTAGAAGTGGAGCTAAAAGCTTCAATGACCTCAGACTGGTTTTCAGCAGAATGGGACACCACGAAGTCTCTCTAACAACAAAACAAAAACAGACCAGCCACAAGTGGCTAGCAACCATCACCCACCGAAACACCCACAACCTGTCTAAATAACTTAGTACCAAATCTGATGTAAATATCGTCAAGTTGAAAGATGAGAGCTTCACACACTTTCTGACATGACCATAAAGCACAACTGCCACGCCCCCCCCCCCGAAGCAAAAAACATCCCATACATTACATGCAAGATAGAGGGAGTCCTCCCTATGATAACCCTTTTGTTGAACATATTTAACGTTAATACAGCTGGTGTCTGGGAATGTGTGGCGGCCGTAAAAGCCTCCCTGCCCTACATCATTGTGTAGTTTATATTTTTCTTGTAAGTAAGCTAATAACAGCATCGGGGCAGTTTTCATAGCATTACGAAAACAGGCCTATATAATTTTGACCCCCTTGAACCCCACTTTTATATAGTAAAACTGGGGTTTACAGGGATAGACTTTATTTTTCCCATTTCTGCTCTAAAACATAGATTGTGGGCACTCGTTAGAACTGCCTCGATGAGGCGATTCTAACGAGTGCCTACAATCTATGTTTTGAGCAGAAATGAGAAAACAAGAGGCCAATGTGCCACTACGCTCACCAGAGGTCATGTGGTTTATACCATATACAGGCATGGTGCCCATCTTGGTCATGTGACAACAAAATGCCACCATGCAATCAGTAAAATCCACTGTCTTACCTTTTTTCCATACAACTGTCTATGTGTCCAAATTTGACCGCGACGTAAAAACAGGTCAAGGTCAACCAAAGGTCATCATTTGAACAAAATTGGTAGGGTCCGAGTCCTCGATGCTGCAAACCAAGTTTAAGGTCATCGGCCATTTGGTTCCTGAGAAGAAGATTTTTTAAGGTTTTTACCATATATGGGCATGGCAGCCATATTGGTCATGTGACCTAGTCCTTACCAACAAACTTTCATTCCCCCTTCCCATAGAAGCTCCACATGTAATTTGGTTTCAATCAACCTAGCAGTTTGAGTAGAGAAGAAGATAACAATACTGAATCTCAGCCATCCAGGACAAAGGTCAGCAAATGACCTTCACCTTTGTTGAAAAACTTCCATTCAGTTGATTGCAAATATCATTTCTGATGCCACAGATTACCATGCAATCAGAAAATCCACTGTTTTGCCATTTTTCCATACATTTGTTTAAGTGACCATATTTGACCATGAGGTAAAATAGGTCAAGGTCAAAAGTCATCATTTGAACAAACTTGGCTGCCACTAGCTGCCATGCAATCAGAAAAATCAACTGTTTTGCCTTTTTCCATACAAATGTCTAAGTGACCATGTTTGCCCTTGACGTAAACCGGGTCAAGGTCAACCAAAGGTCATCATTTGAACAAATTTGGCAGGGCCCAAGTCCCCAATGATGCATACTAAGTTTCAAGAACATCGGCCGTTCGGTTCTCGGAGCCTCCCGGAAAAAGGTCCGAAAATGACCTTGGCTTTCGGAACTGACAAAATTTCATTCAGCTGAGTGCAAATATCATTTCTGATGCCACTAGCTACCATGCAATCAGAAAAATCAACTGTTTTGCCTTTTTTCCATACAAATGTTTAAATGAACAAGCTTGGTAGGGCCCAAGTCCCTGATGCTGCATATCTAGTTTAAAGAACATCAGCCATTGGGTTCTTCCGTAGAAGATTTTTAAAGGTTTTTACTATATATGGGCATGGCAGCCATATTGGTCATGTGACCCAGTCCTCACGAACAAACTTTCGTTCCCCCTTCCCACAAAGGCTCCACTTGAAATTTGGTTTCAATCCACCCAGCAGTTTCAGTTGAGAAGATAACAATACTGAATCTGAGCTTTCCCGGACAACGGTCAGTAAATGACCTTGACCTTCGGTACTGACAAAATTCCATTCAGCTGAGTGCAAATATCATTTCTGATGCCACTAGCTACCATGCAATCAGAAAAAATCAACTGTGTTGCCTTTTTTCCATACAAATGTCTAAGTGACCATATTTGATATTGACGTAACACAGGTCAAGGTCAACCAAAGGTCATTATTTGAACAAATTTGGCAGGGCCCGAGTCCCCGATGCTGTATACCAAGTTTCAAGAACATCGGCCATTAGGTTCTTGAGAAGAAGATTTTTAAATGTTTTTACCATATATGGGCATGGCAGCCATATTGGTCATGTGACCCAGTCCTCACAAACAAACTTTCGTTCCTCCTTCCCACAGAGACTCCACATGTAATTTGGTTTCAATCGTCTCAGCAGTTTAAGTTGAGAAGAAATTAACAATACTGAATCTGAGCCTTCCTGAACAAAGGTCAGTAAATGACCTTGACCTTCAGAACTCTCAAAATTCCATTCAGCTGCGTGTAAATATCATTTCTGATGCCACTAGCAACCATGCAATCAGAAAATCCACAGTTTTGCCTGTTTTTTCTATACACATGTCCAAGTGACCATATTTGACCTTGACGTAACACAGGTCAAGGTCAACCAAAGGTCATCATTTGCACAAACATGGTAAGCCCCGAGTCCCCAATGCTGCCTACCAAGTTCCAAGAACATCGGACGTTCGGTTCTTGAGAAGAAGATTTTTAAAGGTTTTTACCATATATGGGCATGGCGGCCATATTGGTCATGCGACCCAGTCCTCACCAACAGACTTTCGTTCCCCCTTCCCACAGAGGCTCCACATGTAATTTGGTTTCAATTGGCCAAGTAGTTTCAGAGGAGATGTTGTTCGAAAATGTTGACGATGCAGACGACACAGACGACGAAGACGACGACGGACCATTGCCTTAACCATGGGCTCCCCCGGAGCCTTCGGTTCTGGTGAGCTAAAAATCGCAAATTTTTGTCTTAAAATGTTTGCTTTTTCGGCGGTAAAATTTACACTATATTTATATAGGCGTGTTTTCGTAATGGGGTCTCTCCACCTCGTATGTTTAAACAAGATTCGCAAGACATGCGATTCTGTAAGTATTGCCACACACCTGTAAAGGTGCACGACAAAAGAAAATTGTCAATGTTTATTTTCGCTATGGCTTGTCTTTGAGTGTGTGTATCGCGTATATTATTTTGTTTTGGATAGCTAATTTGCCATTTACTCTAGCTGTTTCAGGTTTGTATTTCTTTCCCTTTGGTGACTCTGATGGGAGCTGTGGGTTAATTTTATCGATTCCTGATAAACTGATTCACTACTATTTTGCGAGTCTGTCGCTTGTACAGCATTT
The DNA here is from genome assembly GCA_963580285.1 of Lucinisca nassula. Classification (NCBI taxonomy): domain Eukaryota; kingdom Metazoa; phylum Mollusca; class Bivalvia; order Lucinida; family Lucinidae; genus Lucinisca; species Lucinisca nassula. The sequence goes on from OY757023.1 coordinate 22,820,740, forward strand.
GTGTACAGGAAATAAAGTGAAAATGTTGTCAAAGTACCTGTAAGCATCCTCAGCTATTTACATGTGAAACTTCCGGCAAAACAACACAATATAGCGCTACAGTCTGAGTTTCATGTTTGTATTTCTTTCCTTTCGGTGTCTCTGATGGGAGCTGTGGGCTAATTTTATCGATTCCTGATAATTGCATCCATTGCTATTTTGCGTGTCTGTCGCTTGTACAGCATTTGTGTACAGGAAATAAAGTGAAAATGTTGTCAAGGTACCTGTAAGCATTCTCAGCTATTTACATGTGAAACTTCCGGCAAAAAAAAAAAACAAAAAAAAAAAACACAAGATAGCGCTACAGTCTGACTTCCGAAATATCAAGGTCAGGCTTTGCACAAAATTGAGCTGAAAAATCGATTACGTGTCTCAACAAATAATAAACTACATCTCAATCTGTTTATTAAATGGATATCTCATGTTTAAATAAACAGACATACAACAAGTCGCTGCTTTTTAATGAGAAAACAATAGCTTGGAAGAACAGGATGTTAGTCGTGCAACGGAGTTGCGCAATCTCTATGTCACTTATTAGTTCATTTGAAGAATCGTTCGAATAATGCTATTTATTAACATGATCATATTCATCCATTAGAAAACGATATTATAAGTACTTTTCAATCTCGATTTACACTGCCATTCCACAGTAAACCAGCACGTCATGTATCGAGGTACAGACCAGCCAACGGTAAAAACCCATATTTCTTGTTTCGCGAAGAAACGCGACACCGGATATTTTCTCCGCGAAACCGGAAGAAAAAATAAAATGAGCGAGAAATTTCTCGCTGAAAATTTGCGGAGATTCTCGGAGAAAATTGACCGACTGCTTTCTTTGAAAAGGAATTAACGGAGAAACAACATGGGCTTACGGGAAAGTAAAATAGAAGTAAAACAAAGATCAGGAATCGATACAATTAAATTACTCAACCCATCAAAGGCACAAAAAGGGAAATAAACACAAACATGAATCGACCAGACCATAATGGAAACCTAAACAAAGGAAGGCCATAAGGAAAGTTACTTTCCAACAAAATGGCAAAATGGCCATCCAAAATAAAAATACACAAGTGATACACACAGTAAGTAACAAACAACAACCTAAATAAACCGCCACAGAAGAACCGACTTGGAACGATATGTGGAAAGAATTCCACGGGGGGGGGGGCTTAAATCGATTTTACATGGCCATAATCCTCCCCCTTACCTCTGTCGCGGTATACACTAATTTGTTTTAGTCCGCATGAAGGCCAATTAAGCCTCATCCAATTTTCGGCTTATTTCATATTCGCCAGTTATGTGGTGCATTCCTTGCTTCCAAAGGATAACCCTTTTATAGAACATATTTAACGTCACTACAGCTGGTGTCTGGGAATGTGTTGCAGCCGTGAAAAGTCTCCCTGCTCTACATCATAGTGTAGTTTATGATTTACTGTCCTCTGGGATCATTGATTCCATTGTGGAACTTTGAAAGTATTTGAGAGTCACTGATGAGGCCTAATTTGCCGAAGCTAGCTAGTCTGATCCAGAAAACGTGTACACTTCATATTTTCCAGTTCTGTGGTGTATTCCTTGCTTCTAAAGGATAGCCCTTTTATAGGACATTATAGTTATTTCTTAGTTTGTGTGGCGTTGTTTTTTTTTGCAAGCGAAAGCAAATGGTAGTCATTGTTAAATTATTATCAAATATTCTTTCATGTTACACAATTACAGTTTAGTAATTTATTTCTCCATTGTATAACCCCTTTCTAAAGTGTCGTCACGTCACGAAAACATGTCTACTTATTCTCCACTTAAACCCCACTTTTAAATAATAAAACTGGGGTCGACACGAGTATACATTATTTATCTTATATCTTCTCAACAACATATATTATGGGTACTCGTTAGAACCGCGTTCTAAAAACAATATTGGTTTTTAACTGCTGACTGGTCTGTATTATAGCTGAACTTAAGCATTAATCCTCTTTTGGAATGGTTTAAAAGTTATAATGTATCATAGATGTCAAACAGTAGTTAGACCAGCTGTAAAGTCGGAATGGATGGAAACTGAAAACGATGTGCCTCAAGGCTCTATTTTAGATTTGGTTATTTTGCCGTTTTTTATAAATGATACTGTGAATGAAACTTAGTCTTATATTTGACTACTCGCAGACGATACTACCCTGTATAGTATAGTGGATCTGACCGATTCAGCAGCGCAATATCTTAGCAATGATCTTCAATTAATATCATTATGACCAGAGTTATGGCTTGTGAAATTAAATTCTTATAAAGTTGAATCATTATCATGCACGGGCACACGAAAGTTATAAAACAGTATACCCTTTATTTGTCAGGTACTCACGTAAACACGTACCTGACACAAACATCTCTCTCAACCCCACTTTAAAGAGAGAAAACTGCGGTTGACCGGGGTATATATTATTTTGCTTATTTCTGATCCATTATATATGTTGTGCAAAATCAACTGATACTTTTGAGTGGCTCATTATTATATTACATATTTCATCGCTGACATTGTGATAACGTATGTACTCAAGGAGATAGTGTTTGTTATCTTCTCTAGCTCAACAAACGTAATTTGGACTGAGAACTAAATTGTGTATAGGCAAGTCATAAATCAGTAGACTGCATTCCGCACGAAGCCTTGTACTCAGTATTCCTGCAAAAGAAAAAATAGCGTTTCCTGTTAGGTATGGTTTTCCTATTTGGGAGTCTATTCCATTCATATATTACTGAAAGTACTATTTGGTGATCAATTTTAGAGAGCAATTGTAATTTATACATTCGGTGATTATCCGAAGATCTTCATTAATCTTATGGACAGTAGCTCAATTTTCAGTGCATGTGAAAAAACGAACTCCCTTTGGAAGAAATCTGCGTTTTACAGAAAATTAAACGGAAATGGGAACATCTAGATCATTTTTCCGCCAATTTTCAAAGGTCGACTTTATGTTCGCTTTTCTATAAACCCCGCCAGTTTATAAAGAGATACAACCTTCTGGACTTCCTGTTCGCTTTTCTAAACTCCCCGTCCCACTGAAAAAGGGGTCAACTCTTCGTGGAAAGAATTTGCTCCTCAGCAGCAAATTATTTCCTTTTCGGATTGATCGTTCTGACATGGGAGGACAAAAACGCTATTGCAGGAGTTGCCTTCCCAGAAGTTATATCCCTTCTACTTAAGAGACCTCAAAAAGTTAAAAAAAGAGATTGTACATTTTCCTTTTTGGAGGTTTTTGGATGGTGATCTTCATCGTGCGCCATATATGGCGTTTATATTTCTCAATTAATTCGATTTACCAGAGTGTGTAGTAATGTAACTTGCTTCAAAACTCGTGATAAATTGTTAACGGATAAACTTCTTAATCAGGGTTATCGGTACCATAAACTACGCAAAGCCTTTTCAAAATTTTATAGACGTCATTCTGATTTCATTTCAAAATTCAATATTGGACTTAAATCTCTGCTGCAACAAGGCTATTGGAACCCGAATTTTATGGTGAAGTATATAAATACAGAAAAATATATAACCGCAATGACTTCAGCACCCATTTTCGTAAAATCATTCTTCGATATAAAAAAGATTGGGTACAACATAAATGTTATAAGACAGACTGCATGCATGGTAGTTAATCCAATAACGGCTGACAGCTTTGCGTCCATCTTTAATTGTGCGCCGGTGGGTCAGGCCTCAGATTCTATAACGGTTCCAGCGTAAAGGCTTATTGAGAATTAGAGAGATCTAATTCAGTGTAATGTGGGTTGGTGCCTGATGCTCTGTCTCTGGTCGGGCCCATCGGAATCTTACTGTTTGTTTTCTTATTCTCCAGCGTTTCATTGGTTTATTTGCTGTCGAGTCCTCACCGTTGTTTCATCTCTGTGGTTGTTTGATTATTTGTGTTCACGGAGTTGTTGCACTAATGAGTTAGGAGGCCTTCATGTGGCCTGAAAAAAATTATGTGTCAAAATCGCGACGGAAGTAAGGGCGAGGATTGTGGCCACGTAAAATCGATTTAAGCCCCCCCCCCCCCCCCACCCCAGTGTAATTCGTTTCCGCTGACCGTTCCAAGGCGTTTCTTCTGTCGCGGTTTATTTTTTGTTATGGTTTGTCTTTGGTTGTTTGTGTCGCTTATATTATTTTATTTTGGATATCACATTGGCCTTTTTGTGGTAAAGTAACGGTCCTTTTGGCTTTCCGCTATTGATGTTTCCATTAGGGTCTGTTGTTTCATGTTTGTGTTTCTTTCCCTTTGGTGTCTCTGATGGGAGCTTAGGGTTAATTGTATCGATTTCTGTTCATTGCCTCCACTTCTATTTTAAAGGACTAGTGATTTTCCTTCTAGATACTTTATATACTGACCGGAAATAGAAAGTATACCCTTTTAAATTGTCTCGCCTGACATAACAAGTGGATAATTCAAGTAAAAGTTACCGATTAAGGATTTAACTATCTATAGACAAGAATCCTGTAACCATTTAAAGAAAATCTGATGTTCAAAATGAACGTTTTGGGGAAAAATGTAAAAAAGTGCATTTTTCATAACATCTGTTTGCATTTGTAATCGAATTTTTACTTTAACGTTTTTGCGTATAGATAATAAGTCGAAAGCAAGGGATACAAAAACATTACATCTAAAAAAAATCGAGAAACAAACAAATTATTGAAATCTCAAACACTGCTTTTTCAGCGAAATACTCAAAATATTGTTTCAGGCCAAAAATCTATCAAAAAGTGCCTTCAATCGTTTTAGCACCTTCAGTTGTGTCTTAGATATTAATTAAAACAAAAATCGCAATCAGAAATGCCATACTTTCGCTCACTTCCGTTGACTTGGTCCAGTATTTAACGGCCGATATTATTTCAGCCATTGTGAAAACTTTCATTATGTGCGAGCTAGTATCAATTTTCAAAGTCTATAATTTCTACGTTATTGCAGGTAAACTTGAACTCATTTGAGCCAAATCAAGTAATACAGGTTTGGATTTAATGAATACAAAATTGCATGGCTATTCGATGCCTGTTTCTTGGTCAGGCTCAGAACTTTTCAGCCTACCCTCGTGACCAATATTCCCAACGTTAGATGCTTAGTAAAAATCGTAAAGATGGGAATCACATTCGCGACGAAAAATGTTTGACTCAATAAAAACTTGGAAACCGAGATGTCGACCCTTGATTTGACTCTGTGGCCTTATCCGTTAGGTCGTAGCTATCATTTAACATTTTATTTGATAAATCAATAGCAGACATGCCACTGAACTTAAATTTATCTAACTGGAATTCAAATTTCATTAACATGTTTTGCCAGTGACAATTTAAAAATGAGTGTATAGTTTCTATTTCCGGTGAATATATGAGCGAGATAACCGCACAAACCAAAGTGCTTGTGTGTGGCCTCTTCTTTGATAGTTACACGTTACGATAACACACCCGTGCGACAAAAAGCATTTTTTTCACATCCAAAATGGCTACTTTTCTTATGAAAATCCGTGATATTTTTCATATTTATACTGAAATATAGATTGTGGGTGCTCATTAAAACCGCATCATTTAGGCGGTTCAAATGAGTTCACACAACCTATGTCATGGAGCAGAAATAAACAAGATAATGTATACTCCTGTAAACCACAGTTTTCCCTAAAACAAAAAGCGGCGTTCCATCATGAAAACACACCTATATAATTTTGACCCCCTTGAACCCCACTTTTATATAGTAAAACTGGGGTTTACAGGGGTTAACCTTATTTTTCTTATTTCTGTTCAAAAATATAGATTGTGGGTACTCGATAGGATGAGGCGGTTCTAACGAGTACTCACAATCTATATTTGGAGCAGAATTAAGGAAAATATCACAATTTTTCATCCTAAAATTTTAGTTTTTAGGCAAAAAATTTACACTGTTTTAGTATAGGCGTGTTTTCGTAATGAGAGGTGTGATCGTTTCGCGAACTTGTTAACATGATGACCCGACAAATAAAGGGTAGGGTATTTAGCAATTTCATGATAATGATTCCACTTTATTAACAAGCCATAATTCTGGTCATTATGATATTTGTTGAAGATCATTGTTAAGACATCTGGCTGCTGAATCGGGCAGATCCACTATACTATACAGGATAGTATTGTGTCGAAACAGCCAAATATTAGCGTAAGTTTCATTTGCAGTATCATAAATAAAAACGGCAAAAATAACCAGACCTAAAATAGAGCCTTGAGGCACATCGGCTTATATTTCCAACCAATCTAACTTTCCACATTGACCAACCACTCTTTGACATCTTTACGGAATCCGGGAAGGGACATGCTTGTTTATTTTATTAGTTGTGCGCACAAGATAATATCTTGTGCGGACTAGATATTATCTAGTTCCGACAAGATATTATCTTGTGCGCACAAGATATTATCTTGTGCGGACAACATATTATCTTGTCTGCACAACATATTATCTTGTGCGCACAAGATATTATCTTTTGCGGACAACATATTATCGTGTGCGGACAACATATTATCTTGTGCAGACGAGATATTATCTTGTCCGCACAAGATATTAGATTTTTTCGAACAAGATATTATCTTATCCGCACAAGATATTATCTTGTCTGCACAACATAAATCTTGTGCGGACAAGATATTATCTTGTTCGCACAACTTAATATCTTGTGCGCACAAATATTACCTTGTCCGCACAAGATAATATGTTGTGCAAACCAGATTATATCTTGTCCGCACAAGATATTATGTTGGCACAACTTCCCAAGATCTATGTTGTGCAAACAACATAATATGTTGTGCGGACAAGATAAATTATGTTGTCCGCACAAGATAATATCTTGTGCGGACAAAATATTATCTTGTCCGCACAAGATACTATCTTGTTCGCACAACTTAATATCTTGTTCGCACAACATATTAAAAAAATTCATGTCCCGTCCCGGGTTTCGTACATCTATAATATGTATTATAACTTTTAAACCATTCCAAAAGAGGACAAATGATTAAGTTCAGCTACAATTCCTCGATACCCGATCCTGTCGAAGATATCTACGAGCTGGTTTACTGTGGAATGGCAAAGTGTAAACCGGGGTTGAAAAGGACTTATAATATCCTTTTGTAATAGATGATTATGCCGTGCTAATAGATGATTATGCCGTGTTAATAAATAGCATTTTCCGAAGGTATTGTCAACTGAACTAATAAGTGATAAAGAGTTTCCGCATTTCCGTTGTACTACTAACATCCTGTTCTTCGGTTTGTTTATTTAATTTTGAAATTTCCATTTATTAAACAGATTGAGATGTAGTTTAATTTATGACTTGGAATTTGTTGAGTCCTGTAATCGATTTTTTTTCAGCTCTTCTTCGTTCAAAGGCTGTCCTTGAAATTTTTGTAACTGAGACTGGAGCGCCATCTTGTTATTTTTTTTACCGGAAGTTTCACATGTCAATAGCTGAGGATGCTTACATGTATTTTGGTATTTATGAGGTTTGTAGATTGAACAAACTTGGCGACGAGTATCATTACTTGTTCGAATGCAGATATTTCGAGCAACAAAGAAACATGTATCTTCATAGAGGCTTGCCCTGTCCCCCAAATGCTATCAATTTCGAGAAAGTTATGAACAGCAAAGATAATTCGGTGTTGTTTAAACTGAGCAAGTTTTGTAAAGATATTCTTGCTACCTTTAAGGTGATACACAGCAATACTTAATCTTTACTTGGCAATTATCATAATCTCATTGTAGAGTGGACGGTACTGATGCTAATGGAGTTAGACAATATGGTTTTTCTTGTACCGGCATTTCTAAGTTTGCGGTCCTGGCCACGGCCAGTCGGTTGGTAGTGGGCATGCCTGCTCAACATATACTTGGAATTTTGGGGAGAACTGAATGTTCTTTTCTTTACCTTCACATTGAAAGTATCAGTTGTCTGGTCCGTGCATATTTCCATGGTTTCATACTCGACTCTGATTGTCGTTTTGATCTCATCTTCATTGAAGCTTTCTTCAAAGTGTTTTGCTTAAATTTCGTATAATGTTTAATGTTGCAGTTGGACCTATACCTCTGTTAGGGGTACCGGTCCTTAATAAAATCTTGAAATCTTGAATCTTGACAGCATTTTTTTCCCTTAATTCCCTGTACACATCTGCTGTACAAGCGACAGAATCGCAAGTTTCTTCTGTCTCACATACTTTGCAGCCGTGTGGCATTACTTACAGACTCATGCCATGCAAAATCGCATGTCTGGTCAGCTTGATGAAATATACGAGGTGGGGAGTCCCTATTAAAACTGCCAGGATTCTGTCATTAGCTTACTTTGAAACTGTTGCTCGTCACTGTTTCGACTGAAACAGTCCTACACAAAGATGCTGCTGTATCTTGTGACAACTGCGCTTATTAGTTTAGGATATTTCACATGCAACTTATGAATCTTATCAGGCAAATGTCGCGTCTTCATATGGGTATGATTGAAGTGTGAGAACCAAAACTTTTCCACTGCTGGCAGTCGTTCTGGTGCCTTTCTTGAGACCGAAAACAGCTTCAGTGTGTTGCGCCCTGAAGCTAAAGACAGTCGCAGCGACTCTGGCTCCCTTGACCTTCCACGATATCCTAGCCATAAGTTTCCAAACAGATTCCCAAAAAATCCTTAACGTTGACTTTCAGTTAATTAAAAATAAGATATTGTAACTTTCACACTCTTAGACACTGAAAAGCCGGAAATTCTCATTGGTAGCGAGTCTTGGTTAACCCTGACATACAGAACAGCGAGATAATTTCACCTGACTTAGGATATTCCATATTTAGAGAGGATAGTATGTTAAGTATAGGGGGTGGGGTAATTGTATTAGTAAGAGATACCATTACTTCGGCTGAAATGCGACAATTTAAAACCAATTGCGGGGTGCTTTGGATATAGTTAGGGCTTGTTGGGAGAAAACCACAACTTACTACCGTCCAAAAGAATGTGGTTCCCTCTGCACTGAGGTGTTGATGAAATCTTTAGAAATTGTAAATCAGCAAAAGGGGGACATAGTGATTCTGGTCGAAATGAATATACAAAGTTAGAATGATGATGATGTACCTATCATAAAGCCTGGTTGCTCCCATACAAAAGCCGCTTAGAGGATCTAAAATAGAAGTGGAGGCAATGATCAGTAATCGATACAATTAACCCACAGCTCCTATCAGAGACACCAAAGGGAAAGAAACACAAACATGAAACAACCGACCCCAATGAAAACATCAACAGCGGAAAGCCAAGAGGACAGTTACTTTCCCACAAAATGACCAATAGGCTATCCAAAATAAAATAATATAAGCGACACAAACAACCAAAGACAAACCATAACAAAAATATACCGCGACAGAAGAACCGCCTTGGAACGGTCAGCGGAAACTAATTCCACTGGGGGGGGGGGGGTTAAATCCATTTCACGTCGCCACAGACCTCGCCCTTACTTCCGTCGCGATTTAGACAAATAATTTGTTCAGTCCGCATGAAGGCCTCCTAACTCCGAAGGCATGAAAGCCTCCTTCAGTCCGCATTAAGGCCTCCAAAGCCTGCCGACGCAAAGCGGTGCGAGTCGGACCGTCAATGCTTTTAAACCCTATTGGTTTCATAAGTCGACAGGGCTTGACATGTCATTTCATCTCAATGTCGGGTAAAAGGTCCACAAAATTGGAAGCACGTCACCAAAAATGACCTATAGCGTGTTGACGAAGACCTTAAACCTCAAATTAAACAAACAAACGACTCTCATTAACCGTTTCCACATCAATATCAGTATGACGACACAGCAGTGTGACATAGTCCAGCCAATACTTTTTACAAAATGACATTTTTCAATTTGTACTATGCACGTAGGTTGAGTGTGCTCTTTAGTACCGGCTTATTGAGTATGTTCTGACGAGTACTTACAATCGATGTTTTCAGCTGAAATATGAAAAATATTTTGTCATATGACGTCGCGTCTGAGAGTGTAATAACGCCATGTAATTAATTCCGTATTCCACTAGAAGATCAAATATGCAAATTAGTTAAATATCCCCCGTAACGTTACACGTACGACGTCCTTAACAACGTCGCGTTTACTAATGGCGGCACATTGACATTTTTATTAAAAAAGCGTGAATAAAATGTATTTTAAATGTTTCATGTTGGACCGGCTCAAAAATGACCTTAATAGTGTTGACTGGGCCGTAAAACTCCAATACAAAATGTTTCATGTTAAAAACAATCTTGTTTTCGTGCTCATCTATTAAAATTAATTTAACTCGTTGAGGAAAGAGGTAAAGTGCTCGGCAAGTCCTCGCATTTTATCTCTTTCCCTCAACTCGTTTAATAAATTCAATAATACACGAACACTCGTGTAAGATCCTCTATGTATACCCTAGTTCTCTTTAAATAATGTACTGTGTTCTTTTTACAGAACACGATTAATACGACTGTCGTTATTTTTCTCTATCGAATTTCATTATTATGAAAACACGCCTATAAAAAACGAGGGCGAGGCGACAAAAACAGCCTAAATTATATCTGGGTTAGATCGATTTCTTTTGTTTCGATGTAATTGCCCTCTAGAATAATAAACCTGTACCAACGCTGTTCCCGTGCCATCAGCCCAGAACTAAAGAAGCTAGGGTCCTAGTCTCCGATCCACTCCTCAACTGCCACGACTCCTTCGTTGGACCGGAAATCACGTCCACGGATATCTTTTTTTCAAAATAGAAGTGGAGGCAATGATCAGGAATCGATACAATTAACCCACAGCTCCCATCAGACACACCAAAGGGAAAGAAACACAAACACGAAACAACAGACCCCAATGGAGACATCAATAGAGGAAAGCCAAAAGGACAGTTACTTTCCCACAAAATGCTCAACAGGCTATACAAAATAAAATGATATAAGCGACACAAACAGCAAAAGACAAACTTTAACAAAAATAAATCGCGGGTAGAAGAACCGCCATGGAACGATCAGCGGAAAAGAAGTCCACTGTGGGGGGAGGGGCTTAAATCGATTTTACGTGGCCACAGTCCTCGACCTTACTTCCGTCGCGATTTAGACAAATACTTTTGTTTAGTCCGCATGAAGGCCTTCTAACTCATCAGTGCAACATCTCCGTGAACACAAAAAATCAAAAAAGCCTTTGCAGATATTACGACATTTTTTATAGAATTGTGCCGGGGGCATTCCCCACACCCTAATTTCATAAAAGGCCATAAATCTTAGAAACAAATTAGATCCCCATCCCCCCCCCAAAAAAAAACATAAATATTCTTGTTCCTTGTGATAAGACACATTCAGGATCACCGTCTGGGGGTCCCCACCTCCATTTCGTGAAAGGCCCAACATCCCAGAAACCGGCCAGACCCCCACCCTTAAACCATATACATGCTTGGCCTTAGGCTAATACGCATTCAGTGATACCAACCTAGGGTCTCCCGGGGTGCGCTGGGGCCATGCCCCAACCCACTACTTCACAAACGGCCAGACATCCGAAAAACCCACAGAGCCCAAGCCCTAAACCATATTTTCATGTTCCTTATCATAAGACGCATTCTGTGACACCTACGTGGGGGTCCCGGACTCCCGGAGTGCCGCGGGACTTGTCCTGGTCATGCCTCGCCCCTCCACTTCATTAAAAGAAACACTTTGGATCCCGATCCCTTAAGTTTGGGAACAGGAAATAGTTGCTTGGAGCTAAGTCTGGAGAATATGCGAGCGCGGTATTAGCTCGTACCCATTCCGCTCAACAGCGTGCGTTGCAGTTTTGCATATGTAGACTTTTGCATTGTCCTGTTGGAGTCCCTTTGGAGAGTTTACCTCGGCTTTTGTCACGGATCGAAATTGTCGGCTGATTGAGCCAATTTGCATAATATGCTATTACTGTGCTTTTCTTCGCTCGAAAGTCCAGCACAATAACGCCTTGTACGTCCCAAAATACAGTTGTCATCACCTTTCCAGCAGAGCGTTGCGTTTTGAACGTCTGACGTCTCGGAGACCACGGCCCTACCCACTGGCGACTTGTTCTCTGGCTCATAATAATGGACACATCTCTCATGTACTGTCACCAGACGTGAAAGGAAAACATCTTCCTTTGACTTAAACCGCTTCAACAATGCACTGCGTACTGATGCTCTGTTTGCCATTTGCTCATTGTTAAGGTTCTTTGGGACCAAGCGGGCTGTTAGATTTCGCATACCTAAGCGATTTTGTAAAATGTAAAATTGTTAAAACGTTTAATGCATTAGCCATTTCTTCCACCTTAATTCGCCTATCAGACTAACACAGATCCCATGCTTTGTTACACCTTTCTTCATCGGTGGCACCTGATGGGCGTCTAGGCCTTGTTTCGTCTTCTAAAGACGTTCTACCGCGTTTGAGTTCCCCAAACCGGACTTTAACTTGTGCGTACGATGGTGCAGAAGACCCATAAACATTGGCCAACTCGCATTGTATTTGCTGACCTGTTTTCTCTTTCAATTACAAGTACCGAATGACAGTACGGTACTCAATGTTTGACTGATAGCTTTCTTTTGCATTGCTAGCCAAGTTTGTTTTGTTTGATTTGAGGTTTAACGCCCCCGTCAACACAGTATAGGTCATTTTGGAGACGTTGCTTCCAATTTTGTGGGACTTTTAGCCGACATTGAGATTAAGGACATCTCAAGCCCTGTCGCCCAATGAAACCAATAGAGTTTATAAGCATGGACGGTCCGACTCGCACCGCTTTACTTTAGCAGGCTTAGATCCTCTAAGCAGTTTTCCAGTACTCTTGTGCGGTTGGTTTCAGCTCTGCGTGGAAGCATCATGCAGCCCATTTATTTCTTCAAGCCCCAATTGGCGGGGGCCGTTAGCCAAGTCAGCATGACTTGTTTTTTTTTTTCTTTAAAGCAAACGGACGGAAAATTCATGCTTACCTGGTGTTTTGGGTTTTTTTTTTTTGTTGTTGTTGTTGTTGTTGTTTTTGTGTGGGGGTGGTGATGGCGGGCTACAGGCATCATCTATCTCCGCTAATGGCTCATAACAGATGACATTACATAGCTTCACCTGAGGGACTACTTTTATTTAATATATCCGTCTGTTCCGTGCGAAACAATTGGTCTTAAATGCTTATTTTCCAGCTAGAGAATCGTTTAAAACGTGAAGTTGGATTAAAATTTGATATATATTTTATTTTAACATCGGTGTTTTACTAATTTATAATTGAATATTTAAATTGAGAAATTTAGTATAGATTTCTAATTACCTCTAATTAACTTATCAGCATTACTTAGCGATTGCGTTAATGTAGATCATATTATCGGTCTCTATTCGGTATTTTTGGTCAAGGTCATAAGAAACATGTGGAAATGTGATACCACACTTACCCGAGAGAAAAACTCGGCTTGACGTTCAATACCTGATTATGAGTGAACGACACGATAAGGTTGCAATTTTGCCCTCATGTCTAAAACATATATTGAAAAAGACGTGAAGATCGTGGTCGTCTCGGTCAATTGGAAATGGGATATGCTGGTTACTTATTGACTTGCCCTCGTACAATGTAACCTTTATCGCCGAAAAAAAATGAAAAATTTAAGATGAAAAATTGTGATATTTTTCTTATGTCTGCTCATAATATAGATTGTTGGTACTCGTTAGAACCGCCTCATCAAGGCGGTTCTAATGAATACCCCCAATCCCAAAATATAGATAGTTGGTACTCGATGAGGTAATTCTAATGAGCATACACAACACAATTTTGTAAAAGATCCTCCATTATGCCTGGCTCATGACCTGGCACCATGAAAAGAAAACTCGAAGGTCCCCTAGCTCGAACAAATTTTCCATCACGAAAACACGCCTATATAATTTTGACCCCTTGAACAACACTTTTATATAGTAAAACTGGAGTTTACAGGGGTAAACCTTATTTTTTCTTATTTCGGCGCTAAAATATAAATTGTGTGTACCCGTAAGAACGCCTCGACGAGGCGGTTCTAACGGGTACCCGCAGTTTATATTTTGAGCAGAAATAAGAACAATATCACAATTTTTCATCTTAAAATTTTCATTTTTTTGGGGGGCAATAAAGGTTACACTGTATTTGTATAGGCGTGTTTTCGTAATGCATGGGCCCAGAGGTGTTCGAGTTATTGAAGTTCGACTATACCAATGTTAAGCCAACATTTGTCTGTGTAATATTATTAGACGCTGTTATTTCTTTTCAGATCCGTGCATAAGTTCACATTGTATTAATGGTGGAACCTGCATCCCCAACTCCACTGAAATCAACAGCTATACATGTGAATGTCCGCTAGGCTTTATTGGGGAAAAATGTGAAAAAGAAGGTATGTTACGATTGGACAGTTATATGTGTATATGTACTCTACAAGGTGTTTTATACTTATGTTGCCAGAAAAGACGATCTCTTTTTTTGTTTTCCTATTTTTGTTAAAAACATATGGGCCCCGTCAAGTGATTTTGGTACTTATCGCCTATGCGAGCAGCGAAGGTTCAGGCGAGCCTGCCCATCCGCGCAGTCTCCAGAACCTTCGCTGCTCGCTCATACAAAAAGTGAATCAAGAAGAACCTTCAAACAGAAAGCCATACCCCTGGCCCCTCTGAATGGCTGGGCATGCGCAGTAAAAATTTGTCATGACGAAATGCTCGAAGACACAAATTCGCTTGGCGGGGCTCATATGTTGCGCTGCACTTGAGTGAAGAAATACACTTATAATCTTGTATTTATTATATATACCCAGATTCAATGAAAACGTACCACTTGTAGAATTCTGATTTCTTTAGTTTAAAGTAAAACGACTGACATTTTTAAATGATAAATACGGTATTTTAACCCTTTTAGTACCAAATGGAATCTTCCAACTTATATATAGCAAGAGTTCATTTCAAGATTTGGGGTTTTCAGGTTGTGTTTTCATCAAAATTTATTTGGAAAATGACTGAACTTTTAGCAAACAGTGAATGCCCTTATCTGACGGCGCGTTCTGCGGCATCTGATCTGCGTCTGCACTGTTTGCCAGGGTACCCGTTTTATGGTTTCCTGTACTAAATGTGTTAAAGTCACGAGTTTGTTTTACACGAATACTGCCTGATTTTCATGATGTGAATGTGCACCTGCAAAATGGAAAAATTGCCAAATATTCGTAATCACGATATTTTTGGCACTTTCTTCACTGTCAATATAAGGCCCGGATTCTTTGCGTTAAAAGGCAGCAAAACATTAAATACGAGCAAGCCAATGGGGCGTCTAAGTAACGTCGATCGTCATCGTGCCCTTGGTATGGTTGAAGGTGGGCTTTCATGCCGCAAAGTTGCAGAGCGTATGGGTTGTTCGCACACTACGATTGCTCGATTGGTTGAACGGGGTCTGGTACATTGTTTTCAGTAATTTACGTGAACGATTCAGGACGTTTGTGGAAACGGCCCAGAAGACAGTGGGAACCCATAACCCCCTAACCTACGCGTACGTGCCTTAACTGTACGGCGGCGTCTCCAGGATAGCGGTACTTCTAGCCATAAGACGTATAGAGGGAACGTTTCGACAGCGGAACGTCGAATCAGTTGCTTTGATTTGTGTCGACAGCGTATCCGATGGACACAACAGCGATGGCATGGTGTACTGTTCACGGACAAGTCCCGTTTTTGTTGTTGTTTTTGTTTTTGTTCGCTCACCGTCACGTAGTGACGAGGTGAGCTTTTGGGATCACTTTTCGTCCGTCGTCCGTCGTGCGTCCGTCCGTCCGTGCGTCCGAGCGTCCGTCCGTGCGTGCGTCCGTAAACAATTCTTTAAACGACATCTCCTCCTAAACCACTGATTGGATTTTGACCAAACTTCACAGTAATGATCCTTAGGTGGTCCCCTTTCAAAGTTGTCCAAATGGTTCCGGTCCGTTGCACATCTAGGTCATAGGAGCCAAAAACAGATTTTTTTCACCAAAAACTTAAAAAATCTTCTTCTCTGAAACCACAAGTCCCAGGTCTTTGCTATTTGGTATGAAGCTTCATCTGGTGGACCCCTACCAAGATTGTTCAAATTATAGTGCTGGGGCCAAAAATGCCCCCGCTCCGGGGCCCTTTGGTTTTACATGGGCTTATATTGGGACAATCTTTAAAAATCTTCTTCTCTGAAACCGTAAGGCCCAGGTCTTTGATATTTGGTATGAAGCTTCATCTAGTGGACCCCTACCAAAATTGTTCAAATTATAGTGCTGGTGCAAAAAATGCCCCCGCTCCGGGGCCCTTTGGTTTTACATGGGCTTATATAGGGAAAATCTTTAAAAATCTTCTTCTCTGAAACCGCAAGGCCCAGGTCTTTGATATTTGGTATGAAGCTTCATCTAGTGGACCCCTACCAAGATTGTTCAAATTATAGTGCTGGGGCCAAAAATGCCCCCGCTCCAGGGCCCTTTAGTTTTACATGGGCTTATATAGGGAAGAGCTTTAAAATCTTCTTCTCTGAAACCGTAAGGCCCAGGTCTTTAATATTTGGTTTGAAGCTTCATCTAGGGGACCCCTACCAAGATTGTTCAGATTATAGTGCTGGGGTCAAATATGCCCCCGCTCCGGGGCCCTTTGGTTTTACATGGGCTTATATAGGGAAAACCTTTAAAAATTTTCTTCTCTGAAACCGTAAGGCCCATGTCTTTGATATTTGGTATGAAGCTTCATCCCACACATCCATGGTCCTTCTCCTTTCCCCCCCCCCCACCCACCCACCCACCCACCCACCCACACACACACACACACACACACACACACACAATCCGGGGCCCTTTGGTTTTAAATGGGCTTATATAGAGAAAATCTTTAAAAATCTTCTTCTCTGAAACCACAAGGCCCAGGTCTTTGCTATTTGGTATGAAGCTTCATCTAGTGGACTCCTACCAAGATTGTTCAAATTATAGTGCTTGGGCTAAAAATGCCACCGTCCCGGGGCCCTTTGGTTTTACATGGGCTTATATGGGGAAAATCTTTAAAAATCTTTTTCTCGGAAACCCCAAGGGCCAGGTCTTTGCTATTTGGTATGAAGCTTCATCTAGTGGACCCCTACCAAGATTGTTCAAATTATAGTGCTAGGGCTAAAAATGCCCCCGACCTGGGGCCCTTTGGTTTTACATAGACTTATATAGAGATATTCCTTAAAAATCTTCTTCTGAAACAGCAAGGCCATGGTCTTTGATATTTGGTATGAAGCTTCCGCTAGTGGAACTCTATCAAGATGGTTTAAATTATAGCCCTGAGGCCAAAAATACCCCTGCCCTGGAGCCATTTGGTTTTATATAGGCTTATGTAGGGAATATCTTTAATAAAAATCTTCTTCTCTGAAACCGCAAGGCCGAGGTCTTTGATATTTGGTATGTAGCATATCTAGTGGACCTTTGCCAAGATTGTTCAAATTATAGCCTTTGTTGATATTTGGTATGAAGCTTCACCTTTTTAGACGTCTCTGAACATTATGCACATTATAGCCCTGGGGTTAATAATGGCCCTCCCCGGGTCCCACTTGTTACTCTATGGATCAGGTGAGCGATCCAGGGCCATTATGGCCCTCTTGTGTTTTATATTAGGATCACTTTTTGTCTGTCATCCGTGCGTAAACAATTTCTTCAAACTACATCTCCTCCTAAACCACTGATCGGATTTTGACCAAACTTCACAGGAATGATCCTTAGGTGGACCCCTTTTAGAGTTGTTCAAATGGTTCTGGTCTGCTGCACATCCAACAATAGATTTTTTTAATGAAAACTTAAAAATCTTCTTCTCTGAAACCATAAGGCCCAGGTCTTTGATATTTGGTACGAAGTTTCATCTAGTGGATCCCTACCAAGATTGTTCAAATTATAGTGCTGGGGCCAAAAATGCCCCCGCCCCGGGGCCCTTTGGTTTTACATTGGCTTATATAAGGAAACTCTTTAAAGATCTTCTTCTCTGAAACCACAAGGCCCAGGACTTTGATATTTGGTATGAAGCTTCATCAAGTGGACCCCTACCAAGATTGTTCAAATTATAGTGCTGGGGCAAAAAATGCGACCGCCCCGGGGCCCTTTGGTTTTACATAGGCTTATTTAGGGAAAATCTTTAAAAGTCTTCTTCTCTGAAACACAAGGCCCAGGACTTTGATATTTGGTATGAAGCTTCATCTAATAGACCTCTACTAAGATTGTTCAAATTAAAGCCCTTGGGCCAAAAATGTCCCCGCTCTGGGGCCCTTTGGTTTACATAGACTTATATAGGGAAATCTTTAAAATTCTTCTTCTCTGAAACCACAAGGCCTAGGTGTTTTATATTTGGTATGAAGCTTCTTCTAAAGGACCCCTACCAAGATTATTCAAATTATAGTGCTGGAGCCAAAAATGCCCCCGCCCCGGGGCCCTTTGGTTTTACATAGGCTTATATAGGGATAATCTTTAAAAATCTTCTTTTCTGAAACCGCAAGGCCCAGGACTTTGATATTTGGTCTGAAGCTTCATCTAATGGACCTCTACCAAGATGGTTCAAATTATAGCCCTGGGGCCAAAAATGCCCCCGCCCCGGGGCCCTATGGTTTTACATAGACTAATATCGGGAAAATCTTTAAAAGTCTTCTTCTCTGAAACCACAAGGCCTGGGTCTTTGATAGTTGGTATGAAGCTGCATCTAGTGGACCTCTATCAATATTATTCAAATTATAGCACTGAGACCAAAAATGTCCCCGCTCTGGGGCTCTTTGGTTTTACATAGACTTATATAGGGAAATCTTTAAAAATCTTCTTCTCTGAAACTGCAAGGCCCAGGCCTTTAATATTTGGTATGGAGCTTTATCTAGTGGACCTCTACCAAGATTGTTCAAGGTATAGCCCTGGGGCCACAAATGCCCCCACCCCGGAGCCCTTTGGTTTTACATAGATTTATATAGCCCCGGGGCCATTTGGTTTTGCATAGGCTTATGTAGGGAATATCTTAAAAAAAAATCTTCTTCTCTGAAACCGCAAGGCCCAGGTCTTTGATATTTGATGTGTAGCTTCATCTAGTGGACCTTTGCCAAGATTGTTCAAATTATAGCCTTTGTTGATGTTTGGTATGAAGCTTCACCTTTAAGACCTCCCTCAACATTACGCACATTATAGCCCTGGGGTCAGTAATGGCCCTCTCTGGGGCCCACTTGTTACACTATGGATCAGGTGAGCGATCCAGGGCCATCATGGCCCTCTTGTTTTGTTTTGTTAATGCGTGATAGACGGCGTAAACTATGGCGTCGACGTGGGCAGCGATTTCAGGACTGTTGAGTTAGACAGGTTGGGGTGAGTGTGAGTGTTTGAGTTTTTTACGTCTCACCAACAGCTAAGGTCATGGGGAGACGGCACCTCGGTTTAAAGACTCATCCGAAAGTCTGGAGCAGCCCGGGATCGATCCTGCGACCCCTGTTTTAAAAGGCGAGTAGCATAGCCACTTCACCACGGAGGCTTCTAGACAGGTTGGGGTAATGGTAGCCTAGCGGTGTTGGGAGGGATATCATGGCGCCACAAAACGCCACGTCATTGATGGTGATTTGAAGGCACGTCGTTAGATCGATGAAATCTTAGAGCCTGAGGTGGTACCATTTTTATGCAATATTGGTGACATTACACTTTTCCAACAGGCTTACCATGGACTTTTTCAATAAAAATGGTTTGCAAGTTCTTCCTTAGCCTGCGTTTTCGCCGGAATTAAACCCAATTGAGCACCTTTGGAACCAGCTCGGAAAACGTGTTTACAGCCGACGTCAGCCACCAATCAACCATCAGCAGCTTGTCATTGCGCACCGGAAGAATGGGACAACATCACACAAGACCAGATGCAGCGTTTAATTCGAAGCCTGAGGCGTCGAGGTCAAGCAACACTTGATGCTAATGGTGGACATACCCAGTATTAGGATATCTAATTTTGATGTTTTCGTGTGTGTGGACTTATTCGATTCTCCGTATCTCTGCATCCAATAAAATGCTGTAACTGTGTAGTGAGTCTGTGGATAAGTTAGTGGTAATTCATTAAACGTGATCAAATGCTGAAAATATTGTGAATCAATTGACCTTTATGGTATATTCTTAAACAGCGCGCCTATATAGGCAATGGAAAATAACTGGGTTTTATTATGCAACAAATCACAGCTCGGAAGAGCGTGACGTGTGACGTCATTAAAACTGCCAATTTATGACGTCACTAGTCGTTTTCTTTGACGTAAGACGATGTAACGTCATATTATCGCATCGAAAACGCTAGAAAAGCCTATAAATGCATGTG
Source organism: Lucinisca nassula (assembly GCA_963580285.1). Taxonomy (NCBI): domain Eukaryota; kingdom Metazoa; phylum Mollusca; class Bivalvia; order Lucinida; family Lucinidae; genus Lucinisca; species Lucinisca nassula. Next base: position 22,841,047 of record OY757023.1, read on the forward strand.
TTTTAGTCGATTATTTTAGCGGGTTTTCTTCTAACAATGGCGAAGAGTTGTGATAATTTGAAGGAAACAACAACATCATCGCCGATTTTAAGCGTGTTAGAATCGAAAACGCTAGAAAAGCATATAAATGCATGAGTTTCAGTCAATAATTTTAGCGAGATTTTATTTCTAACAATGGCGAAAAGTTGTGAGATTTTGAAGGAAACAACAACATCATTGCAAATTTTAAGCGTGTTAGAATCGAAATAGATTAGCCCTAGTCTGTGATTTGTTGATTAATAAAACACAGTTTGTCGGTCAGTTGTAAGTAGACGAATCACGCGCGCTACGCGCTCGTGATTTGATTTACTTTCCAACTGACCTCCAAACTGTGATTTATTACTCAACAAATCTCAGTTAGAGCTGATCTATTTCTTAAGTTCTACTGGTGCGTTTTCATCTGAGTATACCTGGAAAGTAACGGGGTTTGACACTTTACCATTATGATAACTCACCCGTGCGACATAGTGCATTTTTCATATCTCCAAAATGGCTATTTTTCTGATGAAAATCCGTAATATTTTTTAGAAATGCTCAAAACATACAATGTAGGTTGTGGGTGCTCGTTAGAACCGCCTCATTGAGGTGATTCTAACGAGTACCCACAACCTATGTCTTGGAGCAGAAATAAGAAAAATATTATATATCACCGTAAACCCCAGTTTTCTCTTTATGAAGTGGGGTTTAGGGGGTCTTCATTTCACGGACGTTTTCACGTGATGGAGAACAAGAGTTTATGTTTTTATTTTTGTTCTATATTTTTCGTTATTCCATTGGTCAATAAAACCAAACATTCGAGAAGATGACCATTTCATTGGTCAATGCTTTGGATAAATAAATCCATTCAACAAATACGACAGTTTACCGGAGTTTTAACCTAGGAAATGTTTCATTTTTTGTGTGAGACATGAATGAAACATATATACAGTTTCGGCTTCTCACCTTTGTTCTTAAACGGTCTTGTCCTTTTGATGACCATAGGTCATTTGTATAATTATGTTTCTAGTGATTTCTGTAACTGCTGCGGTGAATAGCTATTTTGACCTAATTTCACGTGGTTACTCTATATAACGAAAGGTTCCTTTCGCGAAAGGAAGATTTTTCTGCGGAAGCAAGTTTTTTTTACTTATAATAAATAGATAGAGCATAACAAAAACATGTATATAAATATCGTACCGGCCCCAATAGCTCAGTTGGCAGAGTGTCCGCTCCGGGAAACGGGAGGTCACGGGTTCGATCCCGGGCCGCGACATACCAAAGTCGTTAAGAATGGTACTAGCTTCTCTTCGCTTGGCACTCAGATTTACGGGGTATAGCTAGGACTGGTCGACCCAGTGTCAGGATAATGTGACTGGGTGTGGTATCATGTAATGTGTCTGGGACATGATACGAGGACTGTTCAAATATGAATACAAGTAGAACGTTTTCTCATGCACTAATGCGAAAATCACCTGGAAATAAATATCGCAGCGTAGAAAAACATTTTACCTATACATTGATACCAAACCTGTTAAAATCCGTGCACTTTAGCCATGTATATCGTTCGATAAACACTGTCTACTCATGTATACTAATACAAAACATGGTTGGAAGAAGGTCAGAGTACGCCGTTGAAATACGGTCCTTTTTTTTTTTTTTTTTTTTGGTTTGGGTTTTACGGCCCTTTCAAGATTATTTCACTCATATCGAGCCGATCGTTAATCATAGCTGGGCGAAAACCGGAGTACCCGGAGAAAAACCACCTAACCTTCCGTTGCAGAACTTGGCGTCTCACACGTGACACGAGCGAGGCTCGAACCCACGGCGGTGAGAGACCTAATGACTAAGAGTCATCGCTCTTATCCATTAGGCCACTGAGGCCCGTGAAATACGGTCCTATATTAAGAATCGTTGTATTCTTGGTATACGGTGCAAAGACATTTTTGATGAAATATGTTCGGTTTATGGGCATAATGAAATGTCTTTTCCGACAGTTCTTCGTTGGTGTAAGAAATTCAGCTGTGGGCTAGGCTCAACAGAAGATGAGGCGGTTCTAACGTGTACCCCCAATCTATATTTTGAGCGGAATTAAGGAAAATATCGAAATTTTTCACCTTAAAATGTTCGTTTTTTTCTGGGGTAAAGTTTACAATGTATTTGTATACGCGTGTTTTCGTAATTTCTTCATTTTTCTTTATGTCCATTTTAAGGACATTTTCGAATATCATTACTGTTATATAAATTCTGAAAAAGACATAACGAAAACACGCCTATACAAATACATTACAAACTTTACCTCCAAAAAAATTGAATTTTTTTAGATGAAAAATTGTGTTATTTTTGTTAAAAATATAGAGTGTGGGTACTCGTTAAAACCGCTTCATCGAGGCGGTTCTCCCGAACACCCACAATCTATATTTTAGAGCAGAAATAAGAAAATTAAGGTTTACCCCCTGTAAACCCCAGTTCTACGATATAAAAGTGGGGTTCAAGGGGGTCAAAATTATATAGGCGTGTTTTCGTGATGATAATGGTAATATGTGTTTTAGTTAGGTCCACATACATGTACGATCACGTTTCCGTCCGTTTGTCTGTTCGTGCGTTTGTTCGTCCGTCTGTGCATTTACATTCACCATAGCGACAACCCTTAATGTTGAATTTGTGTTCAAAAACAGTAAAATATAAAGTTTTCATTTTCATATTTGTTATGCATTTACTTGAGATCATATGCTCTTGAAATGAGGTCATGTTTATTACCTTCACCTTTTCTATTGTTTGTTTGTATTGGAGTTTAACGGCCCAGTCAACACTATTTAGGTCATTTTTGAGCCGGTCAGTATACCTATCCACAATTTTCCTGGGTAGGCTTATGCGTAAGGTCATGTGGACCTCTATTTATCGCCCTGGGGCTAAACATGCCCCCGCACCGGGGTCCCTTGGTTTTACATTGACTTATATAGGAAGAATCTTAAAAAATCTTCTCCTCTAAAACCGCAAGGCCCAGGTCTTTAATATTTGGTGTGTAGCTTCATCTAGTAGACCTCTACCAAAATTGTTCAAAATATAGCCCTGGGGCCAAAAATGTCCTCGCCCCGGGGCCCATTGGTTTTACATTGTCTTATATCGGGAAAAGCTTTAAAAATCTACTTGTCAGAAACCAGAAGGCTCAAGGTATTTGATATTTGGTATGAAGCTTCGTCTTGTGGACCTCTATTAAGATTGTTCAAATTATAGCTCCCGGGCCAAAAATGACCTCGCCCCCGGACCCCTTGATTTTACATTGACTTATATAGGAAAAATCTTAAAAAATCTTCTCCACTGTAACCGCAAGGCCAAGGTCTTTGATATTTGGTCCTTAGCTTCATCTATTGGACCTCTACCATAGATTGTTCAAATTATAGCCGTCGAGCCAAAAAAGCCCCCGCCCCGGGCCCCTTTAGTTTTACATTGATTTATATAGGAAAAATCTTTAAAAATATTCTCCTATGAAACCAAAAGGCCCAGGTACTTGATATTTGGTGTGTACCTTCATCTTGTGGACCTCTATCAAGCTTGTTCAAATTATAGCCCTGGGGCCAAAAATGCCCCAGACATGGGGCCCTTTTGTTTGACATATATAGGAAAAATCTTTTAAAAAATCTTCTTCTATGAAACCGTAAGGCCCAGATCTTTGATATTTGGTGTGAAGCTTCATCTGGTGGACCTCTATCAAAACATTCTAATTATAGCCCTGGGGCCAAACATGCCCCCGCCCCGGGGCCCTTTGGTTTTGGCATTGACTTACATAGGAAAAATCTTTAAAAATCTTCTCCTCTGAAACCGCAAGGCCCAGGTCTTTGATATTTGTTCTGTAGCTTAATCTAGTGGACCTATACCAAGATTGTTCATATTATAACCCTGGGGCCATCAAATGCCCCACCCTGAAGCCCTTAGGCTTTACATTGTCTTATATAGGGAAAACCTTTAAAATCTTCTTGTCTGAAACCAGAAGGCTCATGTGTTTGATATTTGATATGAAGCTTCGTCTTGTGGAGTTCTATCAAGATTGTTAAAATTATAGCCCTGGGGCTTAAATGCCCCTGCCCCTGGGCACTTTGGTTTTACATTGACTTATATAGAGAAAACCTTTAACAAATCTTCTTGTCTGAAACCAGAAGGCTAAGTTCCATGATATTTGATACGAAGCTTTGTCTTGTTGACCTAGACCATGACTGTTAAAATTATAGCTCTGGGGCCGAAAATGGCAACCCCGGGACCCACAGGTTTTATTAAGACTTATATAAGAAAAACCTTCAAAAAGGTCCCCAGGGCCCACTTGTTAAACTGTGGATCAGGTGGCGGTCCAGGGTTATCATAGCTCTCTTGTTTAAAGATATTTTTTGTTTCATCTTAATGACGGCCTTCATAAGAACAGAAGACAAACATTTGTCATAATTTTTACTTGTTGGTTTTATGCGGTATTAATAGTGGTCGAGACCAGATAAAACTAGCATCAAAACAAACTTGCGCATAAAGATAGCTATAGAAAGGGCTAGTTTTACCGCACCAACTACTGTTGGGAATGTCCACCTTGCTGCATCGCTACGTGATCATAACGAGAACAAACCACTGGAAAATAGAGATAAAATACTTGTTTTCAATAAATATAAAAGATTTTACATGATCTGAGTTTGTTTAACTTGTCCGGGAAAAGGGATTAAATGCGAGGCTTTGCCGAGCATTTTATCACTTTTTCAACGAGTTTAATAAATGCAATAATACATCAACACTTCATGTATTATTGACTTAATTAAACGCATTGAGGAAAAGGGATAAAATGCGAAGCCTTGCCGAGCACTTTATACCTTTCTTTCAAATTGGTTAATAAATTCAATAATACATGAACACAAATGCTAGATTTCATTTATAATATGATATTTGAAACGCATTTTATTCACGATTTTTGTACACAAGTGTCAATATTCCGTCATTAGTAAACGCTTAATGACGTCGTATGGATTAACGTTACGGGGCGTATCTAACACATTTGCATATTTAATCCACTAGTTGGTTATTGAATTTATTACATGACGTTATTATATTCTCAGACGCGACGTCATATGATTAATTGAGGTTTTTTATATCGCCTTGACAGATATGTTTCATTGAATACAGAAGTGAAGGCAATGATCAGGAAACGATACAATTAAACTAGTTCCCATCAGAGACACCAAAGGAAAAGAAACACAAGCATGAAATAACTAGACCCTAATTGAAACGTCAATAGCGGAAAGCCAAAAGGACAGTTACTTTCCCCAAAAATGGCCAATTGGCTATCCAAAACAAAAAAGATATAAGCGACACACAAACTCAAAGACAACCACAACAAAAATAAACCGCGACAGAAGAAGCGCCTTGGAACGCTCAATGTAACGAATTCCACTGGGGCTTTTAAAGTGATTTTACGTGGCCGCACTTCTCGCCCTCTCCCAGACAAATACTTTGTTCAGTCCGCATGAATGCCTCCTAACTCATCAGTGCAACTACACCGGTGAAAGAGCGGTGAGGACTCAACAGCAAGAAACCAATGAAATGCTGAAGCAAACGAAAACCAACATTTAGACTCCGACAGGCCCGACCAGAGACATAGCATCAGACACCAACCGCATTAGGAACATTACCATTTAAGAAAATTTACAATCTAAAAATTAAAATCATTGCGTTTATAATAAATTGTGGAGGAAACAAAACAAACGTGAAAGCAATGACCAGGAATCGATACAATTAATCCACAGCTCCCACAAGAAACACCAAAGGGAAAGAAACGCAAACATGGAACAACTAAACCCTGAGTGAAACATCAATAGCGGAAAGCCAAAAGGACAATTACTATCCCACAAAATGGCCAAACAAAATAATATAAGCGATACACACACTCAAAGACAAACCATAACATAATAAATCGCGACAGAAGAACCGCCTTGGAACGGTCAGTGAAAACGAATTCAATCTACAATAGAGAAATGAAAATCCAATAACGGGGTCTCGGTATCAGAATAATTTGCTTTATTTAACTAAAGTTCTGAGGGGGGTTAACTTTGACTGGTAAAACCATAGAAATAGGTAGTGTCAATATTGAATAAATCATCCAAATATCTAAGAGTCTAGCTAAAGGCTTCAATGATTTCAGATTGGTTTTCTACGGAAAAGGACATCATGAAGTCTCTCTCATAAAAAAGCAAGAACAGAACAGCCACAAGGGGTGCGCAATTCGAACCCATCGGAATACCCACCATATGTCTAAATAACATAGTAACAAATCTTATGTAAATATTGTCAAGTAGAAAGGTGAGAGCTTCACACACTTTCTGACATGATAATTAATAGAAGTGAAGGCAATGATCAGGAATCGATACAATTAACCCACAGCTCCCGTCAGAGACACCAAAGGGAAAGAAACAAACATTAAACAGCTAGACCCTAAGGGAAACATCAATCATTGGTATAGCGGAAAGCCAAAAGGACAGTTTCTTTCCCAGGTAATGGTCAATTGGCTATCCAAAGGAAACAAGTACAAGCGATGCACAGCATAACAAAAATAAACCGCGACAGAAGAACTTATTTAACGATGAAAACTTGGAACGAAAAGTGAAAAGAATTCCAATGGGGATGGGGTGGTGCTTGAATCGATTTTACGCGACCACAATTCTCGTCCCTACTTCCGTCGCGACATCTCCGAGAGAACAAAAATCAAACAACCACAGAGATGAAACAACGGTAAGGACTCGACAGCAAGAAACCACTGAAGTGCTGGAGTATAAACAAAACCAACAGTTAGACTCCGATAAAGTATAGTTTTATGCTCTTTAGAAGTGTAAAAAAAAAACAAAAAAAAAAACATTTTTTACATAATATGCAAGATAGAGGGAATCTTCCCTATGAAATGTCCATTCAATTAAATCATTAAGTTTATTTTGTATAAGATTATGAGGAAGTGCACTGTAAATGGTGGAAAGATCAGCACGAAAACATCTGGATTTCAATTTATTTAAAACTTCATTAGAATTATGTAGTGGTTAACGCGTTTTACTTATATCGAGAAGTTTTGCGTTCGAATCCGGCCACCGGTTTCGAGGTGTGTCCTTGGGCAAGACACGTAATGACACTGCCCCACTCCATCCAGGTGAAAATGGGTAGCAGTAATGTAAAAGCCACTGCCTCTCTCTCGCGAGCGCGTGAAAACACCCGGGATGAGTGTTCGAGAGCGATTCAATAAGCTTGAAGCTTTCATCGCAATCGAACTAAAATAAATTAGTATAAACTAGAATTATTTATAGTCGCCCTGATCGTTCATCCATGCTTTGTATGGTCTTTTATGAAGCTTAGGTAACCAATTTAACGTAGGAAACTTGTTTCGGCCTTCCGTAACACATACAGCAAATTCAGTAACTGAATGACAAATGAGGTCATCAACTACAGCCCTCTCTATAGCCAAAGGCTGCAGTGCATGGGCCTTTTTACCACCAAGCTCTTACTGAAAAGTGTTAACATAGTTGAGCCGCCAAACAGGGCAGTGCAGGGCGAGGCTTGTGGCCACGTAAAATCGATTTAAGCCCCAATCCCCAGTGGAATTCGTTTGACTGACCGTTCCAAGGCAGTTCTTCTGTCGTGGTTTATTTTTGTCATAGCTTGTCTTTGAGCGAGTGTATCGCTAATATTATTTTACTTTGGATAGCCAGTTGGCCATTTTGTGGGAAAGTAACTGTCCTTTTGGCTTTCCGCCGGTGATGTTACCATTAAGGTCTAGTTGTTTCATGTTTGTGTTTCTTTCCCTTGGTGTCTATGATGGGAGCTGTGGGTTAATTTGTATCTATTCCGCATCATTGCCTTCACTTCTGCTGGAGCCAAAACAAACTTCTTATGAAATTCTTGAATACCTAGTTTAAGGTGATGTAAAGATGTGTTAAGTTTTGGAGGTAATAAGTTCGTATTTTTAGAATAGAAAGAAATGCCTTTGTTCACGAGTTTCAGAATGCTAAATTTTCATTCCTTGAGGGCTTTATGCTGAATATAATTTTTTACAATTACCAGATTCATTCAAGGCAACAGTGATTTAATATCAGCACTTATTGAAATCAATTTAAGAAGGAATTCGGTATTTCGGTCCGTTTTTATTTCGTATCCTAGAATCAGCAACGATTTTTAAATTGCCAGTAATAATATGAACAGAAGCAGGATAGCAATACACTGAGGTTTTACAATCTCAGGCTTTAGGAGTGTTAGTGTCAATATCAAGATAAGAAACAAGTTTATTGAAATTAAAAATGATAGATCTAACAGGTTTATTGCATTTATAGCAAATTATGGGCGTTTCATTATTTTGAAAATAAGCAACAATGGATGAAATGACCGAACTGTCCCGGAAGATACTATGTAAAACATTAAGAACAGAAATCTATAAAACTCAATATGAAAGTGAAGGCAATGATCAGTAATCGATACAATTAACTCACAGCTCTCGTCTAAACCCTATTAATGAAGGATATTTTGATGTAATGACGTATGTGATTACTTTCAGAATCGATGAACGGACGAAGAGCATGCTGAGTTTAACCTCTAGTTAAAGAGCAGCATCGTATAACTAATTCGAACTATCATATAATTTATTCGCTTCGGTGTCCAGAATACGTAATGCAGAATTGGGTAATTAACTTAGAAATGCAAGCATTGAGTGGCGTCCATGATCCAATAATATTGTGGACAGTCACTTCATCCTGGTATTCTTTCTTTTAAAAGTGCGTAATTTACGTTTATAAGTGCCATTTTTTCTGGTGCCGTGCGATCTAGTTTTACGCTTTTTCAACCATTCAGAAGCGAGAAAATATAAAAATCAGGCATTTAAGAAATATTGCTCTCATGATACATGTTGTCATTAAAGCCCAACGGAAAAGATGTCCCATTTTAATTCAGTTTCATATCCTTTTATAATTTTAAACCTAGCTGTAGAATTACATCACAGTATATTTTTCCACTGGTTTTACAGAAATATCATTTACAGAATGTCATGTAAGTTTAAATTGACGGTACAAGACAGTGTCAGTTTTTTATGCTTACTCATTCTACGATAGTGCTCTTTAATCTTGTTTTAACATGCGATTAGTTTGCTCGACGTACTACATTTTACAATTTGCAGCATGGCATCCGTAGACTTTCATGTCAAATTGGACATGTTAACTACAGAAAAGAGTCTACCGTTTACAGATGAGGACACGGTAGATGCAGTGCATTATTGCGATCAGCACCTGCACCTCTTAGCATTGCACTTAGAAACACTGGGATACATTCCACTTCTTTTGAACGGATTGGTATATTTTCGAAAGATGGGCGACTAGATAGGAGATAATTTAAACAAATTAGTACTGTCTGCTCCACTGAAATCAACGGAAGTGACAGAAAACAAACTAATAGGTCTGACCAATACAACATAGTTCTAAAGTTATTATTAGAATAAGGAATCCGTACAGAAGAAGCAGAATGTTAGGGGAGATTTGTAAGTGTAAATTTATTTGTGATACTCATGTGTGTGTAATGGAGCGATACCGTCAAAGCTAAAGCGATATTTATACCAGTCATTAAGTTAAACAGTATAGGTAATAATTGACGATAAGTTCTTCAAATACAAGGGGGTATAGCAAAGGCCCACAAAACAGTTATGCCTACAAAAAGTCCATAGAAATCAAACAAGCAATTGTTATACAACGAGGTAGTCATCCGTCTAATTAAGACCTTCAACAGGTGTCTAAAGGGTGTCAAATTAGGAAATGGTGAAAAGCAATTGTAAATGCAATCCCTGAGGATTGAAAAATAGAGCATTAAATGTATGTACGGGTAGACCTTTTACAGCCACCACACGGCACAAACAGAACAGCCCTGACATGCGAAATAGAGGTGAAGGCAATGATCAGGAATCGATGCAATAATTTACCCACAGCTCCCATCAGAGACACCAAATGGAACGAAACACAAACATTAAATAACCAGACCCTAATGGAAAGCCAAAACGACAGTAACTTTCCCACCAAATAGCCAGTGGGTTATCCAAACCAAAAAAAATATAGGCAATACACACACTCAAAGACAATCTTATTATCTCTTATTTCTTTTGCAAATATATTATATACTCTTTTAAGCCACGTAGAGGATGCGGTTCTAGCGAGTTCCTATAATATAGATGGGAATGCAAACATAGAGGAAATACTGGATACCCTTGAAAACCACACTTTTATCTCTTTAAAACTATAAGACAATGCTATTTCTTTTTAGATCCTTGTTTTGTGTCGCCTTGTGTAAACGGTGGTTCCTGTCGCAGCATTGACAGAGATGGAGTCATCCATGTTTGCGAATGTCTGCCTGACTTCATCCCATACAAAAATTGTGAAACTGGAGGTATGTTACGTTAGGACATCACTGTGTGTAACGATATGGTTTTCATATAAGTAAATGTTTTCTTCTATGTCTGATTTATGAGTTTCGCGTGAGAACATTTGGATTAAATTCCAATTACTGTTACAAGCATATGCGCTCTTAAACGTGTGTCGTGTTTTTACAGCCCAGGAAGCAGCGAGGGCAATGTCGGTCCGGTCAAATACCTTCATTGTTCTTGGCCATGCTTAGATTCTTTAAGCGGTTTACCAGTACTTTGTGAGATCCAACCGACATTGACTGACAACAGCCGGAAGGTCAACGGCTGAGTCCTCAAACAGCCGTCTATCTCAGGCCGTCTCCTGAGAGATGGACATTAGAAATAAATAGAGGATCTTATTCGAGTGGTCATTTCATATGATATTTATGTAAAGAGCCTTCGGCGAGTTTCATAAATATCATATGAAATGACCACGAGTGTAAGATTCTGTTTATCATATGACCACTTCAAATTAGATTTTATCGCCTTTTGATATGACATTTTTCCAGGAAAAATGCATTGTTGACACGGACGTCGTCATGACGTTACTTAATCCCACCAAAGTGTTATTACACGTGTGGTCATACGATTTTGATTACACGACGTTATCCACTGCTTATCAACGACGTCATATGATAAGTAAAGATAGGAAAGAGTAAAAGAAGAAGAATAAACATCAAGCAAGCAAAAAAGGATATTGCCCTACAGAAGCCAAAACAGTAGAACGAAACGTTGGCTTTAGTAGGGCAAGGGTCTTTTAAGTTTCCTGTAGGTTTTCTTCTTCCCTTAGTTACATTGCTCCCTTACACCGACTCAAAGCATTTAAGTGCAGAAAAATACAGTTATACCTCTGTAATTACCACGGTCACGTAACTATTAATTAACTTTGGAATCGCCTAAATGAGGAAAGAAATAAATACTTCGGAAAGATAAAACTTGAGTTATTCGAATCGGTGATTTGTTACATGCTGCAAGTACAACAGTTCTTCTACGTTCTAGTAATTTATGCGTGTTTCCTCGGACCCAATATGCACGGACCAGTAACTGAATTGGTTGCGAAAATATGTTGTCGTTTCTTGATTTTACAGCTATTTTAATGTAGAAGTAAAACAAAGATCAGGAATTGATACAATTAACTTACTCCACCCATAAAAGACACCGAAGGGAAAGAAATACAAACACCAAGCGACCAGACCATAATGGAAACCTAAACAAAGGAAGGCCATAAGGACAGTTACTTTCCCACAAAATGGCCATATGGCCATCCAAAACCAAAAGACACAAGTGATACACACAGTAAGTATCAAACAACAACATAAATAAATCGCCACAGAAGAGCCGCATTGGAACGGTCAGTGGAAGATTTCCACTGGGGGGCTTAAATCGATTTTACGTGGCCACAATCCTCGCCCTTACTTCCGTCGCGATTTAGACAAATAATTTGTTCAGTCCGCATGAAGGCCTCCTAACTCATCAGTGCAACATCTCCGTGAACACAAAAATCAAAGAACCACAGAGGTGAGACAACGGTGAGGACTCGACAGCAAGAAACCACTGAAATGCTGGAGCAAAAGAAAACCAACAGTTAGACTCCGATGAGCCCGACCAGAGACAGAGCATCAGGCACCAACCGACATTATCTCTCTAATTCTCAATAAGCCTTTACGTTGGAGCCGTCATAGAATCTGAGGCCTGACCCACCGGCGTGCAATTAAAGAGGGAAGCAAAGTTGCCAAACGTGATTGGGTTAACTACCATGCATGCAGTCTGTCGTATAATATCCATGTTCTACCCAATCTTTTTATATCGAAGAATGATTTTACGAAATTGGGTGCTGAAGTCATTGCGGTTATATATTTTTCTGAATTTATATACTAAGTCACCATAAAATTCGGGTTCCGATAGACCTTGTTGCAGAAGAGATTTAAGTCCAATATTGAATTTTGAAATTAAATCAGAATGGCGTCTATATAATTATGGTACCGATAACCCTGATTAAGGAGTTTAGCCGTTAATAATTTATTACGAGTGTTGAAGTCAGTTACATGACTACACACTCTAGCAAATCGAATTAATTGCGAAATATCAACGCAATAGGATGGCGCACGAGGAACATCACCATCCAAAAAGGGAAAATTTACAATCTCAAAATCAAAGTCATCGCGTTTATCATAAATTTTGCACGAAACAAATCCATCTACAATAGATAGATGTAAATCCAAAAACGGGGCCTCGGTATCAGAAGAATTTGCTTTATTTAACTGAAGTTCTAGGGGATAAATCTGACTGATCAAACCATCAAAATAGGTATTATCAATATTTAATAAATCATCTAAATATCTAGAAGTAGAGCTAAAAGCTTCGATAATTTCAGATTGGTTATCAATGGAAAGCGACAAAATGAAGTCTCTTTCATAACAATACAAGAACAGATCGGCCACAAAAGGTGCGCAATTAGTACCCATCGGAATACCCACAATTTGTCTAAATAACTTAGTACCGAATCTAATATAAATATTGTCAAGTAGAAAGGTGAGGGCATCACACACTTTCTGACATGACCAAAGTGTATAGTTCTTATGCTCTTTAGAAGTGAAAAATGCATTTCTGACATTACATGCAAGATAGAGAGAATCTTCTCTGTGAAAAGCCCATTCAATTAAATCATTAAGCTTTTCTTTTATAAGATTATGAGGAAGTGTAGTGTAAAGAGTGGAAAAATCGTAGGTAGACAGACTAGAAGCACGAAAATGTCTAGATTTCAATTTATTTAAAACCTCATTCGAATTTTTTATAGACCAAAACAGATTTCTTCCTGATCTTTCAAAGACTTTATCACAATATTTAATTACATGCGTTTTAATAGCAGTAAGACAGGAAGTTAATAATTAAGAAAGTTCAGTGGTAGTGCAAGAGCTAGAATTTGCAATAAACCGTGCTTTGTAAGGTTTTTTATGAAGTTTTGGTAACCAGTATAGCGTAGGAAGCTTGTCTTGTCCTTCGTTAACACACACAGCAAACTTGGTGGCTGAAAGACAAACATGTTTATCTACTATAGCTCTCTCTTCAGCTAAAGGCTGAAGTTCATAGGCCTTAGTACCACCAAGCTCCTGCTTAAGCGTGTTAACATAGTGGAGCCGTCACACAACGACGACGTTGTTAGCGGCCTTGTCTGCAGGGGCCAAAACAAACTTCTTATGAAATTCTTGAATACCTAGTTTAAGATGACTTAAAGACGTCTTGGGCTTAGGAGGTAATAAGTGAGTATTTTGAGAATAGAAAGAAATGCGTTTATTCACTAGTTTTAAAATGCTAAGTTTCCAGTCCTTAAGGGCTTTATGCTCAACATACTCTCGCTTATACCATCGATTACCGAATTCATTCAAGGAAGCAGCGATTTCATCTCTACATTTACTGAAATCAATTTTAGAAGGAAACCGATATTTCGGTCCTTTAGAAATTATATTCCTTATCCTAGAATCAGGAATAATTTTCAAATTGCCACATGACCAGCAGCAGGATAGCAATACTTTGAGTTTTTACAATCACATGAATCAGGAGTATTAGTATCAATATCAAGATCTGAAACAAGTTTATTGAAAATAAAAATGATAGATCTAACAGGTTTGTTATATTTATAGCAAATTATAGGTGTTTCAGTATTTTGAGAATAAGCAGGAATGGAAGAAAGCACCGATCTCTCACGGAAGATACTGGGCAAATCTATAAAATCCATACCCTTATTAATGAAGGATATTTTGAAGAAATGGCGTTTATGATTAATTTCAGAATCAATGTAAGGACGGAGAGTATGCTGAGTAAAGCCTCTAGTTAAGAGAGCCGCATCATATAACTTCTAGTCAACGAAAATTAATGAAAATTAATTTTATCAATAATTAAATGTAAGTTGTCAATTATGACAAAGTGTGGTGTAAAAAATGTTACTAGTGTAATGATTAAAAATGAATTGATGCCAAAAGTGCCGAAAAAGCTTATATTAGGTGCCAAGGTTTTTCGTTAAAATTTACACAAAATGTTGAAGTTTTTCATTAAAATGTTCCATTTCTACAAGCAATACATTCAACTATTGCTTTTTAATATAAAATAATTCAAATTTACTTAAATAAGAGTTTTATACTGCAATATAATTGCAACTTGCAAGAATTTTAAGGCTCAGCACGCTCAGTCACGGCAGCATTTTTCCGATAAATAGTATCACTTACAATGTAGTGACTAGTCCGTGTATATTGGGACCGTGGTGTTTCCTTTCCGAGAATTTGTTCGGTTTTGTCGACATTGAATGTCGAAACGTCTTATTTCTAATACAATATGGCCGAACCTTACAAGTCGATGCACCGCTCAAGTTCTATATGTACATTAGCAGGTGTGTTGGTGATATCAATAACCGTTAACCATGATTAAAAAATACATGGATACGTGTTTAGAAAATAGAAGTGAAGGCAATGATCAGGTATCGGTACAACCCATCCACAGCTCCCAGCAGTGACACCAAAGGGATAGAATTTCAAACATAAACATGAAATAACAAGACCATAATTGAAACATCGATTATAGCGGAAAGCCAAAAGGATAGTCATTTCCCACAAAAGGGCCAACTGGCTATCCAAACACACTCAAAGACAAACCGTAACGAAAATGAACCACGACAGACGACCAACCGCCTTGGAACGGTCAGTGAAAAGAAATCCACTGTTGGTGGGGGGGGGGGGGGGGTAAATTGATTTTATGCAGCTGCAATCCTCTCTGTTAGTTCCGTCGCGATTTCGACAAATAATTTGTTCAGTTCGCATGAAGGCCTCCTAACTCATCAGTGCAACATCTCCGAGAAAACAAAGATCAAACAATCACAGAGATGAAACAACGGTGATGACTCGACAGCAAGAAACCACTGAAATGCTGGCGCAAAAGGAAACCAACAGTTAGACTTAAAGTACTGTAACTCTCCTTTTCATACATAATTGTGAAAGCGGATGAAATAAACAATCAAATGGGATAACAAACTATTTCTATATCAATAAATGCAGGAATCATGCATAGGCCTCGGTAGCTCAGTCGGATGCGCGTCTGACTGGTGATCCACTGATTCAAGAAGGGCAGTTTTCAGTTTCTGGCGAAAGTATGTAAACTGTACTGGTTAACCGCTTACGTATAAGCCTGCTGAGGAAAAGTGTGGATAGGTAAACTAAACGGCTGAAAAGTGACATAAATAGTGTTGACTGGGCCGTTATACTACAATACAAACAAACAAAGCAGGAATCATGCCAGTTCTACTAAAACCCGTGATGAGGCCTACATTATTGTGTAGTTTACATTTTCTTGTCCTTTGACATTATGGATTCCATTGTTGATTTTTTATTTTAGTTATCGTCACTACAGCTGGTGACCCGGACTGTGTGGCGGCCTTTAAATGTCTCCCTGCCCTACATCATAGTGAAGTTTATATTTTCTTCTCCTCTGGGATCATTGATTCCATTGTTGAATTTTGAAAATATTTTAGGGTCACTGATGAGGCCTAATTGGCCGAAACTAGCTAGTCTGGCTCAGAAAACATGTACACTCCATATTTTTTAGTTCTCTAGTGTATTCCTTGCTTCCAAAGGATAACCCTTTCTAGAAAATATTTATGTTCGTGACGGTAATATCACGGGATGCCTCCTCGCTCGAAACACTAGCATCTCATTGATTGTGTCATAGTTATGAGGAAAGACAGATAGGATTTCAGACTGACAAAGAATGTGTGCGGTGTGGACCGCTGGACAAATCACAGGCTTGTTGTCAGCAAACTCAACCTGCGTATCCAGCCTGCACGGCGACCACCAGGCAAGAACGTGCCCAAGAGACTGAATGTTTCTAAGCTGAGACAAGACAACAAGAGGCAAGCCTTCACCCATGGCGTCTGCAGCAGATTAGATGCAATGTAATGCAGTTCAGATGATCCAGAAGAGAACCGAACAGTCTTAAGAGACACTGTTCACCCTTCAGGAATGGATTCCCTAGGTCCAGTATCTCGCAAACATTGGTTTGACGAGAATGGTGAAGAAACCCAGGGCGTCCTTGAAGAGAAGCACCAAAAACACTGGCCATTCCTTAGTGGTACCAGCTCAGTATCTAATAATGTGGCCTATTCAGATATATGCAATACAGTCCAAACAAGACTCAGAGGCATGCAAAACTCATGGCTGAGCAACAAGGCTAATGGAATACAGTCCTTTGCAGACAGAAAGGATATGAAGAAGTTCTTTGATGCACTAAAGACAGTTTATGGTCCCCAGAGCTCAGGAACTGATCCTCTTCTCAGTGCAGATATAATTAGTGTTCTGACTGACAAAGAGGCTATCTTGATAAGATGGGCTGATCACTTTGATAGTGTTCTTCATGCTGACTGAACTCATCATTTGTCTAAAGCGCGACGGAAGTAAGTGCGAGGATTCTGGCCACGTAAAAACGATTTAAGCCCC
This sequence comes from Lucinisca nassula, assembly GCA_963580285.1. Classification (NCBI taxonomy): domain Eukaryota; kingdom Metazoa; phylum Mollusca; class Bivalvia; order Lucinida; family Lucinidae; genus Lucinisca; species Lucinisca nassula. The sequence goes on from OY757023.1 coordinate 22,857,985, forward strand.
CCACCAACCAGTGGAATTTGTTTCACTGACCGTTCCAAGGCGGATCTTCTGGGGCGGTTTATTTTTGTTATTGTTTGTCTTTGAGTGTGTGTATCGCTTATATTATTATGTTTTGGATAGCCAATTGGCCATTTTATGGAAAAGTAACTGTCCTTTTCGCTTTCCGCTATTGGTGTTTCCATTAGGGTCTGGTTGTTTCATGTTTGTGTCTGTAAGGAATTTCGGATTACAACAAGGAAGCGTGCGAGATATGCGCCTGAATCTTTATGTGTCGTACATGTGAACAAGGATAGCGATTCTCTGAAACAATAAAAAAATAAAAACTGCTAGATAAAAAGACATATAAACAAGCGAAAATAATTACACGTTATGCAACAGCAGTCGCCTGTAGTTCTTTATCATACTCACAGTAAAGCAGTTTATCATGTACATTTCATTTTAAAACTGTTTGGATTGCCTCGTAAAGAACAACTATATAAATTTCGGTCAAAAACTAAAGGCATCTCTTATAAAATTATAAGAACTTAATCTCCAGCTGTTAAGGCAATTAATTAAATCATCTTACCGACTTTGCACCTTTTTACTTTTTCGAAATCCTTAATAATTCTACTTGTAACAAATATTCGTCCTGCGGTTGTTAACATAACGCCCAGCAATCTCACAATAGCGCAACGTCATGACGCTAACGTATCTAACGTGTGAAGTGTTATATTCGCGTTTCAAATCCTACATAAACGCAGTTGACGTTATAAACTTCGCAGTTGCAGTTATAGATTGGCTGCACGAAACTAGAGTTATTTCGCTATACCAAATATGTCAACATCGGATATGACCTGTTAAATTTTTAATACAACTGTATACAGTTCTTACAGTCCCCATCATGAAATTTCCCTAAATTTCATCAAGTTTAGATACCCATATTGGCATAAAAACAAACAAATGACCATTACATAACCAACAATGTCGTCAATATGAGTTTTCAAGCACGCACAGCTTAGTGACTGGTCGCACTATTTGCGATGTACGCATTCTGATCAAGCAGCTACGAACATGCCCATCTCGACCCACATTTACGTCGATAACTCTGCCAAATGGCCATTGACCTCTAGGGATGTTAACCTCGGCCACAAGCACAATGTCACCTTTGCGAAGTTCTGCCTTTGCTCTCATCCTCTTCTGTCGGGCCTGGAGTGCAGGTAAATACTTGCGAACTGATCTTCTCCAAAACACAGAGGCAAGATACTGCACCTGCCTCCACCAGCGCTTGGAATATACGTCATTTACAAACACGCCTGAAGGGATACTGGAGTTAGATTTCATCAACAACAGCATGCTAGGAGTCAAAGCCGGTGGATCCTTAGGATCGCTGCTTACTGGTGTTATAGGTCTGTCATTCATAATCCGCTCTGCCTCAGCCATAAGTGTCTGTAGCTGTTCGTCAGTAAGTAGCTGTTCACTGGCAAGTGCCTTCAGAATAGTACGTGTAGAACGAATCATTCGTTCCCATACCCCACCCATATGGCTTGCAGACGGTGGATTGAAATGCCATTCAATTTCCCTTTGCAACGTATGTCGACTTGTATTTGATTTATTCGATTCTTGTAGGGATTTCCGCAACTCCTTGTCGCCCTTGACAAGATTTGTTCCATTGTCAGAAAACACTTTCTCTGGAACTCCTCGTCAGCTTGTAAAGCGTTGAAAGGCAGCAATGAATGAATCAGCGGTCAAACTGTGGGCAACTTCTAGATGAACTACCCTGGCCGTAAGGCACGTGAATAGGCACCCATATCTTTTCAAATGGGTTCGAGCTGCCTTTACAATCAGTGGACCAAAATAGTCTACTCCTACAAACGAAAATGGTGTATTGTCTGGTGACATTTGTTCCACAAGCAAGGGTGCCATCTGTTGCGTACACAACGGAGCATGTTGGCGTTTGCACAGGATGCAACCCTTAAGAACTTTCTTCACTGCACTGAGCCCCGCGGCTAACACTTGCTGAATTCCGACGTGACCCGTAGTCTCATGGAGGAAGCGAATGATAAGTGTAGTCACGTGATGACCACTTGGCAGTATAACAGGACACCCGCTAATAGCTCCAAAGCTCACACGTCCCTTCGAACGAACCAATCCATCAACTAAAACAGGATTGAGTGACGCAATGTGGCTGTCTTTTCCCACAGGACTCCCGTTTCTCAAGCTGATGGTCTCCTTCATGAAGGAAGTGTCTTGGACACAGACTAAAATATCATTCGTAACCTTCTGTATTTCTGTTAAGGTGAGATTACCTCGTCGGCACCGTTCAGGATGACGCAAGTAGCGATGTCTGCAAAAGACTTTAAACCTCGTCAGCCACGCCGTAGCACGTTGCAGTTTTCTCCAGTCAGAATAGTGATCAGCACAACTGTCGATAAAGTAACTAGCAGTAGCGTTGTTGATCACTACCTCTTTCTCAATCTCAACATCGTCATCAGGTATTTTACATGTCAGGTTTTGCTCTGGCCAATGCAGACTGTCGTGCCAAATAAACTCAGGCCCGTTCAGCCAAACTCTGAGTTTCTCTGTATCGCTCGCATCAATTCCTCTTGATGCTATGTCCGCAGGATTCAAATTTGATTCAATGTAGCACCACTGATCTGGTGAGGTTGCACTGTGAATGACACTGAGTCGGTTACCAACAAATGTTTTAAAACGTCGCGAAACGTTTTTGATGTAGCCTAGAACAATCATGGAATCGGTCCAGAACGTGACCCTGTTCAAGTTTAGTTCCAGTTCGTCAGATAAAAGTCGATAGAGCCGACATGCAACCACAGCTGCAGACAGCTCAAGCCTTGGAATTGACAACCTTTTGATTGGCGATAGGCGAGCCTTGCCAATAACAAGCGAACAGGTAACATAGCCATAGACGTCAACTAACCTCAAATATGCAGCTGCTCCGTAACCGAGTTCTGACCATCACTAAAGATGTGCAACTGTGCATTGATTGTGTCAAGAAACCCTTGAGGCTTGAAACAGCGATTCACAGTTATATTCTGCAAATGTGGTAGGGTAGCTAACCAATTTTTCCATTCAGTCTGGTTCGCCAGCGGGATTTCGTCATCCCATCCAAGCTTCTTTCTGCATAGATCTTGGACAATGGCCTTCGCCCGAAGTGTGATTGGCGACACGAGCCCAAGTGGATCAAATTTGGAGCTTACTATTGAAAGTATGCCCCGTCTAGTGAGTGGTCGATCTACTACCTGAACTATGAATTTGATTTTGTCGTCATTTACGCCCCAGTTTATGCCTAAAGCACGATCTCTAGGCAGATCGTCGCAAGGGTTAAGGCTTACAACAGAAGGAGCTCTTTCAGACTCTGGTATCGAGCGAAGAACGTTCCTGCTGTTACTGAGCCATTTTGTAAGCCGGAAACCACCCATCTTCATCAGAGACTGCAAGTCTTGGGCTAGCTTCACTACAACTTTCTCTGATGGAACAGATTTGAGACAGTCGTCAACATAGAAATTTTTTCTTGACAGTCGATACCACCTCTGGATCGAATACATGTGCGTTGTCATCGGCAGTTCGTTTGAGGGCATATGCAGCCCAACTTGGTGACGATGTTGCACCTAATAGATGAACCTGCATACGGTAGCATCTAGGTTGCTTCGTGATATCCCCGTTCAGCCACCACAGAAAGCGTAGGGCATCGCATTCTCTTTCCAGAACATGCACCTGGTGAAACATTGATTCGATATCAGCAGCCAGAGCTACTTGTTCCTGTCTAAACTTGATAACAACGCCGACCAAACTGTTATTCAAATCGGGACCTTGTAAAAGCTGGCTGTTCAGGGAAATACCTTCATACTTAGCTGCACAGTCGAACACCACACGCACTTTTCCAGGTTTGTTTGGATTACTCACAGGATGGTGCGGTGGGTACCAAATGCGGTTCGAGGTGGTATCAATGGTTGTCACCTCACTAGCATAACCCTTTGCTATGTAGTCATTGACTGTGTCTGTATATTTCTGATGCAAGGACGGGTCATGAGTCAACTTGCGCCTAAACTGCTGTAAGCGGGCATGTGCCAATGCCATGTTGTTTGGCAAACGAGAGCTCTCGTCACGCCAAGGAAGTCCAAGTCGGTAATGTCCATTCTCAAAAGAGATAGAAGACTCCATCTTCTGCACGGCAAGCTTGTCTTCCACTGACATGGACTTTGTTTCGTCTCTAATTTTGTCACCAAAGTCCGTTGTCCACATTCGTTCTAGCTGCTGCTGCAATAAAACATCAGTGGATTGCTGAAAATTTATACTGATTCCGCCTGTTGCATTAGTAGCCTGGACAGGTCCACGTATCGCCCAACCCAGACGTGTACGAATTGCATATGGTTGGTCACTGTTCCCCGAGCGAACTTCCAATGGGATATGTGCAGCTGGCGAATCTGTACCTATCAACAGCAGAACATCTGTGGTAGCAATACTTGGTACATCAATGTCCTTCAGATAAGACAATTTCTTAATATCGGCACTTACCGCAGCGGTTCGGGATGAAATAGGGAGTCTCTTGACTGTCCATACATTATGCAGATCTACTCTATCAGTGCTGTTCACGTGCTGAACTTGTAGATCGACCTCCTGCCCATGAGTAACGCAGCCCGTTGAGTTCATTGTTGAAATGTTAAACGTCACCTGTCTGCTGTCAGAATTGAGAGCACGTAGCAAGCGTTCATCACATAACGTCTTGTCTGCACCGTCATCAAAAAGTGCATACGTCTCACATGAGTTACCATTCCCACCCGTGACCACAACAGGAATTATCCCCCAAACAATTTTTGGGCGCAGAGGATTTCGTCACCCCACAACTGACAGTGGGCTGTGTATCCACGTGACCAGACTCGGCCGTCCATTTATGCAACAAAATATGATGCAATTGCTCACAGTCAGGCACTGTGCAGGCTTGCGGCTTCCTACATTGTTTGCCAAAATGTTTACCTTTTAAACATTTAAAGCACAATTTCATCTTACGGACCAACTGATATCGGTCAGCGATGCTCATTTGTTTGAAGTTTTTACATAATTCCAAATTGTAGCAGGTACCTGAGCAACAAGCACATTTTCGCTCAGGCTTAGCTATTTCAGTTTCACCACTGGTAGCAAGTGTTGTGACCTTTATCCTATCCGCATTACTCTGATGTTGGCTATGAGGACCCCTACCCCCTTTATTCGGAGTATTTTCTCTTAAAAGATCTAGACCGTACATCGAGCTAGCGACGCTAGATTTTTCATCGACAAATTTGGCTAAGTCGGAAAATTTAACCTCTCTACCGGGATAACCTAACGCCGGCTCATTGATTGAATGCGCAACGTCTGCCCACCTAGCTCGAAGATACATGGGTAAGCGTTTCACGACGCGTCTTAAATTTTCTGAGTTATCGACATCAGAAGCAAACCCTAACTTAGACAGCGTAATTTCACATCTCTGCATATCTAATGCTAAACTTGAGAGCCCGTCGGTGTCGGATGCCTTTATTTTTGGACCACCTACCAATTTGTCTATATAGGATCTGGCAATTACATGCGGTCTGCCATAACGTGAGTATAATATAGACCTAGCACGTTTGTAAATAAAAATCAAAAATGAGTTCCTTTAAGAGCAATGAAAACATTCATAAGAAAGTAGATGGGTCATACTACGTAGTTTCGGCTAATAAAGCCTCATCAGTGACCCTGTAATGATCCGGCAAAGAAAGCCAGAGGAAACATACTGCAATTTTGCGAATTTCGAATAGGCAGTCGATTCAAAGACTGATTTAAATCAAAATGGGGTCCAAATAATTAAAAACCTGTCTAGAATATGAGTCTAAACCAATAATATATTTCCGATTTCTCAGAATATTCACGCTGATCTCAAAGGACCAAAAGTAAAATATAAACTGCACTATGGTTGATGTACGGGGAGACGTTTTACGGCCGCCACACGGCACAACACCAGCTGCAGTGAAGGCAAATAAAAATAAAAAATGAGTTCCTTTAAGAGCAATGAAAACATTCATAAGAAAGTAGATGGGTCATACTACGTAGTTTCGGCTAATAAAGCCTCATCAGTGACCCTGTAATGATCCGGCAAAGAAAGCCAGAGGAAACATACTGCAATTTTTGCGAATTTCGAATAGGCAGTCGATTCAAAGACTGATTTAAATCAAAATGGGGTCCAAATAATTAAAAACCTGTCTAGAATATGAGTCTAAACCAATAATATATTTCCGATTTCTCAGAATATTCACGCTGATCTCAAAGGACCAAAAGTAAAATATAAACTGCACTATGGTTGATGTACGGGGAGACGTTTTACGGCCGCCACACTGCACAACACCAGCTGCAGTTAAGGCAAATAAAAATCAAAAATGAGTTCCTTTAAGAGCAATGAAAACATTCATAAGTAACCCTCATACGGTTCAAGCAACACACAGTCTTCTATGCAGGATTTTGCCTCGCCGAGTCTTTCATCATTAACTTTGTTTTCTATGTTTGTTTCAAAGTTACTTATGAATTTGCAATAGTCTGTTGGTGTGCCATTAAATGCCAATATAGTTCTGGTTTGGGCAGGTTACCCCTCCTGTAGAGTAGCTGCAAGGTGCTGGAAGGCTGCGTCTATATTAGTCACGTTCGATGTCCCAGACTGTTTTGAATCTGAAGACAGGTTATCCTGGCCATTTCTCTTCGGAGACTCGAATCTTACCTGCGTCTTTGCAGTTACCATAGCTACCGGATTATAGTCAGCTCCTCCTACCGCTCCGTCGTGGTCCCGTATACCATCATGTATCGTATCCAGCATGGTTGGAAAAGAAGGTACAACCGTGGACTCGGTGGTTTTGTCGCTTTCCTCACTTACTGCCTGCTGCCAAACTGATTCCTCGAGAGCTGCTTCCTCAACACCACACTGTTGCTCAAACAGCTGCTGTTTAAACTCCAATTCCTTGTGAGCACGTTCCATTTCGTGTCTTTTGGACAATTGTTTCAGTTTCAGTTCTGCTACAAGTCGCTTAGTCGTTGCAGTCCGTAGTCTATTCTGTGACGAAGCAGACGCACACGAGGTTGTGCGGCTGACATGTGAACTACCGTCATTATCATCAGGTGTAGACCTTTCTCGTTCCTTAATCCACTGAGAAAACCTGTCCTGGAACTCGACGAAGTTCTTCTGACAGCTATCAAAATTCTGTTCCAGGTTATTCGCTGCATCTGACTCCGTGCAAAGATCTAGACACTGTAAATGTGCCGACCTGAACTGTTCAAAGCGATCATTTAATTTACCGTACAACGACTTCACAAAGTCTTTATTTTGGTATGAGCTCATTCTCCTCTCTAATTCATTATAGAGTTTTGTCAATTGGGATAGCTGTATGCTACGGACACGTTTCTTACTTGAAAGGTCCGTAGTTTCATCTAGCGAATCCGCCGTATCCATCGTTCTCTGTACCACTAGAGCCAGTCGAGAATTGTAAGGAATTTCGGATTACAACAAGGAAGCGTGCGAGATATGCGCCTGAATCTTTATGTGTTGTACATGTGAACAAGGATAGCGATTCTCTGAAACAATAAAAAATAAAAACTGCTAGATACAAAGACATATAAACAAGCGAAAATAATTACACGTTATGCAACAGCAGTCGCCTGTAGTTCTTTATCATACTCACAGTAAAGCAGTTTATCATGTACATTTCATTTTAAAACTGTTTGGATTGCTTCGTAAAGACCAACCATATAAATTTCGGTCAAAAACTAAAGGCATCTCTTATAAAGTTATAAGAACTTAATCTCCAGCTGTTAAGGCAATTAATCAAATCATCTTACCGACTTTGCACCTTTTTACTTTTTCGAAATCCTTAATAATTCTACTTGTAACAAATATTCGTCCTGCGGTTGTTAACGTAACGCCCAGCAATCTGACAATAGCGCAACGTCATGACGCTAACGTATCTAACGTGTGAAGTGTTATATTCGCGTTTCAAATCCTACATAAACGCAGTTGACGTTATAAACTCCTACGCAGTTGCAGTTATAGATTGGCTGCACGAAACTAGAGTTATTTCGCTATACCAGATATGTCAACATCGGATATGACCTGATAGATTTTAATAAAACTGTATACAGTTCTTACAGTGTCTCTTTCCCTTTGGTGGCTCTGATGGGGGTTTTGGGTTAATTGTATCGATTCCTGATCATTGCGTTCCTTTCTACTTTCTTAATCGGCCATCCTCTAACAATGCTGATGCTACCGCAGGTTGAATTTAGTCTGCTCCCAAACGTTACTGAAACAATGAAAGCAATAAAACTTCTGTCATTTGACAAGGCCCCACGACCAGATGCAATACATGCTGAGATCTACAAAGCAGGAGTACTCCAGCTGCAAAGAAGCTAGGTTATTTCACATTATGTGGAGAAAAATCGTCCCTCAAGAATTCAAGGATTTTTCAATTATCACTCTATTAAAACAGAAAGGGAACCCTCAGATCTGTGACAATCATAGTGGCATCTCTGTTTTGTCAGTTGCTGGGAAAATTGTTGCAAGAGGCTTACTTAACCGACTAAATGAACACCTTGGCCAGTCAGAGCTGCTACCAGGAAGCCAGTGTGGGTTTAAAACATATTGAGAAACAATTGAGATGATCTCCACGACAAGGCAGCTGCAAGAGAAATGCCAGAAAGAGAAGATGGACTTCTACATGACCTTTGAGGACCTTACCAAAGCATTTGACACAGTCAGTCTTGAGGACCTTTGGAAGATCGTGGTGAAGTTTGGATATCCAACCAAGTTCATAGCAATGGTGAGACAGTTCTAGGATGGTATGCTTGTTTGAGTCCAAATGATGGTGGGTTTTCAGATCCATTCCCAGTGACGAACGGAGTCAAGCAAGGCTGTGTGTTAGCCCCAACACTGTTCAGCATGATGTTCTCTGCCATGCTCACAGATGTTTTCTGGGATAGCGACAATAGCATATCTGTTAGGTGTCGCTTTAATAGGAAGCTTTTCAATCTCAGAAGGTTGCAATCTAAATCCTAGGTGCATACAGAGGTGCTAGATGTGTTTTTTACGGTCCAGATGAAATGGCAAAATGTGCTCCAACAGAAGAGAAGATGTAAAAAGGTATAGATCAAGTATCTATCTCCTGTGATAGCTATTACCTCACACTCATCATTAAAAAGACTGAGGTAGTCTATCAGTTACCACCTGGCAAGCCTTACAAAGAGCCCATCATCAAAGTGAAAGGTCAAAGATTGCAATTGGTTGACAAGTTCATCTACCTACACTTTCAAGAGCCTTGCACATTGATGATGACAGGACTGCTAAAGCTAGTGCAGCATTGGGCCGACTACGGGGTAGTGTCTGGGATCGAAGTTGAATCAGACTTGACACAAAACTAGAAGTCTACATAGCTGTGATACTATCAACACTGTTGTATGCATGTGAAACTTTGACAGTTTATCAACGGCACGCCAAAAGACTGAATCACTTCCATACAAGCTGACTTAGAAAATTCTTAAAGTTTAAGCGGCAAGACAGAATTCCAGACACGAAAGTCCTTAACACGGCAGTGATGTACATGCCCTTCTGAAATTAGCTGACCTAAGATGCACAGGTCGTGTTACCGGAATGCCTGAGGAACGTTTACAAATTTCTCCGTTGTAAACTAGAAATGGGCAAACGCTCCAATGGCGCCCAGAAGAAGCGCTACAAGGCCACCCCAAAGCCTCTCTAAGGGGCTTCAACATTCCAACAGAGTCTTTGGAACAAATTGCACAGGACAGAGCAAAGTGGCAAAGTCTCATCAGAAGGGGTGCCAGTGGATAAGAGGCAAAAAGAGTTAGTGAAGTAGAAGTAAAACAAAGATCAGGAATTGATACAATTAACTTACTCCACCCATAAAAGACACCAAAGGGAAAGAAATAAAAACATTAAGCGACCAGACCATAATGGAAACCTAAATAAAGGAAGGCCATAAGGACAGTTACTTTCCCACAAAATGGCCATGTGGCCATCCAAAATTAAAAGACACAAGTGATACACACAGTAAGTAACAAACAACAACATAAATAAATCGCCACAGAAGAGCCGCCTTGGAACGGTCAGTGGAAGATTTCCACTGGGGGGCTTAAATCGATTTTACGTTGCCACAATCCTCGCCCTTACTTCCGTCGCGATTTAGACAAATCATTTGTTCAGTCCGCATGAAGGCCTCCTAACTCATCAGTGCAACAACTCCGTGAACACAAAAATCAAAGAACCACAGAGGTGAGACAACGGTGAGGACTCGACAGCAAGAAACCACTGAAATGCTGGAGCAAAAGAAAACCAACAGTTAGCCCGACCAGAGACAGAGCATCAGGCACCAACCAACATTATCTCTCTAATTCTCAATAAGCCTTTACGTTGGAGCCGTCATAGAATCTGAGGCCTGACCCACCGGCGTGCAACCAAAGAGGGAAGCAAAGCCGCCAACCGTGACCGGGCCAACCACCACGCATGCAGCCTGCCGTACAACATCCACGTAGTACCCAATCTTTTTATATCGAAGAATGACCCTACGAAATTGGGTGCTGAAGTCATTGCGGTTATATATTTTTCTGAATTTATATACCAAGTCACCACAAAACACGGGCTCCGACAGACCCTGCCGCAGAAGAGATTCAAGTCCAATATTGAATTTTGAAATTAAATCATAATGGCGTGTATAAAATTTTGAAAAGGCTTTGCGTAGTTTATGATACCGACAACCCTGACCAAGGAGTTTAGCCGTTAATAATTTATTACGAGTGTTGAAGTCAGTTACATGACTACACACTCTAGCAAATCGAATTAATTGCGAAATATAAACGCCATAGGATGGCGCACGAGGAACATCACCATCCAAAAAAGGAAAATTTACAATTTCAAAATCAAAGTCATCGCGTTTATCACAAACCCTGCACGAAACAAATCCATCTACAATAGATAGATGTAAATCCAAAAACGGGGCCTCGGCACCAGAAGAATTAGCTTTATTTAACCGAAGCTCCAGGGGGCAAACCCGACCGACCAAACCACCAAAATAGGCATTATCAATATTTAATAAATCATCTAAATATCTAGAAGTAGAGCTAAAAGCTTCAATAATTTCAGATTGGTCATCAATGAAAAGCGACAAAATGAAGTCCCCCCACAACAACACAAGAACAGACCAGCCACAAGAGGCGCGCAACCAGCACCCATCGGAATACCCACAATTTCCCCAAACAACCCAGCACCGAATTTAATATAAATATTGTCAAGTCGAAAGGTGAGGGCATCACATTTTTGAAGCTGAACAAAATCGCGCAGCGCACAAAGCCAGAACTAAGGCATCAATAACAGAGCTATCGATTTAAGCCCCCCCCCCCCACCTCACGTGGAATTCGATTCCGCTGACCGTTCCAAGGCGGTTCTTCTGTCGCGGTTTATTTTGATTATGGTTTGTCTTTGGGTGTTTGTGTCGCTTATATTATTTTATTTTTGGTAGCCTATATAGATTGGCCATTTTGTGGGAAAGTAACTGTCCTTTTGGCTTTCCGCTATTGATGTTTCCATTAGGGTCTGTTGTTTCATGTTTTTGTTTCTTTCCCTTTGGTGTCTCTGATGGGAGCTGTGGGTTTATTGTATCGATTCCTGATCATTGCCTCCACTTCTACTTTCCTCTAACCTCTGTTGTATCTGGAACAACCTCTGTTGTATCTGCAACAGAGAGCCCAGAGCTATAATTGATCTCAACTGCCATCTTAGAACACACAAACAGCAACATTTCTCAAATATGATTAAGATAGGTCATTGTCAGTAATGACAGACTAACTATTATTACGGGTTGCCACCGATTTCTTAATACCGTCACGGCAACGTCATTTGTTGTCATCGAGTGACACGGTGACCTAATAAGCCTTTACTGGTTGCCATGTAAATTCTTATAAGTCGTCAAGAACTTTTACATTATAACATTTTTTTTTTTTTGATTTTTTTAATTGTAAGATCGATTTTATTTCACCGAACACAAATCGAAGTATTTTACGAGTGATGAAGCCATGAGTTAAAGTACAATGTACTTCTTTTGGTGATCATAAGTGAAATAAAAATTGATCTTACTCCGTAAGGTCTGTTTCTTATATGCGTCAAACTGTTATTATTAAAGCAATTTTATGCGTTAGCCATCACCATAGGGACCAAACTTTTTCTATCGTGATTTCACATCGATTTAGATGTGTTCCGCACCTGGAAATCAGCATGGATAGCTCTTGAAATTCACTTTTAAATAACGTCCGCAGTTGCTAAGTTCGACCGGCGTCGCATGCAATTTTCACGTTGCGAAATTGCTAAAAGTGACATCATCAGCGCCCGGATGACGTGAAAACGTGGCAGGATGTTAATTCTGGCACACATTAAAAACGTTTAGCTAATCGACATCTAACAGCTAGATGTCAATACTTGTTATCTCTATATTTACAATGGGAAGCTTACTACTAGGCTGTACTATAAACGAGATGACTTCAATTTTCCCATTGTCAACTTTTCCTTCCTGAGCAATAATATCCCGTCTGCACCAGCATATGGAGTTTACGTTTCACAGTTAATCCGTTATGCCAGAGCCTGTTCCAAGTATCAGGACTTTATGGAACGCGGGAAGGTGCTCACTAGCAGGTTGTTATGCCAGGGGTATCTAAAAACCAAACTGGTATCAACACTAAAGAAGTTCTATGGGAGGCACCATGATCTTGTTGATCCGTACAATGTGGCAATTTCCAGAATTATTTCTGATGTGTTTGCCAATTGAAAGCCATAGGAAGACTTCCGAAATCTCGGACATACCCTTCTTGGCATTTACTCCCTTTCTTCGTTCAGGTCGATAGGCATGGTGGGCGAAGCTTGCTTACGAAGTAATGCTTACTATCCTAGGACGGCTGATTACACTCTTCTTGAGTCCATGTCTGTTGGTCTGAACATTGATATTTGCCATTTTGTCTATGGATTAATGATTTTGGATTAACGCTTCGGTACTACGACCTAAACTACTACTTAGAACATACATGTGTTGGTTTTCGATGATACATCGAATTCACAAATAGTGAAAATAAAAATCGTATGTTCACTGTTTGAAACAGTGACAAAATCAATTTCGATTTCACTGAGTTTCTATATTCCATTGAAATTAAGGCGTAAATATACCAAATTTCGTGACACAGAGGCCTTTCTGATGGTTTAATCTTCATAAGTGTGTCTCAACCCCAAAGTTCTGAAACCGAAACAAATGATGGACAAGACCCGGCAAACACAGCACATCCCCCTCCGAGCAAACACCGACCGACTTAGACTATGAGACAGGTCAACTGGAGGCATCAGGCAAGAGACGCCCACCGGCGGACTTATAGGCGTCCCCCACCGAGCCAACATCAGCAAACATGACCCACACTCCACGGAAGTCCCGGCCATCAGGAAGGAGATGTCAAAAGTAGCGAGACTTGCAAAATTTAAAATATAACAAAAAGTGTAAACCAAATCAGCTAAGATATATGTCTCACCTGACAAGTCAGTCTTAGTTTTTAAAAAAATAGAAAAAACATTTAAGGAAATGCAATAAAGTATTGGCAATGACCGGAACGTGCGAATGGCGTTGACTTTATGGTAAGCGACATTTATTTTATACATAGCAACGAAATCAGTGCATATCTGAAACAAATAAAACTGATATTTTCACACTGTGAAAATATAAATGATATTTTCACAGTGTGAAAAATAACACGGACCTGTTATTTTCACAGTAGCAGCCGCACTATTTTCTCGCCAAAATCCATATGTTATCTATAAATAATTCTGAAATACCTTGAAAAAGCATTCTCTGAACTGTAAAAATCCTGTATTAAAAATGGCGACTGTTTATGGTTTGCAACTGACAGTTGTGACGTCATAGCCAAGTCAAAAATTGTGACGTAAGAACCGATTGATCAATTACAGTAAGTGTCCTAAAATATTATAAAATAAAAAGAAAATTTACGTTTATCCGATAAATATAAAAATATTTCATCTCGTGTGTTGAAAACATCAAAATTTTCACTCGTGCTTCGCACTCGTGAAAATTCTGATATTTTCAACACACTCGATGAAATATTTTTGATATTCATCTCAAAAAAGTAAATATCCTCTATTTATTGATAACGTTAAAGTTTCTCTGTGGTTGTTTGATTATTGTGTTCTCGGAGATGTTAAACTGATGAGTCTTCATGCAGACTGAACAAATTAGGGGATAACCGTATTCAAAATTGTCATTTGGGGAGGTAAATCGGTGGTTTTACGGTCGGAAATTTCGTTTTACGGCGACGCGTCATGTGACAAATTGCATTCTTTTATATCTCCAAAACATCTTTTCTTGCGAAAATTTCTGATATTTTTCTTTATTCATTACACAGGTTTGGGTGCTCATTACAACCGCCTACTTTTGGCGGTTCTTACTAGTACCCACAGGTTTCGGGTGCTCGTTAAAACAGCCTCTAAAATTCAAGTAAAATAGAATGATGGCAATGATCAGGATTCGATACAATTAACACACAGCGCACATCACAAAACCAAAGGGAAAGAAACACAAACATGAAACAACAGACCCTAATGGAAACATCAACAGTGGAAAGCCAAAAGGACAGTTACTTTCCCACAAAATGGCCAACTGGCTATTCAAAACAAAATAATATAAGCGATATAAACAGCCGAAGACATACCATAACAAAATAGACTGCGATAGAAGAACCGCCTTGGAACGGTCAGTGTAACGAATTCCACTTGGGGCTGGGGGGGGGAAGCTTAAATCGTTTTTATGTGGTTTGTTTTTATGTGGCCACATTACTCATCCTTACTTCCGTCGCGATTTAGGCAAATAATGTGTTAAGTCCGCATGAAGGCCGCCTAACTCATCGGTGCAACATCTCCGTGAACACAAAAAATCAAACAACCACAGAGATGAAACAACGGTGAAGACTCGACAGCAAGAAACCACTTAAATGATAGAGCAAAATAAAAATACCAACAGTAAGACTCCGATAGGCCCGACCAGAGACAGAGCACCAACCAACATTACCTAGAATTAGATTCTCCCTAATTCTCAGTAAGCGTTTACGCTGGAAACGTCGTAGAATCTGAGGCCTGACCTACCGGCGTGCAATTAAAGAGAGAAGCAATGCTGTCAACCGTGATTGGGTTAACTTCCATGCATGAAGTCTGTCGTATAACATTCATGTTGTTCCCATTTTTTTTTATATCGAAGAATGATTTTACGAAATTGGGTGCTGAAGTCATTGCGGTTGTATATTTTTTCTGAATTTATATACTAAGTCATCATAAAATTCGAGTTCCGATAGACCTTGTTGCAGAAAAGATTTAAGTCCAATTTTGAATTTGAAATTAAATCAGAATGACGTCTATAAAATTTTGAAAAGGCTTTGCGTAGTTTATGGTACCGAAAACCCAGATTAAGACGTTTAACAGTTAACAATTTATTACGAGTGTTGAAGTCGGTTACATGACTACACACTCTTGCAAATCAAATAAACGCCATAGGATGGCGCACGAGGTACCGCACCGCCCAAAAAAATTAAATATACAATTTTAAAAATCAAAATCATCGCGTTTATCATACATTTTGCAAGATACAAACCCATCTACAATAGACGGCAGAACGGGTCATCAAGAAGTCACTCTCATAACAAACAAAAACAGATCAGTCACAAGGGGTGCCCAATTAGTACCCATCGGAATAGCCACAACTTGTCCGAATAACTGAGTACCGAATTTTATGTAAATATTGTCAAGTAGAAAGGTGAGAGCTTCATACACTTTATGACATGACAATACAGTATAATTTTGATGCTCTTCAGAATTGAAAACAGCATTTCTTACATTACATGCAAGATAGAGGGAGTCCTCCCTATGAAATGTCCATTCAATTTAATCAAGTTTTTCTTTTAAAGATTCTGAGGAAGTGCAGTGAAAGGGTGGAAAAATCATAAGTAGACTGACCTGAACACGAAAACGTCTGGATTTCATTTTATTTAAACTTCATTAGAATTTCTTATAGACTAAAACAGACTTTGTCGCAATATTTTATCACATGTTTTTTTTTTTTTTGTTGTTGTTGTTTTTTTTTTTTATTAATAATTCGGAGAGTTCAGTGGTGGTACAAGCGCTTGCATTTGCAATATACCGTGCTTTGTATGGTCTTTTATGAAGTTTAGGTAACCGATATAACGTAGGAAGCTTGTTCTGGCCTTCTGTAACAGACAGCAAACTTGGCGGCTGAATGACAAATGTGATCATCAACTAAACCCGGAATCAAAATTTGTGCCGATATTAACGTTTCGCCCACGAGGAGAAGAGGTAAAGGTACCTCAAGGGAAGGTAGTTAAAGCACGCGATTTGCTTGGTACGTGGTCATTGTTAGATCAGCAAAGCATTTTTTGTCCACAAAAGTAAAAAAACATCAAGCAGCACTCAGAGGTTGAAAAGAGACTAAACATCGAGCATCAAAAGAAATTGTGAGATTTTTATTCCATGAACAAGGCAATGATAATGGACCTTTTTTGGTCCTGTATGTCGGCAATGGGCAGGTTTCACAGCTACAGACGCATTGGAACTTGAAAACACGGTTCTCTGGGGGAGATGATTGAAAAAAAAAAAAAAAAGAAATCCGCTATTCAAAATGCAGCCTTTAAAATGGAAAAGTTTTAAAGAAGAAACGCCAAGGAATTGGAAACAAATCCAAAGTCGCCGCTATGAAGAGACAAATGAAGTTAGAGATTAAGATATAAATAAGAAAGCAATAGCAAACTCATAAAACTTTAGCGCTGTAGAGACAACTGGCAGAAACGGTTCAAGACCAGGCGACTTAAACTATTTTTTGCAAGATGGAACAACTGATGTGACAGATAAAAACACCCTTGACGAATAATGAAGTTATGAGGGATTCTAACCAGTTCCTCAAAACAAAAATCGAATCTGTGATCATAAACACTAAGTAACTCGTAATAAACCGGAGGAAACAAAGTGATGAATGACGACAGTATTAGAGCTGCCGTCACGGACATGAAAGACAAAAAACCTCCGACGAAGGAAGACGTCACTTTAGCTACCACCATGTGTATGACATAGAAAACATGTGACATGTCACATAACCAAGATGGCTGCCATGCCCTTGTATGTTAAAGGCTTTTTGTAAAATAGAAATGAAGGCAATGGTTAGAATCGATACAATTATCCAACAGCTCCCATCAGAGTGTGTATGTGTGTGAATTCGGGTTTAACGTCGCTTTCAACAAATTTTCAGTCATATCACGACGGTGTCTGATTGCGACAGGGAGCTCAATGCTCACTTTTATAGTGCTGACTCACTGAAGTATCATGTCCCAGACACATTACATGATGCCACACCCAGTCGCATTATCCTGACACTGGGTCGACCGGTCCTAGCTCTACCCTGTAAATCTGAGTGCCAAGCGAGGAGCAGCTAGTACCATTTTAACGACTTTGGTATGTCGAGGCCCGGGATCGAACCCTTGACCTCCCGTTCCCCGGAGCGGACACTCTACCAAATGAGCTATCGGGGCCGGTACTCCCATCAGAGACACCAAAGGGACAATAACCTAAACATGAAAGAACAGACCCCAACGAAAACACCAACAGCGGAAAGCTAAAAGGATAGTTACTTTCCCATAAAATGAAATCTTCTTTTCAGGAACCAAATTGCCCATGACCTTTAAATTTGGTGTGTAGCATTGGGGACTCGGTTGACCATGATCTATTTTACGTCACTATCTACTTTGATCACCGAGACCGTTGCATGTCAAAGAGGCATCAACATTGATATTCCTAGCAGGTTGACTTTAACCGGGCATTTCTAATGAGAAAAATGGTAAAACAGGGGATTATTTTGTGGTTCTCTAGTTGGCATCGGAATTAATATTTGAAGTCCGCTACAATGAAGATGTTAATTATGGGCAAGATGGCTATTTTTTCAAAACCATCATTGTTGAAGCCTAAGGCTGCCAGGGGCCGGGCAAATTTTTACTCTTGATCTCGGGTTTAATATTCCATTCATTTTCATAAAATGTGACACGTGATAACAAACTGAAGATTTGTGTTTACCTTGCTATAATATGGGGTTTTCGTCTTCATTTCCACAACACATTGTGAATGACAGAGCTTCAGGTGCTGAATTCGAAAATAAAAATAAATAAATGATATCCCTATTACTGAATAACTGAGCCATAAAACTTACAAATATGAAGAAAACGTTATTGCTTCTGTCTGCTACATGTTTTGTCCGCCATCTATTTTGTCTGTTGGATACCGGAAGCTTCGATTTGGCCCGTTTTATGACAGTGAATCTTTCAAGTGCCGAAAACCAGTCCAAGAGGAAATTATTTAAATGCAACCGATATACCATTATGTAAGGCACATACACAAAACAAAAAAGTAAAACATAGTCATAATGCCGAAAACGTTCGTCGTAAATCATGCTAAAACAAAAGTTAAATTTGCTCTGTGAAATGAAAGTCATATCCTCTTTTTCAATATATGCGCAATAACAATAATATAAACAATATATCCTGGCATTTATTATAAACACTAGATATCGTAAAACCGTTCTTCGATACAAAAGGATTGGGCACAAAATAAATGTTAAACGATATACTACATGCATGGTAGTTAACTCAATCACGGTTTATAATTTGCTTCCCTCTTGAATTGCACGTTGGCGGTTCGGGCCTCAGTTTCTATGACGACTCCAACGTAAAGGCTTACTTATTATTTTGTTGAATTAAGCTAATTTCGGTTGGTACCGTTCTGTCTCTGGTCGGGCGCATCGGAGACTGTTTATTTTCTTTTGCTTCAGGGCTCACTTATTTTATGCTATGGAGTCGTCATCGTTGTTTCATCTCTGGTTGTTTGGTTTTTATGTTCTCGGAGATGTAGCAATCCTTCATGCGGACTTAACCAATTAACCAATTATTTGTCTAAACTACTACATTACCAAGGGCAAGGATTATGGCCATGTAAAATCAATTCAAGTCCCACCCCACACTGTGCATTGTACTGGTTAACCGCTTTCATATAATAGAAGTGAATGCAATGATATAAGGTGTTGACTGGGCCGTTAAACTCCAATACAAACAAAACAAAAAATGGTGATATATTCTTGCAATGAGTTTATTGCACAAAATTCATAAATTTGTTCTTCAATATAGAGAGATTTGGTACAACATAAATGTTTAACGACAGACTGCATGTATCGCAGTTAACCAAGTCACGGTTGATAACTTTGCGTCCCTCTTTAATTGCATGCCGGCGGGTAAGGCCTCAGACCCTATGGCGTAAAGGCATACTTTAAATTTAATTTAAGGTAATGTTAGTTGGCATCTAATGCATTGTCTCTGGTCGGGTCCATCGGAGTCTAACTGTTGGTACGGCCCCCGCCCATCGGGGCCTGAAGAAATATATCTGCTGCATGATGCTTCCATGCAGAGCTGATACCGACCCGCACACGAGTACTTGTAAACCGCTTAGAGGATCTAAGCCTGCCCAGACAAAGCGGTGCGAGTCTGTCCGTCCATGGTTATAAACCCTATTGGTTTCATTGTGCGGCAGGACTTGAGATGTCATTTCATCTCAGTGTCGGGTAAGTGTCCCACAAAACTGGAATCAAAGTCTCCAAAATTACCTTTACAGTGTTCACAGGGACGTTAAACCTACAACCAAACAAATATAACTAACTGTTGGTTTTCTTTTGTTCCATCATTTCAGTTATTTCTTGCCGCCGAGTCTTCATCGCTGTTTCAGCTCTTTAATTCATCACGTGATCAAGTCCGTGAAATAAAGACCCCCCTAAACCCCACTTTATAAAGAGAAAACTGGGGTTTAGGGGGGTAAACATTATTTTCCTTATTTCTGCCCCTAGACATAGGTTGTGGGTACTCGTTAGAACCGCCTCAACGAGGCGGTTCTAACGAGCACCCAAAACCTATGTTTGGAGTGTAAATAAGAAAAACATTCCAAATTTTCATCAGAAAAAAATACCTTTTTTGAGGTTTGAAAAATGCACTATATCACACGGTTATGTTATCGTTATGTGTTTGATTCTGTATGTTCTCGGAGATGTAACACTGATGAAAATTGCGAAGCATACGGACTGATTTTTTTTTCGTCTAAACCACGACAAACCTAAGGTCGAGGATTGCGGCCGCTTAAAATCGATTCAAACCACATAGTGAAACACTGCTCACTGACCGTTCAAGGCGGCTCTTCTGTCGCGGTTTATTTTTGTCATAGTTCGTGTTTGAATGTGTGTTGATTATATATTTTGTTTTAGACAGAAAATGGGCCAGTTTGTTTGAAAGTAAATGTCCTTTTCGCTTTCCGCACAAGATAATATCTTGTTTGCACAACTTCCCAAGATCTATGTTGTCCAAACAAGATAATACGTTGTGCGAACATGATACTATCTTGTGCGCACAAAATATTAAGTTGTGCGAACAAGATATTATCTTGTGCACACAAGATAAATAATGTTGTCCGCACAAGATAAATTATGTTGTCCGCACAAGATAAAATCCTGTTCCCACAACTTAATATCTTGTTCGCATAACAAATTCAAAAATAAAATTGAATGCCCCTTCCCGGGTTCCGTATATATCCTTTCTAGCTATACTATTTGTGTCCGACCAGAACCCAGGAACTCATCAATCATCACAATCTGCTATGCGTTTACTTAATCCCAAGTCCTCAGGGCTGAAATCAGGTTTCCATGGTTACAAACAGAATCTTGCCATTAAAGAGATCCTTAGCAGCAGATTTACACTTTACCTGGACTTGTGGACTCAAAGAAAGCTTCAAAAGGATGTCAGAAATATTAGTGTTATATAGGAGCTGCAACATGTAATTCCCAACAATGCGGCTTTGGAGACTAGCAAATATAGGAGCTGCAACATGTAATTCCCAACAATGTGGCTTTGAAGACTAGCAAATATAGGAGCTGCAACATGTAATTCCCAACAATGCGGCTTTGGAGACTAGCAAATATAGGAGTTGCAACATGTAATTCCCAACAATGCGGCTTTGGAGACTAGCAAATATAGGAGTTGCAACATGTAATTCCCAACAATGTGGCTTTGGGGACTAGCAAATATAGGAGCTGCAACATGTAATTTCCAAAAATGTGGCTTTGGAGACTAGCAAATATAGGAGTTGCAACATGTAATTCCCAACAATGTGGCTTTGGGGACTAGCAAATATAGGAGCTGCAACATGTAATTCCCAACAATGTGGCTTTGGGGACTAGCAAATATAGGAGCTGCAACATGTAATTCCCAACAATGTGGCTTTGGGGACTAGCAAATAAAGGGGCTGCAACATGTAATTCCCAACAATGTGGCTTTGGGGACTAGCAAATATAGGAGCTGCAACATGTAATTCCCAACAATGTGGCTTTGGGGACTAGCAAATATAGGAGCTGCAACATGTAATTCCCAACAATGTGGCTTTGGGGACTAGCAAATATAGGAGCTGCAACATGTAATTCCCAACAATGTGGCTTTGGGGACTAGCAAATATAGGAGCTGCAACATGTAATTTCCAACAATGTGGCTTTGGGGACTAGCAAAAAAAGTTCAGCTCAAGCTGCGCATAAGCACAGAATGATCACATCACGAAAACATGCCTATATAATTTGAACCCCTTAAACCCCACTTTTATATAGTAAAACTGAGGTTTACAGGGGGAAATATTAGTTTTCTTTTTTCTACTTAAAAACATAGACTGTGGGTATTTGTTGGATCCGCCTCACAGCGGTGTTTCTAACGAATACCACAACCTACATCACAAAAACACGCCTATATGATTCTGACCCCCTCGAACCCCACTTTTATATAGAACAACTGGGGTTTGCAGGGGTAAACGATATTTGTATTATATCTGCTCTAAAATAAAGATTTTTGGTATTCGTTAGAAACGCCTCATCGAGGCGGTTCTAACGAGTACCCGCAATCTATATTTTGAGCAGAAATAACAAAAGTATCAACTTTTCATCTAAAAATTTCGGGGTTTTTTTTCGGGGGTAAAATTTATACTACATTTGTATAGGCGTGTTTTCGTAATGTGTTGTAAGAAAAAATATCTGAAAATTTTCATCTTTTTTTTGTGGGGGGGGGGGGGGGGGGGCTTGAAAAATTTCTAATATATTTTTGAATAGGCGTGTTTTCATAATGAGCGTCTTTACTTGTCGCATTAAGCATCAGTGGAAGTCATGCTAATACGCTGAACCAAACATGCAATCTCTGATTTTAGTAAGTAGATAAGGAATCTGATATGTGTCTTTCAAGGCGCGACATGTGATTTCCAACAATATGGTATTTTTGACCGGTACGACTCAGATCAGCCTCTATATCTGCTTACTGTAATCAAAGATTGTAATCTGGGCTCATTGAATAGCATGGCTTCCATCAATAGCTGATGCGACTAGCAAAGGCCCGGATCATACTGCCATAATGCGCTGTCTGATCTGGCAATGAATTGAAGTGAAGGCAATGATCAGGAATCGATACAATTAACATAAAGCTCCCATCAGAGACACCAAAGAGAAAGAAACACAAACATGAAACAACTACACGCTAATGGAAAATCCAAAAGTACAGTTACTTTCCCATGGAATGGCCAATTGGCTACCCAAAACAAAATAATATTGGCAATACGCACACATTCAAAGACAACCCATAACAAATGCCTCCGTAGTGGAAATTATATAGTTTATATCCACGTTGAACAAACGCCGGTTGAACGTGGGTCCAGCGTTGTTCGAAAAATGAGTTATGTTGGACCCACGTGAAAGACAAATGTGAGCACCACGCCATTCCCATCAGCAAAGTTGCATCGGTCCAACGTGGATTACCAACGTTAGCCAGACGAACGTGTCAACATTGCGCCCACGTGGGCCAAACATACCAATGGTATATGGGATCCTGTCTCAAGCTAGGATAAAAATTTGTGTCCAAGACATTATGAAGACACGCCTATACAAATATATTGTAACCTTTTTCGCCGAAAAAATGAACATTTTAAGACGAAAAATTGTGATTTTTTTCTTATTTCTCCTCTAATATTTTAGAGCAGAAATAGGAAGAATAAGGTTTACCAATGCAAACCCCAGTTTGACTATATAAAAGTGGGGTTCAAGGGAGTCAAACTTATAAAGGCTTGTTTTCGTTATGAGTAAACTCAAGATTTGCTTATCATGTAATGAACGCATTGCCACCTTTACTTTTCAATCAAGACTTTTGCTTATCAAGAAAGTAAACAAAAAATCGTCTCCTATAACAGAAAGAATATCTTTGTTCATTTTTAAACTAACGACATCGCTAGCTAACGTATCGTTAACACTGATCTCTTGATACAGCAAGTATGTTTTTATTGCTGAAAAATGTGAGTAGCTTTTGCTTTTGCCCAATATGTGTTTGATTTAATATTATTTTGACCACTAACGCGCTTTAAATAACGCGACACCGGATCGGAAACATTATCTCATTGACCATCACGTGAACGCGTCCGTGAAATGAACACCACCCTAAACCCCAATATATATAGAGAAAACAGGGGTTTACGGGGGTATACATTTTTCTTATTTCTGTTCTAAGACATAGGTTGTTGGTACTCGGTAGAACGCGGTTTTAACAAGCACCCACAACCTGTGTTTGGAACATTAATAAGAAAAATATCAAGGAAAAGTAACCATTTTGGAGATCTGAAAAATGCACTATGACGCACGGGTGTTATCGAAATGTTTAATTTTTCAGAGAGTTGTACAGTGGATGATAATCTATGTTTTGGTAGATTTCGACATAGATATGGCTGGACGTGTAAGGTATTGTGTACATTATATGGAACTGCTGGAAATGCCACTAAGGAAGTGTGTGATTTGGGTTGTGAATTTATTTACTTATTTTAGTTATGTACATCCAAATCAAGGAATCTGTCCTTGAATGGTGTTAAGAGGTATGCCTGGAGAATTAGTCAACCGACACGTTTTTGTAGTCTTACCAGTCTTTCTATGTGCATCCAGTTATTGCCGTTTCCCCAGATCATGCATCCATAGTCAAACATTGGACAATAGTACCAGTTATAAAAAAAACAGAAGTGAAGGCAGTGATAAGAATTCGATACAATTAACTAACACCCCCATTAGGTACACCAAAGGGAAAGAAACACAAACGTGAAATAACGAAACCAATTTGGAAACAGTTACTTTCCCACAAAAATAATACTGAATTAGTCTAACTGTTGGTTTTCTTTTTCTTCAGCATTTCAGTGGTTTCTTGCTGTCGAGTCCACACCGTTGTTTCATCTCTGTGTTTTTTTTATTTTTGTGTTCACGGAGATGTTGCACTGATGAGCTAGAAGACCTTCATGCGGACTGAACAAATTATTTGTCTTAATCGCGATAGAAGTAAAGGCGAGGATTGTTGCCACGTAAAATCGATTTAAGACCCCAGTGAAATTCGTTTCCGCTGACCGTTCCAAGGCGGTTCTTCTGTCGCAGTTTATTTTTGTTATGGTTTCTCTTTGGGTATTTGTGTCGCTTATATTATTTTATTTTGGATAGCCTATTAGCCATTTTGTGGGAAAGTAACTGTCCTTTTGGCTTTCCGCTGTTGATGTTTCCGTTGGGGTCTGTTGTTTCGTGTTTGTGTTTCTTTCCCTTTGATGTCTCTGATGAGAGATGTGGGTTAATTGGATCGATTCCTGATCATTGCCTCAATTTCTATTTTCCATACATAACGAAAACACGCCTATACAAATCCATTGTAAACTTTACCGCCGAAAAAAAACGAACATTTTAAGATGAAAAAATAAATTGTGTTATTTTCCTTATTTCCGATCAAAATATAGATTGTGGATACTCGTTAGAACCGCCTTATTAATATGGATTTTGGATACTCGTTATAGCCGCCTTATCAGGACGATTATAACGAGTACCCACAATCTATATTTTGGAGCAGAAATAAGAAAGTTTCCCCCTGTAAAAGCCAGTTTTACTTTATAAAAGTAGGGTTTAAGTAAAAGTAGGCGTGTTTTCGTGATTCCTATGTTGATAATAATTTTAACAAAGTAAGCCTTCTAGTGATATTTAAACACACTGTATCGATTTGTTTCTCCCATCTATGTGTTTTATCAATGAAAAGGCCTAAAACTTTTGAATTTATACCCAATGACCGATATATAAATTTATTTGATCAATCTTTGGTAAGTTGTAACGTGTTCCGTTCATTGCTATGGTTAAGAAACATTTAATTTGAATGACAAAAAATATCGAAGTTTCTGGCACCATGTTGAAGTTTCCTTTCCACAACCTTGCAATTTATGTTTGCTGCATGCCTTGTTATGTCGTCCACATAAATGTCCATCTAAATTTTATTTAAGAAATAGATCAGCTCTAACTGATTTGTTGAGTAATAAATCACAGTTTGGAGGTCAGTTGTAAAGTAGATCAAATTACGAGCGCGTAACGCGCGTGATTTGTCTACTTTACAACTGACCACTGTGATTTATTACTCATCAAATCACAAACTAGAGCTGATCTATTTCGATTCTATCAGGCTGAAAATCGACAACAATGTTGTTGTTTCCTTCAAGAGCTCTATAGAAGCCTCTGTGGTGTAGTGGTTATGCTACTCGCCTTGGAAACTAGGGATCGCAGGATCGATCCCGGGCTTCTGCAGACTTTCGGATGAGTCTTTAAACCGAGGACCCTCTCCATATGACCTTAGCTGTTGGTGAGTTGAAAACTCAAACCCTCACTCCATCAAGATCTCACAATGTTTCGCCATTGTTAGAAGAAAACCCGCTAAAATTATCGACGGAAACATATGCTTTTATATCCTTTTCTAACGTTTTCGATGCGAGAATATGACGTTACACCGTCTAACGTCAAGGAAATCGGCTAGTGAGGTAATAAATTTGTAATGACGTCAATCGTCACGCTCTTCCTTGCCGTGATTTGTTGTAGGATACAACAGTTATTTTCCATTGCCTACATAGCCGCGCTTTGTTAGAATTAGAAATAATGGCATATCATTTATTAATATTGGAATTAATACAGGACCAGTATACTGGACCCAGTATAGATCCCAGTGGCACTCCAAATACCGGACCCAGTATAGATCCCAGTGTCACTCAAAATACTGGACCCAGTATAGATCCCATTGACACTCCAACTATTACCTCTGGGTAATGATTTTATGTGTTTTTTTTTTTGTGTGTTTTTTTCGTTAATAAATTGCTATCTATTTGAAAGATATGACCTGATCCAGTTTGTTCAATGGTTAGCAAATGTAGGCGCATATGTTCTCTAATAGCATATCATGACTAACGCTATCAGCCCAGTCCCAATTATTTATCCTTTGTCTATCCTATTCAGCGATTTGTTAATTGGATTATTAATTTTATGGTGACTTAGTATATAAATTCAGAAATATATATATATTTGCAATAACTTCAGCACCAAATTTCGTAAAATCATTCTTCTAAATAAAATGATTGGGTACAACATAATGTGATACGACAGACTGCATGTATGGTATTGTATTGTATTTTATTGTATGTATAGCAGTTTAACGACCCAGCCAACACTATTTTAGGTCATTTTGGAGCCGGTCAGTTATACGTAAGCGGTTAACCAGAACGGTGTACATTCTTTCGCCAGAACCTGACAACTGCCCTTCTTGAATCAGAGGAAGGGAAAGAATGGTCGTAGAAAAGATTTCATGATCAATCTCCACGAAAGAATGTTGCCGACCCCGGCAGGTATCGAGCCCGCGTCCCCCTGATCACCAGTCAGACGCGCATCCGACTGAGCTACAAAGGCCGGCAACTGCATGCATGGTTTGTTTGTTTGTCTTGGAGTTTAACGGCCCGGTCAACACTATTTTAGGTCATTTTGAGCCGGTCAGTTTACCTATTCACACTTTTCCCGGCAGGCTTACACGTAAGCGGTAAACCAATACAGTGCACATTTGCATGCATGTAGTGTGTGTGTGTGTGTGTGCGTGCGTGCGTGCGTGCGTGCGTGCGTGCGTGCGTGCGTGCGTGTGTGTGTGTGTGTGTGTGTGTGTGTTGGGTGTATTGCCCATTAAACCTTTATAAAATAACTATGAGCATGCCAAACATGGACCCAATCCATCAAATGGTTTAGAAAATATGAGTGCTCAAAAATTAAAATTAATAATATTAAAATTTTCAAAGTCTGCGACCTTGACCTTTAAGTCGTAGGCAGGGGGGGGGGGGGGTAGTGCCAAACCTTAAATCTGAACTAATTCAGCTCATATTTTGGCATACTTCCGCCATTTCTACTGGAAGCATTATGGGTCACGTGATTCCCAAATATGGCAGTCAGGTGATCCGACCGGGAACCGTTGAAAACACTTAAAGCAAATAGAACTACAAGACAATAGTGTGTTCAGTGTGTGCTTTGAAGGATACAATTGATAGTTTGTGTACCTACCAATATAATGGCTACATATTTATCACCAGTAGTTGTTTAGATGTGCACTAAATTGTGTTAAATAGGTGAGACTGGTACTTTAGAAATTGTTGATTTTTAAAGTCATTTCTGGGTATAAAATCAAACAGTTGGTAATGTGGGTAAAACATGTTCCCTTGTAAGAAATAATCCCTCCTGCATTTGAGAACCTCATCGGATGGAGTGTACTTGCTTTCTTATGAGCATGATAAGTTGCCCATTTTGGACCACCCCCTTGGTCGCCTACGTGCTTCAGGCTGAAGGTTGACCTGAGTCTAACAAGATCATGTACGTTTATACACACATTCGTACATAAGTATTTACATTTGTTCGCAAGTACGTATGTACAGAAAACAGAAAAACTATATGCCTCTGGCACCATACAATGCGGTGGCATAAAAAGTCAAATGCTTCTATACTCGTACCAAATTGCACCTAGTTGAAGAACAAATAAAGTGCAAAGGGCTTTTCAGCTAATAAAGAAGAAAACTAGACTAGCTTCTAAGACATCTTTTCATAAGAAAATTATGCTCCCACTATAAATGAAATCCCAGAACCATTTGGCTTGAATATAATGTCAGTGTCACCAAGGTAGAATCGATGCTTTGTTATGTTATCACGATATTGTAGCAAGCATGACCAGAATTATGTCCCCACAAACAAATAGACTTCATGGCCTAGTGGGTAAAAGCACTGACTCTGAATCATTAGGAGGTTCTGCAAGGGACGGTCAGGCCGTTTTTCTCTGGGAACTCGGGGTTTTTGCTGAGCTCTGATTAACAACCAGCTCGAAATTAGTGAAAATCTTGAAAGGGCCGTGAAACCAAAACAAAACACAAGAGGACCCTGGGCCACCAGATCTCAGGTGGGCACTGCCAACATAATATGATTTTAATGTACCAATTATAAAGTCTCCCAAACAAACCCCCATACCCAGTTGAGCACACATATTGACACTGTATCTGAAATATTTGACATTTTATGAAGTGGAGGGGATGGGGCATGGACGCAGTGGATCATTGGTTTGTATCACTGAATGTGCCATATCAAAAGGAACAAGAATATATGGATTAAGGGTGGGAATCTGTACGGTTCTTGAGATATAAGGCCTTTTCAGCAGTTGAGGGGTAGGGGCATGGCACCGCCGAACACCAGGAAAGCCCTAGATTGTGTTGTCACTGAATGTGTCTTATCATAAGGACCAAGTATATATGTGGTTTAGCGGTGGGGATTTGAACGGTTTTTGAGATATTAGGCCCCTTTGTGAAATGGAGTGGAGAGGACCCGACAAGTTGGTGTGACTGAATATGTCTAATTATAAGGAACAAGAATATATATGATTATGGGTCTTGGATTTGAATTGCTTCTATGATATATGGCATTTTAAGAAATGGGGGGGGGGGGGTAGGGCATGTGCCAAGCACATTGCTACAGCACAAAGAGACCCCAAGGTCGGTGTGACTAAATGAGTCTTACCATAAGGAATCAGGGTTCTCAATAGGATTTTGAAAATTGGAGTAAAAATGCTGTCCTCCAGAAAAAAGTCGGAGTTTTACCATACTCTTTTCTATTGAGACTTTCCAAAAAGTTGGAGTCAGAAATGAAGAAGTTGAAGTAAATTACTCCAAATTTGGAGTTAACGAGAACTCTGGGAATAAGAAAATATATGATTTAGGGGTGGAGATCTTAATGGTGTCTGAGATATATGGCTTTAATATGAAGTGGAGGGTTGGGGCATGACCCGGGACATGACACCCCTGGTCCCTCATGTTGGTGTCACTGAATGCGTCATGCGTCTTAATTATCATAAGGAACATGTGGTTTAGGGATGGGGCTCTGAATTTACAATTTCGCAGATATTTGGCCTTTTTGGAAGTGGAGGGTCAGGACATGACCCCGACACACCCCGGGAGACCCCTAGATTGGCATCACTGAATGTGTCTTATCATATGGAACAAGAATATATATGGTTTAGGGGTGAGGTTCTGAACAGTTTCTGAGGTATTGGGCCTTTACCCGAGTGGAGGGGGTGGGGCATGGCCCCAGCACACCCAGAGGACCCCAAGGTTGTAGTCACGGAGTGTCTTATCACAAAGAACAAGAATGTATATGGTTTTGGTGTGGGAATCTGAATGGTTTCTAAGATACATGGCCTTAGGTATAATGGAGGGGATGGGGTGTGGCCGCAGCACAGGTTGGCATAAAAATATATGGCTAAAAGAAATATACTCAAGGAACATTTCTATAAAACAATTGTCAAAATATCTTCAAAGGCTTTGGAGTAAAATGTCATGTTTTTTTATTTTCCCCATGGGAACTCGAAGTTGCCACAGCAACCAAGCTAATGAGCCAATTTTCATAAAAAAAACACTAACTTTCAATCCCCCAGCCCAAGGATGCTACAGATGAAATTTGGGCTGAATCGGCCCAGTGGCTTCAGAGGAGATGTCGTTTAAAAGTGTTGACGTCAGTTGATGCCGACAGACAACTCCCTATCCTTCCGCTCTGGTGAGCTACATGTACATGTATACATGTAAAATAAAACAACAGGGGAGAAGGACATGTTGTTTTAGGTACAGATCCTGTTAGCATCGGCGTTAGCGGCTCGGCATATCCTGTTTTAGGCACTATATCTCATGAACCTATGGATGGATTGTGACCAGTCCTACACTGTTATATCTAGGAGGGGAAAATCAGTCATTATGCTTTGAATACCTTTACCTTGTTTTCAAAGGTACAGACGTAGTACCCAATCTTTTTATATCGAAGAATGACCCTACGAAATTGGGTGCTGAAGTCATTGCGGTTATATATTTTTCTGAATTTATATACCATGTCACCACAAAACACGGGCTCCGACAGACCCTGCCGCAGAAGAGATTCAAGTCCAATATTGAATTTTGAAATTAAATCAGAATGGCGTCTATAAAATTTTGAAAAGGCTTTGCGTAGTTTATGGTACCGATAACCCTGATTAAGGAGTTTAGCCGTTAATAATTCATTACGAGTGTTGAAGTCAGTTACATGACTACACACTCTAGCAAATCGAATTAATTGCGAAATATAAACGCCATAGGATGGCGCACGAGGAACACCACCATCCAAAAAAGGAAAATTTACAATCTCAAAATCAAAGTCATCGCGTTTATCATATATTTTGCACGAAACAAATCCATCTACAATAGATAGATGTAAATCCAAAAACGGGGCCTCGGTATCAGAAGAATTTGCTTTATTTAACTGAAGTTCTAGGGGATAAATCTGACTAATCAAACTATCAAAATAGGTATAATCAATATTTAATAAATCATCTAAATATCTAGAAGTAGAGCTAAAAGCTTCAATAATTTCAGATTGGTTATCAATGGAAAGCGACAAAATGAAGTCTCTTTCATAACAATACAAGAACAGATCAGCCACAAGAGGTGCGCAATTAGTACCCATCGGAATACCCACAATTTGTCTAAATAACTTAGTACCAAATCTAATATAAATATTGTCAAGTAGAAAGGTGAGGGCATCACACACTTTCTGACATGACCAAAGTGTATAATTCTTGTGCTCTTTAGAAGTGAAAAATGCATTTCTGACATTACATGCAAGATAGAGAGAATCTTCTCTGTGAAAAGCCCATTCATTTAAATCATTAAGCTTTTCTTTTATAAGATTATGAGAAAGTGTAGTGTAAAGAGTGGAAAAATCTTAGGTAGACAGACTAGAAGCACGAAAATGTCTAGATTTCAATTTATTTAAAACCTAATTCGAATTTTTTACAGACCAAAACAGATTTCTTCCTGATCTTTCAAAGACTTTATCACAATATTTAATTACATGCGTTTTAATGGCAGTAAGACAGGAAGTTAATAATTTAGAAAGTTCAGTGGTAGTGCAAGAGCTAGAATTTGCAATAAACCGTGCTTTGTAAGGTTTTTTATGAAGTTTTGGTAAACAGTATAGCGTAGGAAGCTTGTCTTGGCCTTCGTTAACACACACAGCAAACTTAGTGGCTGAAAGACAAACATGTTTATCTACTATAGCTCTCTCTTCAGCTAAAGGCTGAAGTTCATAGGCCTTAGTACCACCAAGCTCCTGCTTAAGCGTGTTAACATAGTGGAGCCGTCACACAACGACGACGTTGTTAGCGGCCTTGTCTGCAGGGGCCAAAACAAACTTCTTATGAAATTCTTGAATACCTAGTTTAAGATGACGTAAAGACGTCTTGGGCTTAGGAGGTAATAAGTTAGTATTTTGAGAATAGAAAGAAATGCGTTTATTCACTAGTTTTAAAATGCTAAGTTTCCAGTCCTTAAGGGCTTTATGCTCAACATACTCTCACTTACACCCTCGATTACCGAATTCATTCAAGGAAGCAGCGATTTCATCTCTACATTTACTGAAATAAATTTTAGAAGGAAACCGATATTTCGGTCCTTTAGAAATTATATTCCTTATCCTAGAATCAGGATTAATTTTCAAATTGCCAGTAATTACATGACCAGCAGCAGGATAGCAATACTTTGAGTTTTTACAATCACATGAATCAGGAGTATTAGTATCAATCTCAAGATCTGAAACAAGTTTATTGAAATTAAAAATGATAGATCTAACAGGTTTGTTATATTTATAGCAAATTATAGGTGTTTCAGTATTTTAAAAATAAGCAGGAATGGAAGAAAGCACCGATCTCTCACGGAAGATACTGGGCAAACCTATAAAATCCATACCCTTATTAATGAAGGATATTTTGAAGAAATGGCGTTTATGATTAATTTCAGAATCAATGTAAGGACGGAGAGTATGCTGAGTATAGCCTCTAGTTAAGAGAGCCGCATCATATAACTGATGAGAACTATCGTAGAATTTATTAGCCTCGGTGTCCAAAAGACGCAAAACAGAAACGGGTAATGAACTTAAAAATGAAAGCATAGAGTGGCGTCCATGATTTAATAATATAATTGACAGTCACTTCAGTCTAGTATTGTTTCGTTTAAACGCACGTGATTTACGTTTAAAGTTACCATTTTTCCTGGTGCCGTGAGATCTAGTTCTGCGTTTTCGACATTCCAGGAGTGAGAAAATATCAAAGTCCGGCATTCTGGAAATATTACCCTCATGATAAATGTTGTCATTAAATCCCAGTGGAAAAGGGGTCTATAAAATTTTAATTCATTTAAGTTCAGCTTCATGTCTTTTGATTATTTTGAATCTAGATGTAGAATTTGCATCGTAATAAAGTTTTTCCACTTGTTGTATAACAATGTTATTTACAGAATGACCTGTACGTCGAAAGTGACGGTACAAGACAGTGTCAGTTTTCTTAGGCTTACTCATTCTACGGTAATGCTCGTTCAATCTAGTTTTAAGCATGCGGTTAGTTTGACCGACGTACTGGATATTACAGTTTGCAGCACGTTAAGTAATTAGATAAATTAAATCTGTAGACTGTCATGTCAAATCCGACATGTTAACTACAGAAAAGGGTCTACCATTTACAGATGAAGTAACGGTAGACGCAGTGCTTAAATGCGAACAACATCTGCACCTCTTGGCATTGCACTTAGAAATACTATGATACATTCCACTTCTTTTCCACGGATTAGTATATTTTCGAAGGATGGGCGATTTGAGAGGAGATAGTCTTGTACGAAGACTACTCCCAAAAACATTGGTATTGCCTGCTCCTTTGAGATTAACTGAAGTTACAGAAGACAAATTTAAGGGTCTAACCAATACCGAAGGCAACATAGTATTAAAGTTCTTAATAGAAAGGGGAATCCGTACAGAAGAAGCAGAGTGTAACCTAAGGGGTGATATTGATATTTTAAATGTATTTGTAATATTCATTTTGGTTAATAAGGTTGTGATACCGTCAAAACTAAAGCGGTGTTCATACCGGTTATTAAACAAATAAATAAAACAGCATATAAAATTACTAAAGAAGATTCCTTCGAATAGAAGGAAGGTACATCAAAAGCCCACAAAACATCTTAGTCTACTTAAAGTATAGGGATGTCAAACAAGCAGTTGTTATACAACGAGGAACGAACATCGGTTAAATAATGACCTTCAACAGGTAACCAAAGGATGTCAATTGATGGAACAGTGAAAAGCAATTGAATAAGCAATCCCTGAGGATTGGAAAAATAAGAGCATTAAATGCATGCACGGGGAGACCTTTTACAGCCGCCACACGGCACAAACAAAACAGCCCTGGGAGAGCCATGAAGAGTATGAATAAAAATCAAAAATGGGTTCCTTTAAGAGCAATGAAAACATTCATAAGAAGGAAGATGGGTCATACTACGTAGTTTCGGCTAATAAAGCCTCATCAGTGACCCTGTAATGATCCGGCAAACAAAGCCAGAGGAAACATACAGCAATTGTGCGAATTTCGAATAGGCAGTCGATTCAAAGACTGGTATAAATCAAAACGGGGTCCAAATAATTAAAAACCTGTCTAGAATATGAGTCTAAACCAATAATTCATTTCTGATTTCTCAGAATATTCACGCTGATCTAAAAGGACCAAAAAAGTAAAATATAAACTGTTTGGTTAAACTTCATTCATACTACCAACAAAAGATTTGATTTGATTTTTTGTGACCTTGTCTTAATTTTTAAGGTCATAGGCTCCAGAAAACCCGATTTTCAGCCAAAAATGGCTTTTCTGCACCCAAATTGATGAATCTTGATCTAATTTGGTACATTTCTAGTTCTATAATTGAATCCAGAGATATGGTGAAGATAAGAATATACAAATGTACTTAGTATTGACATGGATATTATACGACAGACTGCATGCATGGTAGTTAACCCAATCACGGTTGGTAACTTTGCTTCCCTCTTTAATTGCACGCCGGTGGGTCAGGCCTCAGATTCTATGACGGCTCCAACGTAAAGGCTTATTGAGAATAAGAGAGATCTAATTCAAGGTAATGTTGGTTGGTGCCTGATGCTCTGTCTCTGGTCGGGCTCATCGGAGTCTAACTGTTGGTTTTCTTTTGCTCCAGCATTTCAGTGGTTTCTTGCTGTCGAGTCGAGTCCTCACCGTTGTCTCACCTCTGTGGTTCTTTGATTTTTGTGTTCACGGAGATGTTGCACTGATGAGTTAGGAGGCCTTCATGCGGACTGAACAAATTATTGGTCTAAATCGCGACGGAAGTAAGGGCGAGGATTGTGGCCACGTAAAATCGATTTAAGCCCCCCAGTGGAAATCTTCCACTGACCGTTCCAAGGCGGCTCTTCTGTGGCGATTTATTTATGTTTTTGTTTGTTACTTACTGTGTGTAGCACTTGTGTCTTTTGATTTTGGATGGCCATATGGCCATTTTGTGGGAAAGTAACTGTCCTTATGGCCTTCCTTTGTTTAGGTTTCCAATATGGTCTGGTCGCTTAATGTTTGTATTTCTTTCCCTTTGGTGTCTTTTATGGGTGGAGTAAGTTAATTGTATCAATTCTTGATCTTTGTTTTACTTCTACTTTGAAGAAATATTATTGCTGGCTGTCAGCAGCCTTAACATTATAGCCCTGGGACCAAAATGACGCCGCCCCGGGAGCCTCTGGTTTTACATAGGCTTATATAGGGAAAATCTTTGTCTCTAAAACCGCGATGTGCAGGTCCTTGATATTTGGTGTGAAGCTTCATCTAGTGGACCTCTATCAAGATTGTTAAAATGATTGCCCTAGGGCCAAAAATGCCCCCACACTGGGGCCCTTTCAAGTAGTTTGGTTCATCATAGGGTTATATAGGGAAAATATTTTAATTAAAAATCTTCTCTAAAACCACAAGGCCCAGGTATTTGATATTTGGTATGAAGCTTCATTTAGAGAACCTCTTCCAAGATTGTTCACGTTATAGCCCTGAGGCCAAAATTGCCCTCGCCCTGAGGCCCTTTGGTTTTATGCAACAGTCATTTGTAACCTCTGCCCCCACCTCACCTACGGGGATAGCGGGGAACAATAACGTTTCACTTTTCACAGCCCTGCACGGTGG
Source organism: Lucinisca nassula (assembly GCA_963580285.1). Taxonomy (NCBI): domain Eukaryota; kingdom Metazoa; phylum Mollusca; class Bivalvia; order Lucinida; family Lucinidae; genus Lucinisca; species Lucinisca nassula. The sequence goes on from OY757023.1 coordinate 22,893,562, forward strand.
AGGGGGGGGGGGGGCATGTAGAAGGTCACAATAGTTCAATCCACTGGGGTATATTTGCATAATATCAAAACCCAGCATTAGCCCGGCACTGCGGGGGAACATGGGGGGTAACTATCCCGCACATGATTCCCGCTTCCCCCCGCCTATCCCCGTATGTGGTTGGGGGGGGGGGGGGAGTGGTTACAAATGACTAGACTAGTGCATTATTAAGACTTATATAGGGAAAATCTCCTGTCTGAATATCTTCTGCGTAACAGGAGAACATAGGCAGCGATAAAATGCCTTATAGATATACAACAACAACAACAAAATCTTTAAAAATCTTCTGTGAAACTGCAAGGCCCATTTCTTTGATATTTGGTGTGAAGCTTCTTCTAAATGGACCTATATCAAGATTGCTCTAATTATAGGCCTTGGGTGAAAAATGCCCCCACCTGCGGGCCCTTTGGTTTTACATTGGCTTAAACAGGGAAAATATTGAAAAATCTTCTTCTCCGAAACCGCATGGCCCGGGTCTTTGATATTTGGTGTGTAGCTTCATCTTGTAGACCTCTATCAAGATTGTTCAAATTATAGCCCATGGGCCAAAAATGCCCCGCCCCGGGGTCCTTTGATTTTGCATTGACTTATAAAGGGAAATTTAGAAAATCTTCTGCTCCAAACTGCAAGGCCCAGTTCTTTGATATTTGGTGTGAAGCTTCATCTGGTCAACCTCTATCAAAATTGTTCAAATTATAGCCCTAGGAAATAGAAGTCAAGGCAATGAAAACCTTTGAAAATCTTCTTGTCTGAAAGCAGAAGGCCAAGGTCTTTGATATTTCGTATGAAGCTTCGTCTTGTGGATTTCTACCAAGATTTTTCAAATTATAGCCGGGGCCAAAAATGGCCCGCCCCGGGGACCGCAAGGTTTATATAGACTTATATATAAGGAAAATCTTTAAATATCTTCTTTTCTGAAACCAGAAGGATCCTGTCTCTGGTATTTTGTATGAAGCTTCACCTTTTAGACCACTACCAAGATTATTCAAATTATAGAGCGGGGGCCAAAAATGGCTCTCCCAGGAGCTCACTTGTTACCCTATGGATCAAGTGAGCGATCCAGGGCCATCATGGCGATCTTGTTTTTTAACTCCTTTGCAACAAAATGCAGTTGGAAAACTGCAATTTTAGAACCAGAATCTTACCATTGGCTAGTGTCTTAAATTTCATTTGCAATGGCCACTCATGTAAGATCCTCTATATGTAACGTAATATTGTGTAGTATTTTCGCTAAAACAATGACAGCAGAATGTTTTCTGTAGAATCTAATGTCAACTGAATAAAGTGATCCTTTGTATATAAAATCCTACATACATGTATGTATATTGTGACTTCAAATAGAGATGTAAACAGAATTAGAACAGCATAACTCTCCTCTCAGAGTTAAGTGTTGGCTTTAAAAGTATGGGCTCATGAGACAGGTTTATCACATAACGCCACTGTTATGTATGGAACAGGATTTAGGTAAAAACTCAATTATGCAACATTGAGATTGCAATATGCAATTTTGATATTCTGTTATGCTATATTCAGTTACAATTGTGTAACACTGCATTATGATATTCATTTTTGTAGTCTGCTTTTGGAATTTGTGTACTTTTCTTTCTGTTTCTCGTCCTATTTTGCAACTTGAAATTCCGCTTCTGCTTCTTCTAGTTCCCATTATTCTCGTTCAGTGGCGCTGTGATCGTTCTTTCGTACCGTTCCCGTAAACGTCCGCCTGTATTCGGCAGATACCAAAAAAAATCTGCAAGCGTATTGGTGACACGGAGGAGTGAAAGAAACGAGAGAACTATATTTTTGGCATAAAACGGACGATTTGGGGACATTACATCCTTCCCGATAAAATCATTTACACATAATTTTTATTTTATATGTCAGATCAGGAATCAGCTTTGCTTGGTTTGTTTTGTGTCCAAGTTTTATCTAAATATATCGCAAATGTGTTCAGGCCATTACACCTCTAAAATATAAATTTGTTGTAAATACTTATAATAATTTTGTATGGCACAGAAAGGCTCCTGTCCAATGTCGTGTAGACCGCTGTGAGACTGCTCACCGCTTTGGCTCGGTAGACTTAGATCCTGTAAGCGGTTTACCAGTACTGGTGTGCGGGTCGGTTTCAGTTCATGCAGCCCGTCTATTTCTTCAAGCCCCGATGGCCGGAGGTCTGATTCCCTGTTTATTTTGTCACATGTTTATATAGATGTTCGTAACTGTTTGTGTTAAATGCATTCATTAATTTATAAGAAACTATCTGACTTTTTATACTAGATTTTTGGCTTCAAATGACAAAACGCAAAGGTTTCCAATTTTTTGACAAAACACAACGCGAAGCAAATTCTTTCATACCGGAGTGCAGGTGGAAAACCCGCACCTGCTACAATGAAACATATCAAGCGCTGGAAGCCTCTGTGGTGTTGTGGTTATTCTACTCGCCTCATTGACCAGGGATCGCAGGATCGACCGCGGGCTTCTCCAGAAGTTCGGATGAGTCTTTAAACCCAGGTCCCATCTCCGTATGACCTTAGCTGTTGGTGAGACGTTAAACTAAAAACGCACTCACAAACCAAGCGCATCCCACCATAAAAACACATCTTTATAATTCTGACCCCCACCCCCCACCCCCCTCCCTCCCCACACACACACACTTGATCCCCACTTTTATAGAGTAAAACTGGGATTTACAGGAGTAAACATTATTTTTCTCATTTCTCCTCCAAAATATAGATTGTTGGTACTCGTTAGAACCGCATCGAAGAGGCGCTTCTAACGTGTACCCAAAATGTATATTTTAAGCAACAGTCAGAAAAATATCATCACGACTTTTCATCTTACAATTTTTGTTGTTGTATTTTTCGGCGGTAAAATGTACAAATCTAATGCCTCAAAAACATTTTTTTTCTAGATTCTGTACACTTTAATAATAAGTAAATAAATAAATAAATAATGTCGTTAAGTTCCGTCAGGTAAACCTGGGTAACTGTAATAAAACAAGAAGAAAAAAAAACTTTGGCGTAGACCTAATACATGGAAATACATGTAAGTACAAAATGGTTTGAATTCAGCCACTCCATTTGCCAAATCGTTACATGTAGAACTTGAAGAAATATGTAGTAGGCTGGTAAGACAGTTGCGACACTAGCTCAGCAAGGTTTTGCTGGCTGAAGACAGACGGACGGACGAACTGACAGACGACCAGCTAATATTTTCATGTTGTGATTCTGTTGGATGAAAGCTATCATGCCCCAGTCTAACTTATGAAGACAGACGGACATATGAATACGACAGCTGTCATTGTGACCACAGGTACGTTTCTATCGTTATGGGTCGGGGCTGAGAATGAATGAGTAATGTTCATATTAGTGCCGATGAAGTATTTTCATCAGAGCAACAATGGGAATTGAGGCACAGGTTGTTGTTTTCCATATTCCCCGTATGGTCAGCTGGTATGGACCCAGGGAACGAAATGAAATTAAATGAAATTCAAGCCAGCAGCGATAAATTTTATCCAGCTTTATAATAATTCGGACATTTACAATAATGTGTACGTTTGCATCTTTAAAATAAATTTTACAGCGCGGTTCCTAATATTTATGAGAAACAGGATTTTTATTAAAAGTTAATACTTGTTTGACGAAGGGGAAAATACTCTATCGTTGAATATTGGCTAAAATAAATTACCATGAGGGATTAGTTTGTGCCGAATCCGTGGATTTGAAATGAGCAATTATTGTTACAATTGATAAATTCGTACAATTTTCATAAATCTGATCTTTCTGAGGTGTTACTTATTACTTATAAAGCTGAAGGTGCTGATGATTGTGTAGCTAAATTTACCTCTTTGGTTAGAGCTAGGGACTAACTTCCCACATCACAGGTCCTGGTGTATGAATGTCATTTGACGTGTCACCAGTAACAATTCTGATTCTGATTTCAAAGCCTTCTACTGGCCGAGATAACTCACAAGTATAATCTTTCACAAGTAGTGTCGGCGTAATAACTCATAGTATATTTGGCCCCTGGAAAAGCGAATGCGATATTCTCAAAAGGACGCTTGTCATCGGAAAAAATACGGCAAATCCACGGACATTACCGAACGTTACCTTCACCTCAATGACTGGTACCCCGTCTAACCACAGCAGAATCGAAACTGAATATTGCAAAATAGGACGTTCAAATGCCATATTTAAATACAAAGGGCTCAAATTAGAATGTGCATATTCGAATAAAGTAGTAAGATATGGAAAGGTTCATAATGCAAAGTGCGGTTTCAACAATTCATATTGTAATTGCGCATTGCATAATTGAGTTTTTACCTTAATACTGTTCCATAGTTATGTATCACATAACGCCATTGTTATATAGTGGATAAACTTTAAAAAAAGGAAGGTCATAAAACTCATATGAACACACCTGTAATGACACATGGTTACTGGCACGTAATATGACCCCGTCTATGATGGCTCTATGTTTCCATTTGAAATATTTCTGCGATAAAATACAGTTTCAAGACATTAAATGATAAATAGAATCTTACGCTCGTTACCATTTCATATGAAATTAATGAAACTCCCTAAAGGCTTATTGTAAAAATTTCATATGAAATGACCACCATTGTAAGATCCTCTATTTATGCAATATTTGAGTCAATATTTTTATTATGCCCCCAACTTTGAAAAAGTTGGGGGGGGGGGGCATATTGCTTCTGGCTTGTCCGTTCGTTCGTTCGTTTGTTCGTTCGTTAGTTCGTACGTTCGTCACGCTTTCTTCTGCATAGCATAACTAAAGAACCATGTACGCTAGTGTTTTGAAATTTCATATATGGTTTCCTCATGAAAAAAAAGTTGACCCGTATTTTTTTCTTTTCCGAATTAGCTCCCTTTTTTTGCACTATTTCCCTTTAATTATATAACATAGAAATCTCGTTAGCAAGATATCTCAAAAAAGTATTTGAGCTAGAGCCCTGATATTTGGTATACTGCTTGGGACTGAGGAGGAGATCACCTGATTAAATTTTCAACCAATTTAATGGAATTTTGTTAAATTTATGGCCCTTTCAATTTCTGGGCATTTAGTTGTTTTGCTTTCTAGTGCATAGCATAACTTTGTAACCATGTATGCTAGTGTTTTGAAATTTCATATATGTATTTCTCATGAAAAAATAGTTGACCCATATTTTTTTCTTTTCCGAATTATCTCCCCTTTTTGAGTTATTGCCCCTTTAATTAAATAACATAAAATCTCGTTAGCAAGATATCTCAGAAAGTATTTTAGCTAGAGCCTTGATATTTGGTGTACTGATTTGGACTAAGGAGGAAATTACCTAATTAAATTTCAACCAATTTAATGAAATTTTATAAGTTATGGCCCTTTTCAATTTCTGGCCATTTATTTGTGTTGCTTTCTAGTGCATAGCATAACTTAAAAACCATGTATGCTAGTGTTTTGAAATTTCATATATGGATTTCTCAAGAAAAAATAGTTGACCCATATTTTTTTTCTTTTCCGAATTATCTCCCCTTTTTGAGCTATTGCCCCTTTTATTAAATAACTTAGAAATCTCGTTAGCAAGATATCTCAGAAAGTATTTTAGCTAGAGCCTTGATATTTGGTGTACTGATTTGGACTAAGGAGGAGATTACCTGATTAAATTTTCAACCAATTTAATGAAATTTTGTTAAAGTTATGGCCCTGCCCCCAACTTTGAAAAGTTTGGGGGCATATTGCCTCTGGCTTGTCCGTTCGTTCGTTAGTTTGTACGTTCGTCACGCTTTCTTCTGCATAGCATAACTTAAAGGACTATGGAAACAATTTTACTTTTAATCAAATATTGTTCAGTCATAAGAATACTGCGCATCCCCCCAGAACTTAGTCTGTTAATCTTACAGCTACCTGTGTAAACCGCTTAAGAGATAAAAATGCCTCCAATATGCATGTATTCCGCCACTCTACGTTGCTTATCGGTGAGTGACGTCACTGTTCCCCATTTCATTGAAGAACGTGTAAAGATTAATGTTTATTTCTTTGCATTACGCTTTTATTTTCTGGAAACAAATACATTAATATGGCGTATTGTGTAGCATTCGGGTGCACTAGTAAACATTCAAAAGGATGTGGGATTCATTTCTTTGCTTTTCCAAGTGATCCTAAACTGCGACAACAATGGGTGTTTTATTGTAAAAGACAAGACTTCTCAGAAGCACGACCGAAGAGTACATTTTTATACGCCCGTTTTGAAAAAACGGGACGTATTATGTTATGGGGTCCGCGTCTGTCCGTCCGTCCGTCCGTCCGTCCGTAAACTTTTCGTTTCCGGATAACTCCTCCTACAGTTTTCATCCGATCAAGTTGAAACTTGGTAGGTAGTAAGACCATGATGTGTAGATGTGCGTAAAGTTTCGAGAATTAACGTTCGCCAAATATTAACAGAGTTATGCCCCTTTGAAAATTTTGTAAACATTTTCGTTTCCGGATAACTCCTCCTACAGTTTTCATCCGATCAAGCTGAAACTTGGTAGGTAGTAAGACCATGATGTGTAGATGTGCGTAAAGTTTCGAGAATTAACGTTCGCCAAATATTAACAGAGTTATGTCCCTTTGAAATTTTTGTAAACATTTTGGTTTCCGGATAACTCCTCCTACAGTTTTCATCCGATCAAGTTGAAACTTGGTAGGTAGTAAGACCATGATGTGTAGATGTGCGTAAAGTTTCGAGTATTAACGTTCGCCAAATATTAACAGAGTTATGCCCCTTTGAAAATTTTGTAAACATTTTCGTTTCCGGATAACTCCTCCTACAGTTTTCATCCGATCAAGCTGAAACTTGGTAGGTAGTGTTCATCCGATCAAGTTGAAACTTGGTAGGTAGTAAGACCATGATGTGTAGATGTGCGTAAAGTTTCGAGAATTAACGTTCGCCAAATATTAACAGAGTTATGCCCCTTTGAAAATTTTGTAAACATTTTCGTTTCCGGATAACTCCTCCTACAGTTTTCATCCGATCAAGCTGAAACTTGGTAAGTAGTAAGACCATGATGTGTAGATGTGCGTAAAGTTTCGAGAATTAACGTTCGCCAAATATTAACAGAGTTATGTCCCTTTGAAATTTTTGTAAACATTTTCGTTTCCGGATAACTCCTCCTACAGTTTTCATCCGATCAAGTTGAAACTTGGTAGGTAGTAAGACCATGATGTGTAGATGTGCGTAAAGTTTCGAGTATTAACGTTCGCCAAATATTAACAGAGTTATGCCCCTTTGAAAATTTTGTAAACATTTTCGTTTCCGGATAACTCCTCCTACAGTTTTCATCCGATCAAGCTGAAACTTGGTAGGTAGTAAGACCATGATGTGTAGATGTGCGTAAAGTTTCGAGAATTAACGTTCGCCAAATATTAACAGAGTTATGTCCCTTTGAAATTTTTGTAAACATTTTCGTTTCCGGATAACTCCTCCTACAGTTTTCATCCGATCAAGCTGAAACTTGGTAGGTGGTAAGACCATGATGTGTAGATGTGCGTAAAGTTTCGAGAATTAACATCCGCCAAATATTAACAGAGTTATGCCCCTTTGAAATTTTTGTAAACATTTTCGTTTCCGGATAACTCCTCCTACAGTTTTCATCCGATCAAGCTGAAACTTGGTAGGTAGTAAGACCATGATGTGTAGATGTGCGTAAAGTTTCGAGAATTAACGTTCGCAAAATATTAACAGAGTTATGTCCCTTTGAAATTTTTGTAAACATTTTCGTTTCCATATAACTCCTACAGTTTTCATCCGATCAAGCTGAAACTTGGTAGGTAGTAAGACCATGATGTGTAGATGTGCGTAAAGTTTCGAGAATTAACATCCGCCAAATATTAACAGAGTTATGCCCCTTTGAAATTTTTGTAAACATTTTCGTTTCCGGATAACTCCTCCTACAGTTTTCATCCGATCAAGCTGAAACTTGGGAGGTAGTAAGACCATGATGTGTAGATGTGGGTAAAGTTTCGAGAATTAACATCCTTCAAATATTAAAAGAGTTATGCCCCTTTGAAATTTTTGTAAGTATTTTCGCACTGTGCATGCTCTTCTTGCATTTTGCTGTCACCCATTGAAACTTGAAAAATAGTTCCACCATGAATAAGCAATGAATACTGTTTTCAGATTTCAGTCTACCAAATACGAATTTGCCACGGGCGTATAATGCCCCGCTTGCGGAGCTCTTGTTCAAGTGATTTGATTCGATTTGAGGTTTAACTTCCCAATCAACACTGTAATGGTCAATTTGGAGACGTTGCTTCCAATTTTGTTAGACTTTTACCCGACATTGAGATGAAATGACATCTCAAGCCCTGTCGCCTAATGAAATCAATAGGGTTTATAAGCATGGACGGTCCGACTCGTGCGCACCGCTTTGCCTGGGCAGGCTTAGATCCTCTAATCGGGTCACCAGTACTCGTGAGCTGGTCGGATTCAGCTCTGCGTGGAAGCATCATGCAGCCCATATATTTCTTCAAGCCCCGATGGGCGGGGGCCGTATTTTTCAAGTGAATGTTACGAAAGAGACCCACAGAAAATGACTGAATTTGGATACCCAAATGCAAGGCCGATGCTTTAAGTGGGGGTATGTAGGTTTCTGACCGGAGAAGAGGTCCCACTTTGCCTCAGGCTACTCACACGCCCAGTTAGTGATGTAGACCCGGATAGTCTCACCCCGAGTGTTTTTTTTCTGCGCGTTTCTCTGTTTTCGGATATGCTTAGAAGATTAGCCGACAACGTTTAGCGCAGAATATTCACTTATTTTATTGCCGTGGCATCTGATATGGGCTTACACTGTTTGCCAATTACCCGTTTTAGGGTTTCTTGAACAAAATGGGTTAATAATCATATGTCCGCTGAGGTGTTACGTGATGTTTTAATCTAAATTCTAACATTCTTTTTATCATAACTCACTGAAGCCCCCGTGGTGTAGTGGCTATGCTTCTCGCCTCAGAAACCAGGGATCGCGGGTTCGAAACCTGGCTTCTGTCGAGTTCGGATTTGTAAAACCGAAGTCCCGTCCCGTATGTCCTTAGCTGTTGGTTGGACGTTAAACACGAACACACACATACATCCTAACTCACTAATTTGTAGTTATTATTATTATTATTATTATTATTATTATTATTATTATAGCTCATGTGTTCGTATCTTCGGTTGTTGGTACACTGCTTGCTAATGTACAGCCTGAAGTGGAAAGGCGGCACAATGACAGTCTTTGTTTGTTTGTTTGTATTGGAGCTTAACGGCCCAGTCAACACTATTTTAGGCCATTTTAGCCGGTCAGTTTACCTAACACACTTCCTGGGCAGGCTTATACGTAAGCGGTTAACCAGTACAGTGCACATATTTCGCCAGACAACTGACAACTGCCTTTCTCGAATCATCGGAAGGGAGAGAATGACCGTAGAAAAGATTTCATGATAAATCTCCACGAAAGAATGTTGCCGACCCCGGCAGGTATCGAACCCGCGACTTCCTCATCACCGCGCATCCGAATGAGCTACCGAGACCGGCACATAATGACAGTCAGCGTCTTGTAAATGGCACTGATAACACTGTATCTACGTCAGTTATTAGAGCTCGTGGTGCTAGTTTTCAAATCAAGTGGAGACCAAAAATGTTTATAATAAGACAAATGCCAAAAAAAAAAAAAAAAAAAAAACGGCGCCTATAGTGAGCGCTTAGCAGAGGAAACTTCCAAGCGGGTATATAAATTTGAAATGACTTCGTGTCAACGTTGATGCGACGACGTGACAAAATATCCGTATACTATTATTTTGTTTTATATTTGCTTTTACTAAAATATATCGATGGATTAATGAAAAAATACTGTACAGAAAACATAACATATGACCTAACATGTCGTTCAAAAATATTTTTTTCAATACGCTGCATTAATCAAATCAACAATTCTGTACAAAGAAGACAGTGCCATACAGACCAATTTGTATCTTGCATCCTCTGTGTTCCACTAAAGCCGTCAAGAGGAGTCCTCGGCTTCGTCATGCTGCAACTCAGCGGGCTCAAACCAGGCCCGTGCGCTGGGAGGGGGTTGCGAGGGTGCAAAAGCATCCCCCGTACTTATTTGGAAATTATCATACATTCTATAGAATTTTTTTTTGTAAGTGCGCGTGGGGGCCTGCGATTATATATATATATATATATATATATATATATATATATATATATATATATATATATATATATATATATATATAATCTGCATTAAGGAGAACACATGTACTATATTATCTGGAATAGGGTGACCGCAACATTAAGGGGAACAATGCTGGTCCCCCTAATGTTTCAAGCGCAAATATGAGAATACTCAATCCAGATAGTAATAGTTTCTTTCAAGTTTCTGTTAAATAAGGATGGTTTATTAATATTTTAAAGTTTTTAATTACTTGTCCGTTGTGTTTTGGACAAAAAAGGGTCAGTTTTAGACAACCGCTATATATTGTGGAATATTTTATTTTCTTCATTAGGGCGTCCACAGAAAAAGTGCTTATTCTACTGCTTTTTGACTATATATTCACACAAATATGTTTGAATGATGATATTCAATATGAGCATAAAGTTATTTAATATGTTATATCATGGAAAGCCCTTTGTTTAAAAAAGTCGACGTTTCTTGGGCCCTCACGGTTTGAATGCGGCGGGCTGGTCAACGAAAGTACATACCGGTATTTGCCGGACTGGTACCGGATTTATGCAGATCTTGTTTTTTTCCTTCAAGGAATATTTTTTTAACTTATTCTGTGTTGCTATATTTCTAATTTGACAATGAAGCACCCAATTTTAAACCTTCTCTTCAGAGTTTGCTTATCTCCGTCTAATACAGATCGCCAAAGTATCGTTACTGGCAGCGCCATACCGGCAAATACACCGACAAATTTCGGATACGCCATTTTCGAGAAAATACATGCCTGACAACTTCCGAAGTTCCGTTGTAGAACAACAAACAGTAACTGTTTTGTCGATGAAACAGTTGTAGATCTTCTGAATGCGTATGTTTTCTTATTGATAAGGGCAGATAGTCGATTTTCGTAGATTTATCAGGATAGTTGTGGCTTCGGGTCGGTTGATGGGGGGGGGGGGGGGGGGTAATTTGTTGATTTAATGCTGCCGTTATCAGGTTATGATCAGACGAAGGTGCAGGGCACAAAATAACTGTAATGGTTCATCCCTAATATTATATAGCCTTGGCTGAAAGATAGTTGGCTAGGATCCATGTCCATGTATACTGGTGTTACTAATTACCGGTGTATTAAGTGTTCAAGTCAGTATATAAAACAAACTATTCAACTGATTCAGATAAAGTGTGTCTAGATCAACTTTTATTTCATTCCTTCAATGGATACAAACAATATATTTTAAATAATAAATACCAACCGACCAAATGCTTTATTTTTATAGGCCTACCCCTTCCACCATATCCAATGTCCAGTGTTACTAATTACCGGTGTATATGTGAACAAATCATGTAGAAAATTATTTGGGTAAAAGGGTCTACATGTGATGAGATTCTGTAATGGAATAGTTATTGGCCTTCAAAATGAAAGCAAGAAGGGTCTGTTTGAAAGCTTTTTTTTTCTGTTTCTACAGCATGTTTTATGAAGCATACCATTTTATTAACTACACATGACAGAACATGCATCATGATTTATGACTACATATAAAAGAAAGCATATACCCTGAGAACAAGAAATTTCGGTTATATTTTTGCCTTTTTAGACATAGGGAAAAGTGTCTTGTAAATAATAAAGGGGGAATTTCCGAACGACAATAACTCACGCGATAGCAATTCGGGTTCTAACGGAATACACCGGTAATTAGTATACACCGGTAATAGGTGCATAAGGGATATTAGGTGAAGGCAGCAGGCAGAGTGTGATTTTTACCCGACATCTTACTGCCCCTGCCCATCAGGGCTTGGAGAAATAGATGGGCTGCACAATGCTTCCACGCAGAGTTGATACCAACCGCACATTAGTACTGGTAATATGCTTAGAAGGTCTAAGCCTGCCCAGGAAAACTGCTGCGAGTCGGGCCCGTCCATGCATATAAACCATATTAGTTTTATTGGGCGGCAGGGATTGAGATGTCATTTCATCTCAATGTCGGGTAAAAGTCCCACAAAACTGGAAGCAACGTCTCCAAAATGACCTAAACTATGTTGGCGGGGACGTTAAACCTCAAATCAAACAAAACCCGACATCTTAATACAGTACACTCGGCGTGTAGTACAACAAGTTAGACGATCACATGCACCCATTTAAAGATTTTTTTTTTATTGTTGTGCACACGTTAATCCGAATAAAAACAAAAAACGTAAATATCAGCATATGAATGTAAAATATAAATGTCCGGAACGCAGAACTCTCATGTATGGGAGTACAGTCGAGTAAGGCTGCCACTATTAATCGGATAATCGATTAATTGATTGATACATTCAAGAAATATGATTATCGATACTGATTTTTCGTAATCGATTATTTTCTTAGTAGAATTTACCAGCCAAAGATGTTTCTTAAATAGCTGGATGAGTGGAAAACAGTGCAGATCCTGGTGAGAAGCCACGTTCTGCGGCGTCTCATCTGGGTCTACACTGTTTGCTCCGGCCTGTCTGGGCAAAACCCTAGAGTGAAGTTCAACACATGGTAAGAGTCATGTTCAGCCAGAAAGCCAGACAGGTAACATTGTGACAAAATCTTCAGTGATTACTAATGGATTATTGATCGGAATGACAAGACTGATAATCGATTATCATTTCAGCTCCGATTAGCCAGCCCTACAGTCGAGTCCATTAACATTGGGTAGCCGTTAATTTTGTGCACCCTGCATTCTAGTTTTCAGTATCTTTATCCCTCATAATTTCTTCCACCACCACCAGCGCATCGGCGTTACGTTTTAACTTAGCCTTGAAAAGATGGAGTTGCACGTGCAGATGTGACAGTTTTGCAGAATTTTTCAATTTTGTCAAATTGTGAAAAGACCGAAAATATCCAAGCCAAACTTTGAAAGACTGAGTTTAAAAATAGGCAAAGGGACAAACATTTTGTATGTAATTTTCCTGCATCTAACAACATTACAGAATATCTAATATACAACTTGTTTGAGTCAACCTTCGTGTTCAATCAGCTCAAAACAGTTATTGTGCGCAGTGTTAGGCGACAGAATTTGTAATTCAGTTTCAAGGGGGTATCCCTTTTCTTAGCATTAATTTTCCTGCCTGTTAAAGCTTCAGAGGCCAGTTTCTATTGCAGTTGGTAGATAGGACAGTATTGCAATCGTTTTGATTGTGAGTTTTTGATTGGTTGTTTCCACAAAGTCACACATAGCTATCAAAACTTTATGTGCGCAATGTTACCGGACTACACCGTAACTCGGCGTGTTGGTTATTTCGTCGACTGTCACAGGAAAAATCACAGAAGCCAAGCAAATTATTTGCATGCAAAACGCGTGAAACTTTAATGGGTGTGCCTCAGTGCGTAAATTTAACAGAACGGACCTAATTACCGGAACGGACCCATTTCTACCCAGATTCCCTCCTATTTTAGGATATTTTGATAATATACAAATTGCTTACACTGCTATTAAAGTTAGCTACATTCTGCATGCATCTTTTCATGCAAATTTGGTCGCATTGGGAATATGTTCCAGTACACCATTTAGACTTGACTCAGTGAAGCAGAGAAAAAAGATGTGCCATATTTTCTGGTTCTAGAAATATTACATGGAGTTTAACAGCCCAGTCAACATGGTCATGTAAAGTCCGTTAGTTTACCTATCTACACTTTTCCTGGGCCCACTTACATGTATGCATAAGTGGTTAACAAGTAAAGTGTGCATTCTTTCACCAGAAACTGACAGAGCTGTCCTTTCTTGACTCAGAGGAACAGAGGAAATAGTACTTTCTGAATCTAAGATAATTACTAAGAGTTAACAATGTTAAGGTCATATCAAGCCAGTCACTCTACCTATCCACACTTTTTCTGGGCCAGCTTATGCTAATGCAGTTAACCGGTATTGTTACAATCTGTCGCCAGATTCTGACAACTGCCCTTCTTGGCTCAGCAAAACAAAGAGAATAGCTGTTCTGTTAAAAATATATTTCATGATCCATCCTCCAAACAGATCTACCAAATAGCTAACCTTCTGATCACCAGTCTGATGCGCATCCGACTGAACTACCAAGGCAGACATTGATTGCACTGATTGACATTATTGTGAACTTAAACCCGTATTTCAAATGGGACAATTCTTTTACGAAAAGGGGCATTCAGAATATAGTTAACAATGACAGCAGTGTAAGTAGACTGTATATTATGGAAATATCCCAAAAATAGGGAGAAACCTGGGTAGAAATGGGTCCTTTCCGGTTCGTTCCGGTAATTAGCATTCCGGTAAATTTATGCACCTGATGTGCGTGAAATCGCTTGGAACGTGGAGCAGTATATGCGAGTCCACACAACAGTGGCATGGAAAGGATTAGCAGTTAGAGCTTGGAAGGGATTAAAAATCAATACTACACAACAACTTTCCAAGTTGACATGAATAAATGTTTCATTGTGATGACCTGTGCAAGAATGAGAAATAGGTTCCACTAGATTGCAAAGGGTCATTTGCAGTATCAGGGTGCAGGTTCCGTACCCAGATATTAAACCTGGTGGCTCAGATGCCCCTTTCACATTGACAGGTAGATACTGACCAGTATAGGGGTGTAAAAATAATAATAATAAAATAAAATTGCGTGAACAAAAGGTATATTCAGGAGATAGTCATCCCCATAACAAATACATGCCTTATTTTGTGGGGTGGGCCATACTGGGGTGGTTTTATGGCCCTTACAATATAATTTCACTCATATTGAGCAGATCGTTAAAGGAGCAGTCTGATCAGGGTCTACATTGTTTGCCAGTCAATCTATACAACTCTTATAATTAATGGTCATGAAAAGAGTTTGTCATCCATCTCAGACCATCTGGGAATATATTCTCCTGATTAGGAGATTTCATACACTGCAGCAGCATATTGTACTCCTAAGTTATCATGTGCAAACAATCCTTTTAAGAACATTGTTTTACCATATTGATCCCAAGTATTGGGACAGACAGTTCTATCCGAACCATGGAACCCAGATCAGACTGGTCCAGGGCCAACACTGCTTGTCGCCCCATCTGCACCCATGAGTTTGTCATAACATCATAAGCCCTCACAGTGTCTGAATTCTTAGGACCTTTATGCACTAGTCATTTACGTTGATGGATGGGGGATAGCAGGGCTAATGAGCAGGGTACTTAACCTCTGTGTTCCCCTGCAGTGACTGGTTAATGCAGGGGTTTTGATATTATGAAATATATCCCCAGTGGAATTAACTGTTATAAACAGTGGGGCTGTGACATTCTGGAGGTCCCCACAGTGCAGGACTTCTAGCAGGGCTGTGAAAAGTCTTAGTCCCCGCTATTCCTCGTAGGTGTGTGTGGGGGTGTTGGGCAGTGGTTACAAATGACTGACCATGCATTGTTGCAATATGAATCCCTATTGTGATTACAATGCCAGAGCACATTGTGCCCTTTGCAGGGTTCTCACTAGGATTTTGAAAATTGGAGTAAAAATGCTGTCTCCAGAAAAAGTTGTAGTTTTACCCTACTTTTCTATTGAGACTTTCCAAAAAGTTGGATTCAGGAGTAAATTCAGCCAAATTTGGAGTTAACAAGAAGTACAAAAATTGTAAGTTAATAATTAATTTCTTTAATACATCATTGATTTATCGTAGTGAAGAGACAGTCCTAACCAAACTGTCCAGACTCATATCAAACTGCTAAGGTGATCCTCCTTGTGATGTAAATAAATTCTGAAAAGTTAGATCCTCTGGATTCAGTTGAGATGTTTATATTACAACATCAGCGTATGTTGTGAACCATAACCTCTTCTGGTCCAAAATTGCTGCATGTAGATTTTTTTTTACCCTAATGGTCCTAATCATTCGGACAGATGGTGCAGACCCAAAGGGAGCATCCTGATCAGTGTCTACATTGTCAGTCACTATGTCTGTTTTGCCCTGATATGTCATGAAAGGATTTTGTCAACAGGCCTCCGTGGCCTAGTGGATAAGAGTGCTGACTCTTAGTCATTAGGTCTCTCACCGCCGTGGGTTCGAGCCTTGCTCAGATCACGTGTGAGAAGCCAAGTTCTGCAACGGAAGGTCAGGTGGTTTTTCTCCGGGTACTCCGGTTTTCGCCCACCTCTGATTAACGATCGGCTCGATATGAGTGAAATAATCTTGAAAGGGCCGTAAAACCCAAACCAAAAAAAAAAAAAAAAGGATTTTGTCGGATGAACAGCGGCTAGCCCTGAAGTTGTCCCAATTATGAAGATCCCTATGATAGTACTCTACCCACGTTTTCTCCGCAGGGACTATGTACCAAAATCCCCTTCCCTCGGGCCCCAATCTGCCGCTAGGGTCAAAATTTTACTTGTATTTTATTCTGCTAATCATACCCTTCAATTTGATATGCAACATGACTATGTTTAAAAAATTCTTAAATTTTGACCCTTTGACCCCTCCCTAAGGGCCCCAATCTGACCCCAGAGTCAAACTTTTACTTATATTGTATTCTACTAATCATACTCTTCTATATGATAATATCCCACATGACTATTTTGAAAAATTTCAAATTTGACCCCCTCCTCCCCCGACCCCCCAAGTGTGACCCCGTGGGGCATGACCCAGGGGTCGCAGCCAAAATCCTGTTCAATATGTTTTACATATTTCATTAATAATTACTTATGCAAAGTTTGGTTGCAAAATCTATAAAATTGACTTTGTATTTGAATTTTATTGGTATTTGTCCTTTTGACCCCTCTCGAAGGCCATGAGGGTGGGGCCCAAAGGTAAATGTGCCGTTGCGCGAGCCACTCATGTAAGCAACCTGCACACCAAATTTGGTTGGATTCCAATCAGCGGTTTAGGAGGAGATAGCCGGACAAACGTATGGACAGAAAGAGAGTCAGCCGATAACAATATCTTCGAAAAACGTGGGGATAATTACAAAGTCTGTTTTTAGCTCACCGTCACGTAGTGACGAGGTGAGCTTTTGGGATCACTTTTCGTCCGTCGTGCGTCGTCCGTGCGTCCGTGCGTGCGTCCGTCCGTAAACAATTCTTTAAACAACATCTCCTCCTAAACCACTGATCGGATTTTGACCAAACTTCACAGGAATGATCCTTAGGTGGTCCCCTTTCAAAGTTGTTCAAATGGTTCCGGTCCGTTGCACATCTAGGTCATAAGGAGCCAAAAATAGATTTTGTTCACCAAAAACTTAAAAAATCTTCTTCTCTGAAACCACAAGGCCCAGGTCTTTGATATTTGGTATGAAGCTTCATCTAGTGGATCTCTACCAAGATTGTTCAAATTATAGTGCTCGGGCCAAAAATGCCCCCGCTCCGGGGCCCTTTGATTTTACATGGGCTTATATAGGGAAAATCTTTAAAAATCTTCTTCTCTGAAACCGTAAGGCCCAGGTCTTTGATATTTGGTATGAAGCTTCATCTAGTGGACCCCTACCAAGATTGTTCAAATTATAGTGCTGGGTCCAAAAATGCCCCCGCTCTGGGGCCCTTTGGTTTTACATGGGCTTAGATAGGGAAAATCTTTAAAAATCTTCTTCTCTGAAACTGCAAGGCCCAGCTCTTTGATATTTGGTATGAAGCTTCATCTAGTGGACCCCTACCAAGATTGTTCAGATTATAGTGCTGCGGCAAAAAATGCCCCCACTCCAGGCCCCATTTGGTTTTACATGGGCTTATATAGGGGAGAGCTTTAAAAATCTTCTTCTCTGAAACCGTAAGGCCCAGGTCTTTGATTTTTGGTATGAAGCATCATCTAGGGGACCCCTACCAAGTTTGTTCAAATTATAGGGCTGGGGCCAAAAACGCCCCCGCCCCGGGGCCCTTTGGTTTTACATGGGCTTATATTGGGAAAATCTTTAAAAATCTTTTTCTCTGAAACCCCAAGGCCTAGGTCTTTGATATTTGGTATGAAGCTTCATCTAGTGGACCCTTACCAAGATTGTTCAAATTATAGTGCTGGGGTCAAATATGCCCCCGCTCCGGGGCCTTTGGTTTTACATGGGCTTATATAGGGAAAATCTTTAAAAATCTTCTTCTCTGAAACCCCAAGGCCCAGGTCTTTGATATTTGGTATGAATCTTCATCTAGTGGACCCCTACCAAGATTGTTCAAATTATAGTGCTGGGGCCAAAAATGACCCCGCCCCGGGGCCCTTTGGTTTTACATGGGCTTATATAGGGAAAATCTTAAAAAATCTTCTTCTCTGAAACCGCAAGGCCTAGGTCTTTGATATTTGGTATGAAGCTTCATCTAGTGGACCCCTACCAAGATTGTTCAAATTATAGTGCTGGGGTCAAATATGCCCCCACTCTGGGGCCCTTTGGTTTAACATGGGCTTATATAGGGAAAATCTTTAAAAATTTTCTTCTCTGAAACCATAAGGCCCATGTCTTTGATATTTGGTATGAAGCTTCACCCCACAAGGCCCAGGTTTCCCCCCCCCCCCCCCCTGAGCCCTGGGCCTTTTGGTTTTACATGGGCTTATATAGGGAAAATCTTTAAAAATCTTCTTCTCTGAAACCGCAAGGCCCAGGTCTTTGATATTTGGTATGAGGCTTCATCTTGTGGACCGCTACCAAGATTGTTCAAATTATAGTGCTGGGGCCAAAAATGCCCCCGCCCCGGGCCCTTTAGTTTTACATGGGCTTATATTGGAAAAATCTTTAAAAATCTTTTTCTCTGAAACCGCAAGGCCCAGGTCTTTGTTATTTGGTATGAAGCTTCATTTAGTGGACCCTTCAAATTATAGTGCTGGGGCCAAAAATGCCCCCGCCCCGGGGCCCTTTGGTTTTACATGGGCTTATATTGGGGAAAATCTTTAAAAATCTTCTTCTCTGAAACCGCAAGGCCCAGGTCTTTGATATTTGGTATGAAGCTTCATCTTGTGGATCTCTAACAAGATTGTTCAGATTATAGTCCTGGGGCCAAAAATGCCCCCGCTTCGGGGCCCTTTGGTTTTACTTAGACTTATATAGGGAAAATCTTGAAAAATCTTCTTCTCTGAAACCATAAGGCCTAGGTCTTTGATATTTGGTATGAAGCTTCATCTAGTGGACCTCTACCAAGATTGTTCAAATTATAGTCATAGGGCCAAAATGCCCCTGCCTTTGGGCCCTTTGGTGTTACATAGGCTTATATAGTCAAAATCTTTAAACATCTTCTTCTGTGAAACCACAACGCCTAGGTCTTTGATATTTGGTGTGAAATGTCATTTAGTGGACCTCTATCAAGATTGTTCACATTATAGCCCTTGGGCCAAAAATGCCCCTGCCCGAGACCCATTGGTTTTACATAAGACTTATATAGAGATAGTCTTTGAAAATCTGCTTCTCTGAAACTGCAAGGCCCATGCTTTTGATATTTGGTATGTAGCTTCATCTAGTGGACCTCTACCCGGGCCCTTTGGTTTTACATAGGCTTATAATATATAGAGATAATCTTTGAAAATCTTCTTCTCTGATACAGCAAGGCCCAGGTCTATTTGGTGTGAAGCTTATCTAGTGGACCTAGCCCCGGGGCAATTTGGTTTTACATAGGCTTATGCAGGGAATATCTTTAAAAAAATCTTCTTCTCTGAAACTGCAAGGACCAGGTCTTAGATATTACAGGACCTTTGCCAAGATTGTTCAATTTCTAGCCTTTGTTGATATTTGGTATGAAGCTTCACCTTTTTAGACCTCCCTCAACATTATGCACATTATAACCCTGGGGTCAATAATGGCCCTTTCCTGGGACCACTTGTTACTCTATGGATCAGGTGAGCGATCCAGGGCCATCATGGCCCTCTTGTAATAGATTTTGATACCAAACATTGCAGAAGTAATAATTAGTAGTGTAAAACATATTGAATGTGGCATATCAAAATGAAGGGAATGATTAGTAGAGTGTAATGCAGATAAAATTTTAACCCTAGGGTCAGATTGGGGACCTAAGGGTGGGTCAAAAGGTCAAAATTTAAGTTTTTCCGAACATGGTCATGTGGCATATCAAATTGAATGGGAAAACTCATAGAATATTATACAAGTAAAAGTTTGATCCTAGGGGCAGATTCGGGCTCGGGAAGGGGATTTTGGTACAAATGTACTTTGACCATGTGGAGAAAACATTGGGATTTGCAATGGCACACCATCGACTGCATTCTAGTTATCCCCATGCTTTCGTGTAGGGGATATTAAAATCGTCTCCATTAGTCCGTCAATCTGTTATGCTATCTCTTAAACCATTAGTCAGAATCCAACCAAATTCGGTGTGTAATTATAGCCCCACTATACTGGATTTGCCTCGTCCTTTTGTGATTCCGTAATTCCGTTATTTATGATAACTAAAAAAACGTTTGAGGTATTTTCACGAAACTTCACACAAATGTAAACCACAATAGGACAATGCGTAGAGCGCATGAACCATAACTCTGGATTACCTTCTTTTGGAGTTATTGCCCTTTGAACATATAAAAAATGCAATTTTAACCTTGTTTGCTCCATTACTCAAAAAGCATTTGAGGTATTTTCATGAAACTTAATACAAATGTAAAGCACTATGAGACAATGTGCGGAGTGCATAAATTGTAACTCTGAATTGCCTACTTTTAGAGTTATTGCCCTTTGAACATTGAAAAATTGCAATTTTAACCTTGTTTGCTCCATTACTCAAAAACTGTTTCAGGTATTTCCATGAAACTTAATACAAATGTTAAGCACTATGAGACAATGTGCAGAGCACATACATTGTAACTCTGAATTGCCCTCTTTTGGAGTTATTGCCCTTTGAACATTGAAAAATGTCAATTTTAACCTTTATCCGCGTCATAACTAAAAAAAAGTTTGAGATATTTTCATTACACTTCCCACAAATGTAAAGCACCATGAGACAATGTGCAGAGTGCATGAACCATAATTCTGGATTGCCTACTTTTAGGGTTATTTCCCTTTAAACATTGAAAAATACCAATTTTAACTTTGTTCGCTCCTTATCTCGGAAACTGTTGGAGATATTTTCATGAAACCTCACACAAATGTTAAGTACCATGAAACGATGAAACGCAGAGCTCCATCACACAAATCTAAAGCACCATGAGACGATGTGCAGAGCACAGGAATTGTAACTCTGGATTGCCTTTTTTCCACCTTTAATTAGAGGTCGAAAGCTGAAAACATTTGTTTTATTGTATTTTTGTCTTTTCCGATAGCGCTGTGTGGGGCTATAGTCAGATCTAGTTAGTTCCTTACATGAGTGGGGTGGGCATCATCACATTTTTTTTTGTCCCACCCCCAGGGGCCTTTGGGAGGGGTCAAAAGGTCAAATACAGTGCACTCCCTTGAAAACACTATAATGTATGTTTGGGATGCATAAAATAGGACTGTGTTATAAGTGAACCGTGTTATAAAGGGATAATTTTATTCAGAAATAATAGTAAAATGACAATTTGGGAGGCAAGACTTGACCGTGTTATAACCAAAACCGTGTTATAAGGAGAGGAGTACTAAAGGGACTGAAGTGTACCAATAAAATTCAATTACAAAGTCTAAGCCTCCTAGCAAAACCTATAAAACCTATAACAATAAGCTACATGTACATATATATAATTTTGTATTAAACTTTTTGGATTGATTTGGTTCATATTTGGTATGATGGTACATACAGGTCCAAAGTATTCACCAATATCCCCACTCATGTCAATGTCCTCATGGTCAAGGTCATGGACTTAGAAATTTTTAATGATATAGACTCAGGTTAAGGTATTTGTGACAGGTAGAAACTGAACATTTATGATGACATTGGTTCATATTTGGTATCATCATAGATATAGGTCTGAAGTTTGATTTACCAATACCCCCGCCCATGGTCATGTTGTTTTTCTAGGTTGGCCCCTGGTGAGGGCATCTGTGTCGTGGTGACACATTTCAAGTTTTTTTATTAACCTCTTATTTTTCGAAGAAAAACTGGGGATATTGTTATCGCCTCTGTCTGTCCGTTCGCCTGTTGTCCAGGGCTAGGGTTAGGATTGGATAACAATAACAAGAATTCCGCAAAATGCGGCGTCGCACCTGCTGGGGCGAAAGCTAAAGGAGCCACAATCATAACGTAGAAATTAAATAAGCTTATTTGTATGAGTGGAAAGGCAATTTTACAAGGAACCTACATGCCAAACTATATAGGCTCTATGTCAAATGGTTAAACCTTGATGATAAAGTAGGTCAAAGGTCCAGGGTAATGGTCAAATTATTTGTATGAGTGGAAAAACAATGCCATAAGGAACCTACATGCGAAATATGAAGGCTCTATCTCAAATGGTTAGAAAGGTATGATAAAGTAGGTCACGGGTCAAGGTCACAGGTAAAATTTTTAGTATGAAAGGAAAGGCAATGTCACAAGGAACCTACATGCCAAATATGAAGGCTCGATCTCAAATGGTTAAAAAGTTATGACAAAGTAGGTCAGTGGTCCAGGGTCAAGGTCACAGGTCAAAATTTTTTGTATGAGTGGAAAGGCAATGTCACAAGGAACCTACATGCCAAATATGAAGGCTCTATGTCAAATGGTTAAAAAGTTATGATAAAGTAGATCAAAAGGTCAGGGGTCAAGGTCACTGGTCAAAATTGTTTGCATGAGTGGTATGGGAATGTCACAAGGAACCGACATGCCAAATATGAAGGCTCTACCTCAAATGGTTAAAAAGTTATGATAAGTAGGTCAAAAGGTCAGGGGTCAAGGTCACAGGTCAATTTTTTTGTATGAGTGGGAAGGCAATGTCACAAGGAACCCACATGCCAAATAACAAGGCTCTATCTCAAACGGTTGGAAGTTATGATAAAGTAGGTCAAAGGTCACAGGTCAAGGTCACAGGTCAAAATTGTTTGTATGAGTGGTATGGGAATGTCACAAGGAACCTACATGCCAAATATGAAGGCTCTACCTCAAATGGTTAAAAAGTTATGGTAAGTAGGTCAAAAGGTCAGGGGTCAAGGTCACAGGTAATTTTTTTTTTTGTACGAGTGGAAAGGCAATGTCACAAGGAACATACATGCCAAATATAAAGGCTCTATCTCAAACGGTTCCACTAAATAATATAATATTTGTCATGGTCACTGGAGCGTAAAATATAGGTCAACGCCACGAGATGAAAGCCCCTGCTTGGTTAGGAGCTTACGAAGATGTTTCATGTAAAGTTTGATGGTTATTTAGTCTTGTAGTTGAGTATTTAACGAACTTCGACATAAATGTCGAACTTCGACATAAATGTCAAACTTTGACGTAATGGTCGAAGTCACTGGAGCACAAAATATAGGTCAAAGTCACTAGGTCAAGGAGTCTACAAAGTCAGAAGGTCAGGGAGATGTTTCATGTAAGGTTTGATGGTAAATGAGGTTTGTAGTTGACTTAAATAAAAACTTCGACATAAATGTCAAAGTTATGTCGAACTTCGACATAAAGATCAAAGTCACTGGAGCGAAAAATATAGGTCAAAGTCACTAGATCAATTTGCCTACAAAGTCAGAAGGTCTGAGAGATGTTTCATATAAGGTTTGATGGTAGATTAGGTTTGTAGTTGACTTAAATAAAAACTTCGACATAAATGTCGAAGTTATGTCGAACTTCGACATAAAGATCAAAGTCACTAGAGCGAAAAATATAGGTCAAAGTCACTAGGTCAATATGCTTACAAAGTCAGAAGGTCTGAGAGATGTTTCATATAAGGTTTGATGGTAGATTAGGTTTGTAGTTGACTTTAATAAAAACTTTGACATAAATGTCGAACTTCGACGTAAATGTGACAGACGGACGCACGGACGAACGGACGGAAAAGTTGATGCCTATGTCGCACCCTGCTTCAAGCAGGTGCGACAAAAAATGATTGGGAAATAATAGATTTGTTCCGTAAACAAAAGGTAAAAGAGGTTAGCCCCTAAACCAAACAAAAGAAAATAACAAAAGAAATAGCCCCTAAACCCGAAATGTTAGAACGTCCGTCCATCCGTCCAACTATCTCCTCCTAAACCGTTGATCGGAATCTAAACAAATTTGGTGTGTAGGTTGTTTACATCAGTGGCTCGCGCAATGGCACATTTATTTTTAGCCCTCATATGGCCTTGGAGAGAAGTCAAAAGGTCAAATATCAATAAAATTCAATTACAAAGTCAATTTTATAGATTTTGCTACCAAACTTTGCATAAGTAATTATTAATGAAATATGTAAAACATATTGAATGGGATTTTGGCTGCGACCCCTGGGTCATGCCCCACGAGGTCACCTTTGGGGGTCGGGAGGGCAAATTTTAAATTTTTCAGAATATAGTCATGTGGGATATCAAATCAAAGGGGTTGATTAGTAGAATACAATAGACGTAAAATTTTGACTCTGGGATCAGATTGGGGCCCTTAGGGAGGGGTCAAAAGGTCAAAATTAAAGTTTTTTTCAACATAGTCATGTGGCATATCAAATTGAAGGGTATGATTAGTAGAATATAATACAAGTAAAATTTTGACCTAAATTTAGCGGCAGATTGGGGCCCAGGGGATGGGGATTTTTTTGTAGCGTGTGAGACCCAGGTCCGTACCTCAAAGGTCAAGGTCATACTTAGAGATCAAAGGTCAATATTTTTTGTCTTGTCCGATCAATAACTTTCTTATTCTTGAATGGATGTAAAAATTATTTGGCAGAAATGCTAATCATAATGTGACAGTGTGTCACATGTAAGATCCAGGTTGGTACCTCAAAGGTCAAGGTCTTACTTTGAGATCAAATGTCAAAACAAGGGTCTTTTTGTTGTGTCCGATCAATAACTATCTTATTCCTTGATGGATTTAGAAAGTTACTTGGGAGAAGTGTTAACCATATTATGACAGTTAATCATGCACAAGACCCAGGTTAGTACATCAAAGGTCATGGTCTTACTTTGAGGTTAAATGTAAGGCTGGCTAATCGGAGCTGAGAAGATAATCGATCATCCTTTATGCCATTGTGCTCCATAACCAATTAGTAATCACTGGAGATTTTATCATAATTTAACTAGAATCGCGCAGTCGATGGTGCACCATCGCAAATACCCGCTTTTTCCATTGACAACACAATTAACAAGTTTCAGGTGTGTAACCCAAATAGTTTAGAATATTCAGCAAATTCTTAGTTTTTGGCTTTTGACCTTGAGGTCCAGGTCATGCCAAATACAGCATGCAGTACCTTCTACATTCAAAGGGCTATCCATAACCAAAGTTTCAGGAGTGTAACCCAAATATTTGTGAAGATATGGCAAAGTCCTAGTTTTTGACCTTTGACCTTGAGGTCAAGGTCACACCAAAAATAGTCCAGTGCATTCTAAATTCCAAGGACCATCCAATAACCAAGTTTCAGATGTGTAATTCCATCAGTTAGGAAGATACTTCCAAGTCCTACTTTTTGACCTTTGACCTCGCCCATGACCCCAGGGGGTCAGATGAAAATTTCGACACCTTCATGCACATCGGCAGTCCCTAAGCAATGTATGTACCAAGTTTGGTCACCCTAGTTCAAGAAATAAAAAACTAGTTAACATTCACAAGATATTTCTTAGAAATTTGACCTTTGACCTCACCCCGTGACCCCCAGGGGGTCAGATCAAATTTTCGACACCTTCATGCACATCTCCAGTCCCTAAGCAATGCATGTACCAAGTTTGGTCACCCTAGGTCAAGAAATAAAAAACTAGTTAGCATTCACAAGAAACGTGACAGACGGAAGGACGGACGGACAGACGGAAGGACAGACATTCTAACAAATCCGGTTTATGGGCTTTTCCCATTATAAACTCCCATAGAGAAATTAAGGTCCTAAGCCGAAAAATAGCCCCTAAGCAGTAAGGTTTATGAGTTTATAGTGTTAACTTAACGGAATAAACCCATAAGGTTGGACAAAATATAACCCCTAACACTTATATGTTGGCCCGGACTGACTGACGGACGGACACCCGTGACGAAAATAATATACCCGTTTTTTTTCAAAAAGCGGGTATAACTAGCCTGGCTTTCTTCTTAGCATAAATTTTACTATATTTAACCTACACATGAGGACATACAGGCCTGTGCAAACAATGTAGACCCAGATGAGACATCGCGGAAAGCGGCGTCTCATCAGGGTCTGCATTGTTTGCGATTCTCCCAGCTATTTTATGCAGTATGTTGTGTAGTTAACTGTACTTATTGCATAATCAATTATTAACAGATCAGTAGCAATAATCATTTTTGTAAAATGTATTGATCAATTAATCGATTATCCGGTTAATAGTGTCAGCCTTAGTTAACCCTTTCCCAGTCAGATACGTGTTTTTACGTGTCTGGAGCCCCCCCCCCCCCTTTGTTCCTAGAACCACCTTCAAACCTGCACTCCCCAACCCTGGATAGCAATGTTTGCATTAGAATAAGTTGGCCTAAAAAAGTGACCTGTTTTTTCGCGCGCCTCCCCACTAATACGTTCTGTGGGGGAATTGAAGGGGGGCTATCGCCCCCCTCACATCCGAAAAAAATGGGTTTTTTGGCCCAGCCGGTCGCTGAAATGAGGTCTGACGGTGTCTGGGGTCAAAAATGCCTCCGAATTGATGCAGCCTGACAAAACATGCTGCAAACAGTGAAAATCCCGGGTGCCAAACTCTTTATTTGTTGCCTTGCCAGCGGGCTGAAGATAAAGATTTAGTCAAAAATTCATGTGAAATAACACTTTTTGTCAACTTTGAGATGCCCCCTCGCTACCATGGCAACAAAGATTTAGTCTAAAATGGTGTCATTTGAAAGGCTACTACCCAGTGAACATTCATGCCAAGTTTGGTGTAAAATGGGCCATCCATGATGAAATAATGGCTTTATGAATTTGCTACCCTAGGCAACTCTGTAAAAAACAGCAAAAATCACAAAGTCCCCATGTGGGAATGGGTTAAATGTAAATTTTTTTTTTTTTAACATGCCTGGTCAATATATTTCTATTCCTGGATGGCTTTAAAATTACTTGTTATTGTTAACCATAATGTGATGATGTCAAGACCCAGGTTGGTACCTCAAAGGTCAAGGTCATACTTAGAGGTCAAAGGTCAGGAAAGGATCTTTTTGGGTGTTTTGTCAATAAGTGTATTACTCCTGGATGGATTTTAAAATTACATGTACTTAGAAGAAATGTTAACCATCAAAAGATTGCCAATTTAGGGTCAAGGCAACAGGTTATGGTCTTACGACGTGACAGTCGTAACAAAGGAAAGATGCATAGCGTGAAAAAATCCCCGTCTTTGGTGGGATTCGAACCCGGTTCGCTCGGGTAGAAGTCCACTGCTCTTACCCCTGAGCCAAAGAGTCGACTCCCCGATGCAGTTGTCAGAGAGTGGTTATAAACCTAGAATCTATGCATAATTATGGATCTACCAAGGTAGATAATGGAAGGGAGGTAACAAATCCCGGTAGAGCCCCCACATCTTACGACGTGACAGTCGTAACAAAGGAAAGATGCATAGCGTGAAAAAATCCCCGTCTTTGGTGGGATTCGAACCCGGTCCGCTCGGGTAGAAGTCCACTGCTCTTACCCCTGAGCCAAAGAGTCGACTCCCTGACGCAGTTGTCAGAGAGTGGTTATAAACCTAGAATCTATGCATGGATCTACCAAGGTAGATAATGGAAGGGAGGTAACACACCCCCTCTTAAGGAAGTCATCATTTATGATGACGTGAAGGATGCCAACTTCGGCACGATGCCATTTCTGGCATATAAAGTCCGATCCCGGACGAGCCCCCATCTTACGACGTGACAGTCGTAACAAAGGAAAGATGCATAGCGTGAAAAAATCCCCGTCTTTGGTGGGATTCGAACCCGGTCCGCTCGGGTAGAAGTCGACTGCTCTTACCCCTGAGCCATAGAGTCGACTCCCTGACGCAGTTGTCAGAGAGTGGTTATAAACCTAGAATCTATGCATATGGATCTACCAAGGTAGATAATGGAAGGGAGGTAACAATGGTCACAGTTACTGAACGGAGGCAGGGGATTATGGCCATTCCACAGGCTGCTTTTTTTTTTTTTTTTTCATTAAATTTCTTTCCTATTGTTCCTTTTTATTTTAGTCCCAAAATAGTGATGAAAAACTGTAAAGAAATGGTAATTTTTCCCCGCTCGCTTCACTCACTCAGACTCAAAATTCTTATCAACTTTTTTTAGCAATCGTGACGTAAAAGACATCTTTTTTTTCAGCAGAATTAAGTGTTAGTGTGAGTGTCGAAGAACCTTTTTAACCTATATTTTTTATCGAACAATCTGTTATTAGCCATTATTTTCTGTAAGACAAACCTATATAAAAACCTATATTTCCAAAGTGGGCCACTAGGAGGCTTGAAAGTCAATTTTATAGATTTTGATACCAAACATTACAGAAGTAATAATTAATGGAATATGTAAAACATATGGAACAGATTTTGGCTCAGACCCCTGGGTCATGCCCAAGGGTTCAGACTTTTGGGGTTGCAGAGCCAAAATGTTTTCGAAATATAGTCATGTGGTATCAAATTCAAGGGTATGATTAGTGGAATACAGTGCAAGTAAAGTTTTGACCCTAGGGTCAGATTGGGGCCCAGGTTTGGGGATGGGGTCAAAAGGTCAAATTTTAATTTTCTTGGAACATAATCATGTGACATTTCAAATTGAAGGGGATGATTAGTAGAATATAATACAAGTTAAATTTTGGGGCCTTGGTTTTTGGTACTTAGCCTGTGAGTGGAAAGCATGGGGATTTGCAATGGCGTTCCAATTTAACCACATTCTAGTTTTCTTTAAAAATAGCTCCTTATGGTGGAAACATTCATATGTGGTGAAATATTTCTAAAATAATGTGTTGTTGCATGGGCTGTTTGGGCTAGTATAGTAAGAATTTCAATATGACCTCCCAGACAGGTTGGGGCCCCGACTTGCCTGAGGGTAAAACTTCATTTTCTTCAAATATAGTCATGTTTCATATCAAATCAAAGTATTAATGGAGAGTAAAAGCTATGGCGGAAAAAATGCAGGTGGGGGGAATGCCCGGGGTCATGATAAGTCAAAAAGTAGGGTTTTAGGTCATATTGTCAAACAACTCATCCAAGGCTAGGTATTTGTGCTAGAATCTTATAAAATCTTGAAACTTTCCCAGAATGAGGGCTGGAGGAACATAATTTTTCAGAATTCTGATGTGACTTCCTTTGGTGGGGGGGGGGGGGGGGTGCAGTGGGGTGAGCCCCATGGATCAAAATTACTTTTTGCACAAACATAGTATTATTATTATTTATGCAAAGGTAATGGAGAGTGGAATACAGTGGTGCAAAACTTTGCTGGGAGGCATGTATTTGGGTTACCCAAGGTAAAAAATGTTGGGTCCTTTTATTACATGACATGATTTCCACAGCACAGGGATATCAACTTGCTCTAGTTTAATAAATTCAATGGAACATATTCATGATCTTCTATTTATTATTTTAAATATTTACAGATGAAGACTACAGCTTAGAAGAAGAAATCCCTGAAAGAAAAAAAAAACAACTGGTAAAAAATTTAATCATTTTTGTTGCGCCTGCATGGCGCGATATAGGTGTCAAATTTTCCGTCCGTCAACATTTGCGACCACCCTAACTTCCACCCTGATGTAAGAGTCCATTTCTTGAGAACTATTAGAGCTTCCTTAATTATATTTGGTACAAGCTTGCATCTAGGAACTGCGACTTCAACAGAAGCATCCGTATCTGACTTTGACCTATATTTTATTGTTCACTGACTTTGTAAATTATTGCGACCACCCTAACTTTCACCCTAATGTAAAAGTCCATTTCTTGAGAATTATTAGAGCTTCATTAATTATACTTGGTACAAGCTTGAATCTAGGAACTGCAACTTCAACGCAAGTAACCATATCTGACCTTGACCCATATTTCATGGTTCAGTGACTTTGCGCCCCAACAGGCGTGACATAGCCTTCGGCGGAATTCTTGTTTAATCTGTATTTGGGAAAAGTAACATTTCTCACGTTTCTTGTAGAAAAAACAGATTGTCAAGTATGTTTTAATAGTCATTTTAATTTTTCCAATAGAATTTTTACATTTTTGTCACCGCCATTGGCATGATGTCCGGAGTATATTTTTTCAGTTTTTCACTTATGCTTTCAACCTAATTCAGAATAAATAAGCTGGTCATCTACAAACTGGTATTCAGAGTGTGTATACTCGTAAAATGTCAAGGTCCGGGGGCATATAATTTTTAGGTTTGCCGTACATGTAAGGCTGCCACGATTAATCAGATAATCGATTAATTGATTGATAAATTCCAGAAATATTATTATTGATACTGATTTTCCGTAATCAATTATTTTCTTCGTAGAATTTACCAGCTAAAGATGTTTCTTAAATAGCTGGATGAGTGGCAAACAGTGCAGGCCCTGATGAGATGCCGCATTCTCATCTGGGTCTACACTGCTTGCTCTGGCCTGTCTGTGCAAAACACTAGAGTGAATTACAACATGTATATGATAAGAGTCATGTGCAGACAGAAAGCGGGACAGGTAAAATTATGACCAAATCTCCAGTGATTACTAATCGATTATTTATCGCAATGGCAAAACTGATAAGCGATTATCATTTCAGCAACGATTAGCCAGCCCTAGGTACGTTGGTACGAATGTACGTCCGTCTGCACGAATGTGTGTACGTACGTTTGTATGAATGTACGTCCGTCTGCACGAATGTGTGTATGTACGTAATTGACCTCAAAATATATATAGGTCAGTGTGACCTATATTTCATGCTAGAGTGACTTTGCCTTATATCTTGAATACTATTTGATGGAGAAATGTCATGCCTGGTTTATTAGCTCCTTGTGACCCAATGATTGATTCAAAAATATAATTACATGTATATTGGTCATTGTGACCTATATTTCATGGATGAGTGATTTTGCCTCATATCTTGAATACTATTTGATGGAAAAATGTCAATCCCGGCTTATTAGTTCCATGTGATCCAATGATTGACCTCAAAATATACCTAGGTCATTGTGACCATATTTCATGGTTCAGTGATTTTGCCTAATATCTTGAATACTATTTGATGGAGAAATGTCATGCCATAGATTATTAGTCCCATGTGACCTGCTGATCAACCTCAAAAGATATCTAGGTCAGTGTGACCTATATTTCATGGTTCAATGACTTTGCCTTTTATTTTGAAAACTATTTGATGGAGAAATGTCATGCCTGTGTTATTAGTTCCATTTACCCCGCTGATCAACCTCCAAATATATCTAGTTTGGTGTGCTTCAGTGATTTTGTCCATTATCTTGAATATTATTTTATGGAGAAATTTCATACCATCTGACCCACTGATTGATCTCGACAAAATATATCTAGGTCAGTGTGACCTATATTGCATGGTTTAGGGAGTTTGCCTGTAATCTTGAATACTATTTGATGGCGGAATGTCATGTCTGGGATAATACTTGAATGCATCCAGATGATTGACCTCAAAATATATCAAGGTAGGTGTGACCTGTATTTTATGGGTCAGTGACTTTGCCTGAAATCTTGAATAATATTTGATGGAGAAACTTCATGTCTGAAGTATCAATTCAATATGACTTGATGAATGCAACAAAGATATATCTAGTTTAGTTTGACACTATTCCAGGTGCGTTATACTGTTCAGTGACGGCTGTTGCTGCAACATAAGTTTTCAGCGTGAGTTTGGCCCCTGTGCGGGGGCATCTGTGTCATACTGACACATGTCTACTTTATATATTATCCTACAGCATTTAGAAGCAGATAGATACAGAATATGGATTTATTGCATTTACAGGGTAAAATGTCATTATTAATAAAATGCTTAGCAGAAAATAAAATATATACAAAAAGTCTACCTAATGCAGAATAAATAAGCTGGTCGCCTTAAGACTATCAGAGTATATACTCGTAAAATTTCAAGGGGTCCATCATTTTTGTATATTTTATCCCACATCATTGAGAAGAAAACAGAACACTGATTTAATGCATTTTAGGCAAACAAATACATTATAGACATGATAGATTTGATGCATAGTAGAAAATAAAATATATACGAAAAGTCCACCTAATGCAGAAGAAATAAGCTGGTCGCCTTAAGACTGGTATTCGGAGTATATATACTTGTAGAAATAACTTTATTTTTTTTATATTTATTATAAGGGGCCTAACATTTTTGTAAATTTTATCCTACAGAATTTAGCCGAAAACAGATACAAAATATTACACTGATTTAATGTATTTTAGCATATAAATATATTCTTTGTACATGTTGTACAATGTATGTTGCATGTAGCAAAAAATGTATATACAATAAAGTCCACCTAATGCAGAATAAATAATCTGGTCGCCTAAAGACTGGTATTCGAAGATATATTTTTTAATGTTTGTTCATTGTGGAAGTTTGAAGCCCTACACTGAGATTTGCACAATGTGAGAGCCCTTCAGAATATCTTACTTGGACTCAAGCTCAAGGTCACATTTGATAGTCACCAGTTCTTTTTATGTATGGGGGTTTAACGGCCAGTGTTAACTAAAAGTTTGAGCCAATTATCTATCCACACTTTACCTTGGCAATTTTATCCGTAAGCAATTGACCAGAACAGTGCACATTCTTACACCAGAATTGACAAATGCCCTTCTTGAATCAGCTGATGGGAGAAAAGACTGTAGAAAAGATTTCATGATCAATATCCACGAAAGAATGTTCCTGACTGCGGAAGGAATCAACCTACATCTTCCTGATAACCAGTCAGAGGTGGCTTTGGCTGAGCTATTCTTTGAATTTTGTGTTTGTTCCATATCTCCACCCCTTAAAGGATTTTCATCAAACTTGGTCAGTTATCCCCCTCAGAAAGTTCATGTCCAAAGCTAGGTTGGTAAAAAAGCTGAAAATACACATATAGTTTCATGGACAGTGGGAAATACAGGGAAATCCCGGTAAATACTGAGAAATACTGGAAAATGGACATTAATGTAGGTGGGGCCAATTGAGACTGCTTAATATACTCTGCCTGCCTAGGTATATGTATTGTAAAGTAAAATCATTTCATACAGGGCTTGCATTTTACCTTACCTTTACGAAGTACAAGGAGAACTATTGTAGTCACCACGGTCGTCCGCGTTTGTGTTAGCTTGTGCGTGTGCGTTCCCGTCACACTGCGTTAAAGTTTTTCAAATGCTTATATCTAAATAGCCATGCATCACAGAGTACTCATATTTGGAATTTAGTACCTGGGAGGGTCTTCTAATGTTCCAAGAGAGCAAACCCCTGTATCCATGCCCCGAGGTGGGGCTAGGGGTCAGAATCTAGAACACCTTTATAAAACTGTGTTAAAGTTTTTGAAATGCTTATATCTCAACAATCACTCATCACAAAGCATTCATATTTACAACTTGGGTACTTGGGAATGTCTTCTGAGAATATGCGGGATTGTCTTCTGAGATTCCAAAAGAACACACCCCTGGGTTCACGAATGGGGGGGGGGGGAGGGTGGGGCTAAAGGTCAAAATCTAGGACACCTAAGTTATTCGTTAAATACATTATCATTATGCTAACAAGTTACAAACTGAATTTGTTATACATCAGCCAACTTTGTGACGTTGGTTTAAGTGTAAAAGGGTGAAGGTCATGGTGACCTACATTTTACAGTCCAGTGATTTTGCCTTATATCTTGAATACTATTTGATGGAGAAATGTTATACCTGGGATATTGGTTCCATGTGACCCCATGATTGACCTCGAAATATATCTAGGTCAATGTGACCTATAGTTCATGATTCTGTGATTTTGCCTTATATATTGAATACTATTTGATGGAGAAATGTTAAACCTGGATTATTACTTCCATGTGACCCAGTGATTCACCTGAAAATATGTCTAGGTCAGTGTGACCTATATTTCATCGTTCAGTGATTTTGCTTATATCTTGAATACTATTTGATGGAGAAATGCTATACCTGGATAATTACTTCCATGTGCCCCAAGGATTTACCTCAAAATCTATCTAGGTCAATGTGACCTATATTTCATCGTTCAGTGATTTTGCCTTATATATGTTGAATACTATTTGATGGAGAAATGTCATACCTGGGATATTAGTTCCATGTGACCCCATGTTTGACCTCAAAATATATCTAGGTAAGTGTGACCTATGATTCAGTGATTTTGCCTTATATCTTGAATACTGTTTGATGGAGAAACATCATACCTTGGTTATTAGTTCCATGTGACACAGTGATTGACCTCAAATAAATCTAGGTCATTGTGACCTATATTTAATGGTTCACTGATTTTGCCTTATATGTTGAATACTATTTGATGGGCAAACATCATACATGTACCTTGGTTATTAGCTCCATGTCAGTGTGACCTATATTGGTTATTAGCTCCATGTCAGTGTGACCTATATTTCTCCTCCATCCCGAAAATGTAGGTCATTGTGACCGATATTTCATGGTTCAGTGTTTTTGCATTATATCTGGAATAGTATTTCATGGAATAATGTCATACCCAGATTGTTAGTTTCACGTCACCCAATGATTGACCCTGAAATATATATAGGTCAGTGTGACCTATATTTCAGGGTTCAGTGACTATGCTTTAGATCTTGAAAACTATTTGATGAAAAATCTACATACCTAATTATTTGTTCCATGTAACCTGATGATTGACCTCAAAATATTTGTAGGTCAGTGCGACCTATATTTCAATGTTCAGTGATTTTACCTTATATCTTGAACTGCGAAGCAGGCGAGCTACGCTGACATGCGACAGCTCTTGTAGAGTCTACATGCACTTGGTCATGCAGGTCGAATGAAATGTTTTAGGATTTTCCAGACCTTCTGATAATGAATTGTTTGAAAGATTAATAATCTGTTACCTTCATAATTTTATATTTGAAGTAATCAAGTATGTATTGAATTTGTTTTCAAAAGATACTGAAATACTAGTTTTCAGACATCAGCTACTGGTATTTGACTTGACTTGTAAATAAAAATACTTGAGAGAGTACCTGCAGGTTAAGAAATGTATGCCCATTGTATTTTGTTCTTTTAATACCTGTCTTAAACAAAACAAATTTTCACACCGTTCAAAAGTAGGAGTAACTACTTGACAAACTTGCAAACAAACTTTTTTTTAAAGTACACATAAAAAAGTTCGGACAACCACAAAAGTTGTTGTAATTCTCCAAACAAATTTAACAATGTGTTTTATCATTTCACAAAAGCATAAAAAAACAACAAAAAAAACAACACAAAGTTCAAGAAAACATGCCTATACAAATGTAATGAACATTTTACAACCAAAAAATGAAAATTTTCTGATTAAAAATTCCAATATTGTAGTATGTCTGCTGAAATTATAGATCATTCAGTGAGGCAGTTCTATTGAGCACCCACAATCTATATTTTTAGCAGAGATACGGAAAATAGTGTATATCCCTCTTAAACCCCATCTTTATTATATAAAAGTGGTGTTGGAGGGGTCAAAATCATGTGCATATGTTTTTGTGATGCATTTACAGACTGATGGAGCAGTCTGATCTGGGTCTGTCTGTTTGCTCAGGCCTGTCCATCTTAATTTTAGGATCATTATCTATTGCATATGAGTGATTTTAAATAGCATTCCTGCCACTGGTATTTACCTACCAACCTTGGTGCAAAGCCCATAAATGAATCAGGCTGACTCTAGGTCAAGGTCACATTTGAAGATCACGGCTTTGAATTTTGTGTCCATTCCTTATATCTCATTTACCCCAAAAATGATTTTCATTTACCTTTGGTCAATTATCCCCCTCAGACAGCTGATGTGCATAAAGCATACATGAATCATGCTGACACAAGGTCAAGATCACATTTAAAGGTCACGAGTTTGAAACTTTGACTTTTATGCCTATTTATTTACCCCTGGCAGGATTTTTAATAAACATTGGTAAAATATCCTCCTCAGTGAGCTGATGTGCAGAACCCATAAATAAAACATGCCAACTCAAGGGCAAGGTCACAGGTGAAGTTTTTCAACTTTGAATTTTATGTCTATTCCATACCTCCTTTACCCCTGGATGGATTTTCCTTTAAACTTAAGAAATAATTCCCCTCTGAGCTGGCGTGCAGAACCCATAGATAAACCATGCGGACGCAGGGTCAAGGTCACAGGTAAAGGTCACAAGGTTGAACCTTGATTTTAATGGTGGGGGGATTGGGTTGTCCTTCAGACTGCTCCTTGTTGCAAAATTAAAACACTTTTTGCTTGATAACTTAGATTATGTTTGTGGCCCAACTTTGATGAAACTTTTACTACACAATGTCATGGTCTCTTAGATAAGGAAGGTGTAATACTAGCAGGATAAATACCAAGTGCCCGTAACACCCATTGATGATAGGTTTCAAATTTCAGTTCAATGATTTATTAATCACATACAGTAGATGGTTGCGTTTACATTTACACCCCTTTTAACAGTTTTGTCAGTCCTATCAAAGTCATGTGTGGCTGATAATGAAACACATGTGCATTGTAACCCCAGATTTTTATGCCCCCGGAATCGAAGATTCAGGGGGGCATATAGTTTTTGGTCTGTCCGTCTGTTTGTCCCTTAATCCGTTTGTCCGTTAATCCGTTTGTCCGTTTGTCTGTTTGTCCGTCTGCAAAAACTTTAACATTGGGCATAACTTTTGAATGGTAAATGATAGAGCCTTTATATTTCACATGTGCATTCCTTGTCACAAGACCTTTCAAGAGGTACCATAAATTTTGACCTCGTGACCTTAACCTTGACATTTGACCTACTTTTGACCTCCTTTTTAAAAACTTTAACATTGGCCATAACTTTTGATTGGTAAGTGATAGAGCTTTCATATTTCACATGTGGATTCCTTGTCACAAGACCTTTCAATCGGCACTATAATTTCTGACCTCATGACCTTGACCTTGGCATTTGACCTACTTTTTAAAAACTTTAACATTGGCCGTATCTTTTGATTGGTAATTGGTAGGGCTTTCATATTTCACATGTGCATTCCTTGTCACAAGACCTTTCTAACGGTACCGTAATTTTTGACCTCATGACCTTGACCTTGACATTTAACCTACTTTTTAAAAACTTTAACATTGGCCATAACTTTTGATTGGTAAATGGTAGGGCTTCCATATTTCACATGTGCATTCCTTGTCACAAGCCCTTTCTAGTGGTACCATAATTTTTGACCTTGTGACCTTGACCTTGATGTTTGACCTACTTTTTAAAAACTTTAATATAAAGTCCATAACTTTCGATTGGTAAGTGATAGAGCTTTCATATTTCACATGTGTATTCTTTTTCGCAACACCTTTCCATTGGTACCATAATTTTTGACCTTGATACCTTGTGGCCTTGACCATGACATACTTTAGTGATGGGGCTTTCATATTGCACAGGCGCTGTCCTGGGGCATCGGTGTTTCACAAACACATCTTGTTTCCTCTATTACACATCTTCATGGGGCATCCTTTGGTGTCTCTGATTCTCTTGTTTGATATTTGTTTTCTTTTTACAGTTTGATGGTCAGTTGTTGACACAATTCTAATCAGAAGACACTGGAGACAAATGAGAAAAGCAAAGGCTTCTTACCAGGCAAGTCTCTGCTGAACATGAAACATATTTATTTGGGTTTCCTATCCTTTTTTAACTCTCAGGAAATTTCGTCCCGGTAAGCTTTTCTACTACCCCAGGCATCGACGTCCACAAATGTTAAAGTTTTTGCGTTAAAGTTTTTTTAGAAGCTCATCTCGTTTTTATGACTACACGGATTAAGTTCATATTTAGTATGATGATATTTTCTGTTATCGACTTCTTTCCCTGGTGATGTTGTGGGGAGGATTTGGGATTTGATTGTATCAGTTCCTGATCATTACTATTTTTAATTTTTACACATTGGTTTATCACCTGAGGGGTTCAGCAAAAAATGGGAACTGTAAAATAAAAATGTAGGCAGTGATCAGGTATCAAAACATTTGTCAAACAACTCTGATCAGAGTCATCAAAGGGAAAGAAACATGAACATGGAGTAACTAAACACTGTTGAAATCTGATCACAAGCGGGCAGCAGAACGAGTTACTTTCCCACAGAATGGCTACGGTAAAAGGCTATACAAACTAAAAGGATATAAGCAATACATAAATGCAACATAAATAATCCAGGATAGAAGAACAGCCTTAGAATGGTCAGCAAAATGTATTTCACTGTGTGTTTTAATTTGTTTATATATGGCCATGATTCTCATCCTTGATTCTGTCATGGTCTAAACAAACACATGGTTCAGTCTGCATGAAGTTTGCTAACTCAACAGTGCTATATCGGAGAACAAATATCAGTCAACTACAGAGATGAAACAACAATAAGGACTTGACAGCATGAAATAACATAAATGCTGGAGCCAAAGAAAACTGTTAGAATCTCGTAAGCCTGATCAGAGAAAGTAATTTTTGCTTACTATCTTTTGAAGCTGTGGCCCTTTGAACATTGAAAATAATCATTGAAATTTATTCGCGGAAAGAACAATGCACCTTCACTTTGAATTCCTTTCTTACAATCTTATAGTACTTGTTTGTAAGATGTAAGTGTAATGGCGGGGCATTTCTTACATTGTTACTCTTGTTTTTGTAGGTCACAAGATTTCATGAGTTCCAATGAATTTCTGCCATTGAAAGACCTGAATGTGAGAGGAAAGGACTACAAGAAAATTTGTGTAAAATTGTTCAGAAAAGCCATAAGAGAGAAGCGAGATGCAAAGCCAGAAGAACTAACTATTGCTATGAAAAAGTAAAGGACAAGCAATTTCATATCCAGGCATTGGCTACAATGATAAAATAAAGGAGATGCAATTAAATATCCAGGCATTGGCTAAAAGTAAAGTAGAAGCAATTTAATAGCCAGGCACTGGTTACAATGAAAAAGTAAAGGAGAAGAAACTTAATATCCTGGCAATTATGTTTGACCACAGACTATGGATGATGCATCTTTTGCTGTACAGCTGCACGAGATGAGCTGCAGGACAAAGGAACCATAACTCTGGTGTTCTTACTTTCAGAGGCATTGCCTTTTGACAAATGAAAATAGCCATTTCTATCATTTAGTCTTCTGAAACACTGTATCTCCTGAACCGTTTGATGGATTCTGAAGTAACTTGCTTGGTTACAACACTAGGATGGGGAAAATAGCCATAAGGTTTTGATGACCTTGACCGTAACTATAAAACTATCAAAAACTATAAAAGCTATGGCATTGAAAGTTGATGAGTGCATTGCTAGAAATCTGTAGATGACCTTATTAACTTTTGAAGAAATTCTGAATACTACTTGATGAGTTATGGCCCTTTGTTACTGTAGGCATTTGTACATCACATGCTTTTGGGTCGTATGTGAGAAGCAAAACTTATTTTACATTTGTTTTTAGCTCACCTAACCAATGGTCATGGTG
Organism: Lucinisca nassula; assembly: GCA_963580285.1. Classification (NCBI taxonomy): domain Eukaryota; kingdom Metazoa; phylum Mollusca; class Bivalvia; order Lucinida; family Lucinidae; genus Lucinisca; species Lucinisca nassula. The sequence goes on from OY757023.1 coordinate 22,933,239, forward strand.
AGCTTTTGTGACAATGAGATGTCCAGCGGCGGCTGATGCCATGTGTAAATTTTCTTGTTAACACCCTTGGGCCACAGTTTTGGTCTAATTATGATCAGATTGGTTAGATCATACTGACAATATCTCTGTCAAGTTGGAATATGGGGCATTTTGAGTCAAAAAGTGGAACAGTAGTTAATACCATAAAAAAACCTTATTAATACTTTAGAGGCCACAGTTTTTGTCCAATCATCCCCAAACATGTGCAGAATTACCATCTCAGTACACTTTGAATAAGGGTCATTTAGGGCTATAAAGCAGATCAGTATGAACAAATCATAGAAAAAACCTTTTAAATACTATACAGGTCACAGTTTGGTCGAATCATCATCAAAGTTGTCTCAGCAATATCTTGGTCAAGTTCAAATATGGATCATTTCGGGTCAAAAAGTAAGTCAGTGGGTCGTAGCCTAGAAAACCCCTGTGAAAACTCTGGAGCAGATAAATTTGGGCAAATGTTTATCAGACATGCTCAGAATGATCACTTTGAAAATATATGTCAAGGTCAAATATGGATCATGTCAGGTTAAAAACCTTTGGTCCAATGTTTATCAAACTTGCTCAAAATGATCACCTTGACAACATCTCTGTCAAGGTAGAATATGGATCATGGAAAAAATGACCTTGACCTGAGACCTACTTAAATAAAAATATATTGGTCATAGCTTTTTACAGCCTTCATATTTGGAATGAACGTTCCATGTAATACGGTCTTATCTCTGAACAAATAAATTGACCTGTGAATTTGACCTTGGCTTGAACAATATGAAATAGAACCTTCAATTTTTGTTTTGTTTGTTTGTATTTGGGTTTAAAGTAAGGGAAACAAACACAAACACGACGCAACCAGACAATAATAGAAACTTCAACAGAGAAAGGCCAAAAGGACAGTTGCTTTCCCACAAATTGGCCTAATGACCATCCAAAATAAAAAGACACGAGTAATACATACAATACTTAACAAGCAATTACATAAATAAACCGCCACAGAAGAACCACCTTGGAACGGTCAGTGGAAAGAATTCCACTGGGAGGCTTAAATCGATTTCACACGGCCATAATCCTCACCCTTACGTCAACACTTGGCCTTGGCCTTGGCAAGCTCATTCGTAAGCAGCTGACTTGTACAGTGCACATTCTTTCGCCAGAAACTGACAAATGCCCTTCTTGAATCAGCTGATGGGAGAAAATGACTGTAGAAAAGGGTAACGGGTCATCCCTAACAAACTCTGCCCCTAGCAAAGTAGGCCCCTACAAACTCGGCACCCAAAATTATATTATATATATAAAACCTCCAATTTAGTCATCTGATCAGGGTCTTTCCGGTCATTGAGCGACACGGTGCCAACTAGTGCCCACAAACTACATATGTATGTTTTTGAGCAGAATTAAGATAAAAAGGGATATGTATACCCCCAGCAAATCTTAACGGTTTGACTGGATAAAAGTGGTGTTAATTGGGTCAAAAAGATAAGTTTTCGTGATGGTGTATTGTGCTAGCAAAGCTTGGCATGTTCTAACGTTTACCCACAATCTATATATTTTTGAGCAGAAATAGCAAAAATATCAAAAATTTTCATCTTAAATTATCAATTTTTGGGTCGGGGGCGTTTAAGGAAAAATAACAGTATATTTGTTTAGGCATGCATGTTTTCATATTCAAACAATAAATGCATAGTACAAAAGAATTATTTTTAGCTCGCCTATACGAAGTACATGGAGAGCTATTGTTGTCACCCCGGATGTGCGCGTTAGCGTAAGCATTTGCGTTCCCGTTTCCGTCACACTCTGCGGTATAGTTTTTCAAATGCTTATATCTCAACAGTCATGCATCACAGAGCACTCATATTTGGAACTTAAGTACCTGGGAGGGTCTTATAACGTTCCAAGAGATCAGACCCCTGGGTAGCCCGGAGTGGGGCTAGGGGTCAAAATCTAGAACACCTCTGTAAAACTGTGTTAAAGTTTTTGAAATGCTTATATCTCAACAGTCACCCATCACAAAACATTCATAGTTACAACTTGGATACCTGGGAGTGTCTTCTGAGAATACCAGGGAATATCTTCTGAGATTCCAAAAGAACACCCCTGGGATCATGCCTGGGGGGATGAGGCTAGGGGTCAAAATCTAGGACACCTTTGTAATTTGTTATATACATTTCCATTATAGTAACAAGTTTCAAACTTAATTGCTTATACATCAGCCAACTATGAGACATTGGTTCAAGTGTAAAAGGGTCAAGGTCACAGTGACCTATATTTCATGGTCCAGTGATTTTGCTTTATATCTTGAATACTATTTGATGGAGGAATGTCATACCTGGGATATTAGTTCCATATGACCAGTGGATTGACCTCAAAATATATCTAGGTCATTAGGACCTATTGTTCACGGTCCAGTGATTTTGCCTTATATCTTGAATACTATTTGATGGAGAAATGTCATACCTGGGATATTAGTTACATATGACCACACGATTGACCTCAAAATATATCTAGGTCATTGTGACCTATTTTTCACGGTCCAGTGATTTTGCCTTATATCTTGAATACTATTTGATGGAGAAATGTCATACCTGGGGTATTAGTTCCATATGATGACATGATTGGCCTCAAAATATATCTAGGTCATTGTGACCTATATTTCACGGTCCAGTGATTTTGCCTTATATCTTGAATACTATTTAATGGAGAAATGTCATACCTGGGATATTAGTTCCGTGTGACCACATGATTGATCTCAAAATATATCTAGGTCATAGTGACCTATATTTCATGGTTCATTGACTTTGTCTTATATCTTGAATATTATTTGATGGACTATTTTTATACCTAGATTATTAGTTCCATTTTACTTGATGATTGACCTCAAAATATATTTAGGTGAGTGTGACCTATATTTCATGGTTCAGTGATTTTGCCTATTATCTTGAATACTTTTGATGGAGAATTATTATACCTGGATTATTACTTCCATGTGACCTGATGATTGACCTCAAAATAGACCTAGGTCAGTGTGACCTATATTTCATGGTTCAGTGACTTTGCCTTGTATCTTGAATACTATTTAGTGGAGAAACAGCATCTATGCATTATTAGTTCCATGTGACCCGATAATTGACCTCATAATAAGTCTAGGTCAGTGTGACCTATATTTCATGGTTCAGTGATTTTGCCTATTATCTTGATTATTATTTGATGGAGAAACAGTATACCTGGATTATTACTTCCATGTGACTGGATGATTGACCTCAAAAGGTATTAAGGTTATTGTGACCTATATTTCACAGTTCAGTGATTTTACCTTATATTTTGAAAGCACGAAACAGGCGAGCTATGCTGTCATGTGACGGCTCTTGTCATCTCTTAAGTTTATAACTATAAGGTTAAGATAAAAGATACTTCCATTTTCAACTCCCCCCCCCCCCAAACACACAGCACAATTCACAATTTTAGCGATGTGTTTTACCAGTAAGGATTCTATAATTCCTCAAAAATATGTTAAGCTCAAACTGCCTTATAAAACTATAGACCTTCCAAATGTAATTGTGGAGACAAAAACTGTCTATTATGACCTATTTATAGCTATAAGTGGAGTGTTTGGGGCCGAGATTGCTAGGGGCCGAGTTTGTCAGGGGCCTAGTTTGTTAGGGGCTGAGATGTCCCTAAATCTGGAAAAGATTTCATGATCAATCTCCACGAAGGAATGTTGCCGTCCTTGGCATGTATCAAACCCGCATCCTCCAGATCAACAGTCAGATGTGCATCCGACTGAGCTGCTGAGACCAGCTTCATATTTGGTTTGTAGCTTTTTGTGACAAGGGCTTCCCACTAGAGCCTCAAATTCGGCATGTAGATTACTATTGACAAGGGCATTCTTTGGTACAAGACATTTTGCGATGTGACCTTGACCTGTGACCTACTTTTAAACCACTAGAGATAGAACCATCATATTTGGCATGTAGGTTTCTTGTTACAAGGTCTTCCCACTCGACAAATTATTTTGACCTGTGATCTTGACCAATAGCCTACTTTGTCATAATTTTGATCCGTTGAAATAGAGCAATCATGTTTGGCTCCTTGTACCATTTCATTTGTACAATGAGGATCAGGTGAGCATTATGATATCCACAAAATGGCTTCATTTACGATGATCTATGTCTTGAATGAACACCCCTGTAAACCTCAGTTATCTCTTTATGAATTGGAGCTTAGAGGGGTGTTCGTTTCACAGCTTGTTAACATCATGGCGATCCAGGGCCATTATGACCCTCTTCTATATTTCGTGTTGCACATATCCACGATTCAAGTATATGCAAGTCAAGATAGTTATTAATTATGAACTAAACTAAACATAAAATTAAATATTACAGTTATTAAAGCTTCTAGATAGTTTATCTTTGTGTTTCTGTTTCAATATATCTCAGTCAAAATTAGTTACACACCCAAACCCATGGTATGTCTCATCTAAATGGCGGGCATTCAAACTTTCACACAACAGAATGTCTGAAGACACTTATTGTCTTGATGCAGCTCAGTTGAACTGCGATTCATAGAACAGCATTTGGTCCCATCCCACTTAAAAGAAGGTAATTAACTGTTGACATTTTTAAAGGAACGACCTTTTTAGCTGGCCTGTACAAAGTACAAGGAGAGCTATTGTTGTCACCTCTGTTGGTCCACATGAGCGTTTGTGTGTGAGTTTGCGTTCCTGTCACACAGTGTTAAAGTTTTTCAAATGCTTATATTCAAACAGTCTCGCATCACTAAGTACTCGTATTTGGAAGTTAAATACCTGGTAGGGTCCAGGCTTGGGACCAATTACATTTGAAAGTAATTGATCAATCCCCCGATGCAGGGTTATAGGAATATGCCGTCGTCTGTCCCTCCATCCATAACACTTTCTTGTCTACTCTATTTGATAGAATTTCATTAAACTTTGGTCAGTTTTTCTCTTTAGTATGAAGATGTGTTGCGTGCAAGGTCCAGGTTCGTACCCCAAAGGTCAAGGACATACTCAGAGGTCAAAGATAAAAAGGGCCTTTTTGTCATGTCCAATCAATAACTTCCTTATTCCTGGATGGATTTAAATATTATTTGGCAGAAATGTTAACCATAATGTGACAGTGTGTCGTGCGCAAGACCCAGCTCCGTACCTCGAAGGTCAAGGTCATACTTAGAGATAAAATGTCAAAAAAGCATCTTTTTATCATGTCCTATCAATAACTTTCTTATTCCTGAATGAATTTAAATATTACTTGTCAGAAATGACAGTGTGTCGCACGCAAACCCAGGTCGAAACTTCAAAGGTCATACTTAGAGGTAAAAGGTGGAATTTCCGTTCGTAACAGTTATCTGCTGAACCCTTCGATAGAAGTTCACTAAACTTTGGTCAAATATTATTCTCAATGAGACAAAGTGTCGCCACAAGCCCCAGGTCCGTACCTCAAAGGTCATACTTAGAGGTTAAAGGTAAAAAATGTATTCGTCATGAGGCGATGTGTTGTACGCAAAATCCAGGTTGGTTCCTGAAATGTCAAGGTCATGCATAGAGGTGGGTCTTTTTGGTGTTTTTCAATAACTTTCTTACTCCTAGATGGATTTTAAAATTACTTGGCTAAAATGTTAATCATCATAAGATTGCTAATTCAAGATCACGGCGAAGGTCACAGTTTAATGTCATAAGGTTGAGCTTTGTTACTGAAGGGCGGCAGGGGATTATGGGTGTCCCTCAGACTGCATTCTTATTCAATTACAATTACCTGGCTATAAAAATGTAATTGGTGAAATTACAATTATAGTGCAAACAATTTGACATGAGACTGACCTTTATGCAAAGAATAAATAAGCAAATGCTTCAGCCTAATATGTTGGGTTGTGAAAACTCGTGATTTTTCGGCAGCTTGGAATCGCGACCCATGTATTAAATGAGCCAGTACATGACAAGAACTACAAGATGGCTTGAGCGACCAGCAAAGACTCAGATCAGCCTGCGCATTCGAGCAGTCTGATCAGTCTTCGCTGATCGCATGTACTTACTATAGGCTATGATTTATGCCAAGAAATATAAGTAAAAGGTCTTGTCACAGTGGATGGGTGTGCAGATTGATTTGAGTCTCTGCTTGTTGCCCTGGCCTTATTGTAGGTTTTGTCATGCTCCGGCTCATAAATAACAATTTCCACCTTTTCAGAAAATGGTGAAAATAAATATATGTACATGTATTCAATCGGGTGTGAAATTATACTAATAGATAGTTCATAAAGAAATGAAGTTGAAAAAGTGTGACCAGAACCGGATTCGAACTGGTGACCCCTTGCTTACAAAGCAAGTGCTCTACCGACTGAGCTATCCGGGCGCTGATAGCACCTCTTCAACTTCGAAGTTTGAGAAACTTAGTTAACAAACAGCCCTCTGGGTACTCTTGTTGTATATTTTATCCTACAGCATTTAGAAAAAAAGATACAGAACACGGGTTTAATGAATGTACAGCGTAAAGCTTCATTATTAATATAATGCATAGCAGAAAATAAAAACTATACAAAATGTCCACCTAACGCTGAATAATTACGGTGGTCTCCTTATTTTTAGCTCACCAGAGCCGAAGGCTCCGGGGCAGCTTATAGTATAGGCAGTGACCCGCCATCTGTTGTCCGTGTCAACATTTTCAAACGACTTCTCCTCTAAAACTGCAGGGCCGATTGAAGGCAAATTTCATGTGGAGCATCCATGGGATGGGGGAACAAAGGTTTGCTCGTAGGGTCCAGGTCACATGGCCAAGCTGGCCTCCATGCCCATATAAGGTAAAAACCCTTCAAAAGTCTTCTCCTCCTGAACCAGTGGGCAGATTGTGATGAATCTTGGTATGTAGTATAGGGGACTCTGGACCATCATAGTTTGCTAAAATAATGACCCTTTGATGACCTTGACCCATTTTATGCCAAGGTCAAATTTGGTCACATAGACTTTTGTATGAAAAAAGTCAAAACAGCATTTTTTTTTTAATTATTGCAGCCTGTGACCTGAAAATTAAGTAGATGCAGTGGGCAAAATGTGCTAATGAAACTACATTAGTATTCAAGGTCAAGGATATTCCCTGACCTTGGCCCAAGGTTATACAGATATGAAAATTAAAAAAAAATGTTTTTCACTGAAATCACTAGGCCATTTGCAATCAAATTTTGTATGAAAGCTTTTCGGAACAAGGAAATGCAATTTAATTAGGGCCCCGCACTGAAAGTGTGGGTGCCCTATAGTAATCACTCTGTCTGTCCATCTGTCTGTCTGTCTGTCTGTCCGTCCACAAATTTTTTTATCCTCCATAACTTTCTTATTCCTGGATGGATTTAAATATTACTTGGCAGAAATGTTAACCATAATGTGATGGAGTGTTGCGCGCAAGAGTCAGGTCCGTACCTCAAAGGTCAGGTCATACTTAGAGGTTAAAGGTCAAAAAAGGGTCTTTCCTCTGTCTGTCTGTCTGTCTGTCTGTCCACAATTTTTTTTATCCTACATAACTTTCTTATTCCTGGATGGATTTAAATATTACTTGGCAGAAATGTTAACCATAATGTGATGGAGTGTTGCGCGCAAGAGTCAGGTCCGTACCTCAAAGGTCAAGGTCATACTTAGAGGTTAAAGGTCAAAAAAGGGTCTTTCCTGTGTCCAATTAATAACTTTGTTATTATTCCTGGATGGATTTAAATATTACTTGGCAGAAATGTTAACCATAATGTGACGAAGTGTCACACGCAAGACCCACAGCCATACCTCAAAGGTCAAGGTCATACTTAGAGATAAAAGGTCAAAAAAGCCTCTTTTTTATTGTGTCCAATCTATAACTTTCTTATACCTGGATGGATTTAAATATTACTTAGCAGAAATATTAACCATAATGTGACAGTGTGCCGTATAGTAATGCCCTGTCTGTCCGTCTGTCCATCCGTCCGTCCGTCTGTCCATCTGCCCGTCTATCCATCAACATTTTTCATGTTTACAAACTGAAGCTGAAGTTATTGACAGTTGCCATATAGTAATATCCTTTTGTTTTTAATTCATAACTTACAAACAGTCAAATGCATCAACTTCAAACTTAAGATATATGGTCACAATATCATTACACAATTACATGGCAACCGACGTAACTCTAGCTACAATACTCTAAGAGTAATAGCCCTTTGAAAAAAAATCCAACTCCTCTGATGGCACTGCCGGGGCCCTAGTCAGTTTCACTGACAGTTCTAGTTAATTTGAGTTTGGTCACATGACCAGGATGGCAGCTATGTCCATATAAGGTAAAACCCTTAAAAAATCTTCTTCTGGAACCAGAGGGCCAATTGTGATGAAACTTGGTATGTAGCATTGGTGACTCGTGGCCCATTATAATTTGCTTAAATGATGACCCTCGGATGACCTTGACCCATTTTATGCCAAGGTCAAATTTGGTCACATGGACTTCTGTATGGGAAAAAGTCAAAACAGCATAATTTTTTTTAATTATTGCAGCCTGTGACCTGAAAATTAGTATATGCAGTGGGCAAAATGTGCAAGTGAAACTACATTAGTTTTCAAGGTCCTTCTCTGACCTTGGTTCAAGGTCATTCAGATATGAAAATTAAAAAAATGTTTTTCTTTGAAACCACCTGCCATTTGCAACCAAATTTTATAAGAAAACTTTTAGGAACAAGGAAATAAAACATAATTAATTTGAGTTTGGTCATGTGACCATGATGGCTGTTATGCCCATAGAAGGTAGAAACCCTTAAAAATCTTCTCCTTCTATACCAAAAAGCCGATTGTCAATGAAACTTGGTATGTAGAATAAGAAACTTGGGTCCAGCATATTTTGTTCAGATGTAGACCCTCGGATGACCTTGACTCACTTTATACCAAGGTCAAATTAGGTCACATAGACTTTTTTGTGCGATAAACGGTCAAAACCAAGTATTTTCGAAACTATTGTAGACTTTGATCTGAGACTTGGTAGGTGCAGATGGCATCCAGGGACGGGCCAGTTTCTCACACTTGACCTCTGGTGAGCGTAGTGGCCCATGGGCCTCTTGTTTTTATGCCCCCGCCATTCAAATAATGGTGGAAAGGGCATATAGTGTTACCCCTGTCCGTCAGTGCGTCCGTTCGTCTCTGAAACTTAAACGCTGTCAATAACTTTCTTATTTCTGGATCAATTTAGAAATAACTTGGTAGAAATATTAACCACCATGAGACGATGTGTTGCGTCCACAAACCCAGGCCCCCACCTACAAGGTCAAGGTCATACTAAGAGGTCAAAGGTCAAAAAAGGGATCCAAAACTTAAACGTTGTCAAGAACTTTCTTGTTTCTGGATCAGTTTAGAAATTACTTGGCAGAAATTTTAAACATCATTTTTAGCTCACCTGAGCACGAAGTGCTCAAGGTGAGCTATTGTGATCGCCTTTTGTCCGGCGTCCGTCGTGCGTCGTGCGGTGTGCGTCGTGCGTCGTCAACAATTCACTTAAATGACATCTCCTCCTAAACCAGTGAATGGATTTCAAAATACTTTCATAGAAATGTTCCTTGGGTGACCCTCTACCAAAATTGCTAAAATGGTTCCGCTCCGCAGAACAAAATGGCCACCAGAGCTAAAAATAGAAAAACCTTTAAACGACATCTCCTCCTAGCCCTTTGGCCCGATTTCAAAATAATTTCACAGAAATGTTCCTTGGATGACCCTCTACCAAAATTGCTAAAATGGTTCCGCTCCGCTGAACAAAATGGCCGCCAGAGCTAAAAATAGAAAAACCTTTAAACGACATCTCCTCCTAGCCCTTTCGCCCGATTTCAAAATAATTTCACAGAAATGTTCCTTGGATGACCCTCTACCAAAATTGCTAAAATGGTTCCGCTCCGCTGAACAAAATGGCCGCCAGAGCTAAAAATAGAAAAACCTTTAAACGACATCTCCTCCTAGCCCTTTCGCCCGATTTCAAAATAATTTCACAGAAATGTTCCTTGGATGACCCTCTACCGAAATTGCTAAAAAGGGTTCGCTCCGCTGAACAAAATGGCCGCCAGAGCTAAAAATAGAAAAACCTTTAAACGACATCTCCTCCTAGCCCTTTGGCCCGATTTCAAAATAATTTCACTGAAATGTTTCTTGGATTCCCCTCTACCGAAATTGCTAAAATGGTTCCGCTCCGCTGAACAAAATGGCCGCAAGAGCTAAAAATAGAAAAACCTTTAAACAACATCTCCTCCTAGCCCTTTGGTCCGATTTCAAAATAATTTCACAGAAATGTTCCTTGGATGACCCTCTACCAAAGTTGCTAAAATGGTTCCGCTCCGCAGAACAAAATGGCCACCAGAGCTAAAAATAGAAAAACCTTTAAACGACATCTCCTCCTAGCCCTTTGGCCCGATTTCAAAATAATTTCACTGAAATGTTTCTTGGATTCCCCTCTACCGAAATTGCTAAAATGGTTCCGCTCCGCTGAACAAAATGGCCGCAAGAGCTAAAAATAGAAAAACCTTTAAACAACATCTCCTCCTAGCCCTTTGGTCCGATTTCAAAATAATTTCACAGAAATGTTCCTTGGATGACCCTCTACCAAAGTTGCTAAAATGGTTCCGCTCCGCAGAACAAAATGGCCACCAGAGCTAAAAATAGAAAAACCTTTAAACAACATCTCCTCCTAGCCCTTTGGCCCGATTTCAAAATAATTTCACAGAAATGTTCCTTGGATGACCCTCTACCAAAATTGCTAAAATGGTTCTGCTCCGCTGAACAAAATGGCCACCAGAGCTAAAAATAGAAAAACCTTTAAACGACATCTCCTCCTAGCCCTTTGGCTCGATTTCAAAATAATTTCACAGAAATATTCCTTGGATGACCCTCTACCGAAATTGCTAAAATGGTTCTGCTCCGCTGAACAAAATGGCCGCCAGAGCTAAAAATAGAAAAACCTTTAAACGACATCTCCTCCTAGCCCTTTGGCCCGATTTCAAAATTATTTCACTGAAATGTTCCTTGGATGACCCTTTACAGAAATTGCTAAAATGGTTCCGCTCTGCTGAACAAAATGGCCGCCAGAGCTAAAAATAGAAAAACCTTTAAACGACATCTCCTAGCCCTTTCGCCCGATTTCAAAATAATTTCACTGAAATGCTCCTTGGATGACCCTTTACAGAAATTGCTAAAATGGTTCTGCTCTGCTGAACAAAATGGCCACCAGAGCTAAAAATAGAAATACCTTTAAGCAACATCTCCTCCTAGCCCTTTGGCCCGATTTCATATTATAGCCTGGGCCAATAATGGCTCTTCCAGGGGCCCACTTGATACCCTATGGATCAGGTGAGCGATCCAGGGCCATCATGGCCCTCTTGTGTTTTATATTAGGATCACTTTTTGTCCGTCATACGTGCGTAAACAATTTCTTCAAACGACATCTCCTCCTAAACCACTGATCCGATTTTGACCAAACTTCACAGGAATGATCCTTAGGTGGTCCCCTTTCAAAGTTGTTCAAATGTTTCCGGTCCGTTGCACATATAGGTCGCAGGAGCCAAAAATAGATTTTTTCACCGAAAACTTAAAAAATCTTCTCTGAAACCGCAAGGCCAAGGTCTTTGACATTTGGTATGAAGCTTCATCTAGTGGACCCCTACCAAGATTGTTCAAATTATTGTGCTGGGGCCAAAAATGCCCTCGCCCCGGGGCCCTTTGTTTTAACATGGGCTTTATATAGGAAACTCTTTAAAGATCTTCTTCTCTTAAACCACAAGGCCCAGGTCTTTGATTTTTGTTATGAAGCTTCATCTTGTGGACCCCTACCAAGATTGTTCAAATTATAGTGCTGGGGCCAAAAATGCCCCCGCCCCGGGGGCCTTTGGTTTTACATAGGCTTATATTGGGAAAATCTGTAAAAACCTTCTTCTCTGAAACCACAAGGCCTAGGTCTTTGATATTTGGTATGAAGCTTCAGCTAGTGGACCGCTACCAAGATTGTTCAAATTATAGCCCTGAGGCCAAAAATGCCCCTGCCTCGGGGCCCTTTTGCTTTACATAGACTTATATAGGGAAAATCTTGAAAAATCTTCTCTGAAACAACAAGGCCTTGGTCTTTGATATTTGGTGTGAAATTTCATCTAGTGGACCTCTATCAAGATTGTTCAAATTATAGCCCTGGGGCCAAAAATGCCCCCGCCCTGAGACCCTTTGGTTTTACAGACTTATATAGGGAAATCTTTAAAAATCTTCTTCTCTGAAACTGCAAGGCCCATATCTTTGATATTTGGTATGGAACTTCAACTAGTGGACAGTTATAGCCTTTGTTGATATTTGGTATGAAGCTTCACCTATTGAGACCTCTCTCAACATTATGCATATTATAACCTTGGGGTCAATAATGGCCCTCCCCTGGGCCCACTTTTTAATTCTATGGATCAGGTGAGCGATCCAGGGCCATCATGGCCCTCTTGTTTCTTTCTTTCTATTCTTTTTTTTTCTTTTTAAAAACACAATATCCCCCAGCACAAAGGCTTTGGACTCTGACTCAAAAGGTTGTGAGTTCAAATCCCGGTGAAGTCTTTTGACGACTCTTGTTTCTCAATGGCATTTTTGCGGGGGCATCCGTGTCCTATTGACACCTTTTCTAGTTTGTTGAGTTTTACGGCCATTTTATTGTTTCACTCATATCGAGCTGACCGTTAATCAGAAGTGGGCGAAAACCGGAGTACCCGGACAAAAACCACCTGACCTTCCGTACAGAATGTAGCGTCTCACATGTGACCCGAGCGAGGCTCGAACCTACGGCGGTGAGAGACCTAATGACTAAGAGTCAGCGCTATTATCCACTAGGCCACGGAGGCCCGTTAGGTGGTCTCCTTAAGACTATCGGAATATATATACTTGTAACATTTTAAGGGGTCTTTCATTCTTGTATATTTTATCCCACATCATTTAGAAGAAAATAGATACAGAACACGGATTTAATGCATTTAAGTCATAAAATGCATTATAGATATGATGCATAGTTACTTAGAAAATAATATAATTACAAAAAGTCCACTTAATGCAGAAGAAATAAGCTGGTCGCCTTAAGACTGGTATGCGGAGTATATGTACTTGCAAAAATAAGGGGCCCAACATTTTTGTATATTTTATCCTACAACATTTAGAAGAAAATAGATACAGAACACGGATTTAATGCATTTAAGTCATAAAAATACATTATGTGATGCATAGTAGAAAATAAAATATATACACAAAGTCCACCTAATGCAGAAGAAATAAACTGGTCGCCTTAAGACTGGTATTCGGAGTATATATACTTGCAAACGTAAGGGGCCCAACATTTTTGTATATTTTATACTACAACATTTAGAAGAAAATAGATACAGAACACGGATTTAATGCATTTAAGTCATAAAAATACATTATAGATATGATGCATAGTAGAAAATAAAATATATACACAAAGTCCACCTAATGCAGAAGAAATAAGCTGGTCGCCTTAAGACTGGTATTCGGAGTATATATACTTGCAAAAATAAGGGGCCCAACATTTTTGTAGATTTTATCCTACAGCATTTAGAAGAAAATGGATACAGAACACGGATTTAATGCATTTAAGTCATAAAAATACATTATAGATATGATGCATAGTAGAAAATAAAATATATACCAAAAGTCCACCTAATGCAGAAGAAATAAGCTTGTCGCCTTAAGACTGGTATTCGGAATATATATACTTGCAAAAATAAGGGGCCCAACATTTTTGTAGATTTTATACTACAACATTTAGAAGAAAATAGATACAGAACACGGATTTAATGCATTTAAGTCATAAAAATACATTATAGATATGATGCATAGTAGAAAATAAAATATATACACAAAGTCCACCTAATGCAGAAGAAATAAGCTGGTCGCCTTAAGACTGGTATTCGGAGTATATATACTTGCAAACATAAGGGGCCCAACATTTTTGTATATTTTATCCTACAACATTTAGAAGAAAACAGATACAATACACATATTTAATGCATTTAAGTCATAAAAATACATTATAGATATGATGCATAGTAGAAAATGAAATATATACAAAAAGTCCACCTAATGCAGAAGAAATAAGCTGGTCGCCTTAAGACTGGTATTCGGAGTGTATATACTTGCAAACATAAGGGGCCCAACATTTTTGTATATTTTATCCTACAACATTTAGAAGAAAACAGATACAATACACAGATTTAATGCATTTAAGTCATAAAAATACATTATAGATATGATGCATAGTAGAAAATAAAATATATACAAAAAGTCCACCTAATGCAGAAGAAATAAGCTGGTCGCCTTAAGACTGGTATTCGGAGTGTATATACTTGCAAACATAAGGGGCCCAACATTTTTGTATATTTTATCCTACAACATTTAGAAGAAAACAGATACAATACACGGATTTAATGCATTTAAAACATAAAAATACATTCTTAGTATGTTGCATAGCAAAAAAAAAATACAATAAAGTCCACCTAATGCAGAATAAATAATCTGGTAGCCTATAGACTGGTATTCGAAGAGATATATTTTAAGATTTTCTCATGGGTTTTCACTGAAACTCCATGCCTATTAGAAGCCCTACTCTGAGATTTGCACATTGTGACAGCCCTTCAGAAGATACCACTAGGGCTCGCTCTTGGTGGCTCCGTATCCCCACATCCATAACGTCACATACACAATATCCACCCATCCATCTATTTATTATCACATATACTTTAATCCCCCTAATAATACCCTTACATTTATACCCCCACTATGACAAGATAGAATATATCTTCTTTTGTTCCCCCTAATGTCATTTATATACCGTTCCCCCTAATGTCATTTATATACCGTTCCCCCTAATGTCATTTATATACACAGTTCCCCTTAAGCCAGATTAAGTACTAGTAAAATATTAAGGGGTCCAATATTTTTGTATATTTTTTCCTGCAGAGTTTAGAATAAAAATAGATACAGAACACGGTTTTAATGCATTTAAAGCATAAAAATATGTTGTTGGAATGGTGAAAAAGCAGAAAATAAGATATATACAAAAAGTCCACCTAATGCAGAAAAAATAAGCTGGTCGCCCAAAGACAGATATTAGGATTATATATATATATATATATATATATATATATATATATATATATATATATATATGGCTGTATTTCTGGTATCATTACAATGGAAGGAGCTTCAAGCTCGCTTGCATTTTGTTATTTATTTATTAAATCTTTGTTTTCTGGCCGAATTTATGTACATCTTCGTTGGTTTACTATAGCAAAGGGGGAATATTGACGTCACTACACCACGTGATTCGGCAGCTGATTAATTATCGGAATTTTCTCACGCACACTACACTAGCAGACAAATGCACATGTTTACCTGGCTACTGTTTGTTTATTACGCTGTGTATAAATCTCGGAATTTCAGCATCAGGGTGTGTTAACTGGCGATTTTAAGATGTTATTTGTTTGAGAATGATTTCCCGTGTCCTTTAAGAACCATGTATGCTAGTGTTTTGAAATTGCATATATGCTTTCCTCAAGAAAAAATAGTTGACCCGTATTTTTTTTCTTTCCGAATTATCTCCCCTTTTTGCATTATTTCCCTTTTAATTAAATAACATAGAAATCTCGTTAGCAAGATATCTCAAAAAGTATGTGAGCTAGAGCCCTGATGGTATACTGCTTGGGACTGAGGAGGAGATCACCTGAATAAAATCTTCAACAAATTTAATGAAATTTTGTTAGAGTTATGCCCCTTTGCAATTTCTGAGCATTTAATTGTGTTGCTTTCTAGTGCATAGCATAACTTTATAAACATGTATGCTAGTGTTTTGAAATTTCATATATGGATTTCTCATGAAAAAACAGTTGACCCATATTTTTTTTCTTTTCCGAATTATCTCTCCTTTGTGCATTATTTCCCTTTTAATTACATAACATAGAAATCTCGTTAGCAAGATATCTCAAAAAGGATTTGAGCTAGAGCCCTGATATTTGGTATACTGCTTGGGACTGAGAAGGAGATCACCTGTTTAAATTTTCAACAAATTAAATGAAATTTTGATAGAGTTATGGCCCTTTGCAATTTCTAGGCATTTAATTGTATTGCTTTCTAGTGCATAGCATAACTTTATAACCATATATGCTAGTGTTTTGAAATTTCATATATGGATTTCTCATGAAAAAATAGTTGACCCATATTGTTTTCTTTTCCGAATTATCTCTCGTTTTTGAGTTATTGCCCGTTTAATTAAGTAACATAGAAATCTCGTTAGCAAGATATCTCAGAAAGTATTTTAGCTAGAGTCTTGATATTTGGTGTACTCATTTAGACCAAGGAGGAGATTACCTGATTAAATTTTCAACGAAATTTGATGAAATGTTTTCATGAAATCTTGTCAGCAAAATATCTCGAAAACTATTGAAATCAGAGTATTGAAACCTGGTGTATAGTTTGTAGTTATGAGTAGATGATCAGAAAATAACTTTTGAAAACTTCGAAAAGTATTTAATGAGTTATGATGGCCCTCTGTAACTTTGGCCATTTAACATTGCAAAGCATAATTTTAGAACCATGAAAGCTAAGATAGATTCTCAGCATTATTTAGCATTTCCATCATATAAAATTTTTGGGACAATCAGTGTTGTGGGCATAGTGTTTCATAAACACTAGGTCTAGTTTATTATTTGTTTGTTTGATTTGAGGTATAACGACCCCGTCAACACTGTAAAGGTCATTTTGGAGACATTGCGTCCAATTTTGTTGGACTTTTACCTGACATTGAGATGAAATGACATCTTAAGCCCTGTCGCCCAATGAAACCAATAGATTTATTAGCATGGAAGGTTCGCCTGGCACCGCGGTTCCTGGACAGGCTTAGATCCTCTAAGTTGTTTACCAGTACAAGTGTGCGGTCTGGATTCAGTTCTGCATGGAAGAATCATGCAGCCCATATATTTCTTCAAGCCCTTATGGGCAGGGGCTGGACTATTTTTGATTAAGGGATGCACATGTATATGCCCAAAACGTTTCTCTTTCCTTTCATATAGGAGACTTGTTTAAAAAGAAAAAAAATGCTACTGAGGTGCAAATTCTTTTTGTTTCAATGTGTTTGTTTGATTTGAGGTTTAACGTCCCCGTCAACACTGTAAAGGTCATTTTGGAGACGTAGCTTCCAATTTTGTCGGATTTTTACCCGACTTTGTGTTGAAATGACATCTCAAGCCCTGTCGCCCAATGAAACCAATAGGGTTTATTAGCATGGACGGTCCGCCTCGCACCGCGGATCCTGGACAGGCTTAGATCCTCTAAGTTGTTTACCAGTGCTAGTGTGCGGGCCGGATTAAGCTCTGCGTGGAAGCCTCATGCAGCCCATATATTTCGTCAAGCCCCTATGGGCGGGTGCGGGTTTGTTTCAGTGTGGGCCAAGGGGCACACAGTGTACACACAATGGAATAGAAAGAGCTAAAAGGAAATTTTTCCCTGAGCATGATAAAAAAAACATATGCAATCACATTTGACATGAAAATAACATCATTACTCAATGAAAATACAGAGGACCCTCATTATAATGACAGCATTTGTTCGCTAATATTTTGCCGTTATACGAGGACTGTTCAAATGTGAATGCAACTGTCACGGGAAAGATTTGTTGTCATGGGCTGATGGATTTAAGGTGGTTGTGGCCACATGATGATGATGAACGACGTTGATACAAAGTTAGAGCTTCTCCCGTATCTCAAGGGGGTTCGGGGTTCAAAGAATGACAACTCTAGCTGTTTGATGATTTCATGTTGTTGGATCGAGCTAAGTCATGAACCTTCTCCCTCTCGACCTTGTCATCTGTATAAATATTATGAATATCCTAAGAAATTAGGAATAACATATAGATGGTGTCCGTCAGGTGGTCGTGAGACCTACCCTCGCCAGGGACAAAGGAAGACTGACTCCGAGGTCGAGAGATCGAAATGGCAAGATACGAATATTCATGAAATTATGACAATTATGATAATTTACAAATGTTCAACATGATAATGAAATAAAGTAAACGCATACCTGTATAATAATATGAATATCCTAAGTAATTAGGAATAACATAGATTGTGTCCGTCAGGTGGTCGTGAGACCTACCCTCGCCAGGGACAAAGAAAGACTGACAAAGGCTGAGGTAAGAATGTGCGCATGCGGTGTTAATCAGTGAAGTGAAAAGCGCGCGAGACTTACATAAGGACACCGGAAATAGATATACGCTACTCAGGAATGCTTAATGCTTAATGAGAGATGATATATATGAGTATATGATGTATGAAAAATAACTATGAATGGGGGAAATAACTGGAAACGACTAGAAAGTCCTAAGCGCAAGCGCTCCTCCAGTTTCCATAATTTCACTCTGTGACATTCTCCCCCTCTTCGGGAAATGTCGTCCCGACATTTCACTTAACAAATTACTTGAATGAGTTTAAACACAAGTTTAACTTCACCTTTACAATCATTTATATAAATTTACCAGATGTATAGTTTGTTTAGAGATATCAATCTGGTAATAAAATAGGAGCCGAAGCTATTGCTTCCAATTCTATCAAGCAAGTGAAGTTAATCATACCTAACACTTTGCCAGGTAAACCCTTATCAAAATGCGCTGTCATAAATGCTGCACAGTATGCACAGCGCAAAAGATAAAACTTTATATACAGAACTTAGACAAAAAATCTTTTATTGATAGCGCGTAATAGGACACTCCTTACTGGTTTAGCTTCAAACGGCTAAACATTAAAACCAGGCTAAAATTGCTTATCCTAAAACACAGCCAAAATGGAAGTGTCATATAAAAATACATTATTTACGCGCTGGACTGGAGAGAGGAAATATAACAACTATTCAATTCTTACGAAATTATTCACCTTTCCACGAAAGCACAAGCCAGAAGCACGAACCGGCCACGGTCTGATTGGGATAGCCCCCACCTAGGTTGTAACCAACCAGCGCGAAATCATGTCAAGGCGAAATTTTCAATAATACAATTTTCATACTAGAACTTTCTCGCCAGTTTGCAGTACAGTGCACCACGTGTCAGCGGTAATCTGACAACATACAAGCTCTCCAGATACCGCGACAAATCATGCACTGTCAACCGACTGCAACCAAGCAGAAGCTGAACTTAAGAAAAAAAACAAAGGGTCAGCAGAATTGCATTCCAGTGCGGCACGTGCCAAGAGCACTCTGACAACATACAAGCTCTCCAGAGACGCCATGACAAGCCATGCATCGTCACTCGACTGCAACCCAGCAACCCGTTTAAATGAAAACTTTTTGTTTCGAAGCCTCTCTCCAGAATATATTTAGCGTAACTGTCACACGCTCCCCTCCCCCTCTGTGAAAAAAATGTCGTCTCGACATTTCAATTAAGATAGTTAAAACACACACAGGAAACCAGGAAACCATGACAGCTGTAATTCAGTTTAAAACAGTTCTAAACAAAGGTAAAATAACCAGTCCCCTCCTGTCTGCCACCTTGGTTTCTGCCTATGCCTTTGTGTACGCGTTTGCGGTCGCAATTCTGGTTGAGACCTCGGAGCCGGACTAAAGGGTTTCGCCAAAGGATCCAATGACGACCTCTCTGGGGGTATCACCACACTAGGGGATACCGGTGCATCCAGCATGTCTGCACTATCTGTATCTGCAGAGTCTGGCGCAGGTGAGGCCGCACGACCTGCAGCTCCACTTGGAACATTGATATCACCGGCAGTTGTATCCTCAACCGGTAACGGTTGAGAACTGCTATTTGGTGATATATCTGTATCCAAGGAGCGTGGTTTGGATGCTGGAAGGGCCATAAATGGAAGAAGGAGGTTCCTATGCAGCATCCGTCGGATGCCCTTCCCATGTTCACGTTTTACAACGTACACGGGAACCTCAGTATTTGGCTGTTCAACAACCAAATACACATCTTTCTCTCATTTATCTGCCAACTTGCATTTTCCCCTCAGTCCGACGTTGCGAATCAGCACACGGCCACCGGGCAAAAGCTGGGCATCCCGAGCTTTGAGGTCATAAGTTTCCTTATGCCTTCTGCCCTGGCGACGGGCCTCCTTGGTGGCTGTTTTGTATGCAAAGTCGAGCCTCTTTTTGAGATCGGCTGCAAACTTTGTCTGGTCAGCATGCCTACCCTCTGGATTTATGCCTAGAAAAGCATCGACTGCCAATCTAGGGTGTCGCCCAAACATTAGATAGTGGGGCGAAAATCCAGTGGTCTCATGACGAGTTGAGTTGTAGGCATGAACCAAGGGCGCAACGTATGACTTCCAGTTTGACTTCTGGTCATCTTCCAAAGTACCCAACATATTGAGCAGAGTCTGGTTAAAGCGCTCAGGCATTCCATTACCCATGGGATGGTAGGGTGTAGTCCTAGACTTGTCAACGTTAGCAATGGAACACAGCTCTTTAATAACCTGGCTCTCAAAATTGCGGCCCTGGTCACTATGTAAACGGGATGGAAATCCATAGTGACAAATGAAGTTTTCAAAGAGAACTTTGGCTGTTGTCTTGGCCGTTTGATTCTTGGTTGGTATGGCCTGAGCATAGCGGGTGAAATGGTCTGTGATTACTAAGATGTTTTCGTAACCACCCGCTGATGTCTCAAGAGACAGAAAATCAATGCATACCAAGTCCATGGGTTAAGTGGACTCTACAGTCACAAGTTTTGCTGGAGCCCGCTCTCGAGACTTTCTTCGGATGCATCTGGGACAGTTTCGGACTTTCTTTTCAATGTCACCATCCATCCCAGGCCAGTAAAACCGAGATTTTACCAGGGACATAGTGCGGTCTGCCTTGATGGCCGGCCTCATCATGCAGACCATTAAGTGCTATCTCCCGGAAAACCTCAGGCAATACCAGCTGGTTTACAGAGGTGCCATATAAAGAGTGACGACGGTAAAGTACCTCGTCTTTGAAAAACAGACTGTCCCAATCCTTTAAGATTTTCTGACATTCTGTCTCCTCAAGAGCAATCTGTCTCTTGGTAGGTTTGTGTCCAGAGGCAAGAATGGTCTTCACTCTGTTCAACGTGCCGTCAATGGTTTGTTCAGCACGCCAGTCAACTTGACTGAAATCTGAACCAGAGTCAGAGCCAACCTCTTCACCAGTGAGGTCAAAATGCTGAGCAACCAATACACATTCAACTGCCGGCGCCTCCTCTTTAGGGGCTAATACCGCCTGGCAGATGGCCTTAATAGCGTCATTAAACAGGACCCCTTTATCAGTAGATGGTAATCTACTGAGGGCATCGGCATCTTGGTTTTTCTTGCCGGACCTGTAAATGAGCTTGAAATTGTAACTAGACAGTGCGGCTAGCCAACAATGGCCTGTGGCATCTAGCTTAGCCGTTGTTAGAACATACGTCAACGGATTGTTGTCTGTTCTAACAGTGAATTTATTTCCATACAGGTAATCATGGAATTTATCACACACTGCCCATTTCAAGGCCAAAAATTCAAGTTTATGTGCAGGGTAATTGCACTCACTGGCTCTAAGACCTCTGCTAGCATAGGCTATGACACGTTCTATACCATCTTGTTCTTGGTATAGAACAGCACCTAGCCCATCAACACTAGCATCGATGTTCAAAATGAACTCTTTGCTATAGTCTGAATATGCCAAAACTGGTGGTGATGTAAGCTTTTCGATTATTGTATCGAAAGCTGTTTGTTGATCAGGCCCCCAAGACCAAGGAACTGCAGACTTAGATCGCTTGGCTTTCTTGGTTGTTGGGTGTCCTACTAACAGGTCATTGAGAGGCTTCGCAATTTTGGAATAATTACAGACAAAACGCCTGTAATAACCCGCAAAACCGAGAAAACTACGCAATTCCTGTATGTTTGAAGGGGCGGGCCATTCTTTTAACGCTGTAATTTTGTCAGGATCTGTCTGGACACCCTTATCACTGACAATGTGGCCTAAGTACTGCACTTGGGTCTTGAAAAACTCACACTTGGAGGCTTTGAGCTTTAAGCCGTGTTGCTCAAGCTGTTTGAACACATTTTGCAGCCTGGTGATGTGTTCATCGAATGTCTTACTGAAGATGATTATATCATCTAAGTAAATGAGACATTCCTTCAAGTGTAGGTCCCCCATACAGCGCTCCATAAGCCTCTGAAATGTGCTAGGTGCATTGGTAAGACCGAAGGCCATCCTATTACATTCAAAGAAGCCTAGGGGGCCGGCAGAGAATGCAGTCTTATGTTTATCCCCTTCTTTGATTCCAACCTGCCAGTAGCCAGACCTAAGATCAAGTTTGGAGAAATATTTCGAGCCAGACAATGTGTCAATGGTCTCTTCTATTCTTGGCAAGGCAAAGGCATCCTTAATTGTCTTGTTGTTCAGTTTCCGGAAATCAATACAAAAGCGTAAGCTATTGTCTTTTTTCCGGACCAGAACAATGTTGGAAGAAAAAGGGCTTTGGGAATCTCGTAAAGCCCCTGCGTCCAACATTTCTTTTAAATGTTGGCGCACCTCCTCAAACATTGCAGGAGGTATACGCCTGTATGGATCCTTAAATGGAGTAGGATCACTTAAGTTGATCTCGTGTTCCACCAGATTGGTGAAACCAAGATCTGTAGGCCCAGTGGAAAAAATATGCTTCCACTGGCTAAGTAAATCAGAAGCCTGGGTATGCTGTTGAGGAGTTAAGTTCTCCGCTGACAAATCTACTTTGATTTCCTAAGCATGACTATCACTAGTACTAGCCCGCTGGGAAAATGAAGTAGAAAACGGATTTACATTTTCAATAACTTTTACCTCATGTAAATCACATAATTGGCTTCTAGGTTTTATTGTAATAGGCCTGGCTGAAAGATTACATATTCTAACAGGGACTCTAGCTGTCTTTGCATTGGGCTTTACAGAAACCAAACGAGGACAAACATTAAAATCAGAAATTAAAATATTGTTTTCTGTGACAGCATTTTCCATGGTGGAAGTATTTCTAACTAAACCCGTTAATGTTCGGGTTTCATTGGGTTTTAAAATAACTGGTGTTTTGTTGGTAGATTTAACAAACCTTGTTTGGGAATATGAAAGAGCGGAAAATGCATTATTCCATGCAGACGAAATATTTGGGTCCGATGCAACATCTTCCCTGAGTGAACCAATAATATTTGTACCAACTATCAGAGTAACTTGGCCAGAGTATCTGGTAGTCGGCACAACTAGAACTGGAACAACCAAAGGAATATGTTCTACCTCAGGAATTTTTATTTCCGCTTCAATATATCCCGAATAAGGTATTTTTGAGCCACTTGCTCCACTAATATTCAAATTAAAATCAGCAATGTCTTTCAGCTCAGGCCTTGGATCCATTTGTTGATAAAAATCATCACAAATTGTTGTGATTATGGATCCAGAATCAATAAGGGCTAAACAAGACTGACCATTAATAAAAATCTCTGATTCATTTGTTGAACCAACCATACGTGAAAATAAGGTTGGATCAGTGTTGGAGCTATCAGAGTTCAAAGGGGAGTCCTTATTTTGCTCCGCAATAAAGACCCCTTCTAGTTTGAATGATTCAAACCAGAGTCAGTCTGTGTATCAGCACTTTTAAAATTGTGCTGATTAGCCCCTTGTTGTTGGTATTGGCCTCTGCCATAAGAGCCTCTACCCCTCTGATAAGAGCCACCTCTTCTCCATGGGAAAGAAGAGCCCCTATCACGAGGAAAAGATCCCCGATTGGCAGAGTATCCACAATTTGAAAAAGAACCACGTTGGGCAGGAGGGGTAGGTGGTATACTTTGACAAGGTGAAAGAGTGGATGGGCCCGGTGAGTTAGAAGCAAGGCATGCCTCACTAAATTTCTTCTCAAGCCCAGCTATCCTTTCTCTAAGCAGTTTCATCTGACTGGCAATATTGTCTAACTTCTGACCAGTAGTGTCAGAAGAAGACTGTGCCATCTGTTTTGACTGTTTGTCAACCTTGACATGCTGGCTGTCACTGACAGATGATGTCAAAGTTGACATCTGCTTTGTAATGGCAGATGTACTCAGATCTTGTTCTATTGATCTGATTGACTTCAGCAGGCTGTTGAAGTTTTTATCAGCTTCAAACTTAAACCTGCTGGAGTTCTTTAAAAGTGGGTCTTTCAGGCCATTCCAAAGTTTTGAACAGAGCATTTCATTCTTTATATGCTCATCAATAACTCTGTTTTGAGTGGCTTGCCTCAACAGATTTTCAATTCGTACGCTGAAATCAGCAACTGATTCATTTGGCAGTTGTGATTCCAGGTAGAACTGTTGAAGAAGTACTTCACTAGAAGAAACATTGCCATATATCCCCTCAAGTTTGTTTAAAATATCTGTAGGTGAAGAAGTTTCACCAACTGTGAGTAAAATCTCTCTGGCTTTGCCTTTTAGAGATTTTCTCACAGCCTGTAAAATAAAAGAATCAGGATAAATTGATTCCCTGATGAGGCAGTTGAGTTCGAACTTCCAAACTTCAAAGGAAACATCTCCTTTCTGATTTCCACCAGAAAAGAATGGAAGTTGTGGAACCCGCATGCCTGATAACAAAGAGTTATTGAGGGTACTATTAAAAAAATCTTTACCCTGTAATGTATTACTTGAGGGAGGCAATGGATTAAAAGAAGTACAATATTGCTGACTTGGGCATGGTTCCTGTTTTAATTCCACAGGGGGAGGTTGTGTAACATAGTCGCCTTTTTTAGATTTTTCCTTTTGATTTAATCTTTTAGTTTTCTGATGCGAAAAAGTTTTATCAAATGGCGGAGGAGAAATATTTCGTTCCTCCTTCACCACTCGCGTATTAGGGACATTATAATATGCTTCCCTTCTTGAGTGGTGAAAGGGAAAATCAGGACTAAAAGTCACCCCGTGGCCCTGCCTTTGGGGATACCTGGGCTCATCTCGGAGAGGATTGGGAGGGGGCATGTTCAAACCATTATTATTGTCTGGCTGAACAGATGGGTCTAGCCTATCATGGAAATCCCCAAAGTGGGGGCCAGGGTTGTACTCCTGTTTAATGTTAACAGGAGAACGAAGTATACCTGCAGGCTCTTGTCTGGGCAATATGTGTTGAAACTCTTTAGGGTAAGGGGGTCTTGCAGGTGGGCTGGGAGAGCGGTTGCCATATAAAGGAACTTGCTTTGACTCCAGGGGTCTAAGTGGGGATTCTTTGGGTAGGGCTGGGGTAACTTGGGTCATTGGTTTGGGTGTGGGTGGGACAACTGGGTTGATTTGTTTAGGTGGGGGAAGGAAAACTGAACTCCTTTGTCTGGTTGTGGGCGGGGCAACTGGAGACATTGGGTTGGGCTGGGGTTGAATATGATACCTCCATATGGGTGTGGGTGGATGAACAACTTTAAATTGGGGCTGGGTGGTTAAAGCAGGCACCACAGGTGTGCTAGTAGCCCCTATGTATTTAAGCTCACTAGCTTGAGTTCTATCTTCTTCTTCCTCTTCTTTTTCCTCTTCTTCTTCTATTTCCTCTTCATGGCGAGGAATTATGTCGTACCGGCCTGTGCGCCGCAACATCTCGACCATGAAATCAATATCTTTTTCAGGCCATAATGACCTAAAATCTATTTCTTTGCCTCCTTCTGCCATGATTAAACACTATTGAAAATAAGTAAACAAAATGAAAAAAAATGAAAATTGATTTATTAATACAATTTCAAATTTTCAAATTATCAGGGTTAACCTGTATTCCATGGACATCACCATAGAAAGTCTTCGTCCAAAATGGCAGCAATGCAAAATAATTTCAAAATACCGAAAGTACATCTGGTACCCACAACATTCCATACAATATACCAATATTCTATGGATTAATGCCCTATAGTTCACTGTGTGACAATAATGTACATTCAACACAAAAAAGCACAAAAAGTATCACAGGCAGTTATATATATAGCTGTGTTAACCTATTAACACAACATTACATGGACTTGTCCACATAACAAGTTGCCTGTCACAATATGAACCACTTTTAAACTATAAAAATCCACAAAATATTCAAAAGTGACAGGATTCTTCACTTACATTAATGTAAGGATACTCACAAATAATGAAGATCTAACTTATGTGAAAATTTTCACAATAGCAAGAAATTCTATGTACTACAATGTATGTCACACAACTATAGAGCTGGGTACCAGAGCAAAGAGAAACCAACGATACATTCACCTAATTTGAACAAATGAATTAATTTTAAAACAACAACACTGCATTTGCACAATACATGATGATAGTATTCAATAATAGTTGTTTGGTGTGGCGGAAACTTGAGTAAGTGAGGCTTGCATGGGTTTGCATGAATAAGCCAACTTTTTTTTTTAATGGCGGAGACAACACGAGTACCCGAAGAAAAACACCAGACGGACTTTCATATCTGATTCAGGGGTGTGCTTTCCAAGACAATGATTAATGGACTGATGGGAACATGTACAATGATGGAAAAGAATGAACATAAAATATGGTATAACTAGTCTTACCAGAAAGCAGTCTTCATGATCTTCCAAATGTGACATTCAGCAAGAGAAAGTACCAGTGCAAGAGAAGTGATGTTAGTGGTTACCTTAACTTGTGCATCGAAGATAAATCACCAACTGAAAAATGTATGAAAAGGTATCAGAAAAATAGAAAACATCTAGGATACATGTACATAAATAGCAAAATGTCACACAAAAAGCTTAAATTTCACGTAAAGGTATGCATTTTGCCTATGAATGGCTTTCTGATGTTCACGGCCTCTTTCAGAATATCTGATACATTAAAAATAATTAATGACACATAAGTCTGATCAGGGACCACACGGCATGATCAGAGTCTTCACTGTTTGAAACAAAACTCTTCGGACAGATGCCTTGAAATGTGTCTCAGAAAGACGGAACGAGAGCAGCAAACAGACAGGGACACATGGACATTACAAAAAGGGTACACACTGTTTGCCTTTCCATTATATTGTAAAAGGGGTTCACACTGTTTGCCAAAGAAATTTTAACATAATAAAGCTACACAACACCGAAAATACTGCTTCTGCTGGTTAGTTTTAAGAATATTGAGAAAGAGAACTAGATCAAAACATTTGGCAGGTCTACACTGCATAAGTCATGTAAGTTTATCTACATGTACATTCATTCATGTACATTTAAACAAACTATACATGTAAGTAAGGCAATTTTTCAGTTAAAAGAAGAAAGATGTCACTGATCACTGTCACTGATATAATACATCTGTCTTATGTGAAGACAGAAAAGAAAGTCACTGTTAAAGCAATGAAATGTCACTGAAAACTTTCAATAACAGGTAAGTCAATACACAGGCGAAAACGAAAGTAGAAAATACATGAATACCTAATTCGGTATTCCCATATCACAGGTCCTGGTGTATGAATGTCATTTGACGTGTCACCAGTAACAATTCTGATTCTGATTCGGTGTTACCGATACACAGACAGCTAATTTATACGGACAGTTCATAAATTTGCAAAACAATGAAAGAAACACAGAATAAAAGTCACACTGGTACGTACCATGATGCAATGTCACAAATATAAAAGAAAAATACTTATAAAAGTTGAGTCCTGGCACACATGTTAACAGATGAAGAGAGGTCTTGTGACGTCACCGAAAGTGGTACGCTGGTACTCCGTCTTCGGGGGGATCACTTGAAAGGGTGAACCATTAGTTGGGCGCCAGTGTCACGGGAAAGATTTGTTGTCATGGGCTAATGGATTTAAGGTGGTTGTGGCCACATGATGATGATGAACGACGTTGATACAACGTTAGAGCTTCTCCCGTATCTCAAGGGGTTCGGGGTTCAAAGAATGACAACTCTAGCTGTTTGATGATTTCATGTTGTTGGATCGAGCTAAGTCATGAACCTTCTCCCTCTCGACCTCGTCATCTGTATAAATATTATGAATATCCTAAGAAATTAGGAATAACATATAGATGGTGTCCGTCAGGTGGTCGTGAGACCTACCCTCGCCAGGGACAAAGGAAGACTGACTCCGAGGTCGAGAGATCGAAATGGCAAGATACGAATATTCATGAAATTATGACAATTATGATAATTTACAAATGTTCAACATGATAATGAAATAAAGTAAACGCATACCTGTATAATAATATGAATATCCTAAGTAATTAGGAATAACATAGATTGTGTCCGTCAGGTGGTCGTGAGACCTACCCTCGCCAGGGACAAAGAAAGACTGACAAAGGCTGAGGTAAGAATGTGCGCATGCGGTGTTAATCAGTGAAGTGAAAAGCGCGCGAGACTTACATAAGGACACCGGAAATAGATATACGCTACTCAGGAATGCTTAATGCTTAATGAGAGATGAAATATATGAGTATATGATGTATGAAAAATAACTATGAATGGGGGAAATAACTGGCAACGACTAGAAAGTCCTAAGCGCAAGCGCTCCTCCAGTTTCCATAATTTCACTCTGTGACACAACTAAGCGCATAAAAATGATTCCGTGATAGATTTCGATGAAAAATTTATTTTTCCCCTCAAAGTATTCCCTTTTAACAGACATACAAACTTTCAGTCTCCTGATCCAATCATTGAATGCATTTTGGTAGTCTTTTTGAGGTATACTAAGAAGGCACTGGAATATTGCAGAACCGAGTTGTTTGCGCTGTACAAATTTTCGACCAGAAAGGTATTTTTTCAGCCGGGGGAACAAAAAAAAAAGTCACACGGGGCAAGGTCAGGGGAATACGGGGGTGAGGGAGTTCAACAACCTTTTCCTGCTTTAGATAGTCTTGCACAACGAACGCCTTGTGCGATGTCGCATTGTAATGTAGCAATCTGACATTGGCCAAACCATTTGCGGGTCTTCGTTCTTTGAAATATTTCTTCAATTTTCGAAGAACTTTATTCTTGTAAAACTTCGCATTTACAGATTTGCCTTTAGGCACAGCAACCTGAATAGCAGGGCCCCGATTTGAAAAGTATATGGCATACATTACCTTCTTGACGCTCATGGTCCGCTTTGCAATGCATGGTCTTTTGCAATACTTTGTTGCCCATATTTTGTCCTGAATCTTTCGTTTTGGCTCAAAAAGTGAACCCATGTCTCGTCACCTGTGACGACATTAGCGAAAGACCGTGCATTGTAATTTGGAAACTTTTTAGGCGCACTGAACGCGTGTCTTTTTCTGCTCATCTGTCAACAGATGGGGAATCCATCTAGCACAGATCTTTCTCATTTTCAAATCCCGTTTCAGAATTGTATGAGCTGCTCCTAATGATATGTCAACCATACTAGCTATTTGCCTTGTGGTGTATCGTGCATCGGTAGCAACTATTTCTTTCACTATAGAAAATACATTTCATTAAGCCCATAAGCCGAACATATTTCATCAAAAATGTCTTTGCACCGTATACCAAGAATACAACGATTCTTAATATAGGACCGTATTTAAACGGCGTACTCTGACCTTCTTCCAACCATGTTTTGTATTAGTATACAAGAGTAGACAGTGTTCATCGAACGATATACTTGGCTAAAGTGCACGGATTTTAACAGCTGTGGTATCAATGTATAGGTGAAATGTTTTTCTACGCTGTGATATTTATTTCCAGGTGATTTTCGCATTAGTGCATGAGAAATCGTTCTACTTGTATTCATATTTGAACAGTCCTCGTATTAAAGAATTTGTGTTTTAAAGAGGGGCAAAAAAGGGGCCTGCTCTCCTTACTTACTCCAAGAAACAAATGTTTAAGATATTTGTTAGAATCATCTTGGTGATTCTAACTAATATCTATATCATTTCTTACTTGGCGTATCTTAGGTATGGACTCGATATTGGCATTTCCAACCTGATTCATGCCTGTGCCGATCGGGGAAAATGCTAAGGATTCATTCCTTTGAAATTGTCCTTATAACGCATTTTGTCATTAAAATGAATTGCCGGGACATGTATAAAGAGGGCTGACTGTAACAGCATCACATAACAATCACATTTCACTGACATAAACATCGATACTTTGCAACTTATGTTGGCACTGAACACATTGTTGACTAATAGTGATATTGCAATGTCATTAGTACAAAATAGAAAATAAAAGTAAGAATTATGGTGTTGTGCAGTGACAGTGATAAAGCAAATTTGAAAGCAGCCTGATAGATACAGTAGCTATACTGCTAAATTTTTAATGCTGCCTGTTTAGTGTAATTATTCTAACTTTTAAAAAGTAGAGTTGCAACAGTTACAGAAGGATCCAAGCCCTTATAAAAGCAGAGGAAAATTTTAGAAGAAATATTGCTATTCTCAAGGTACATCACAAAAACTTCCATGGTGTAATTGGTAACATCTTCACTGATAAAGTGAAGATCTGGGTTCGAATCCTGGTGGAAGTATCAGTTGTAAAGGAGTGTAGCACTATGAGAACATCAGAATGCAAGATAAATTAAACTGAGATGTATGTAATAAGAAGGTGTAAGAAAGATAATTAAGATTTTACTAATTTATTGTTCAGTTTAAGCTTTTTTTTTGTGAGTATTTGTTATTTGCCTCAATGAGGTGATTCTATCAAGTATATGTACTTATGTAACATACATTTTTTTCATTAAAGACAAAAAACAATTATCCTCAATAAATGCATTCTTATTAAGAGCTTAAGGTTAAATTTAATGAAAATGGTAGGTTTTGGTGTAATTTATCTCAAAATCGGGTTTTCCCCTCATTCTTTAAAATTTCATTTGTGGTAAAGCTTTGTTTGCATTGGATCATAACTGCCCAGTTAACAATATTTTAGATCATTTTTGAGCCGGTCAGTTTAACTATCAACACTTTCCTGGATAGGCTTATACGTAAGCGGTTAAAAAGTACAGTGCGCATTCTTTTGCCAGAAACTGACAACTGCCGTTCTTGAATCAGCAGAAGGAAGAGAATGACTTTAGGAATGACTTCATTATCAATCTCCACGAAAGAAAGTTACTGACTCTGGCGGGTATCAAACCTGCATCCTCCTGATCACAAGTCAGACGTGCATCCCACTGAGCTACCGAGGCGGTTTGCGGTAACGCAACAGAGACTCATGGGCCGAAGTTTTAGCAGTCGAATGCACGTCCCACTCTGACTGTTGATCAGGTGGTCACGGGTTCCATACCTGCTGGAGTCGGCAATATTATTTGTGGAGATTTCATCTTGAAATATTTTCTTCGGTTATTCTCCCTTCCGCTAATTCAAGAAGTGCAGGCCAGTTTCTGGCGAAAGAATTTGCACTGTACCTGTTAACCGCCTATATATAAGCCTGTCCAGGAAGTGTGGAGTGTGATTAGGTATTTGACTGAATCCATATGACCTAAATAGTACTGACGGGTCGTTAAACTGCAAGTCAAAAAATTACATGTACTTGTGTGTGTGTTTGAATTTTATGTGCCTTCAACAACTATGGTCATATGGAGAAGGGACCTCGGTTTAAAAAAGTCTGGAGAGGTGGGGAGCTGATCCACTATACCAGGGAGGCTTCTAAGTACTTGAGTGCGATACCGGCCCCGATAGCTCAGTTGGTAGATGTGTCCGCTCCGGGGAACGGGAGGTCACGCGTTCGATCCCGGGCCGCGACATACCAAAGTCGTTAAAAATGGTACTAGCTGCTCCTCGCTTGGCACTCAGATTTACGGTGTAGAGCTAGGACTGGTCGACCCAGTGTCAGGATAATGTGACTGGGTGTGGTATCATGTAATGTGTCTGGGACATGATACTTCAGTGAGGCAGCACTATAAAAGTGACCATTGAGCTCCCTGTCGCAACCAGACACCGTCGTGATATGACTGAAAAATTGTTGAAAGCGACGTTAAACCCAAATTCACACTTACACACTTGAGTGCGAATGATTGTTCATGTATGTGTCATAATATGGTTGCTCAAATTAGCTTCATGCGTGCTACTCTGTGCACTTTCCAGGCATTTTCCCCCAAATTCATTTGATGATTTGAATTATTGCAATGTGACCCAAACCCCTTAAAGACTGTTTATAATATGTAAGTTAAAAGATACAATGTAATCATATCCCATTCAAACTTGAGGACTTTCAAAAATTCTTGTCTGGCTGTGAGACAGTAACCTTCATTATCCTGAATGGCAAATTCTCTTTTCCTCTCCGTGGAGGTTTCCTATGCATGAAAACATATTAGCTTCCAAAATGTGAACCATTTATGGTAAACAACTGTGACATTAATGTTAATTCACTGTTATCTGTCTTACTACTGTGTTTATTCATTAATTTTTTGTGTTCATAGATTGCTGATATTTTAATTGTTTGTGATATAAATAAAATCAAAGCGCACTGACAGCACTGGTGGGTCAATTGCCTCGGAGTGTAAACTGGAAAGGGACTTTGACCCTTTTGATTAACCCTTAAATATCTGTACTCTAAGCATCTGATCTGGGTCTATGCTGTTTGCCGAACCCAACACTCGATTCCAGCCAAGATTCTATAGATAGCCTTCTGACGTTTCTTTCTGACCGCACAACAACAAGAATAGCGGGGCTATTTTCTATAAATATCCTTAACCTTAATTTCCTACAAATTACTGATAGTTGCCAGGATACCAACAACGAAAAGCTACTGCAATTAGTAGTAAAGCTGTATCGGAAAACCTCGTCGGTTTGTGTCGTCTTCTGAAACTTCTTGCAAACCTTTTTTCGGAACCAGATTAGACTGTTCACTTAGATGCATTCAAATCATGAGCCACACTGTTTGCAACACTGTTTTTAAAAGTAACAGGCCAACAGTTTTCGCGATTGGCATCCCGATATCTTGTACATGTAGGTCATGACACTTATGTCAGTTTTAAGAAATTCTTCACCGCAGCCGTGTATACACATTTCACTAACTGCTTCTGCTGGATAAAAGTAATTTGTTTGATTTGAGATTTAATGTCCCGTCAACACTGTATAAGTCATTTTGGACGTCGTTTCCAATTTTGTGGGACTTTTACCCAGCATTGAGATGCAATGAAATCTCAAGCCCTGTCGTCCAATCAAACCGATCGGGTTTATAAGCATGGACGGTCCGACTCGCACCACTTTGCCTGGGCAGGCTTAGAACATATTTAACGTTACTGCAGCTGGTGTCAGGGAATGTGTGGCGACCGTAAAAGCCTCCCTGCCTTACATCATAATGTAGTTTATATTTTCTTGTCCTTTGGGATCATTGATTCCATTGTGAAATCTTGAAAATAGTTGAGGGCCGAATTTGCCGAATCGAGCTAGTCTGGCCCAGAAAACACGTACTTTTCATATTTTCCAGTTCTGTGGTGTATTCCATGCTTCCAAAGGATAACCGTTTTATAGAACATTTTTAGATCCTCTAAGCGGTTTACCAGTACTCGTGTGCGGTCGAATTCAGCTCTGTGTGGAAGCATCATGCATCCCATCTATTTCTCAAGTCCCGATGGGCGGGAGCCAGTGAATTAATGTAACTTTTTTCTTATACGAGAAGAAAAACCGGTCCCCATTTCTAGCCCCTTGCCGATATTTTTCATAAAACTATTATAGAAATGTTCCATGAGTAGTCTTCATGAGGCAGATTGTTTTCTGTCAAGAGCCCGGTTTAGTGACTGCTATGGCAAACAAAATGCAATAAAAAGGATACTTTTCAAAATTTTCTAAGAAACCATATTGAACATGCAATTAGTAGTCATCCACTATGCAAATGATTTCTCTATCCAGCATTGGTTTTAGTTGGTTGCCATGACACTTCACATATATACATAATAAAGTAACCATTTCTACTGAACACTCAAGGTCACATTGGTCCAGTCATCATCAAACTTGGTTAGAATGATCTTCATGACAATATCTTGGTCAAGTTCGAACGCTGGTCATGTCGGGTCAAAAAGTAGGTTTATAGGTCAAATCACAGAAAAACCTTGTGAACACCGGAGACCACAATTTTGATGCAATTGTCACCAAACTGATTCGGAATGATCAAGTCGAGTTTAAAAGTAGGTCAGAAGGTCAAATATTGGGTAAAACTTGTGAACATTCTTGAGGTCACCATTTTGGTCAAGTCACCATCAATCTTGCTCAGAATGATCATCTTGACAATATCTCGATCAAGCAGGTATATGGATCATGTCGGGTTAAAAAGTAGGTACAATTAAATAAAAACCTTGTGAACACTCTGGAGGATTTTACGCCAAGGTCAAACTTGGTCACATACTTTTGTATACGAATAAGTGAAAATCGTGTATTTTTTTAAACTATTGCAGCCTGTGGTCTGAAAAATGGTAGATGCAGTAAGTTAAATAAGTGAATTACAAGCATATTCAAGGTCAATCTTTGACCTTGGCCCAAGGTCATTCAGATATGAAAATTGAAATTTATTTTCCCCAGAAAGCACTAAGCCATTTGTAACAAATATTCATACAAATAACCTTAGGAACAAGGAAATGGAAATCGATTAAAATGAGTTCGGTCACATTACCAAGATGACTGCCATGCCCATATACGGTAAAAACCTCAAAAAATCTTCTCCCAAACCAAAGGACTGATTGTCATTAAACGTAGTATGTAGCAATGGGGACTTGGGCTCATCATAGTATTTTCAAATGTGTTTGTTAAAATGATGACCCTCAGATGACCTTGACCAATTTTTCGCCAAGGTCAAACTTGGTCACATAGAGTTAATCTAGTTTTGGAAACTATTGATCTGAAAATAGGTAAATGCAGTAAGCTACATGAGTGCATTAAACTAAAAGAGTATTCAAGATCATTCCTTGGCTTAAGGCCTTTCAGAGTCAGATATGAAGACTAAAATTTATTATTATCCACTGGCACTTCTAGGCCGTTTGTGACCAAATTTTATATAAAAGCTTATAGAAACAAGAAAATTCATTAATATGAAGTTGGTTACATTACCAGTAATACCAGCATGGCCATATAAGGTAAAAACCCTTCAGAAATCTTCTCTCCGGAACCGACAGACTGATTTTTAGGAAACTTGGTATGTGGCATTGAGGACTTGGGCCTATTACCAGGTAGAAGAAAGTTGTATTATTTAAAGACTGTCTGTAAATTTAAAGACTTTTTAGCCTGTAAATTTAAAGAATGACACAAATAAAATCATAAAAATGGTGTAAAACGGAAAAAATCGCACTTTGCTGTTTATAGTAATTTGGCAGTTGTCTATGGAATATTTAATTATGTGTAACTGCAAATTATATAGTTGTCTCTATTTAATTAAATTTCTCAGAAAAAACAGTTTTGTAATAAGATTCATATGTAAAATGAGCTCGGGAATGAATGTGTATAACGATTTTATCATTTTGTCAATATACGGACCACTCGCTTCGACAGACAGATTCTCTGACAACTAAAACTGATGAAAGTTTCAGACGGACTACAACAGTAAAATGTCCGAAAACGAAATGACGTCAGTACGAAACTCATCTTATGTTCGACCTTTGACAGATATTTCCTCCCTTACTGCGGAGTTTCACGGCATTTGTGGTCTAAGGAAAGGAACTGTGTTGCTTTATTTCTTAATTATTTCTATCATTAAAACAATATTAGAAGAAAATAAAATACATGCAGTCTTTAGCAACGCACGTTTTATTAATGAGATGAATATGAGGCTGCGTATGAGAATGCGATTTTTTCGTGTTACATCATTTTCATGATTTTCCGTTTGTGTTACTCAGTGCTAGTCGTTAAATCTACAGACTAAAAAGCCTTTAAATTTACAGACAGTCTTTAAATTTGGTCGCATAGATATTTGTATGGGAAAAAGTAAAAACTGTATTTTTCTGAAACTATTGCAGCATGTGATTTGAAAATTGGTAGATGCAGATAGCTAAATGAGTGGATGAAACTACTTGAGTGTTAAAGGTTAAGGTCAGTGTCTGACCTTTGCCTGAGGTTATACAGACATGGAAATTAAAACCTATTTTTTACAGAAGCCACTGCTCTACTAAATGAGCACATTTGCAGCGAAAGTCACATGAAAGCTTTGAGGAACAAAAAAATTATCTTTTTAATATGAGTTTGATCGCATGAACAATATGGCTACCGTGCCCATATACCTGTGGACCCAGATCCGTTCAAACTTCGATGGACTTCATTTCATCTTGACTTGAACATCATTCAATATATCCCAACATCCTGCCAGTCAACGGTCGGACAGAAATAAGTTCAAAACACAAGATGATTTTTAATATGAGTTTGGTCGCGTGGACAATATGGCCACCGTTCCCATATACCTGTGGACACAGATCCGTTCAAACTTCGATGGGCTTCTTTCATCTTGCCTTGAAACATCATTCAATATATCCCAACATCCGGTCAGTCAACTGCCGGACAGAAATAACTGGTATCAACACTAAAGAAGTTCAATGGGAGGCACCATGACCTTGTTGATCCGTACAATGTGGCCATTTCCAGAATTATTTCTGATATGTTTGCCAATGGAAAGCCATAGGAAGACTTCCAAAATCTCGGACATACCCTTCTCGGCATTTACACCTTTTCTTCGTTTGGGTCGATGGGCATGGTGGGCGAAGCTTGCTTACCAAGTAATGCTAACAATCCGCGGACGCCTGATTACACTCTTCTGGAGTCCATGTCTGTTGATCTGAACATTGATGTTTGCCATTTTGTCTATGGACTAATGAATTTGGATTAACGCTTTGGTACTACGACCTAAACTACCTTCAAAACACAAGGTGGTGTACACCTGCACATGTCATTGCTGACTCCTGTCCAATCAAAATACATCTCAAATGTCAACCAGAAAGCGTTTGCCAAAATGAGAATAATCAATTGCTTGATCTAATTTCAGAAATCTTTGTCAAACTAATTTGATGCAAAGAGATTCATTTGAAGGTACTTCATACGAACTTGAACAGTTTGTGTCCACAGGCGTATAAGGTAAAAACCCTTCAGAAATCTTCTCCGGAACCAATAGGCCCATTATCAGGTCAAATGTCCAAGAGTCTGCCATGGTAAAGAACCCTTTAAAATCTTCTTCTCAGAAATAAAATGGCTCCATAAACTCTCAGCACTCACGTGAGCGGCTCACTGAACCACTGGTCCCCTGTTTTTTTTTTTGTTTTTTTTTTGTATACCTGACACGGCTCAACAGTTTCCATCAGAGTTTAAAGATGAGTGATCTGGGGGTTAGGTGAGTTTTTTTTAAACAATTTTAGATGTACACGACTTCACACTTGTAAATAGCTACTTTCAAGTAAACTCCAGATACTAGTAGCTGTAGACATAGAAAGTTACAGCTAGATTCCAAAACATTGCAGCACATTTTAGTCAAGTAGTGCAAGCGTACAAGAAATCAAAAAGGGGGTAAAGGAACTATATGTCAAGTCACTGTCTGAAATATATATTTCAGTGTCTCCTCGGTCATGAAAAAAATAATTGTTAGTTATGGTCATGGGAAAACAGTTCTTATCGCACTGACTTCAGCTGTTAAATATTTCATGCCCTCCATCTCGACGAAAATTTCCCGCGCGGTTCTTTTTGTCCACGCTCTAGAGCGTCTCCAAAGTATGCTGCAAATGGTAAATACCGTTTGCAGCCAGTGGTACCTGTGGGTAAGCGAACAGACCCAGTGATGCACTCTGAGCAACTTTGCTAGTCCAATGGTGCTATTGTCACTCAAGATAAAACATTTGGTTATTGGACACGTACTACTTTAAGTTGCATCACTTGTAAAAGACAAGGCAATGTGCAAGTAATTTTCCAGTCAGAACCAAGTATTCGGCAGTTGACTTGAGGTTTCCAACTTTTGCATAACAATAATATACAGACATTTTGGTTTAGATATCCATCAGCTTCCTTGTGTAGTTTGCTATGCTCGTTTATAGGTAACACCTATTTTTTCCATATTATAGTATGCATCATGACAGCGTAAACATGATAAATCATATATCTGGATACGAATCTTAAGTCTTCCTAAACTTGTTTGATGGTTAACCAGAGGTCCGAGATGGCCCTGAATCCCTCACCTGATTTCAAGCTGAGGTTTTTCTCATCGGAGCGGAACCGTTTTAGTGTTTTTGGTAGAGGATCGCCTAAGCAATATAACTGTGAATAAAGGAAAACTCCTCCCCAATTTCATTTTCTACTGATTTAACATTCAACGATTTATGTAAACATTTTATGTCTAAATTGTGAACGGTAAGCTAATCTTGCGCGGTTCATCAACAAATTTTGCACGATACTTTAATAACTTGAAATATCGGCATTTATCTCAGTTTTTACCCAAATGAAATAACTAACAATTATAAGAGCAATTTTTGAAACGATTTTTGCTATTCAGTCTTCAACCCGTCACGGGTCGATAGTTGTCTGTATAAGTGCGGGGTTAAAAGTCTATATTAGGATTGGATAAAAATAATTACAATTTAAAATACTCATATTTTGCCGAAAGATATATCAAAATGTTTACAATTTTCGAAAGCTTATCATTTTACAACTTGTTCCGGTAATCTATTAGTTGTTTTATTTGGCTAAAAGTGTGATAGCACCAGTCCCTCAAACTATATTCTAGACGTCCGGTACCGAAGGATTGGAGTACTGCATTTGTCTGTCCACTCTTCAAGAAAGGAGACACAAATCTGGCTTCTAACTACAGGCCCATTTCGCTGACCAACATTCTATTTAAAGTTCTTTATCATATGGCGTCGCGTCTGAGCGTGTAATAACGCCATGCAATAAATTCGATAATCCACTAGTGGATTAAATCTGCAAATAAACTAGATTCGTCCCTTATCGTTACATGTACGACGTCCTTAACGACGTCGCGTTTACTTATGGTAGAAAATTGACAGTTTCGTTAAACAATCGTGAATAAAATGCGTTTTGAATGTCATATGATAAATAGAATCGTAGGTTCGTGCTAATGTTTTATTGAATTTATTAAACTCGTCGAAGAAAAGGGAGCAAATGCTCGGCTTAAAGCAAGCCGAGCATTTTCTCCCTTTTCTTTAACGAGTTCAATAAAGACAATAACACATTAGCACGAATGTTAGATCCTCTATAGAACATATACTTTCTACGAACGTGGTTTTCCACATAGACATTGCCAGCTTACTGTATGGTCTTCAGCATAGGCTTCGTCATTACGAGAACACGCCTATATAATTTTAACCCCCTCATACCACACTTTTATATAGTAAAACTAGGGAATAAGGGGATATACATTATTTTTCTTATTTCTGCTCAGAAACATAGATTGTGGGTACTCGATAGAACCGCCTCCCCGCAATCTATGTTTTGAGCAGAAATAAGAAAAATATCACAATTTTTCATCTTAAAATTTCTAATTTTTGGCCAAAAGAACTGACAATGTGTTTGTATAGGCGTGTTTTCGTAATGTGGCAATCGGTTTGCAAAACACAAAGCTTCCAAGTTTGCTGTATGTGTTACAGTAGGCCAAGACAAGCTTCCTACTTTATATTGGTTACAAAAACTTCATAAAAGACCATACAAAGCACGGTTTATTGCAAATTCTGTCTTTTGTACCACCAATGAACTTTATAAATTATTTTACGTCATGTTTTACTGCCATCAAAAACGTGATTAAATATTGTGACAAAGTCTTTGAAAGATCAGGGAAAAATCTAGTTTGGTACTTTATTTGCCATTATTATTTTTTTAATTCATTTTCGTAAATTGCTAGTCTACCATACAAATATTATTAAAACTGTTTAAAGTAATGGCTGGGCATGAATTTAATGGCATACAATTTTTCAAGGTACCATTACTTCTTGTTTTTGCCCTCTTTCATGACCATTATTACTGCATAGTTGCATATTTGATGTCCATTACAGATTGAACAGTTGAAAACCTGGTATGTCCCTTCTCTGGTTTCGTACTGATTAGCGCATTACGAAAACACGCCTATACAAATACATTGCCATTTTTTGGTCAAAATTTAGAAATTTTAAGATGAAAATTTTGTGATAGTTTTCTTATTTCTGCTCAAAACCTAGATTGCTGGGACTCGATAGAACAGCCTCGACGAGGCGGTTGTATCGAGTGCCCACAATCTACGTTTTAGAGCAGAAATAAGAAAAATAATGTATACCCCCTTAAACCCCAGTTTTACTATATAAAAATGGGGTATGAGGGGGTCAAAATTATACAGGCGTGTTCTCGTAGTGGGTATTTGATATAGGATTTATGCAAAGAGCCTTTAGCAGTTTAATAAATATCAACCGGAATGACCACGAGCGGAAGCTTCTTTTTATCATATAAAGAATTAACTAAACAGTTTATTGCCAAAGTTCAAAATACTTTTAACAGAAAAATGAGTAAAGGGTTGTCACGATCGGCGTCATGGCGTCATGCGCATGTAACCCACTGAAGCTCGTAATATCGGCGATGTTGATAAATCATTCTTGTTGTCCCACTCACCTACAACAAAGCATGCTAGTCAAGTGGGACTAGCATAAAGTATGTAAATGAATCAAATATTCAACACATATTGCAGGTGTTCAAAAGTTCTGTGTGTCAGGTTGTGTTTCCTTCAAAAAATATTTGGAAAATAATTTTTAGCAAACAGTGTATACCCTGATGAGACGCCGCGTTCTTATCGACTGATCTTGTCTGCACTGTTTGTCATTTACTCGTTTTGAGGGGTTTGCGGTACAAAATGAATTGCGTGTGGCGGCCGTAAAAAGTCTCCCCGTACATCCATCATAGTGCAGATTATATTTTCTGGTACTTTGGGATCATTGAGTTCATTTAGAATCATTTTGAAAATAGAGTTCCGCTTAAGCCGGTGCTAGGGGGCGTGGCCGGTATAGCACATTTCAGTACTGTCATGAACAGACTCAATAAAACCGAGTCCGCTATTTTCCTTTATATCGTGTGTTCTTTCCTTCCAAAGGATCTAGCTATTCATAACTTATTTATCTGTAATGACGGCATGGCGAATTAATCTATGGTGCTTTTATTACCCCCACGCTTTTAAAAAAGCGTTCGGGGATATTGTGAACGACTCCGTCCGTCTGTCTGTCCCTCCGTCCGTCCGTCCGTCACGCTATCTCCTCCTTAACCACTGGTCGGAATGTAACCAAATTTGGTAAAAGCTTTCTTACATGATGAGGGCATGCAACGTCACATTTATTTTTGCCCCGCCCCTAGGGGCCTTGGGGAGGGGTCAAAAGGTCAAATATCAATTAAATTCAATTTCAAAGTCAATTTAATAGATTTTGAAACCAAATTTTGCATTAGTAATGATTAATGATATATGTAACATATATTTAACGGGATTTTGGCTGCGACCCCTGGGTTATGCACAAGGGGTCTGACTTGATCAGGGGCGTCAAAATTCAAATTTTACAGCATAAAGTCATATGGAACATCACATTGAAGGGGGTGATTAGAAGAATACAATACAAGTAAAATTTAGATCCTGGGGTCAGATTGGGGCCCTGGGGGAGGGGTCAAAGGGTCAAAATTTAAGATTTTTGGGAACATAGTCATGTGGCATATCAAATTGAAGGGCGTGATTAGTAGAATATAATGCAGGTGATATTTTGACCCTGGGGTCAAATTAGGGCCCCAGGGTTAGGGGTTTTCGGTACTTGGTCCCTCTGTAGAAAGCGTGGGGATTGCGATGGAGCGCCATCGACAGTATTCTAGTTTATCAATTTTGTTCATGGAGAATTCCTGTGTAAAATTAATAATGTTTGAAAAGTAAAACAGGAAGACAGTTGAGTACATGAAATAAATTCACAGGAAATAAAAATCCTTAGGTATATGTTGAACATTTGAAACCGTTTTGAATATGGAGCAATATTTTCTCATGGATGTCTCTTGCAAAGTGTCTTGGTAGTGAGTGATTAGGTCGTCTGCAGTAGGCAAAATTTTGGTATGATGTTATAAATCAGGGAACACTGTAAATAACAATTGCCACCCACTCACCCCAAATGGATAAACTTCTCAAATTATTTCGGCCAAAAGAAGTCAGCTCTTAGAAAAACAATTTCTATGTAGAATAACACGTTTTCAAAACATGTGGATCAAATACAAAGAGGCAATCTTGACAGAAAGGTGTCACACCAAGTAGTTTTCAACTGTTTGCCGTAAGACGTGCGTCCTTCGCGGTTTCTGATATACGACATAACTTTATGTACCTAGCGAAAGAGTTGATTTACATTACTAAATGGACATCTATGTAATTTTGGTCATTTAAGAGGAAAGCTGGCATTTACAGGGGTATACAATTTTCTTGTGTTTGCATACAAACAAACAGGCGGTTCTAATCATGTTTTGAGCAGATGTATGAAAAATATCATATTTTTTTTTTTTTTTTTTTTTTTTACTGGCCTGGTCATTGACTTTCAAAAATATTGCACGACCCGCAGAAAAAGCGTACGACTGAAGTCGGTTGATTTTCTAAGAGTGCCCTAAAATCACCGTGTCATTCTGTCATTCTGTCAGTCTGTCAGTCTGTCTGTCCGTCCGTAACCCGTTTGTGAAAATTGGTGACAGTGACTTAACCGCTTGGAATATTTAAACAATTTTTGGCATACTGATAGATTTTATGAGATCTAACCAATGAACTTGCGAAATATTACATTACATTTAGTAAAGCCTCGCCGGGGCGAAAAATTTGAAAATTTTCGAACTGCTTCTCCTCGGAAACCGTTGGGCCGATTG
The DNA here is from genome assembly GCA_963580285.1 of Lucinisca nassula. Lineage (NCBI taxonomy): Eukaryota > Metazoa > Mollusca > Bivalvia > Lucinida > Lucinidae > Lucinisca > Lucinisca nassula. Next base: position 22,975,967 of record OY757023.1, read on the forward strand.
AAGTCAAATTTCATACGGAGCCTCTATGGGATAGGGGAAACCAAAATTTGCTCATGGGGTCCAGGTCACATGACCAAAATGGCCGCCAAGCCATATACTGTCTGTCTGTCTGTCCGTCCGTAACCCGTTTGTGAAAATTTGTGATAGTGACTTAACCGCTTGGAATATTTAAACAATTTTTGGCATCCTGGTAGATGTCAATGAGATCTAACCAATGAACTTGCGAAATATTACATTCCATTTAGTAAAGCCTCGCCGAGGCGAAAAATTTGAAAATTTTCGAACTGCTTCTCCTCGGAAACCGATTGGCCGATTGAAGTCAAATTTCATATGGAAAGTAGAAGTAAAACAAAGATCAGGAATTGATACAATTAACTTACTCCATCCATAAAAGACACCAAAGGGAAAGAAATACAAACATTAAGCGACCAGACCATAATGGAAACCTAAACAAAGGAAGGCCATATGGACAGTTACTTTCCCACAAAATGGCCATATGGCCATCCAAAATTAAAAGACACAAGTGATACACACAGTAAGTAACAAACAACAACATAAATAAATCGCCACAGAAGAGCCGCCTTGGAACGGTCAGTGGAGCCTGTATGGGATGGGGGAAACCAAAATTTGCTCATGGGGTCCAGGTCACTTGACCAAAATGGCCGCCAAGCCAAATATGGTAAAAACCCTTCAAAAATAGTCTTCTCCAGAACCACTGGGCAGATTTCCACAAAACTTGATAAATTGCATCTGGGACGTAGGCCCATCATAAATTGCTAAAATGGTGACCCTGGGTTGACCTTGACCTTCTTTGTGCCTAGGTCAAACTTTGACACATATGCTTTTGTATTGGTAAAGTGAGAATGCATTTTATCCTGCAAACGATTCAGAATACAGTTAATAAGTATAGATATATTTTTGCTCCTTACGATAAGGCGCATTTATTGGGGGAACCGTTTTAGGTCCAGGTCACATGACCAAAATGGCCGCCATACCCATATATGGTAACACTCATAAAGCTAAAAGCATCCGGGGGGTCGTGCACTTTAGCTGAAGTACTAGTTTAAGACAGATGTGGAGGCAATGATGAGGAATCGATACAATCAACCCCCAGCTCCCATCAGAGACACCAAAGGTAAAGAATTACAAACATGAAACAACAGACCTAATGGAAACATCAATAGCGGAAAGCCAAAAGGACGGTATTTTCCAACAAAATGGCCAATAGGCTACCCAAAATAAAATAAAATAAGCGACACAAACACCCGAAGACAAATCATAACAAAAATAAACCGCGACAGAAGAACCACCTTGGAACGGTCAGTGGAAACGAATTCCACTGGGGGAGCAAGCCCTATTTGAACAAGTAAAGAGATCATCCATCGTTTGTCATGCATAACATTTGAAGGGTCATGAGCTCGAGGGAGCTGTTTGAATATCAACCGAGAGATCAAGCAAATGTTATTGCAATGAAATAACCATGCATGATTGTAATTTTTGCATTCCCTACGCACAATCGTGACGAACACGCCCCACACCTCAATATCATCTCTTCAGATGCGCCCGTACAACTAACATGGCGGCTTGTATCGATTCCTGATTATTGCCTGCACTTGTATTCAAAACACTTTATGCCTATTAAATCCAGTATCTCATTGGCAATTATTTTACATGTTAATTGTGTGTGTTGAGGCTTTGTGTTCCGTCTTTGGTCGGGCCCCTCGGAGTCTAACTGTTGGTTTTCTTTTGCTCCAGCAATTCTGTTGTTGTATGCTGTCGAGTCCTCAACCGTGTTTCATCTCTGTAGTTTTTTTATTTATATGTTCTCGGAGATGTTATACTGATTAGTTAGGACGGCTTCATGCAGAGTAAACAAAATTAGTGTATACCGCGACAGAGGTAAGGGCGAGGATTATGGCCATGTAAAATCGATTGAAGCCCCCCAGTGGAATTCTTTCCACTGACTGTTCCAAGGCGGTTCTTCTGTGGCGGTTTATTTATGTTGTTGTTTGTTACTTACTGTGTGTATCACTTGTGTCTTTTTATTTTGGATGGCCATTTGGCCATTTGGTGGGAAAGTAACTGTCCTTATGGCCTTCCCTTGCTTAGGTTTTCATTATGGTCTGGTCGCTTCATGTTTGTGTTTCTTTCCCATAGGTGTCTTTGATGGGTGGAGTAAGTTAATTGTATCGTTTTCTGATCTTTGTTTTACTTCTACTTTAATAAGGTTGATTATTCCATCCAGTATTAAATGGGTTAATACTCGTTAAGTTTCCACTGACCGTTCAAGGCGGTTCTTCTGTCGCGGTTGACTTTTGTTATGGTTTGTCATTGGGTGTTTGTGTCGCTTATACTATTTTGTTTTGGATAGCCTAATGGCCATTTTGTGAGAAAGAAACTGTCCTTTTGGCTTTCCGGTATTGATGTTTCCATTAGGTTTGTTGTTTCATGTTTGTGTTTCTTCCCCTTTAATGTCTCAGATGGGAGCTGTGGGTTAATTGTACCGATTCCTGATCATTGCCTGCACTTCTACTTTATGTCAACACTATTAAGGTGATTTAAGAGACATTAGTTCTGATTCTGTGGGACTTTTACCTGACACTGAGCTCAAATCATATTCCCGATAGAATCCACTAGAGTTGAAGGAGCGGTCCAACTAACACCATTTTTCCTGAGCAGGCTTAGACCACCCAAGCGGTTTACCAGTACTCAAGATTAGTTGATTTCAACTCTGGACAGAAGCAACATGCAGTCTAAGGTCAGCAAAATACATCACGAAAACACGCCTATATAATTTTGATCACTCATACCCAACTTTTATATAGTAAAACTGGGGCTTAAGGGGGTATACATTTCTTTTCGTATTTCTGCTCAAAAACATAGATTGTGGGTACTAGTCGAGGCGGTTCTATCGAGTCCCCGCAATCTATGTTTTGAGCAGAAATAAAATAAATATCACAATTTTTCATATTAAAATCTTAAAATTTCTAATTTTTGGCCAAAAAATTGGCATTGTATTTGTATAGGTGTGTTTTCGTAATGGTTTCAGGTGACCCTTGAAAGAAATATTTCGATCAGTAGGTAGGAAACTTTTTATTTATTGCTTTTTGTCTAACTGAATTATTTGATGCAACAATTTAAAAGAAGTCCAGGTTATAAATATTGATTATATCAACTGTTTCAATACTAGACTGTCTCCAAAACTAAACTTAATTAATTTATGTCCAAAACTCAATAGGGTGTGTTTTCAGCAATTGTAAGTATGTTCTACAAAGGGTTATAAGGGTTAGAAAGGGTTGTTAGACTGTTTCTGGTATGTTTTGGCATATAAAGTATCGATTTAAAAACATCCAACACCCACGAAAACAGTAGGACACACCGTGTGTTCGTAATTGTTTTATTGCGCCCCCCCCCCCCCCTGTGATGCACTGACTATAGCAGATCAAAGGCGGCCCTTAATAGGTCGATTAGTAGCTATTGTATAATCCATTGACTGAGGCACTTAAGGGGAAAATCAATAATATACACACCAGTCAACAGTTATTAAATTATTGATTTTCCCCAAGGAGGTCCCTTACCTGTTGAAGACAGAGACTTCTCTTCAGTCAGCACTGAGGGCTACATAATATTATGCAATGAAATGATAGTCCCCAATAATCAAGAATAAATGCCTTTAAGGTCTTACTTCTGTAGCATTGCGTAACAATTTTAGAACTTTTTTATCACAAAATATGTACCTTTTATTGATACTCCATATAAAATTTAACCAAATGCACAGAAATGAAACAGATAGCATAAAATTGATCAAAATTGTAAATAAAACATTAAGGGTCAGCGTCTGTCGGGAGTGTCAACCGGGTCACCATAAACACAGGGGGCACCAGCGTCACAATCAAGGTTGTTGTCGCTGTGTTTCCACAATCAAACAACTGAATCATCTGTTTCTCTTTCTTAGAACAAATAAATACCTATTTGTTTCGCTAATACCAATGATTTTTTTTCAGTTCAAATTCATGGTCTTAATAGCCAATTTAAAGGATAGTCCTGGCTTGTAAATAGCCATTTCATACTATTTAATATAGCGCCCTGTGGATTTGGTCTTGGAGAAATTGATTGGGCTGCATATGGTATTCCGCACAGAGATGAAAACGTGATGCAAGATGCAAGTCAGTCGGTTCTTTAAACCGTAGCGTTATCTATTTGCGGTAGGGCTTGAGATGTAATTTCATCGCAATGTTGGGTAAAAGTCCCAGAAATCAGAAGCAGCATCTCAAAAATAACATAAATAGTGGAGTCAACTCAAACAATCAAACAAACAATGTTATGTAATAGTTATGATTTAAAGTTAACTGTATAAGAAATTCGATACTGAAAAAAACAAGCATTAATGGCCATTTATGTTCCTGTTCTCAATGTAATGGCCATGACATATGAAAATAAAAACATAATACGGGCATGAAAAATCATAAAACCATCTAAGTAATTGCCATACTAAATGTCAGATGCCATCTAATTAAATACCAGTTATTACTTTTAATCGTCTCTTTGTCCTTGTTTATTTAATGACCATTAGATGCTAATCTATTGGCCATAAACTATACATAATGGCATAGAGAATCTACTTTGTATTTTTGATGGTCATTAATATGAAGAACCAGGTTTCAATTGCCATTAGTTTTCCTGTGCAATCTGTAATGGACATCAAATATGAAACTATGCATTAATAAAGTACAGTCGAACTTCAATGGCTCGAACACCTTTGGGACCTCGAAAATCTGTTCGAGACAGGGGTAGTTCGAGCCACTGAGGTTACAGACAGGAGGCATAACGAGATACTTTTAGACATCTTTTCGGTGTTTTATATTGAAAATGTATGCTGTGTGTTATCATTAGAATCGCCTCATCGAGGCGATTCTAATGAGTACACAATGCATACATTGCAAGGTAAAAAGACTAAAATCTCCTTTCTCAGGATTTCAATAGGGGTTCAAGAATGGGTTCGACACATCCATGGTGAACGAGCCATCGGTGTTCGAGCCATCGAAGTTCCACTGTACACGAAAGAGGGCGGAAACAAAAAGTAATCGTACCATGAAATATTGGATGCCATTACATTCATGCCCAGCCGTTACTTTTGAACAGTTTCAATGGGATTTTCATGGCAGATTATCACATTATGACAATTAATTAAAAACATAATGGCAAAAAACTAACACCATGGAAAATTATGAAATAAGGATCATCCCATCTTTAATGGGTTTGTTGTTTTTAATATCCCATTTATGGTATTTTCTTGGGATTCTAAGTGCTTATCTTTGCAGAGGAGTTACATGCTCCCACAATCCACAAACCATTGTGCATTTTAGGGATGAACTTAAAATCTGTTACCTGGTTACCGAGAGCTTCCCGGACGTCACGTGACTGGCACAGCTGATGTAATTGGTTCGACGCTGTACTGAATGTCGTTGCATTGTCTGAAATCATAATTCGCGGAAAGTCTTCCGGCGGGTAAAAAGTCTGAACGCTAACATGAAGGATTCTTCTGTCAAATTCAGAACCAATTCAGTGTGAACTGCCCTCGAAGATGCGCAGGTAAACAGACAAACATATGCCTTCGTTCGCCCCCGGTGCTATTACGTACGTATAGAGCCCCCGTGAACTTAACACCGGCAAAAGTAAATGGCGTCGTGTCTTCGAATCTGTATTTGGTAAGAGGCGGAGGGTCCGGGGCTGAGTACGGCTTTCCGGATACCTTTCTGCAGAAGACGCACTTTCGGATTACTGACTGGACACACTGACGAATGGACGTAATCCAGTACTTCTATCTGAGATATGTGAAGACTGAAGTAGAGCCAACATGAAGCAAGTTACAATGGCCGTCGGTAACGATGAAAAACAAATAAAAATCTAAAATAGAAGTAGAGGCAATGATCAGGAATCGATACAATTAACCCACTCACATCAGAGACACCAAAGGGAAAGAAACACAAACGTGAAGCAACAGACCCCAACGGAAACATCAACGGTGGAAAGCCAATAGGACAGGTACTTCTCCACAAAATGGCCAAAAGGCTATCCAAAATAAAATAATGTAAGCGACACAAACACCCGAAGACAAAGCATAACAAAAATAATCCGCGACAGAAGAACCGCCTTGGAACGGTCAGCGGAAACGAATTCCACTTGGGGGCTTAAATCGATTTTACGTGACCACAATCCTCGCCCTGACTTCCGTAGCGATTAAGACAAATGATTTGTTCAATCCGCATGAAGGCCTCCTAACTCATCAGTGCAACATTTCCGTGAACACAAAAATCAAACAACCACAGAGATGAAACAACGGTGAGGACTCGACAGCAAGAAATAACAGAAATGCTGGTGCAAAAGAAAACCAACAGCTAGACTGCCGACCGATTTCAGCGGTACTCGATTTTCAAATTACTCGCAATGGACTCGATGCATCCAAAGAAATTAAACACATAATCTGCACTATGATGAAGTACGGGGAGACGTTTTACGGCCGCCACACAGCACTAAACACCAGCTGCAGTGACGTAAAATAAATGAAAAAGGTTAACTTTGGAAGCAAAGAATACAGATTGTAATGAAAAATAGAAGTAGAGGCAATGATCAGGAATCGATACAATTAACCCACAGCTCCCATCAGAGACACCAAAGGGAAAGAAACACAAACACGAAGCAACAGACCCCAACGGAAGCACTCACAGTGGAAAGCCAAAAGGACAGTTACTTTCCCACAAAATGGCCAAAAGGCTATACAAAATAAAATAACATAAGCGACACAAACACCCTAAGACAAACCATAACAGAAATAAACCGCGACAGAAATCCGCCTTGGAACGGTCAGCATAAAGGAATTCCACTGGGGGGCTTAAATCGATTTTACGTGGCCACAATCCTCGGCCTTACTTCCGTACCGATTAAGACAAAAATTTTGTTCAGTCCGCATGGAGGCCTCCTAACTCATCAGTGCAACATCTCCGTGAACACAAAAATCAAACAACCACAGAGATGAAACAACGGTGAGGACTCGACAGCAAGAATCAACAGAAATGCTGGAGCAAAAGAAAACCAACAGTAGGATTCCGATGGGCCCGACCAGAGACAGAGAATCAGGTTCCAACCAACATAATCCTTTACGTTGGAACCGTCATAGAATCTGAGGCCTGACCCACCGGCGTATAATTTAAGAGGGAAGCAAAGCTGTCAACCGTGATTGGTTTAACTACCATGCATGCAGTCTGTCTTATAACATTTATGTTGTACCCAATCTTTTTATATCAAATAATGATTTTACGAAATTGGGTGCTGAAGTCAAAGCGGTTATAAGTGTTTCTAAATTGATATACTAAGTCACCATAAAATTCGGGCTCCGATAGACCTTGTTGCAGAAGCGATTTAAGTCCAGTATTGAATTTTGAAATTAAATCGGAATGACATTTATAAAATTTTAAAAAGGTTTTGCGTAGTTTATGGTACCGATAACCCTGATTTAGAAGCTTAGCCATTAACAATTTATTGCAATGTTGAAATCAGTTACATGACTACACACTCTTGCAAATCGAATTAATTGTGAAATATAAACGCCATAGGATGGCGCACGTGGAACATCGCCATTCAAAAAGGAAAGTTTACAATCTCAAAATCAAAATCATCGCGTTTATCATAAATTTTGCAAGAAACAAACCCATCCACAATAGAAACATGTAAATCCAAAAACGGGGCCTCGGTATCAGAAGAATTTGCTTTATTTAACTGAAGTTCTGGTGGGTAAAGTTGACTGATCAAACCATCGAAATAGGTATTATCAATATTAAATAAATCATCCAAATATCTAGAAGTGGAGCTAAACGCTTCTATGATTTCAGACCGGTTATCAGCAGAAAGGGACATCATGAAGTCTCTCTCATAACACAACAAAAATAGATCAGCCACAAGAGGTGCGCAATTATTACCCATTGGAATACCCGCCACTTGTCTAAATAACTTAGTACCAAATCTTATGTTTTAACTCGGTTTTATTGAGTTTCTTCATAAACAGCACTGTTGTCTGCAAGGCTGAATACGTCCCCAAGCATCGATTTCAGCGGTACACGATTTTCAAATTGCTCGCAATGGACTCGATGCATCCGAAATAAATAAATTATAATCTGCACTATGATGGAGTACCGGGAGAAGATTTACGGCCGCCAAACAGCACTAAATACCAGCTGCAGTGTCGTAAAATAAATGAAAAATGTTAACTTTGGAAGCAAAGAATACATATTGGAATAAAAACTGTAAACACGGTTTTATTGAGTTTCTTCATAAACAGCACTGTTGTCTGCAAAGTAGAAGTAAAACAAAGATCAGGAATTGATACAATTAACTTACTCCACCCATAAAAGACACCAAAGGGAAAGAAATACAAACATTAAGCGACAAGACCATAATGGAAACCTAAACAAAGGAAGGCCATAAGGACAGTTACTTTCCCATAAAATGGCCATATGGCCATCCAAAATTAAAAGACACAATTGATACACACAGTAAGTAACAAACAACAACATAAATAAATCGCCACAGAAGAGCCGCCTTGGAACGGTCAGTGGAAGATTTCCACTGGGGGGGGGCTTAAATCGATTTTACGTGGCCACAATCCTCGCCCTTACTTCCGTCGCGATTTAGACAAATAATTTGTTCAGTCCGCATGAAGGCCTCCTGCAAGGCTGAATACGCCCCCAAGCATCGATTTCAGCGGTACTCGATTTTCAAATTACTGGCAATGGACTAGATGCATCCAAGAAAATACAAATATAATCTACACTAGAATTAAGTACGGGGAGACGTTTTACGGCCGCCACACAACACTAAACACCAGATGTAGTGTATTTGTTTTGTTTGATTTGAGGTTTAACGTCCCAGTCAACACTGTAAAGGTCATTTTGAATAGGTTGCTTCCAATTTTGTGGGACTTTTACCCGACATTGAGATGAAATCACATCTCAAGCCCTGTCGCCCAATGAAACCAATAGGGTTTATTAGCATGGCCTCGCACCGCGGTTCCTGGACAGTCTTAGCTGAAGAGAGAGCTGTAGAAGATGAACATATTTGTTATTCAGCCACCAAGTTTGCTGTGTGTGTTACCGAAGGCCAAGACAAGCTTCCTACGCTATACTGGTTACCAAAACTTCATAAAAGACCTTACAAAGCACGGTTTATTGCAAATTCTAGCTCTTGCACTACCACTGAACTTTCTAAATTATTAACTTCCTGTCTTACTGCTTTTAAAACGCATGTGATTAAATATTGTGATAAAGTCTTTGAAAGATCAGGAAGAAATCTGTTTTGGTCTATAAAAATTCGAATGAGGTTTTAAATAAATTGAAATCCAGACGTTTTCGTGCTCCAAGTCTGTCTACTTATGATTTTTCCACTCTTTACACTACACTTCCTCATAATCTTATGAAAGAAAAGCTTAATGATTTAATTGAATGGGCTTTTCACAGAGAAGATTCTCTCTATCTTGCATGTAATGTCAGAAATGCATTTTTCACTTCTAAAGAGCATAAGAATTAAACACTATAGTCATGTCAGAAAGTGTGTGATACCCTCACCTTTCTACCTGAAAATATATATATTAGATTCGGTAAGTTATTTAGAAAAATTGTGGGTATTCCGATGGGTACGAATTGCGCACCTCTTGTGGCTGATCTGTTGTTGTATTGTTATGAAAAAGACTTCATGTTGTCGCTTTCCATTGATAACCAATCTGAAATTATTGATAGCGCAGTGGTTAACGCGTTCGACTTATGATCGAGAGGTTGTGCGTTCGAACCGGCCACCGGTATCGAGGTGTGTCCTTGGGCAAGACACGTAATGACACTGTTCCACTCCACCCAGGTGTAAATGGGTAGCAGTGGTGTAAAAGCCACTGCCTCTCTCTCGCGCGCGTGAAAACACCCGGAATGAGTGTTTGAGTGCGATTCAATAAGCTTGCAGCTTTCTGTGGCGATTTATTTATGTTGTTGTTTGTTACTTACTGTGTGTATCACTTGTGTCTTTTAATTTTGGATGGCCATATGGCCATTTTCTGGGAAAGTAACTGTCCTTATGGCCTTCCTTTGTTTAGGTTTCCATTATGGTCTGGTCGCTTAATGTTTGTATTTCTTTCCCTTTGGTGTCTTTTATGGGTGGAGTAAGTTAATTGTATCAATTCCTGACCTTTGTTTTACTTCTACTTTTCATCGCAATCGAACTAAAATAAATTAGTATAAACTAAATAATTGAAGCTTTTAGCTCCACTTCTTGATATTTAGATGATTTATTAAATATTGATATTACCTATTTCGATGGTTTCATCAGTCAGATTTACCCCCCAGAACTTCAGTTAAATAAAGCAAATTCTTCTGATACCGAGGCCCCGTTTTTGGATTTACATCTATCTATTGTAGATGGGTTTGTTTCGTGCAAAATTTATGCTAAACTCGATGACTTTGATTTTGAGATTGTAAACTTTCCTTTTTTGGATGGTGATGTTCCTCGTCCACCATCCTATGGCGTTTATATTTCGCAATAAATTCGATTTGCTAGGGTGTAGTCATGTAACTGACTGTCCTTTGGGATCATTGATTCCATTGTGGAGTTTTGAAAATATCTGAGGGTCACTGATGAGGCCTAATTGGCCGAAACTAGCTAGTCTGTCCCAGAAAACATGTACACTCCATATTTTTCACTTCTCTGGTGTATTCCTTGCTTCCAAAGGATAACCCTTTTATAGAACATATTCAACACTCGTAATAAATTATTAATGGCTAAACTTCTTAATCAGGGTTATCGGTACCATAAACTACGCAAAGCCTTTTCAAAATTTTATAGACGCCATTCTGATTTAATTTCAATATTCAATACTGGACACAAATCTCTTCTGCAACAAGGTCTATTGGAACCCGAATTTATGGTGACTAAGTATATAAATTCAGAAAAAAATATATAACCGCAATGACTTCAGCACCCAATTTCGTAAAATCATTCTTCGATATAAAAAGATTGGGTACAACATGGATGTTATACGACAGGCTGCATGCATGTTAGTTAACCTGATCACGGTTGGCAAGTTTGCTTCCCTCTTTAATTGCATGCCGGTGGGTCAGGCCTCAGATTCTATGACGGTTCCAACGTAAAGGCTTATTGAGAATTAGAGAGATCTAGTTCAAGGTAATGTTGGTTGGTGCCTGATGCTCTGTCTCTGGTCGGGCCCATCGGAATCTAACTGTTGGTTTTCTTTTGCTCCAGCATTTCAGTGGTTTCTTGCTGTCGAGTCCTCATCGTTGTCTCACCTCTGTGGTTCTTTGATTATTTATGTTCACGTAGATGTTGCACTGATGAGTTAGGAGGCCTTCATGCGGACTGAACAAATTATTTGTCTAAATCGCGACGGAAGTAAGAACGAGGATTGTGACCACGTAAAATCGATTTAAGACCCCCAGTGGAAATCTTTCCACTGACCGTTACAATGCGGTTCTTCTGTGGCGGTTTATTTATGCTGTTGTTTGTTACTTACTGTGTGTATCACTTGTGTCTTTTTATTTTGGATGGCCATATGACCATTTGGTGGGAAAGTAATTGTCCTTATGGCCTTCCTTTGTTTAGGTTTCCATGATGGTCTGATCGCTTCATGTTTGTGTTTCTTTCCCTTTTGTGTCTTCGATGGGTGGAGTAAGTCAATTGTATCGATTCCTGATCTTTGGTTAACTTCTACTTAGATCCTCTAAGCGGTTGACCAGTACTAGTGTGCGGGCCGTATTCAGCTCTGCGTGGAAGCATCATGCAGCCCATATATTTCTTCAAGCCCCTATGGGCGGGGCCGAAGCTGCAGTGTCGTAAAATAAATGAAAAAGGCTAACTTTAGAAGCCAAGAATACATATTGGAATGAAAACCGGAAACTCGGTTTTATTGAGTTTCTTCATAAACAGCACTGTTGTCTGCAAGGCTGAATACGCCCCCAAGCATCGATTTCAGCGGTACTCGATTTTCAAATTACTCGCAATGGACCCGATACATCAAAAGAAAATAAAAAATAATCTGCACTATGATGAAGTACGGGGAGACGTTTTACGGCCGCCACCAGCACTAAACACTAGCTAAACGATTGTCCAAATGATTTAGTACCAAATCTTATGTAATATTGTCAAGTAGAAAGGTGAAAGTTTCACAAACATTCTGGCACCATAAAGTATAGTTTGTTATGCTCTTCATAAGTGAAAAACGCATTTCTTACATTAGATGCAAGATAGAGGGAGTCTTCCCTATGAAATGTCCATTCAATTAAATCAATAAGTTTTTACTTTATAAGATTATCAGGAAGTGTAGTGTAAAGGGTGGAAAAATCATAAGTAGACAGACTTGAATCACGAAAACGCCTGGATTTCAGTTTATTTAAAACTTCATTAGAATTTTTATAGACCAAAACAGATTTCGACCTGATCTTTCGAATACTTTGTTACAATATTTTATCACATGCTTTTTTATGGCACTAAAACAAGTAAATAAGTTGGAGAGTTCAATTGTGGTACAAGAGCTTGAATGTTCAATAAACTGTGCTTTGTACGGTCTTTTATGAAGTTTAGGTAACCAATATAACGTAGGAAGCTTGTCTTGACCTTCTGTGACACAGACAACAAACTTGGTGGCTAAATGACAAATATGGTCATCAACTAAAGTCCTCTCTACAGCTAAAGGCTGAAGTTCATAGGCCTTAGTTCCTACAGGTTCTTGCTGAAGTGTGTTAACATAGTGAAATAGAAGTAGAGGCAATGAAGCCTTCAAACAACGACCACATTGTTAGCGGCCTTATCAGCTGGTGCCAAACCAAACGGAGAGTATGCTGTAATGACGGAGAGTATGCTGAGTATAGCCTCTAGTTAAGAGAAAGCATCATATAACTGATTAGAACTATCGTAGTCCTTTGATTTTTTTTTGTTCACGGAGATGTTGCACTGATGAGTTAGGAGGCCTTCATGCGGACTGAACAAATTATTTGTCTAAATCGCGACGGAAGTAAGGGCGAGGATTGTGGCCACGTAAAATCGATTTAAGCCCCCCAGTGGAAATCTTCCACTGACCGTTCCAAGGCGGCTCTTCTGTGGCGATTTATTTATGTTGATGTTTGTTACTTGCTGTGTGTATCACTTGTGTCTTTTGGTTTTGGATGGCCATATGGCCATTTTGTGAGAAAGTAACTGTCCTTATGGCCTTCCTTTGTTTAGGTTTCCATTATGGTCTGGTCGCTTAATGTATTTCTTTCCCTTTGGTGTCTTTTATGGGTGGAGTTAGTTAATTGTATCAATTCCTGATATTTGTTTTACTTCTACTTTTCATGTTGTCGCTTTCCATTGATAACCAATCTGAAATTATTGAAGCTTTAATTTCTACTTCTAGATATTTAGATGATTTATTAAATATTGACAATACTTACTTTGATGGTTTGATCAGTCGGATTTATCCCCTAGAACTTCAGTTAAACAAGGCAAATTCCTCTGATACCGAGGCCCTCTGTTTGGATTTATATTTATCTATTGTAGATGGATTTTTTTCTTGCAAAATTTATGATAAACGTGATGTAAATGTTCCTTTTTTGGACGGTGATGTTCCTCATGCGGCATCGTACGGGGTTTATATTTCGCAGTTAATTCCATTCGCAAGAGTGTCTAGTCATGTATCCGACTTCAACACTCGTAATAAATTATTAACCGCTAAACTTCTTTATCAGGGGTATCGGTATCATAAACTACGTAAAGCCTTGTCTACGTTTTATAGACGTCATTCTGATTTGGTTTCAAAATTCAATGTTGGACTTAAAACACTTTTGAAACATGGCCTATCGGAACCCGAATTCTATGGTGACTTAGTTCATAAATTTAGAAAAATACATGCCTGTAATGACTTTAGTTCCCAATTTCGTAAAATCGTTCGTCGATATATAAAGATTGGGTACAACATAAATGTTATAAAACAGACTGCATGCATGGTGGTTAACCCAATCATGGTTGGCAACTTTGCTTCCCTCTTTGATTGCACACCGTAGGGTCGGGCTTAAGATTATATGACGGTTCCAGCCTGATGCTCCGTCTTTGGTCGGGCCCCTCGGAGTCTAACTGTTGGTTTTCTTTTGCTCCAGCAATTCTGTTGTTGTATGCTGTCGAGTCGTCAACCTTGTTTCATCTCTGAAGTGTGTTGATTTGTATGTTCTCGGAGATGTTACACTGATGAGTTAGGAAGCCTTCATGCGGACTAAACAAAATTAGTGTATACTGCCACAGAGGTAATGGCGAGGATCATGGCCATGTAAAATCGATTTAAGCCCCCCACTCCACCCAGTGGAATTCTTTCCACTGATCGTTCCAAGGCGGTTCTTCTGTGGCGGTTTATTTATGTTGTTGTCTGATACTTACTGTGTGTATCAGTTGTGTCTTTTTATTTTGGATGGTCATTTAGCCATTTTGTGGGAAAGTAACTGTCCTTATGGCCTTCCTTTGTTTAGGTTTCCATTATGGTCTGGTCGCTTCATGTTTGTGTTTCTTTCCCTTTGGTGTCTTTGATGGGTTGAGTAAGTTAATTGTATCGATTCCTGATCTTTGTTTTACTTCTACTTAGAAAAACAAGCATTGAGTAGCGTCCATGATTCAATAATATTATGGACAGTCACTTCAGTCTGGTATTGTTTCTTTTAAAGCACGTAATTTACGTTTATAATTACCATTTTTTTCTGGTGCCGTGCAATCTAGTTTTACGCTTTTGGCCGTCCAGGAGCGAGACAATATCAAAGTCGGGCATTTTCGATATATTACCCTCATGATAAATGTTGTCATTAAAGCCCAATAGAAAAGGTGTCTGTAATAATTCAATCAATTTTAATTCAGTTTCATGCCGTTTAATAATTTTAAACCTAGCTGTAGAATTTACATCAAAATAATGTTTTTCCACTGGCTGTATAGAAATATATTTTATAGAATGACGTGTACGTCTGAAATAACGGTACAAGAAAGTGTCATTTTTTAGGCTTGCTCATTCAGTGAGTCAATCTTCGACAGTGTTCGTTAAAACGTGTTTTAACGAGCGATTAGTTTGCCCGACACACTGCATTTTACAATTTGCAGCATGTCAGGTTATCACATATATCAAAACAGTAGACTTACATGTCAAATCGGACATGTTCACCACAGAAAAACGTCTACCGTTCACAGACGAAGAAACGGTAGACGGAGTGCATAAATGTGAACAGCACCTGCACCTCTTAACATTGCACTTGGAAATACTAGGATACATTTCACTTCTTTTGAACGGATTGGAATATTTCCGGAGAATAAATTGGGACTACCAGCTCCACTTAAATTAACGGAAGCGACAGAAAACAAATTTATGGGCCTCACCAATACCGACGGCAACATAGCACTAAACTTATTAATAGAATGGGGAATCCGTACAGAAGAAGCAGTATGTAACCTAAGAGGAAATATAGTAAGATTAAATTTATTTGTGATACTCATATTAGTTGAAAGGGGGCGATGCAATCCAAACTAAAGCGATATTCATACAGGACATTAAGTTCAACAGTTAAAGGTTGCATTTGGAAACAAAGGGCACATGAAAGAACGAAAGTCGGGGACTCGGTTTTATTGAGTCTCTTCATAAACATGAATGAAGTTTGCAAGGCTGCATACGCCCCCCCCCCCCCAGGACCAGCTTGAGCAGGGCTCAAGGATCCAAAAGGAAATATAATCTACACTACGTTGAAGCACGGGGAGACTTTTTACAGCCGCCACACGACACTTAACACCAGTTGCAGTGAGGTGAATTAAAAAGTTAAGAGGTTGCCTTTGGATACAAAGAACACATAAAAGAACGAACATCGGAGACTCGGTTTTATTGAGTCTCATCATAAACAGCAATGTAGTTTTCAAGGCTGCAAACGTCCCTCGTAGTTCGCCACAGTTTGCTGGTGATTCATCGAGTCAGTAGATCAGCAGGATTCTCAGCGGTAGGACAGTATTTCCACTTCCGTTTCTCGGTCAGCTCGTAAATTTCGCGGACGCGGTTTGCTGTTAAATTCTTAAACGGTCTTAATGTCTGCAGCAAGTGTAGAACTATATGGCTGTCTGTCCACGGAAACGGTGATTCAATCTGAATGGAGTCCATAATGTGTCTTCCAAGTCGTGCGCCTAGGACAGTCGCCATTAGCTCTAATCTTGGTAGTGTCAGTGCTTTCAGGGGTGCGACTCGTGTTTTAGACATAACTAGCGTTGAGGTTCAACTACTGCATAGGTAGGCACACGCACCGTATTTAAAATTATTGGTTTGGGCTCGTGTTCTAGACAGGTTTTTAATTATTTGGACCTCATTTTGATTTATATCAGTCTTTGAAACGACTGCCTGTTCGAGGTTCGCAGGGTTGCAGTGTGCTTCCTCTGGCTTTCATTGCCGGATCGTTGCATGGTCACTGATGAGGCTTTATTAGCCGAAACTGCGTAGTATGACCCATCTTCTTTCTTATGAATGTTTTCATTGCTCTTAAAGGAACTCATTTTTGATTTTTAATTTACTAGGATTGGCGTCAACAAACACATGTAGATCTGTAATACGGCCGGTATCGTCTGTTGTGGTGATCTTGGAGAAGTATGCTCATTGAACCCTCTGTGATGACACATCATTCATTTCATCTTGGATTCTGCGCCACCGTTGTTGTACTGCAAAGGCAGTTGGGAGTCCCAGCAGAATTTCTGCTACTAAATATCTTGCAGGTGTATCTAAACTTTGATCTTTACTGGACTGAAGAATCCAACAGAATCGTAAATGTTTGCTGCAGAATATCACCTTTGGTCACCACATCGTTCTTCTCAATTTGAATCAGGCGGAGAAACAGTTCATCTTTTTCTGAATCACAAAATATCTCATTTCACACGCGGTCGATATCCTGAACGCTGCCAGCCGATGCAAGTTCGCAAAGTGTCTGGCTGTTTGAATTCAAAGAACGAAGTTTGATTCAAGCTCTTTGGCATCATGCCTCGCATCTCCCGAAAGTAACTAACCGCCTGTTGCTCTAAGAAGAAACTAGATATGATGTAGTCCACATATACATATAAGTCTTGTCGCACTCTGTAACTGACCCACACATCGTAATCTTCATGCAGATGCTTAAGCAGGTGATGAACAGTTAGCAGGTGGCACCTGGGATAGCTTTGAATCTGTATGTGATTAGTTCGCTGCTTGTATCATTTGGATCACTAAGCCAGAGAAATCTCGTCACATCTCGATCCTTCTCGTCCAGCTGCATGTGCAGAAATAAATTTTCAATATCCGTTGATACAGCAAATTAGCTCAGTCGGAAACGTATCAGAATGCCTGTCAAACCATTAAGTTCCGGCGGCGTCGATTTTAGGCAGTCATTAAGGCTCGGTGCATCACGGGATTGGCGGCAACTGCAATCATAGACTATGCGGATCGGCGTTGTTGGTTTCTTGGTTACTCCACAGTGCGAAATGTAATGTACATTCTGGCCTGGCTGAGCAAGGTCTATTTTCTCCATAGATCCGCGTTTTTCGTGATCCGCAATAATTTCACCATATTTCTGGAACATCAGTGGCCGTTCTGTCGGTCACTGGATGTAGTTCTGTATTCGCCGTAGGGCTACTCCATAACAATTAGGAAGTGGAGGGCCGTCCGTCCTCTTTCCCCCTGGGTTTTGTCGACTTACGCCCGTTTTTACAATCAATGCAAGTTTCTTGGTACTCCTGAAAAATGACTAGCGCTTGGCTGTCGTCTTCTGATGCGCTGATTTCAATTGACCCCAGTTCCCAAATGGTTGTTAGTCGTAGAGCTCGGTTGGGGTAGCGACGACGCTTAACATGCTTGAATAAAAATGGTTTGATTGCATCGGAAGTGGACCAGAAAGAAGGTGTTCGATCTTGGATTGAACTGCAGTAGGCCAGGTCCGTTTCCTCGAATCACTCAACTTTGAACAATAGTCCAGTAATGATCGGCTCCTATGCGAAGTTCAATCTCGAAATAGTCTAGGTCTGTTGCAGGATGCGCGAGCTTTAAACTCTGCAGACGATGATACTGTTTTCGGAAAGATACATAATGACACAGCTTTTGTCGAAATCCCGTGGACGTTTATTGGTATGTTGTCGCTGTTGCTGCTCCAAATGAGTCTATGTGAACCTTCTCTGTACCGTTGCACTTCATCTGAATCTTGTTGACCATGTCCTCCGTAACAAACGAACGCTGGGAACCTTTATCAAACAGAAAACAGGCGTCAATGCTGCATTGTCGCGATAAAATCTGTGCAATGGCAGTCTTCGCTCGGTCTCTTGTTGGGCCCACAACGCAGTCTAACTGTTGGTTTTGTTTTGCTCCGACATTTGAGTGGTTTCTTGCTGTCGAGTCCTAACCGTTGTTTCGTCTCTGTGATTGGTTGTTTATTTGTGTTCACGGATATGTTGCACTGATGAGTTGGGAGGCCTTCGTGCGGACTGAGCAAATTATTTGTCTAAATCGCGACGGAGGTGGGAGGCAAGGATGTGGCAACGTGGAGTCGATTTAAGGCCCCCGCCCCACAGTGAAGTTCGTTTCACTGACCGTTCCAAGGCGGTTCTTCTGTCGCGGTTTATTTTTTGTTATGGTTTGTCTTTGAGTGTTTGTGTCGCTTGTGTTGTTTTGTTTTGGATAGCCAATTGGCCATTTTGTGGGAAAGTAACTGTCCTTTTGACTTTCCGCTATTGATGTTTCCATTAGGGTTTGTTGCGTCATGTTTGTGGTTCTTACCATTTGGTGTCTCTGAAGGGAGTGTGGGTTAATTGTATCGATTCCAGATCATCGCCTTCACTTCTACTTTAGAAGAGTGTTGTGTCTTTGTTGTTTCGTTGAATACAGGATGGCTGGCTGTCCGCCGTGGCATTAGTCCGGGTGGATGAGTAACGCCGGTCCTGGTCCCGGCAAGAAACGAAAATGTGGATCCCGTCACGTCAAGTTCGGTTCGGCACCCGGATTTTAGGATATTGATTTCGTTTTTCAAAGTCATTCAAAGTGACGTCATGGTCCAATGACTGCTGCCATTACTGTGGGTCATGTTGATTCGTACTTCAGTTGGGAGTTTGCCAATGAAAATCGGAACCATCAAACTTCCGTAGCTGTCCTGGCTCTGTCCAAGGGACTCCAGACCTCTGAATTATTTCTTAAGATCGTCGTAAAATGCTTGTAGACTCTAGTGTAGATTATATTTTCTTGTCCTTTGGGATCATTGATTCCATTGTGGAATTTTGAAAACATCTGAGGGTCACTGATGAGGCCTAATTGGCCGAAACTAGCTAGTCTGGCCCAGAAAACATGAACACTCCATATTTTTCAGTTCTGTGGTGTATTCCTTGCTTCCAAAGGAAAACCCTTTAATAGAACATATTTAACTTCACTACAGCTGGTGTGTGGGAATGTGTGGCGGCGGTAAAACGTCTCCCTGCCCTACATCATAATGTAGATTATATTTTCTTGTCCTTTAGGATCATTGATTCCTTTGTGGAATTTTGAAAACATCTGAGGGTCACTGATGAGGCCTAATTGGTCGAAACTAGCTAGTCTAGCCCAGAAAACATGACCACTCCATATTTGTCAGTTCTGTGGTGTATTCCTTGCTTCCAAAGGATAACCCTTTTATAGAACATATTTAACTTGGTCGTGGCGTCTCCAACAACGCTTGCATATATGCATTAATAATCTTGTGAGGCTGGCCAAATCGTCCAAGCAAGTGTTCAATTGCCTTGGAACAGTTTGCATCTGTGAGTGGAAAACCATCCAAAGCGCTAACAGCGGCGTCATTTATCAGAGACTTCAAATAGCTGGACTTCTTGATATCAGGCAAGGCATAATTTTGATGAATGCTTGATTCGAACGAGTCCCAGAAAGTAGGCCATTCCAGAATGCTTCCGCTGAAAGAAGGCAATGTTAACTTTGGTAGTCTATGCTGTGGTGTAGAAGATACAGTAGGGTAACTTACTTCCGATCTAATGGAGTGCTGCGATGTCTTATTGTTGTTGTTTTCCTCCCTACTATTCTCCCCAATGACTGCAGGTTCACTCGGCTTAGTATCCCGGCTTTACGTATCGTCCTGTTTCTTGAACTCTCTTCTTACATTTGTGGCCCTACTTTCCAGGTCGATCATGTACTTTTCTGATCCCATGATTTCAGTCTCTTGGTCAGTCACATCCGTCTGTGAGAGAATCTTCTCGTTGAACTGCTTCAGCAACACAACCTTCTCCATAATTACGCCAAGAATCGCACTGATTTCCTCCGAACACAACTCCGCGGTTATTCTATGTAGCTGTCCTTCTCCAACCTTGCGGTGTGCCGCTCTAGTTGATGAGTTTCTGTAAATTCTGAATACTGAGGGTCCTGGTTAGACACCAAAATGAAACGGATCGTGCAATTAATCAGAAGAAAACTAAGCGTAGTGTTAGGTTCATACCTTTATACAGGAAGTAAAAACAACATGGCAACGTTATATGTGAAGTTACGTTATGAAAATTGCGCGACTGAACTACTAAGCAAGGGGTAATCCTTTGGAAGCAAAACGGAAAACATACTAGCTAGTTTCGCCGAATTAGACCTCATCAGTGACCCTAAAATTATTTCAGAAGAAAACTAAGCGTAGTGTTAGGTTCATACCTTTATACAGGAAGTAAAAACAACATGGCAACGTTATATGTGAAGTTACGTTATGAAAATTGCGCGACTGAACTACTAAGCAAGGGGTAATCCTTTGGAAGCAAAACGGAAAACAGACTAGCTAGTTTCGCCGAATTAGACCTCATCAGTGACCCTCAAATTATTCCTGAATTTCGCTGTGGAATCGATGATCCCAACGGACTAGAAAAAAACAACCAAAACCAGCTCTTTTTACTGAACAGATACGTTTATGTAGAATATCTTACATGAATGAAGAAGATCTTACATGAGTAATCATGTATTTGAATTTTTTTAAACGAGTTGTGGAAAAGGGATACAATGCGAGGCTTTACCGAGAATTTGATCCACTATCCTCAACGCATTTAATAAATATTAAATAATGCAAGATTTTACTTATCATATGCCTTTTAAAAACGCATTTTATTCACGATTGTTTTATTAGAAGATCAATTTTCTACCATTATTAAACGCGACGTCGTTAAGGACGTCGTACATGTAAAGTTACGGTGCGAATCTAACTATTTTGCATATGAGCCGGCGCACGACAAAACCTACAATAAGACATGCGCGCCCGTCGAAATCTCAGATCAGCCTGCAAATCCATATAGTCTAACCAGAGACTTCTCTTGCTGCATTGAGGAACATTGGGCCCTTAGCTTTCCGTAGAGCGCACAACAAAGACTCTGATCAGACTGCGCGGATGCGCAGCTGATCTGAGTCTTCGTTGGGCGCACATGTCTTATTGTAGGTTTTGTCATGCGCTGCCTCATATTTAATCCACTAGTGGATAAACGTAGTTTTTACAAGGCGTTTTTTTCAGTCTCACACGCGACGTCATATGATACATATAGTGTATTTATCTTATGAGCTCTATGATGGAATGTGTAAACATGACTATAAAAAGATTTGTGCGAATGTGGTAAACCGTGTAGGAAGACGTTTGCCGATTGTTAGATTTAACGCTTATAATACTCCTATAAACAGTAAGATAGTCTTCCAGGCAGAGAGAAACAGTACCAGCGCGTTTTTTGTACTCCCATTGTGAAAACACAAATTCTTGGTAACTTGCCTTGATAAAGAGAAAGGTGTTTATAATTCTCATATCAAATTCATCCTGTGTTAAGTCAATGTGAACACAATAATCTAATTTAGAAATAACCCTAGTGTTCTTGCCTTTACATAATCTACCGTCGACATCGGGTGGCTGGAAGGAAACAGGATGCAAAATGTCAACGGACATGTCATGACGATTAGGAACATGCATCTCATTTACTGAGGAAGTGTCATACTCATATACTCCAAATTCACACAGAGGAACTCGGTAAATCGCCGTCATAACGTTTCCAAGATAACAGAATTTTCCGTGCACCTTTGCTGAAGTAAGTATATCCCTCACGTCCTTGTAATTATCGTAGTTGAGGCTGAATCCAACCACCACATAGTCAACAATGCTCTTCCCTTCACGAACTGATATCTTTTTGTACAAGTGCATTCCTAGAAATCTCAACATTTGTCCCATACTGTACTTAACGGCAGTTTGGAACGACGTGTGTGTTATATTAGACTCGTACAACGTTTGCCTTTCTCCAAACGAGAGTTTTAAATATAAAACAAAACAGGTGTCGGTGTCAGCTTTGTCTCTTGGCAGACAGTTCTCATTGTATGGAAAGTAATCACACTTTAGATCCCGACAAACCATCTGCAAAATAGAACAGATGAAGATGACAACTCCATCCAACAAATATCCAAAGCCCCCGCCCATAGGGGCTTGAAGAAATATATGGGCTGCATGATGCTTCCACGCAGAGCTGTATCCGGCCCGCACACTAGTACTGGTAAACCGCTTAGAGGATCTAAGCCTGTCCAGGAACCGCGGTGCTAATAAACCCTATTGGTTTCATTGGGCGACAGGGCTTGAGATGTCATTTCATCTCAATGTCGGGTAAAAGTCCCACAAAATTGGAAGCAGCGTCTCCAAAATGACCTTTACAGTGTTGACGGGGACGTTAAACCTCAAATCAAAGAAAAAAAACCAACAAATATCCATCTAAACCCCACTTTATACTTAGATAAATGGGGTTTACGGTGTGTAAAGATTCTTATTTTTGTTCAAAAACATAGATTGTGGGTACTCGTTGGAGCTGTCTCATGGACACGATTCTAGCGAGCACCCACAATCAATGTCTGAAGTAGAAAAAAAAGATGTCACAATGTTCACTCAATAATGCGATTTCTGACACAATGTTAGACACCCAGGTTTCCCTAATGATAACAATAAAGCGTTTCTATCGAGCTCTCACAATCTTTGTTTGAAATCAGAAAATTAAATACATGTACAGTAATATTCCGCTATTTTAAGACCACCAGAATTAAGACTAAGTCTGCGTTAAAAAGCTTATTTAGAAGAGTTATTCTCTCTTCGAATTTCCTGCACACAGTATCCCCTGCCAAGGGACCACCTTTGGGACTGTTGAAAGGCCATTTTTAAACAGTCCCAAAGGTGGTTTTATATAGAAATATTACTGTATAATCCATCTGCAAAAAATCCTAGTTCTAAAGATATGAATATGAAAGAGTCTGGCCCGCGCCCATCGGGGCTTGAAGAAATAGGCTGCATTATTCTTCCACGCAGAGCTTAATCCGACCGCACAATCGCTTAGATGATCTTAGCCTGCCCAGGCAAAGCGGTGCGAGTCGGATCGTCCATCCTTATAAACCATATTGGTTTCATTGGGCGACAGGTCTTGAGATATCATTTCATCTCAATGTCGGGTAAAAGTCCCACAAAATTAGAAGCAACGTCTCCAAAATGACATATACAGTGTTGACGGGATGTTAAACCACAAATCAAACACACAATGAATATGAAAGACGCCATTTTACGAGAATATGTAACCGAAATGTTTTGTGACACCTGGATCAATTAGATTTTCATCACTATTATAATACGTGCAACACATCCGTGTGGCATATACCATTCTTCAAATGTGCGTTATTTTTTTCTTATGTGTATTCCAAAAGAATGTTATTGAATCGGTTGTAACGAGTACCCACGACCTATCTCTTAGAACAGAAACAAGAAAAACATAAATAAATTCCACCGTAAACCACAGTTCTTGCACACAAGATACAGAAATCCATAGTTTTAGCTTGGGATAGACATTCTGTTCTAACTCTGGTGTTCTTACCCAAACTCGAATATTCCCGCGTGTTATATAAATGCACCTCGTACTCTCCGTCGTTAAAGTTGACGTAACGGCACGTGACGTGACGTCACTAAAAATTCTTGGAGTGTCATCGCAATATGGCGGACATCGGTAACCGAAGTGATTGCAGCATTAAAATCCCGCGCTAAGAAACGGAAGGTATGCAAAAAAAAGAATGCTATATGGGTGTGAGGGGTGGATAGAAAAATCCGTCCCTCGGGATCACTGCCCGGCATCACTTGGCAAGCCTCGTGATGCCGGACAGTGACCCTCGGAAGGGATTTTTCCATTCACCCCTCACACTCACATAAGATTCTTACATTTAGGAAATAGATCAGCCCTAACTGTCATTTGTTGAGTAAGAGATCACAGTTTGGAGGTCAGTTGTAAAGTAGATCAAATCACGAGCGCGTAGCGCGCGTGATTTGTCTACTTACAATTGACCGACAAAGTATGATTTATTGCTCAACAAATCACTCTATTTCGATTTTTAGAAGGCTGAAAGTCGGCAATAATGCTGTTGTTTCCTTCAAAATCTTACAACCTTTCGGCATTGTTAGAAGAAATCCCGATAAAATTATCGACAGAAACACATGCATTTATATCCTTTTCTAACGTTTTCGATGCGAGAAAATGACGTTACTCCGTCTAACTTCAAGGAAATCCAATTGTGGCGTCATAAATTGGCTGTTTTTAATGACGTCACTCGTCACGTTCTTCCTTGTCGTGATTTGTTGTAGAATAAAATGCAGTTATTTTCCATTGCCAAAATAGATAGGCGCGCTGTGTTAGAACCCTAGATATTTGTTTTTTGTTTTAAAGTTTAACGGCCCAGTCAACACTATTTAAGGTCATTTTTGAACCGGTCAGTTTTCCCATCCACACTTTTCCTGGGTAGGCTTATACGTAAGCGGTTAACCAGTACAGTGCACATTCTTTCGCCAGAAACTGACATCTGTCCTTCTTGAATCAGCGGAAGGGAGAGAATGACCGTAGAAAAGATTTCATGATCAATCTCCACGAAAAAATGTTGCCGACCCCGCCGAAGAATGCTAGATATACATCACGGAAACACGCAAATATAATATTGACCCCCTTGAACCCCACTTTTATATAGTAAAACTGGGGTTTCTGGGGGTATACCTTATTTTTCTTATTTCTGATCTAAAATATAGATTGTTGGCACTCGTTAGAACCGCCTCATCGAGGCGGTTCTAACGAGTGCCAACAATCTATATTTTGAGCAGAAATAAGAAAAATATCACAATTTTTCATCTCATCGCCTCATCGAGGCGGTTCTAACGAGTGCCATCAATCGATATTTTGAGCAGAAATAAGAAAATATCACAATTTTTCATCTTAAAATTTTCTCTTTTTTTCAGCGATAAAGGTGGCAATGTATTTGAATAGGCGTGTTTGTGTAATGACAAGGATAATAATTACACGAACGTGTCATTAGGATAACACTCACGTGTCATATATAAAGGATCTTACACGAGTGGTCATTTCATATATGAATCAAATTTTCGGCGAGTTTCATACATTTCATGTGAAATGACCACGCGTGTAAGATTCTGTTTATCATATGACCATATATATCATATGATTTTAACGCCTTTCAATTAGACAATTTTTCAACAACAAAAAAAAAAAATTTGGTTGACATGGACAAAATCATGATGTTACTTAAACTCGCCAAAGTTTTATTACATGTGTGGTCGTACGAATTTTATTACACGGTGTTATCCACTGCTTATCAACGACGTGATATGAAAAAAAAAATGTTTTTTTTTTTCACATCTCCAAAATGGCTATTTTTTCTGATGAAAATATGTGATATAATTTTTTCTTATTTGTTCCGCCAAAAATAGGTATTGAGGCGGTTCTAACGAGTACCCACAACCTATGTCCTGGATCGGAAATAAGAAAAAGTGTACAACCCTGTAACCCCCAGTTTTCTATATACAAAGTGGTGTTTAGTGGGTGTTACTTTAACGGTGTACCGTGATGTAAGCAGTTTCAAATTCACAACAGTGATGCATGATGTGAAAACATATGTACATGTAGAATTATAAGAACCATATTGGCAATTTTTCTTATTTATAGAAAAATGGGAATAAAAGGTTTCATTATTCAAAACCATAACGGCTCATATAAACTGACTATTTCTGAATGCATAACCAATTGAAGTAAGCATTTTATTCATCACGTGAACAAGTCCGTGAAGTGAACATCCCCCTAAACCCGACTTTATATAGAGAAAATTGGGGTTTACGGGGGTATACATTATTTTTTTCTTATTTCTGCTGCAAGACATAGGTTGTGGGTACTCGTTAGAACCGCCTAAATAAGGCGGTTCTAACGAGCACCCACAACCTGCATGTGCAGTATAAATAAGAAAACAATCACGGATTTTCATCAGGAAATTAGCCATTTCGGAGATGTGAAAAAAGCACCTTCTTACATGCTTTTCAATGAATGATAAAGATTTATCAGTGAAATATAAATCGATATTTTCACTGTTTCAAACAGTGAAAATACGATTTTTTATTTTTCACTGTTTGGGACTACTTTTTTCTTCAAATCTAACTCTAATTTCAATTTTATCTTTGTCAGATAACTGAACAATACTGAAATGTGTTCTAATTGACGCATAGCCCGTTCATGTGTGACGGGGATGTTACTGACGTCATTTATGACGCTGACGTCACGTCTTTTGTCGCGCGACGTTAGACTTGCCAGCAACTTCTTTGGAAAACTTCTCTCTCAATTATTTCATTAATCATTCATAATAATACCATCCTAGGCCATTTCTCAGGTGCAAACTTTCAGTTTACACCCAATAGTATACCCACTAAACACGATGGACACCACTAAATTGACGCGAAACGAACAGGAACAAAGATAATTTTCTCCGAATGTGAGCGACACCATTAAAGACGCTAAATATTGCCTTTTGAAGCATGTAAGAAACAGAAAATTTGATTTTTTCAGTGCAAGATCAAATTTTATTTCACTCATGAACACCAAAACTGCTATTTTCACTCGTGGCTACGCCACTCGTGAAAATAACAGTTTTGGTGTTCATTCGATGAAATAAAATTCGATCTTACACTGAAAAAATCAAATATCCTCTATATTTAAAAGAGGCTCCCCTCTTTAATTGCACACCGGTGGGTCAGGCCTCAGATTCTATGTCGGTTCCAGTATAAAGGCTTACCAAGAATTAGAGTGATCTAATTCAATGTAACGTTGGTTGGTGCCTGATACTCTGTCTCTGGTTGGGCCAATCGGAGTCTAACTGTTGTTTTTCTTTTCCTCAGGCTTTGTTTGTTTGTTTGATTTGAGGTTTTACGTCCCCGTCAACACTGTAAATGTCATTTTGGAGACGTTGCTTCCGCTTTTGTGGGACTTTAACACGACATTAAGATGAAATGACATCTCAAGCCATGTCGTCCAATGAAACCAATAGGGTTTATTAGCATGGACGGTCCGCCTCGCACCGCGGTTTCTGGACAGGCTTAGATCCTCTAAGCGGTTTACCAGGACTAGTGTGCGGGCCGGATTCAGCTCTGCGTGGAAGCATCATGCAGCCCATATATTTCTTCTAGCCCCTATGTGCGGGGGCCTTTTTTGCTCAGGCATTTTAGTGGTTTCTTGCTGTAGAATCCTCATGATTGTTTCATCTCTGTGGATGTTTTTTTTTTTTTTTGTTTTGTTTTGTTTTGTTTTTGTGTGTGTGTGTTCACGGGGATGTTGCACTGATGATTTAGGAGGCCTTCATGCAGACTGAACAAATAATTTGTCTAAATCGCAACGGCAGTAAGGGCAAGGATTGTGGCCACGTAAAATCGATTTAAGCCCCCCAGTGGAGTTCGTTTCCGCTGATCGTTCCAAGGCGGTTCTTCTGTCGCGGTTTGTTTTTGTTATGGTTTGTCTTTAGGTGTTCGTGTCGCATATTTTGTTTTATTTTGGATAGCCTATTGGCCATTTTGTTGGAAAGTAACTGTCCTTTTGGCTTTCCGCTGTTGATGTTTCCATTGGGGTCTGTTGTTTCATGTTTGTGTTTCTTTCCCTTTATGTCTCTGATTGGAGCTGTGGATTAATTGTATCGATTCCTGATCATTGCCTCCACTGCTATTCACTATAGTATTGGCTATACATTCTAGTCATTTGGAATTATTGATTCCATTGCGGAATTTCCATCACGTGAACAAGTCCGTGATATAAAGGACCCCCTTAACCCCACTTTGTATAGAGAAAACTGGGGGTTAATAGGTAAACATTATTTTCCTTTTTTCTGCTTCAAGACATAGGTTATGGGTACTCGAGGTTGTGGGTACTCGTTAGAACCGCATCCAAAACCTATCTTTAGAATGTAAATAAGAAAAATATCACAATTTTTCGTGTATTAGTATAGGCGTGTTTTCGTAATGGAAATTATCTGAGGGTTACTGATGGGGTTTAATTATCCGAAACTAGCTAGTCTGACCTAGAAACAACGTGTACACTCTATAGTTTTCAGTTCTTATCTGTAGCCCTTACTTCCAAAGGTTTACCGTTTTGCAGATCATACTGATACACCTGGCACGACCGCCCCCGCCCATCGGAGCTTGAAGAAATATATGGGCTGCATGATGCTTCCACGCAGAGCTGAATCCGACCCGCACATGAGTACTGGTAAACCGCTTTGAGGATCTAAGCCTTCCAGGAACCGCGGTGCGAGTCGGCTCGCCCATGCTTATAAACCATATTGGTTTCATTGGGCGACAGGGCTTGAGATGTCATTTCATCTCAATGTCGGGTAAAGTCCCACAAAATTGGAAGCAACGTCTCCAAAATGACCTATACTGTGTTGACGGGGACGTTATTTAAACCTCAAATCAAACAAACAAACAAACACCTGGCACTATCTTTTTCAAGGGGGATGCTTGTTATGCCATTTTTTTTATTTTTTGTTTGAACGCTAACCCCTGTCGAAAAAGGAGTTGAACGTTACAATTATCTCTCAAGGAGCACATTTTAGTTTGAGCTTATAGTTTCTTGTTAATAAGAGAGAGCATAATTTTGGGAGTATTATCTCCCCTAAAAGTGTATTCACGCAATGTAAATATTCCGTCCAATATAGATTGTGGGTACTCATTAGAACCACCCCGCCGAGGCGGTTCTAACGAGTACCAACATTGTATGTTTTGAGAAGGAAATATGAAAAACACCATAATAGGCTGTTGTTCTGTCGTTAAATTTTGTTATGGTTTGTCTTGGAGTGTGTGTATTGCTTATTTCATTTTGTTTTGGATAGCCAACTGGCCATTTTGTGAAAAGGAAACTGTCTTTTTGGCTTTTCGCTATTGATGTTTCCGTTTTGTTATTTAATGTTTGTGTTTCTTTCCCGTTTGGGTCTCTGATGGGAGGCGTGGGTTAATTTTATCGATTCTCGATCATTGCCTTCACTTCTATGGTTTAATGTAACCATTACGCAAACACGCCTATTCAAATACATTGCCACCTTTATCGCCGTAAAAATGAAAATTTTATGATGAAAAATTGTGATATTTTTCTTATTTCTGCTCAAAATATAGATTGTGGGCACTCGTTAGAACCGCCTCGGTGAGGTGGTTCTAACGAGTACCCACAATCTATATTTTAGATCGGAAATAAGAAAAATAAGGTATACCCCCGGAAACCCCAGTCTTGCTATAAAAGTGGGGTTCAAGGGGGTCAAAATTATATAGGCGTGTTTTCGTGATGGTCACTTCCATGAATTAATGTATTCCATCACGAAAACGTACCTATATATTTTTGACCCCCTTGAACCCCACTTTTTATAGTAAAAATGGGGTTTACCGGGGTAAACTTTATTTTTCTTATTTATGCTCTAAAAGACAGATTATTGGTACTCGTTAGAACCGCCTCACCGAGGCGGTTCTAGCGTGTACCTTCGAGGCGGTTCTAACGTGTACCAACAATCTATATTTTGAGCAGAAATAAAGAAAATATCACACATTTTCAGCCTAAAATTTTAACTTTTTGGCGGCAAAAGTTACAATGTATTAGTATAGGCGTGTTTTCGTAATGAGAGTTTTTTTTTTTTTTTTTTTTTTCATTGAAGTATCAACAACACTGCGTCCAAATTGTTGGACTATAGGATATTTCTGTAATATGGCCCATGACCTACCAGCTTCATGTCCGTAAACTGTGTATCATTGTCGCATAGCAACGATGCATGCCTTCCAATCGCTTGTAAAAGAGGAACATCAATCGAATAAGAAAACGCCGGTTTAAACCCACCCGGATTGGATAACGGTTCTAGGCAAGATGACTGAT
Source organism: Lucinisca nassula (assembly GCA_963580285.1). Taxonomy (NCBI): domain Eukaryota; kingdom Metazoa; phylum Mollusca; class Bivalvia; order Lucinida; family Lucinidae; genus Lucinisca; species Lucinisca nassula. The sequence goes on from OY757023.1 coordinate 23,006,237, forward strand.
CAATTTGCATCGAACTGCGTGTGTTGCAAAGATAGCAGTAATAGTTTTTAAAAGTTTTATTAAATGGGTCCACAAATGCATGGCACCAATCTTCTATCGAACTGTTAAATTGGTCCCACAGTCCAGTAATATTGCATTCGGATATCCTGTATGGAGGTGCATGTGTGTGACACGAGTCTAATGGTTTCCATGTATTTTGTTTGAAGAATATGTTGCAGCCAGCGTCTTCAGCGACAGAGATTAAATCTTTATCCGGATCAGAAACAGAGATGGCCTTATCACACAGTAGTTCAAGTGTCCAAGGTATTCTTTGCTGGTAATCATCCGCTACATTACATAATGCACAGAATCTGTTTTTGTATATTCCAGACCATCGGCTAGCGTCTACTGTTACAGGTATTACCTTGTCTATATCATAATTAAGTTTCGGATTTTCGCATAATTCTCTTATCATGTATGGCACTGACTCCAGTTCCATCCCTTCGTCGTTGCACTGGGATGTCATCATTACTCCAGTCACATCTTTAGGTCGCCAATATTTGCTACTGTCCTGTGTAATCAATTCAGGTACGACACACGATGTTGCCCTAACAACAGAAAAACAAGAGGCTCATGGGCCACAATGCTCACCAGAGCTCAGGGGGCCACTGCCCACTGCCAGCAATGCATTTTAATTAACCATGGAAGAACTGCACCCAAGGCTGCTACAGATAAAATTTCGACCCAATCAGACTAGTGGCTTCAGAGGTCTGATGTCGCTTGAAGACAACAGATGACAACTGACAGTTTCCCATCTGTGGCAACAAATAGGCCAAAAAGAACATTATTAAAAGAACATTTCTATGAAAGTTTGACAAAATATCTTGAGAGGCATTAATGTTATTTTTCAATTTTCCCCATAATAAGTCACTGGAAACTCTTAACTTGCCATAGCAAACAAGCCAAAGAGCCAAATTTCATAAACCAGAGCTCAGGTGGGCACTGCCCAATGGTGCCCTGATTTGTGTCACTAAATGGGACTTATAAAAAGGAACAGAGACATATATGGTTTAGCGGTGGGGACATGTATGGTTCCTGAGACGTAAGGCCTTTTAAGCAATGGAGGGATTCGGGCATGGCAGATCCCAGAAAAGCCGCCCAAGATTGTTGTCACTGAATATGTCTTATCATAAAGATAAGGAATATATATGGTTAAATTGTTGGGGATCTGAACAGTTTCTGAGATATGAGGCCCTTTTATGAAGTGGAAGGGAGAGAAATGGCCCCTGCGGAACCCCCAAGACAGGGTTGACTGAATGTGTCTAATAACAATGAACAAGAATGTATGTAATTATAAGATGGGGATTTGAATAGTTTCTAAGATATATGGCCTATTATTAAGTGGAGTCTTATCATCAGGAACAAGAATATATATGGTTTAGAGATGGGGATCTGAACGGTTTCTGAGATATATGGATTTTAATGACGTAAAGGGGTGGGGCTTGGCACGTGGCACCCGGGGGGGGGGGGACCCCAGGCTGGTGTCACTGTTTGCGTCTCATAAGGAACAAGAATATATATGGTTAAGGGGTGGGCTCTGAACAGTTTCTCAGATATATGGTCTTTTGTGAAGTCGAGGGGTGGAGTGTGGCCCGGGCACACCCTGGATGACCTCTCGGTTGGTGTCATTGAATGTGTCTTATCATAAGGAACAAGAATATATATGGTTTTGGGGTGGGGATCTGTAAGGTTTCTGGAATATTTAGCCTTTTATGAAGTGGAGGGGGTTGGGCATGGCCCCCGCACATCCCGGGGGGGGGGGGGCATGTTGGTGTCACTGAATGCGACTTATCATAAGAACGAGAATATATATGGTTAAGGGGTGGGGATCTGTAAGGTTACTGGGATATTGGGCCTTTTATGGAGTGGAGGGGGTGGGGAATAGCACCGGCACATCCCGGGGGACCCCCGGGTTAGTGTCTTTGAGTCCATCTTATCATAAGGAACAAAAGTATATATGGTTTAGGGGTTAGGGATCTCAATGGTTTCTGAGATAAATGACATTATATGAAGTGAAGGGGTGGGGCATGTCCCCGGCACATCCCGGAGTACCCCCGGGTTGGTGTCAAGTAATGCATCTTATCATAAGGAATATATATGGTTTAGGGGTTGGGACCTGTAAGGTTTCTGAGATATAAGGCATTTTATGAAGGGGAGGGGGCGGGGCATGACCCCGGCACAACCTAGGGGACCCCCAGGTTGACATAAAAGCATATGGCTGAGAGACGTCTACTCAATGAGCATGTCTATGTAAGTTTTGTCAAAATATCTGCAATGACTTGGCAGAAAATGCCATTTTTCAGTTCTCCCCATTATAAGTCAATGGAAAGTCTAAGTTGCCAAAGCAACAAAACTAAAAGGCCAAATTTCATAAAAAACATAAAACCTGTAAAGGCAAATATGGTGAATATTTTCATAAAGTCTTAGCCTCCTAGAGCGTACGGATTCTGAGGAGATGATTTTTTAAAGTATTTTTTTGTTTCTATTTTTTGCATTTTGGTTTCAATGGCAACCAATAAAAATAAGCAGAAGGCCTAAAATCATACGGCAGATAGTAGATTGCCTATGGAACATTTCTATGAAAGTTTTGTCAAAATATCTGCAGAGGCTTTGCAGTAAATGCCATTTTTCAATTTTCCCGGTTTTAAGTCTATGGAAACTCTAAGTTGCCATAGCAACCAAACTAATGAGCCGATTTTCATAAAAAAAACGTAAATTTTCAATCCCCCAGCCCAAGAATGCTACAGATAAAATTTGGGCCCAATCGGCCCAGTGGCTTCAGAGCAGATGTCGTTTGAAAGTGTTGACGCAGACGACGCAGACACAGACGCCGCAGACGACGACGGACAACTGCCTATCCTGTAAGCTCCCCAGGAGCCTTCGGCTCTGGTGAACTAAAAAGTCAAAACTACAAGGAGTTAATAATACCCCCTAAAATCGAAACTGTATGGTATTCAGAGGTATATATTATTTTCTTATTTCTGCTCAAAACATAGATTGTGGATAGTTGTTAAAACTGCCTCAACGAGCCGGTTCGACCAGTATCCATAATCCATCTTTAGAGCAGAAATATGAAAAAATATCTGAATTTTTATATAAAAATTTTAATTTATTTTATGGGCAAAATTTCACTAATATATTTGAAAAAGCGTGTTTTCGTTATGGAGGAATGATGCTTACCGGCGGCGGATCCCTGAAACATTACGCAAACACGCCTGTACAAATACATTGCCACCTTTATCGCCGAAAAAATGAAAATTTCATGATGAAAAATTGTGATATTTTTCTTATTTCTGCTCAAAACAAAGATTGTGGACACTCGTTAGAACCGCCTCATCGAGGCGGTTCTTACGAGTTCCCACAATCTCTACTTTAGAGCAGAAATAAGACAAATAAGGTTTACCCCTGTAAACCCCAGTTTCACTATATAAAAGTGGGGTTCAAGAGGGCAAACTGTATATAGGCGTGTTTTCGGTATGATAAACAATGTAGCAATTACGATAACACACCCCTACGGCATAATGCATTTTTCTCATCTCCAAAATGGCTACTTTTCTAACGAAAATCCGTGATATTTTCCTATTAATACTGCTAACATAGGTCGTGGGTGCTCGTTAGAACCGCCTCAATGAGGCGTTTCTTACGGATAGCTCGTTAGAACCGCCTCAATGAGGCGTTTCTAACGGGTACCCACAACCTATGTCTTGGAGTAAAATAAGAAAAAATATATACCCCCGTAAACCCCAGTTTTCTTTTATATAAAGTTGGGTATAGGGGCTCTTCATTTCACGGACTAGTTCACGTGGTGAATGGAATTTCGGGATTCCCTGATATCAAACCATTTGTTTGCGTTCAAACTCTTTAAAACGACTTAAAATTCTAAAAACTAAGATGATATTTAAAATGTCAACCAACAATCAATTCTTTCCATGTGTTTCGAATATACTCCTCAGAGTCAGCATAAATTCAGTGATGCCAAAACAAGATAAATCTATTTCATCTTAGGGACACAAACACATTACATGAACAAGTCCGTGAAATAAAGACCCCCCACCCCCCCCCCCCCCCCCCACCCCTTAACCCCACTTTATATAGAGAAAACTTTGGATTACGGAGTAAACATTATTTTCCTCATTACTGCTCCAAGACATAGGTTGTGGGTACTCGTTAGAACCGTTTGATTGAGGCGTTTCAACGAGCACCAGAAACCTTTGTTTGGTGTATAAATAAAAAATAGCACGAATTTTCATCAGAGCAAAATTGATAAAAAATGCACTATGTCGCACGGGTGTGTTATCGCAATGAGAAACAATAATCTCCTGCGATCGCCATCATCTCCAACAGTGTACGAAAAAGCGGAAAACATCGCACAAAATGTTCACATAAACACATACATTTCTCAAACAATTGTTAATACAGTTGAACATTGCACCAAAGATAATCTCAAACCATGTGTATCTTCACAACAACCTTCAGGTGCCGCTTCCGTGAAAGACCAAAAAGGTCATGCATGAAAACAAATATGGCGACCTTAAAGATCATGAGAAACGAAAATGTTAAGTTTTGTTTTTGTTCTAATATAGAGTTTAAACCGCATCATAAATTCCTTTTCATTCAGAAGTTATGGCTGTTCAAATTAAAGTCAGTCATCCCTTATTTTATGTCAGATTTTATGTCAGAAATTTTTTTGTTACTATAAATGGATTTTTATCCCACAATCCATCATTTTGTGATGTCATATGAGGTTTAACCCTTATCTTGCTGAATATTCATTTAAGCCACACCCATTTCTGTCTATTAACCAATCAAATTACTTGATGTAATTTATTGCTACAAATTCATAAACTGAATACCAAACAGTGTAGATCCTGATCAGATGGCATCTTCAGAAGCCATCTGATCTGGATCTACACTGTTTGCAAAGATAGGGGTTGTCGTGAACAGCAAGATAAGGGTTAAAATTGTAATTAAAAATATCATCTTTGTAATTATATAAACGGAATTGATATATGTCATATCTGGGTGCAGAATATTAAAAACACTTATATTTACAATAATTATATGCTGTAGCATTATGAAAACACGCCTATTCTAATACATTGTAAATTTTACCACCAAAAAGTGAAAATTTTAAGCTGAAAAATTGTGATATTTTTCTTATTTCTGCTCAAAATATAGATTGTGAGTACACGTTAGAACCGCCTCATCGAGGCGGTTCTAACGAGTAACCACAATTTATATTGTAGAGTAGAAATAAGAAAGATAAGGTTTACGCTTGTAAACCCCAATTTTACAATATAAAAATGGGGTTCAAGAGGACCAAAATTATATAGGTGTGTTTTCATGATGAAATGCAAATTTACATGTAACCATAAAATAATCATTTAAATTAAGATTTTAAAAAAGTTTAAACAATTCAAAAATATAATATGAAATGATTACATGTCATGAAATGAGAAAAATTGTTTTATTTCTTCTTATTAGAATAACGGCCCCCGCCCATAGGGGCTTGAAGAAATATATGGGCTGCATGATGCTTCCACGCAGAGCTGAATCTGGCCCGCACACTAGTACTGGTAAACCGCTTAGAGGATCTAAGCCTATCCAGGAACCGCGGTGCGAGGCGGACCGTCCATGCTAATAAATCCTATGAAATGACATTGGGCGACAGGGCTTGAGATGTCATTTCATCTCAATGTCGGGTAAAAGTCCAACAAAATTGGAAGCAACGTCTCCAAAATGACCTTTACAGTGTTGACGGGGACGTTAAACCTCAAATCAAACAAAACGTATTAGAATAAGCCTAGAAAGGAACCACAAGACAAAATTAGCCACAGAAAATAAAAATAATATTTTCTGAATTGAAATTTATATGTAAAACATAGGTCATTATACGAATCATCACATGTTTATGTTTGCATTAACAACATATGTTCTTAAGAACAATTATTTAAAAATAAAACCAGAAGAATTTGTCAGTATTTGCTTTATAATTTAAATTTAAAAGTTTAAAAAAAATGAAATGTTCAAAAGCCTCATAAGACATCATAAATTCCCTCATGAATATAAATGCGCAATGCGAAACAGAAGTGGAGGCAATGATCAGAAATCGATACAATCAAACCACAGCTCCCATCAGAGAAACCAAAGGGAAAGAAACACAAACATTAGACAACAGACCTAATGGAAACAGCAATAGCGGAAAGCCAAACGGACAGTTACTTTCCCACAAACGGCCAATAGGCTATCCAAAATAAAATAATGTGAGCGACACAAACACCCCAAGACAAACCAAAACAAAAATACACCGCGACAGGAGAACTGCCTTGGAATGGTAAGCGGAAACGAATTCCACTGGGGGGCTTAAATCGATTTAACGCGGCCACCATCCTCGCCCGTACTTCCTTCGTGATTTGGGCAAATAATTTGTTCAATCCGCATGATGGCCTTCTAACTCATCAGTGCAACATCTCCGTGAACACAAATAATCAAACAACCACAGAGATGAAACAACGGTGAGGACTCGACCGCAAGAAACCACTGAAATGCTGGAGCAAAAGAAAAACAACAGTTAGACCCCGATGGGCCCGACCAGCGATAGAGCATCAGGCACCAACCAACATTACCTATAATTAGATTGTATCCTTTTCGGAAGTTATTGACAAAAGGCCTTTTTCATAACTTAATTTACGAAGTGGCTATTGACAGTTAACTTGCAAAAGCGGTTTTTCGTTACAATTGCTATTGCCAGTTGACTGGCAATAACGGTTTTACGTAAAAAACTGCTATTTCAAGTTAACTGGCAATAGCGGTTTAACGTTAAAATTGTTATTGCCAGTTAACTTTTAATTGGCAATAGCCATTTTAAAGTAAAACCGCTATTACCAGTTAAAGATTGTGGCAAAAACAAGTGACTTATATCCATCTAATGTAATAAGCGATATGCTACAAACAATGCAGCTTGCAGAGATCAGTTGTCTTTTGTAGTTTTACGTGTATGCGAATGGATTAAAGACTCTCTATATTTTTTCTATTATTTTCTACTCGCTAAAAACACAACATTATTAAAGCACATCTAATCAGTGCAATGAAACATTCATTACCAAAAGACGACTATTCAAATAAAGTGGAATATTTTACCACAAAAAATGAAAATTTCGATATTATTTATATTTGTGCTCCACATAGATTCTAGGGACTAACGAGTACCCATAATCTATGTTTTTGTGCAGAATTATGGAAAGTAATGTATCCCCAGTTCTACTATGTATTACACTAAACCACACCTAGGTGTCTCCGTTAATTTAGATATTTAATAACAACTTTTGTCTGCCAGAGCAATCAAATTTATTTCCATGCAACATATCTGTTACTAGTGAGTTCAAGAAGTGGTTTTCAGTATGTTGCATGCCTCTGTAATGAAGTTGGGATTACAGAGATTACATTATGTCTTCTTATTTCTATTTTAAGACGTAGGTTGTGTATAATCGTATGAAAACCACCAACATATATATGTGGTCCGTGACACCAATAAGGCAGATCAGTTTATTCCTAGCGAGCACATGACGTCTGGGTAAAGTCGCACAATCCTCGATGCAACGTCATGTCGTTACAAAGACGTTGCTACGGCGTTGCATTCACGATGTGTGTCCAGTAGTCTGGTTTGAAGATGCATTTTTATAACGCTATAAAAAGGCATTCCATGCGATCTATGTTTGGAACAGCAATTAGAAAAATAGATATAGACTAGAAATGCGTCCATAGGACACGGATGCCCCCGCCTGAAAATATGTCTATGTTCGTATTCATCCCTAGAAAGTTATTGACCGTGTTTAAGTTTTGGACCCTTTTTTTCACATTTGACCTCTAAGTATGACCTTGACCTTGGAGGTAAGGACCTTGGTTTTGTGTGGGGCAGATTGCCTCAAGATGGCCAACATTTCTGCCAAGTAATTCAAAATCCATCCAGAGATTAGAAAGTTATTGACTGCGTTTAAGTTTCGGACAATTGTTTTACCTTTGACCTCTGTTTAACATGTCTGCAAAGTAATTTCAAAATCCATCCAGAAATAAGAAAGTTATTGACTGCGTTTAAGTTTCGGACCCTTTTTTGACCTTTGACCTCTAAGTATGACCTTGACCTTGGAGGTACAGACCTGGATTTTGCACGTGACACGTTGTCTTATGATGGTTAACAATTCTGCTGAGTAATTTTAAAATCCATTAAGAAATAAGGAAGTTATTGACTGCGTTTAAGTTTCGAACGCACGGACGGAGGACGAACGGACGGACAGGGGCAACGCTATATGCCCTTTCCACCATTCTTCGAATGGCGGGGGCATAAAAAATGATGCTGTCCATAGCAGAAACAATCAGTAAAAAATATCCACATCTTTCCAAAACGAGGTGATTGAAATTCTAACTTAAGTCAACAATGCATAACATATTACAAAATATGGAAATGCTTGGTCATACAGCAACAATTCGTATCTTAGTCGAGTTACACAAGACCAACCACTCTAGAACAAACATATGCATGTAAGCTATTACAGTCATAACAGTAGTTACTGAAAAGTAATGACGGGAATGAAATAATTATGCAAGCCAACAGGCATTTTCCGTTTTCCGTTTAACTTGCCATTGCCAGTTAACTGGCAAAATCCATTTTAACGTAAAGTTAACGCAAGTTAACTGGCAACAGCCCTTTCCCTTTATATATTGGCAACCGTTTGGAATTTTTCAACGCAGTTTTCCGTGCCATAATCTTTGAAACAAGGCCTTGCCTTTCAATGACTTTTAAAGACAACGAAAAATCGTTGCATTTGATCTTTAATAGAAAAAAAAAACATTAATATACATTATGTGTTAGGTAACCAGTTTAATTGCTTGCTATACTTTTAAAATCGCGGTGAAAAAAAAAATAAACAGAAAAATAATAAACAGAAAAAAAAACTAAAAATGAAAACAAGGCGGACTACATTTTTGCGTATTTCTGCGATAGTGAGAGAAAGCCGGATGTAGCTTGAAACGTCCGTCTAGAACGACAAATAGAAAATAAAAGTGAAGGCGAAATGTAATATGAAATAGGTGACACATAAAATGCAACCAGCAGCTGAAGGCTAGCAATAAGTATAAACATATTTTATTGCATCATAAATCAAGCAACAGGGTCGGGCCACAAGTTCTGCCAATATTAGTTACGGCCCTCCCCTACCAAACAGTATTACAGTAATATATACATGCACATGATAGAGGCAAATACAGAGACATTTTGAATACTTCATATGGAGTGATATAACAAATAAACACACATCACATTTTCCAAAGATGATGAGAAAAAGAAAAAAAAATGGTGAAAAAAAATGTATAAGATGTATAATGAATAATTAAATAAAGAAAAACAGTGTGATAAAAATAATAAAGTGAAAATGGAATGAGATGTCATGCTGGCCTAAGTGAGCAGCAGCCTAGTTGGCGAACCTTCTAGTATCCTTTATAAATTTTAGTACGGCTGTTATCTTCTATCGAAAGACTAACGTCTCCAAATAAAAGAATATTAATATTGAGTGGATGAAAAGCTCTGGTTGATTGGAAAAGAATTACTCTTTTGTGAGGGTAATGTGAACAGTGAAAAAAATAATGAGCAGCATCTTCGGCTTCGTCAGAGCAACTACAAGTGAAATTAGGTGATAAGTTATTAATATATAAGTCAAGACGTAAATTACTATAATTATTTCTAATTCTTGCGTGTAAAGCAGACACATATCTGTTACCAGTTCTATAGTGTAATGGGACTTTCGAGTTGTTTTGATGCCTTTTCAAATGATACTTAAAACTTGCCAGAGACGGTGAATTACGTAATTCGACGTCAAAAGAATTCCATGCTAAAATTGAGGATGGAATACAAGATTTGCGAGAGATTTCAGTTCTGCAGAAAGGAGCGGTAACATCTGCTTGGTTTCGGAGATTGTAAGCATTCGCTTCTCCCACTAAAGGGGGAATTAGATCGGATATATATGTAGGAACGAACCCGTTTATTGATTTATACATATGTGGGCAGCTTCATTCTGAAGTTTTTGAAGCGAGTTAATTTCCTCTACAGTACAGCCATCCCACACAACACATGAATATTCGATAATAGGCAACAAGTACGATAAATAAATTTGATTTAATGCAACACGACTAAATGTATATTTCAGTTTCCTCATTATGCCAATAACTTTTGATGCACTGTTTTTAATATTCTCAATATGGGAATGCCATTTACCGTAAATACTGAAGGTTAGACCTAAATGTTTATGATCTGTAACAAATTTTACGGGAGTTCCATCAAATATTATATTAGGAAGTGATTCAATAAGTTTTAAAATGAAAATCATTGCTTCTGTTTTAAATGGGTTAAATTTTATCAACCACTGAGATGCCCAATTTACTAACATTCGCAAATCATGGTTAATCATACCCTCAATGTCATTTAGAGTAGCTGCAGCGCAGAATAGGGAGCTATCGTCGGCAAATAATCTAGTAAGGCTAAGCAGAGAATCAGATATATCATTGATGTCAACTAAAAATAAAAGGGGGCCTAGAACAGACCCTTGAGGAACGCCGGCATTTACTCTCCTTAAGGTTGAAGAACTGTTTCTTATAACGACTTTTTTGCTGCCTATCATTGAGATAGTCAGTAATCCAGTCCAATAATTCACCGTCTATACCATTTTGTTTTAATTTAAAAACTAGTCCCTTATGCCATACTCTGTCGAAAGCTTTAGAAACGTCTAAGAAAACCATACATGAAAATTGGTTATTATCAAAAGTCTGGCAGATGTGGTGATAGATGTCTATAAGTTGAAAGGTTGTTGAATGATTGGGTAAAAAACCAGATTGGTATTTATAAAGTAAATTATTTCATGTAAAAATTTATAAATGTGTTTAAAAGATATTCTTTCTTGTAGTTTGCCAACGTTACTTAAGAGAGAAACAGGTCGAAATGTCGAAGGATCACAATTATCTCCCTTTTTGGGTAAAGGTATAACAATTGAATATTTTTAGATCTCTGCAAACTTGCCTTCTCTGAAAGATCTATTAAAGAGTGTACACAGAGGCACAGATACTTCATTTGCTACAGATTTTAGCATTTTGGTACTAATACCATCTGGCCCTGTAGCCTTGTTCGGATTTAAAATTTCAATCAAAGATGCTACCTCTTGTGGTATACATACAATGCTTGATAACCGACTTTGGCATTTATATTCAAAATCAGGCAAGGCGACGTTTTCATCATTGACTGTGGAGATATATGTAAAATATTCGTTCAATAATTCTGCTTTATCTTCTGATGAAAAACAAAAGTCGTTTTGCCCAGTAACTGGGAATGAATTTAGAGGTGGAATTGAAGCGGAGCTGGAATTGCTTTTAACAAAGTGGCGTACCACTTTCCAAAATTGTTTTTTATCATTAGAGTGAAAATCAGAAATAGAAAATTCTAAATTGTTGTAGAATTGCTCTTTTGCGTGTCGCTTTAAATTGTTAATATATTAGCTAGTAATATATTGTTGTAAGACAATATACAAAATAGGACAATTTTGTAACCTGAAATATCCTTAAAACTGGATACATAAAGTGCAATGTTTGTCTGAGTATCTTTGTGATTGCGACACTAATTACATCTACAGAAAACTTGGCGGGATGCTCACAACCTTCTTAGATAGTGAAGAAAGCAATTCATTACGAAAACACGCCTATACAAATACACTGTAAACTGCAAGAGACGGTGAATTACGTAATTCGACGTCAAAAGAATTCCATGCTAAAATTGAGGATGGAATACAAGATTTGCGAGAGATTTCAGTTCTGCAGAAAGGAGCGGTAACATCTGCTTGGTTTCGGAGATTGTAAGCATTTGCTTCTCCCACTAATAGGGGGATTAAATCGGATATATACAGTTAAGATTGCGATAAACTTGTCCATTTACGCGTATTGTCCGCGTGACACACGCGCATTGCGTGCGTGTGAAATTATCGCGTTTCAATGCGCGGTTCATCGCGTTCATACGCGATTTCAACGCGTTAAATATCAGCCAATAAAAAGTGATCATTCGAAACGCGTTAGGTAAATTTAATACGCGTTTCTGTGCGAGAGAATTTCAACCAATAAGAATGCAACAGGTATGTGACGATAAAACGAGTGATTGCGAGAGAAAACCGGTCAATCAAAATTCTCGTTGCTTGTATGTTTACTATTATTTGTTTTTTGTTTTTTTAATTCGTTCGTGAATTAATGACAGTATATTAAATTGGTCTTTCTTATCAGTAGTGATTCCTTCGGATAAACAAACACACCTACATTTTGTATTGCATAACACCTTTAGAGATGAAACTCACTTGGGGGTATTCTGAAGAATGTCATATAGGTAGGGGACCAGGTGAGGGTAATTATTTACCATGGGATATGTAATTTACAAGCCACCGCTATTTACTGGTTAATGGCGGCTCATCAGAACCGCCTTGTCATGGTGTTGATGGCTGTTTCTAACAAGTACCCACAATCTATGTTTGGAGCAGAAATAGGAAAAAATATTGTAGACGCCTGAAAAACACATTTTTTAACCCTTATGACAATGTAATCTTCTACCTTACACGTTCGGAGTGGTTCAATTTCAATTATAAGGGTGTCAGGTGTGTGCTGTATATAAGTTTTGTGTTCACGGAGATGTTGCACTGATGAGTTAGGAGGCCTTCATGCGGACTGAACAAATTATTTGTCTAAATCGCGACGGAAGTAATGGCGAGGATTGTGGCCACGTAAAATCGATTTAAGCCCCCCAGTGGAAATCTTCCACTGACCGTTCCAAGGCGGCTCTTCTGTGACGATTTATTTATGTTGTTGTTTGTTACTTACTGTGTGTATCACTTGTGTCTTTTGGTTTTGGATGGCCATATGGCCATTTTGTGGGAAAGTAACTGTCCTTATGGCCTTCCTTTGTTTAGGTTTCCATTATGGTCTGGTCGCTTAATGTTTGTATTTCTCTCCCTTTGGTGTCTTTTATGGGTGGAGTAAGTTAATTGTATCAATTCCTGATCTTTGTTTTACTTCTACTTTGTACCAAAATGTATGTTCTTTGAGCAAACAGTGCAGACTCAGATCAGACGCCACGTTCGAGACTCTGGGCCTACACTGTTTGTCAATGTCCCAAAAGGGGCCGCTAGGAATATATGGGTGAAAGTTGATATCTCGACGCACACTGGTCATACTTATTTAGTATACAATGTTATCCATAGCACCAGTCACTTCGGCCATGCCCTTAGGTGTGGTGTGTGTGTGTGTGGTGGGTTGGGAGGGGGACAATAATAAGGTCACACTAAAAGTTTTGCAACACAATTTTTTAATTACCACTGGCCAGTTCTCGAAAATTCTTATAACAAAGTAAGTTGTTTTATTTTTCTATGTTTTTTTTTTTTAAATTACCTTTCAGAATTATTTCCCTTATTTCGGGCCGATCGTTATTGCGAGGAGTAGTACCCTGAAAAAAAAATCCACCTGACTCGTTGTTGCAGTTCAAATGTGGTCCGAGTGTTTTTGTTCAGTTTCTATAAAACTACGTGTGTGAGAGTTACTTTTACGTCCCACCAGCAACTGAGGTCATATGGAGACTGGACCTCGGTGTAAATACTCATTTGAAAGTCTGGAGAAGCCGGGAATCGATTCAACGACCCTTGCTTTGCGAGACATTATAAATCTGGGACATTGCACCTGAATAAAAATGGAAATTAGCTCGCATATGCTGGCATCACATTAAGGGCTGTCATCAGAATGTTCCATCAGACTGCATAGCTCGACTCGAAAAGTGTCATTTAGGTCATGCGCGTGGACGGGCATCACAGAAGCACGCCTATTCAGATATATTGAAGTTTTATAAATTAAAAAAAAAATGAAAATTTTCAGATCAAGAATCTTATATTTTTCATATCTATGCTCAAAACAAAGATTTGGGTACTCGTTTTAACCGCCTCGACGTTCGGTTCGATTCTAACCAGTATCAAGACTTTATGTATTGAGCAAAAATAAGAAAAATTATAAATACACTTGTAAGCCCCAGTTTTGCGATATAAAAGTGGGGTTAACTTCACAAAAACATGCCTATATAATTTTGACCCCTTGAACCCCAACTTTATATAGAAAAACTGGGGTTTACTGGGGTATATCTTATTTTTCTTATTTCTGCTCTAAATATAGATTGTGGGTACTCGTTAGAATCGCCTCGATGAGGCGGTTCTAACGAGTACCAACAATCTATATCTAAATTTAGATTGTGGGTACTCGTTAGAACCGCCTCGATGAGGCGGTTCTAACGAGTACCAACAATCTATATTTTGCGCACTCGAGGCGGTTCTAACGAGTACCCACAATCAATTTTTTAAGCAGAAATAAGAAAACTATCACAATTTTTCATCTAAAAGTTTCGTGTTTCCGGCGGTAAAGTTTACAATGTATTTGTATAGGCTGGTTTTCTTACATGGACGTGTTTCCGTGTTCAATACCCCGTAAACCCAACTTTTCTCTAAATAAAGTGGGGTTTAGAGGGTGTTCATTAATAGGATTGTTGACCAGATGGAAAATAAATTAAGAAAAGGGAAATAAATAAATAAATTACAATAGATAAATAAATAAATAAATAAATAAATTAATAAATAAATGAGCCCTTCTGTGAGTGTGTGAGTGAATGAAAAATGTTTATTTCTGGTCTTGACTTCTTGAATAAGTGAAGATAATGAGGTGTTATTTTAACCCATTGTATGCGGTAAACCACTAAATGGGTACCTTGGCAAACAGTGCAGGCCCAGATCAGACGCCACAGAACGCGGCGTCTGATCAGGGCCTGCACTATTTGCTAACAGAATTTTTCATCAAAATTGGCCTGACACCCCTTATATAAAAATGGAATTGTCCAACATACAGTCATGGAAGGGTCCACTAGCATACAATGGGTTAACTAACTAGATTTATAGCTCCCAGGTGCACATGGGTGTCATAAAACTGTTGATCAATAAACATCCTGCATTTTGGCAGTCAACTTCGTCAACTTCAATCACTATGCAGTACCTATATTTTACCATTTACCCCGAGGCAAATTGCACAGTTTTAATGCAACTGAATAAATGTCTTGTCCATTTACCTTTGATTTCTATGTTTTAATTTATTCTGTTTATGGTTTTGGAAACAATCAGATAATTTAAAAAAAAAACTTAAACGACCTAAATTGGATGAAAAGATAAGAGCGAAATAGTTACGCGGTATTGATTGGTTGCTTTGGACACGCGGAGAAGGTTGTATCTGCGTTATCGACACGCATGCCTGATTGGCTTATTGGAAATCGCGATTTACGCGCAGTATCGCGTTTTTCATAAAGAAAATTCATTGGCTAAAATGTAATTCGCAGTTGAAACGCGTGAACTGCGCGTGCGTATCTCCCGCGTTACAAACGTGAGACCAGTGAGTGTGCGCTGACAAGATAATCGCAAGCGTATCTGTATGTAGGAACGAATCCGTTTATTGATTTATACATAAATACAAGTTTTTGCTGTCTGCGAAGTTCCAAAAGTGACACCCAGCCACATTCTCTGTACAGGTTGTCCAGGGAAACTGATCTGGTTAAGCCTGTAACTATGCGGGCAGCTTCATTCTGAGGTTTTTGAAGCGAGTTAATTTCCTCTACAGTACAGCCATACCACACAACACATGAATATTCGATAATAGGCAACAAGTACGATAAATAAATTTGATTTAATGCAACACCACTAAATGTATATTTCAGTTTCCTCATTATGCCAATAACTTTTGATGCACTGTTTTTAATATTCTCAATATGGGAATGCCATTTACCGTAAATACTGAAGGTTAGACCTAAATGTTTATGATCTGTAACAAATTTAACGGGAGTTCCATAAAATATTATATAAGGAAGTGATTCAATAAGTTTTAAAGTGATAATCATTGCTTCTGTTTTCAATGGGTTAAATTTTATCAACCACTGAGATGCCCAATTTACTAACATTCGCAAATCATGGTTAATCATACCCTCAATGTCATTTAGAGTAGCTGCAGCGCAGAATAGGGAGCTATCGTCGGCAAATAATCTAGTAAGGCTAAGAGAATCAGATATATCATTGATTTAAACTAAAAATAAAAGGGGGCCTAGAACAGACCCTTGAGGAACGCCGGCATTTACTCTCCTTAAGGTTGAAGAACTGTTTCTTATAACGACTTTTTTGCTGCCTATCATTGAGATAGTCAGTAATCCAGTCCAATAATTCACCGTCTATGCCATTTTGTTTTAATTTAAAAACTAGTCCCTTATGCGACACTCTGTCGAAAGCTTTAGAAACGTATAAGAAAACCATACATGAAAATTGGTTATTATCAAAAGTCTGGCAGATGTGGTGATAGATGTCTGTAAGTTGAAAGGTTGTTGAATGATTGGGTAAAAAACCAGATTGGTATTTATAAAGTAAATTATTTCCATGTAAAAATTTATAAATGTGTTTAAAAGCTATTCTTTATTGTAGTTTGCCAACGTTACTTAAGAGAGAAACAGGTCGAAATGTCGAAGGATCACAATTATCTCCCTTTTTGGGTAAAGGTATAACATTTGAATATTTATAGATCTCTGCAAACTTGCCTTCTCTGAAAGATCTATTAAAGAGTGTACACAGAGACACAGATACTTCATTTGCTACAGATTTTAGCATTTTGGTACTAATACCATCTGGCCCTATAGCCTTGTTCGGATTTAAAATTTCAATCAAAGATGCTACCTCTTGTGGTATACATGCAATGCTTGATAACCGGCTTTGGCATTTATATTCAAATTCAGGCAAGTCGACGTTTTCATCATTGACTGTGGAGATAGATGTAAAATATTCGTTTAATAATTCTGCTTAATCTTCTGATGAAAAACAAAAGTCGTTTTGCCCAGTAACTGGGAATGAATTTAGAGGTGGAATTGAAGCGGACCTGGAATTGCTTTTAACAAAGCAGCGTACAACTTTCCAAAATTGTTTTTTATCATTAGAGTGAAAATCAGAAATAGAAAATTCTAAATTGTTTTAGAATTGATCTTTTGCGTGTCGCTTTAAATTGTTAATATATTAGCTAGCAATATATTGTTGTAAGACAATATACAAAATAGGACAATTTTGTAACCTGAAATATCCTTAAAACTGGATACATAAAGTGCAATGTTTGTCTGAGTATCTTTGTGATTGCGGCACTAATTACATCTACAGAAAACTTGGCGGGATGCTCATAACCTTCTTAGATAGTGAAGAAAGCAATTCATTACGAAAACATGCCTATTCAAATACACTGTAAACTTTACCTCAGATTAATCGATTTTCTTAATGAAAAATTGTGATATTTTTCTTGTTTCTGTTCACAATATAGATTGTGGGTACACGTTAGAGACGCCTCGTCGAAGCGGTTCTAACGAGTACCCACAATCTATATTTTAGAGAAGAAATAAGAAAAATAAGGTTTAACCCTGTATTTGATGTTTGAATTGAGGTTTAACGTTCCCGTCAACACTGTAAAGGTCATTTTGGAGACGTTGCTTCCGATTTTGTGGGACTTTTACCCGATATTGAGATGAAATGACATCTCAAGCCCTGTCGTCCAATAAAACCAATAGGGTTTATTAGCATGGACACCGCGGTTCCTGGACAGGCTTAGATCCTCTAAGCGGTTTACCAGTACTAGTGTGCGGGCCGGATTCAGCTCTGCGTGGGAGCAGCATGCAGCCCATTTATTTCCTGTAAACCACAGTTTTACTATATAAAAGTGGGGTCAATGGGTCCAAATTATTCGATTATATTGAAGCGATGTCGCTTAAAGAAATTGTGGACGAACGGAAGACGACGGACTTTGACCGATCAGAGCTTTTGACTCCGGTAAATTAAGCCAGGTGACGTCTGCCTCACAATGAACATTTCAGGGTGTGGCCTAAGTATAAGAGACTATCAAGCAGGCAGATAAAATGAGTTGGGTACTGACCCAATGTCGGATATTGACTCATTTAAAAAGGCTCATCGGAGTCACAAGTAGGGCAAATCAACTAGGCCTGACCCAATGTACACGCTTTGAAATCCAGGTCGCGACACACTTGACGCTCCACGCTTGGGCTTGTGTGAATGTTCAAGATACGACAAGTATCTCTTCCTCGCCATGTCCTCGTGCTTAATTATAAACTAAAATTCCTTAATTAAGACCACCTTTGGTGCTGTTCAAAAGTGGTCTTTAAGACCACTTTTGAATAGTCCCAGAGCTGGTCCATGACCAAAGGACACTGTGGGCATTAAACACACAGAAAGTTAGTGCACCCTTCAAACTAAGCTCTGTAAAGCAGAATTAGTCTTAACTTTAGGTGGTCTTAATAGCGACAACGGTCTATTCTTCATCTACTGTTTTGTTCTCTTGCCATTGCTGCAGTGCGATGTACGGCGAGGAAGTAAGAATTGCTGCCCATGCGCTTTATGAATGTCAGCTGTTTTCAAGATACATTGCATGGTGTTGCATTGTGCTTTTGGCTGGCCAAACTTCGATGCAATGACCTGATCACTGAAAGATTCCCGTGAGCATTGATCAGAAAGTCATAATGGCCCATATTTTAAACAGGCGTTTGAAACTGAATATACAATGTAACTCGTTAATAGTAATTCCGTGTTTTCAAGAAAAGTGATAATAAGGTTGTCTGCTTTACTTTCGTATGCGCTTTTTAGGGACTTGCCAATTCTTACGAAATATTCAAGTCATTTGAACCCATTTATAAGTCTTGATCAACCGAACAACTAGGACTGTCATAGCCTACAGCTTGTGGAGGTTCGCCATTCATAAGGGTTTCCGTGATTCTTTTCCGTTGGAAAACATATAACAGAGGATTAAAACCTTTTATTAGTTATATATTAATTGCTTTGTAACATCTTGGCCTGATAAAGATATGCTATCTCAGGACTTGTGAGCTTTATCATGTCACATTGCACTACTATGAGCTGGACTTTTGGAAAAATTGACAAGGGAATTAATTTAGGAATAGAATACCAGTTTCGTGTCATTTGATATCAAGTTTATCAGTCTCTGCTTCGAGATCGCATGTAGAATCGCTCGGCAAGCCTCGCGATTCTACAAGCGTTCTCGAAGCATTGCCTGATTAATTTGATATCAAAAGACATGAACCTGGTATGTTTTATATATCAAGTCGACCGTACGAGTACATTTATTCGCGTACCGTCCCAAAGGATACTCACTTAAGTCCACCTCGACTAAGCGAGACTCGAACCTCTGACGCCAATTTAAAGTCACGATAAGGCTACAGAATATCCTGGTGAAATGTGCTGCTCAAACATAAGAACATTATTCAGAGATGTATATGTAAGTGACAAGGACATACGGTGTCCGCATCAGGCGAAGGGAACAGCTATATTTGTATTTTAATCACACCTTTGACTATGCAAATAATTTTATATTCATTACGAAAACACGCCTATGCAAATACATTGCAACCTTTATCGTCGAAAAAATGAAAATTTTAAGATGAAAAATTGTAATATTTTTCTTATTTCTGCTCAAAATATAGATTGTGGATACTCGTTAGAACCGCCTCACTGAGGCGGTTCTAGCGAGTACCCACAATTTATATTTTAGAGCAGAAATAAACAAAAAATAAGATTAACCCCTGTACACCCCAGTTTTACTATATAAAAGTGGGGTTCAAGGGTGTCAATATTATATAGGCGTGTTTTCGTGATGAGTCACAGTAAGAGACAATCGGACCTAACCTGTGTAGACTGGCTATGTTCAGTGAATTTTAAAGCCATTTGGTCAGGGTTTATCTCTTGCGGGACTGTTAACCACGGTGGCAATGGATTCAGTATCAAGTTTAAAGCCAAATACCTTATTACAAAGACGTGAGGTCACACATATGTTTTGTTTGTTTTTGGTTTGAGGTTTATCGTCCCCGTCAACACTGTTAAGGTCATTTTGGAGACGTTGTCTCCAAGTTCGTGGAACTTTTACCCGACATTGAGATGACATGACATCTCAAGCCCTGTCGTCCAATAAAACCAATAGGATTTATAAGCATGGGCGGTCCGACAAGGAGGAATCAATATTTAATCAGTGACTCTATGTGAGTTTTATTTAACATCCTTTTTTTAAATAAGAGACACAAGTGTAGTATAGGGGGCATTTGTCACAAAATGGTGTCAGTAGTATAAGCTAAAACGTATAGGAAATTGTATTAGTAGAGATAATTCACGCCTCTCCTAAATATTGTAAGTACCTTATACTCGTATTTATCATATGAAGTCGATCCTGAGAGTGTAATAACGCCATGTAATAAATTTGATAATCCACTAGTTGATTAAATATGCAAATTAGTTAGATACGCCCCGTAACGTTACATGTATGACGTCCTTAACGAAGTCGCGTTTTTTCTAACGGCGTAATTTTGACATTTTGTAAAACGATCGTGAATAAAATGGGATTTAAATGTCATATGATAAATAGAATGTTACATGAGTGTTCATGTATTATTGAATTATTAAACTCGTTGAGGAAAATGCATAAAATATCTGGCAAACCTCGCATTTTATCCCTTTTCTTCAACTCGTTTAATAAATTAAATAATACATGAACACTAATGTAACTTCCTCTAAATCAATAATTTATTAAACTCGTTGAAGAAAATAGATTAAATGCTCGGCAAAGCCTCACATTTTATCCATTTTCCTGAACTCGTTTAATAAATTCAATAATACATGAACACTTATGTAATATCCTCTAAATAGCATACATTAAGTACCTGAAGAAGACAAATCCCACAGAGGGTGAATAGCTTCATAAAAAACACGCGTATATAATTTTGAACCCCGCGAACCCATGGGTGCAAACTGTGATCAACTTGTTGCAGATTTGTTTCTGTTTTATTATGGAAAATAATTCGTGTTATCCCTTTCTTAAATTAAACAAATTAAACTGAGGCCTTTAACTCTTCCTCTCGATATTTGGATGATCTTTTAAATATTGACAACACAAATTTTGAACAAATTGTTGGTAGGATTTATCCGAAAGAAATGTTGTTAAATAAGGCTAATTCTGATGACTATGAAGCTCCATTTATTTACGTTTGACTGTATCTAATAGTACTGTCTCTGCCAAAATTTATGATAAAATAGACGATTTTAATTTTGGAATTGTAAATGGTTCTTTCTTGGATGGTGACGTCTTATGGGGTGTATATGTCACAGCTTATTCGTTTTGCTAGCGTTTGTTACGAAAACACGCCTATACAAATACACTGTTACCTTTACCGCCGAGAAAACGAATTTTTTTAGATAATAAATTGCGATATTTTTCTTACTTCTGCTCAAAATATAGATTGTGTGCACTCGTTAGAACCGCCTCATCAAGCGGTTCTAACGAGTACCCAAAATCTATTTTATAGAAGAGAAATAAGAAAAATAATGTTTAACCCTGTAAACCCCAGTTTTTTCCATATAAAATTGGGGTTCAAGGGGGTCAACTTTATATAGGCATGTTTCGTGATGGTTATGTTGATGACCTTCATTGATCGTAATCTTACAGAAAAAAACTTCTAAAACAAGGCTTTTGGCACCATAAACTGCGCAAAATATTTTTAGAATTTTATTGTCGACATTATGACATTATTTCTAAATATGACATTTCTTTGAAGACAGTTCTGCAACAGGGACTGTGGGGACCTGAATTTTGTGGAGATTTAGTTTATAAATGTAGCAGAGTACCAGGTAGCGATATTTGTTTTTCTAATCAGTTCAGAAACAAGTTAGCTGCTTTCAAAAAGCATCCAATATGTTTGGTCTTGTCAGTCTACATTCTGATTTGAGCCAGCTGATATCATTATCCCACTTAATGCATTTTTAAATAAAAATAATAAACTTTAATACAAAACGTGTATATAAAATTTCAAAGTCTGTGACCTTGGTATCAGGAAGGGTAGGTAGTGATGAGTATTCTGTGGTAAATTGTTTAACGCCATGGCAAGTATAAACTAAATGTAACTTACATATGGTTTACACATGTATAGCACAAAACTTAACCAAACGAAAATGTAAACCGAATTTTTCAAAAGGTCATAGCTCTATTAATATTTGGTGGCATATCTTCACATCTTAGCCTTACTACATACACATTTTAGGCTTGCTCGGATGAAAATTGTATAGTAGGAGTTATACGGAAACGAAAAAAAGTTTACGAACGGACGGACGGACGAACACCAACCCCATAACTTAATACGACCGTTTTTTTTTTTGTTGTTGTTGTTGTTGTTGTTATTTTTCAAACGGGCATATAAAAAGATTTTTCCTAAGTCATCAGGCCTTCTATAGGGCATTGGTTATCTATTTCATTTGTTGTTAACGTCCCTGTTAACACTGTATGAGTCTTTACATATGGTTTACATATGTAACTTACATATGGTTTACACATGTATAGCACAAAACTTAACCAAACGAAAATGTAAACCGAATTTTTCAAAAGGTCATAGCTCTGTTAATATTTGGCGGCATATCTTCATGTATTAGCCTTACTACATACACATTTTAGGCTTGATCGGATGAAAATGTTCTTCTGTGGCGGTTTATTTATGTTGTTGTTTGTTACTTACTATGTGTATCACTTGTGTCTTTTAATTTTGGATCTGTTAGCTCAAAGAAATTGTTGCTGATTTGATATTGTCACCTCTCCTTTAAAAAGCGGACTGAACAAATTATTTGTCTAAATCGCGGCGGAAGTAAGGGCGAGGATTGTGGCCACGTAAAATCGATTTAAGCCCCCCAGTGGAAATCATTCCACTGACCGTTCCAATGCGGTTCTTCTGTGGCGGTTTATTTATGGTGTTGTTTGTTACATACTGTGTGTATCACTTGTGTCTTTTTATTTTGGATGGCCATATGGCCATTTTGTGGGAAAGTAACTGTCCCTATGGCCTTCCTTTGTTTAGGTTTCAATTATGGTCTGGTCGCTTAATGTTTGTGTTTCTTTCCCTTTGGTGTCTTTGGTGGTTGGAGTAAGTTAATTATATCGATTCCTGATCTTTGTTTTACTTCTACTTTGTTTGAGACATTGCTTCCAATTTTGTGGGACTTTTACTCAGTACTGAGATAAAACGGGCAGATAAAACTCCTTCTCAAGCCCTGTCGCCCAATGAAACTAAATGGTTGAAATGCATGACTAGAGCCACTTTTCCTGGGCAGGCTTAGACTTTCTAGGCGATTTAACACTACTCATGTGCGGCCGGTATCAGCTCTGCGTGGTAGCATCATGCAGCCCAATCTATTTCTTCAATCCCCGATGGACGGGGACCGATCAGACCTTGGGGCAATATATTGGACTGCATAAGCTGAAACCGACCGAACTTTGAAGTATTGCTGAACCGTCTAGGAAGATCTTAGCCTGCCCAGACAAAGTGCTGCGAATCGGACTGTATCTTAAACCTCGGCAGTTTCTTTGAGCGGTACCTCCGCAAAAACCTGAAATTTGCAATCCTTTTGTATAGCTTTCTGGATCACAATTTAATTGAAAAAGAAACTGATTAGTAAAACGTCAAGTACTGAGTGGACATAAAGAACACCACTCTCGGCTTATCAGATACAATAGCTCCCATTGAATGCGCCAAAAAGTCTTTTAACAACTCAGTCTGTAACTGGTGGCAGGTCACTTAGTAGTCATGAAGTTTTTGAACAGAAACTATTGCTATCTCTGCTGGGCTCAAGAACAATAAACAACGACCCATCAACGTTATGACTTTGTTTCGCTCCCTAAATATTTTATATATTTGGAAGGGTTAGAACCTTCGACCTTGGCACTGACGTTAATTCTAGTAGCAAAGACATGAAAATGTTTTTAAACACCCAGCGATCTTTTTTATGTTTGGTTTTACGATCCTTTCAAGATTATTTCACTCACATCAAGCCGATCGTTAATCGGAGGTGAGCAAAAACTAGAGTATCCCATGAAAACCCCCCTGACCTTCCGTTGCAGAACTTCTCATTATGTGACCTGAGCCATGCTCAAACTCACACCGTTGAGAGACCTAATAATTAAGAGTCAGCACTCTTGTCCACTAGGCCACGGAGGCCCGTTACACCCAGCGATCTTTATAAATGAGGAAAAATAACGTTCTCTGTCTTTCCAACATTTACATATACGTATTATTAGAGCTATCAGCGTACCGAAAGATGTTCAGAATATATAAATCTGTTCCTATCTGTGTGAAGTAAACTTTGCAAGTTTTGTTTATTTGTATTTAACGGCCCAGTCAACACTGATTTGGGTCCTGTTTGGGCCTGTCAGTGTACCTATCCAGGCTTTTCCTGAGCAGGCTTATCCGTAAGCGGTTTACCAGTTCAGTGCACATTCTGTCGCCAAAAACTGACCCCTGCCCTTTCTGAATCAGCGTAAGGAAGAGAAGGACCATAGAAAAGATTTCATAATCAATCTCCACGAAAGAATGTTGCCAACCCCAGTAGTTATCGAACCCGAGTCTTCCTTATCGCCAGTCAGACTGCATCCGACTGAGCTACCGCAGCCAGCCAGACTTTGTGAGTAGTAGTAGTAGGTCGCTGTCCAGTATAGGTCCCCGTGCACCCCCCCCCCCCAGGACAAAATCCCATTGGTCCCAAAATCTTCCTTAGGGCTTACTGGTTACGAAAAAACATTGCCCCCAAAATAAAAGCGTTCCCACTATGCATTACGTCACCGTTTCCATGGCAACCCATTATATTTCTAAATAAACTTGGGTATCTTGATACAATCAACCATATCTTGGTTATTATTAAAGATAAATCAACAAAATTGGTACCAAAATGTTCGGGAGACATTGTGCCTTGCTTTGATGTAATGATATGCTAATTAGCTAATTTGCATATCTATGGATATTCATTAAAATAACATTCTTCGGTCAAAAAATACATAAAAATCAAAGAATTTTCGATTTAGTGTGCACAACAAAGACTGTGATAAACCTATTTTGATACGCAGGCTGGTCAGTCTTTGATGGGAGCATAGGATTATTGTAGGAGATGCTGTACCCTGTCTCCGTAATGGTAACGTCAAGGTATATCTGATATTATTAGATCGTAGCGGTGTATTTACCGGGCGACGTTATTACCAAAGCATCGTAGTAAATCTTTCATAACGTCAATTGCGCTCGTTCAGTAAACATCACTTGAATCTCTATGGTGAAAATTTACTTTTTGATATTTTGATCGCAAACAATTACAAGTAGTAATCGGTGTTGTTTAAACATTCCTATTACTTTTTCTAAATTGTGATTGTTATATTTGCCATTTTGTTATACTTTTTTGTCTTGCAAATAAGTGCGAATAAAAATTTGAAAATTATTATTTACAAACTTCATATTGAAAAGGCATTAGTATAGTTCTGTCTGTCTGTCTGTCTAGTTTGGGACTTCAGTCACAATGGAATTAAGACAAAGAGGTAGACCTAAGAAGCGCACAACGGAAGACGAGGCTTCAGCTTCAACCCCAAAGCGACAGCAAATTTGTATTCTCCATTATGAGGAATCAAAAGCAGAGACTTTTACATTCATGTCAGAGCTAAGCAATCCAGCAGAAAGATTAAAAGACCTCCATGATATTCGCGAGAAAAGGCTGTCACAACCAGCTGGTTCGAAGGATAGAATAGAGAGCACATGTGGACTGATACCTTCTGCAGTAAGCGAAGGACATGGCTATCATCATGATTGTTATAAACGTTTCACGAGACACCTTGATAGACTGGCGAAGGAAGAACCCAGCCAATCTTCCACAACACGAGTAGCACAAAGGCGATCAAGTGCCGACAAAATTGCACTTTTCTGCAAAGATTGTATCTTTTGTAATAAAGAAGGCAAAATTTCTTTGAAGAAGTCTGGGGTTCGGACTACAGAAGATACTTTAAGTTTGCGTCAGATTCGTGGAAAACTGTCCTTGAGAGTGCGGAGAACCGTAATGATGAAAAACTTCTTCTGAGAATAAGGGGTTTTGATTTATTTGCATCAGAGGCACATTTTCATAACAGCTGTAGGAAAAAGTATATTCAAGATCCTCAGTACTGGAGAAGTTCAGATTCTAAAGCGATCCTTAACCAAGAGGCTTTAGGAAGCACATGAGGAAGCTTTCCGCAAGGTCTGTGATAGAGTTACACAAGAAGTAGTAGAGGACAGAAAAGTCAAAGTTAAGTGATTTAGTGAATACTTACATTAGTGTGCGAGAGGGTACAAAGTTTGCAAATCCTGAATATAGGGGTTCCAAATTGAAGGCAAAGTTAGAAAGTGTCTATGGCAAGGAAATTGCATTCACTCAGTTACAAAGCGAAGGCAAGTTTATGTCACAGCTTGTGTTCAGTTCACACATTAAGCTCGAGGAAGCCATTCAAAGTGCATTTATTCTGGGAAATAAAGACTCTTTGACAGAAGCTGCGGATTATTTGAGAAAGTCAATCCAGAATGCATATAATCATTCAGAATAATTAAAATGGCCTCCCACTGCAGATCAGTTGGGTAACATTGACATATCACCAGAAGAGTTGAGCACCTTTCTGACCTATGTGTTGTCTGGAAAAACAAAGGATGCGTCTATACAAGTAAACAGGTAAGTGAGCTCAATAGGACAAGATATTTGTCGAGCCCTTACGAATGGTGAGTGGAAGACCCCAAAACATATTCTTGTGTACATGACTTTGCGTCATCTGTTCAGGAGCCAGCAGCTTACTACACTTCTGAACTGGTTAGGACACTGTGAGAGTTATTCATTTTCAGTAGAGCTCGAAACTGCAATTGCCCAAGCACTGGAACAAACTTCATCGTTGCTCTCTACGCAGATTATCAGAGAACCAGAAGTACCATCGCTTTTTCATTCAGAATTTGACAACTTTGATCAGCTAATTAACACTCTAACAGGTGCAGGATCTATCCACACCGCCCATGGCATCATGATGCAGGAAATACTTACCGGTGATATGGAAGAACATGGTGGAACTGTACCAGATATACCATCTCTTCCAAGAACTAAGGAGAAATCACTCAAGTTTCGAGTGGAAGAAGAACTCCCGGATTGTTTTGTTGGTCAGCGAAAAAGTCCAAGCTACACTTCAACCAAAAATTGTATCCAGGCAGTGAAGGAACAGTGAAAACAGCAAGTGAGTCAAACATGATTTGGATCATCCTCAGGGAATCCAAGTCTGTAACAGGACAAGAAGTACCAGGTTGGACGGGATTTGTTTCTATCACAGGGAGTAAGCCAACCATTCTAACTACGATCGACTACTATCCTGTTATCAATCGACCAATAACAGAGTATAAGACAGTCCAAGAATGTTTGCGTTATGCAGAAGAAGCAAGTAAAGAGGTTGGACAAACATATGTCATAACAACGTTTGACCTAGGTGTTTGCATGAAAGCATTTCCACTTATATGGAATAATCCTGAAAAGTATGCCAATCACATTGTCATGATTGGAACATTTCACTTACTATGTGCCTACGTAAAGATGCTTGGAAAGAAAATGGCTGGTTCTGGGTTGTCAGATGTAATGTTAGAGGCAGATTTAATAGGAACTGGTTCAATCCAGGGAGTTCTTACAGGTAAACATTATGAAAGAGCCATGCATTGCCATAAAATTGTGTAAGAGAGCCTGGAGAGACTTTTGCTCGAGCAGTTTCTCGTCCAGAGAGACTCAAATCAGCTTTGAGACACTTTGCCAGAAGCAGCTCAACTGAAAGTCCAAAACCTGATTCATCTTCCCTCAAAGGATACGCTCGAGGAGACAGTGGAAGATGATGCTTTTCATTCTTACATCACAGAGTACTGCCAGTACCGCGAAAAAGTCCATAGTGGTGAGCTAGGGAAAACAGCTCAGTTCTGGATAGCATACATGGAACATGTTTGGCTAGTGCTGTGTCTTATCAAGGCAGTAAAGACCAGCAATTTCTTGCTATACGCCGAGTGCCTAAATATGATGGCAGATTTGTTCTTCAGTTTTGATGGACAGAATTATGCTCGGTACCTTACATTCTTTTCTGTCTTCAAAGCCAACATAGACGAAACTCACACTGGATCCACTGATCTGTTGTAACGAGGAGCGATGAGTGTTGCACGGTCATTCATACCTGGAAACAGATGCGCAGTTGACAAAACTATGGAGGAGACGTTTATGAAACATGCCAAAAGTAGAAGTGGAGCAGGAGGAAGTGGGGCTGATGTTACTGGTATCACCAGTAACTATGATGTGTACCAGCGGTGAGTTCGTACAACACATCATCATGAAAGATCTAAGTATGTAGAGGCAACATTAGACATGGCAGATATGTTAGTTGGTGAAACAGAATCCAGCACTTGGCATAGAGAACTTCGACCAGCAGAAGTTCAGAAGGGAGATAAAGAAGTATGTGAGACAAAAGATGCCATCAGTGGATTTATTAATGCATTCGCCATTAACGACAAGTCTCACTTGTACTGTATATCTTCTGGTGTACAAGTGTCAGAAAAGTTTGAAAATGACATACTGTTGGCTGAACACCGTGGTAAAGTAGCTAAGGAATCTTCCATCAAGGAAAGAATAGAAAAGAAGGAGAAGTTTTTTGACCAAATAAAGAGACAAAATCTAAAGACAATGGAAGACATGAGTAAAACAGTTAAGGTTAAGTCGGCTAAGAATAAAGTAGTTGAATACCGACAGCAAGGGAACATTGCCATTCAGTTGTTGGTACAGTCTCAGAAGCCAGAGTTACAGATTGATCTTGCAGAATCTAATGAAATATCCTTTGGCTCCAGTCCCATACAGCATTGGCACAGCTGATGGATGCTTGGCATAAACAGATCAGTCAAAGGGTTTCAAGTATCTGACAGAAGATACAGAAAGGGCAGGCGTTCCAGAACATGATAGCACACTGCTTGTAGTAGAGGATGGTAACGCACTCTTCTATTGTATGCGAGAAGTTCCGGGAAATTTTAGACAAATATCAGAGAAATTATTCAATATGGTTCCACGAAAGGCTGATGTAATATTCAGTACTGATATGTACGAACCTGATTCTGTGAAAGCCATGGAACGAGCGCGAAGAGGTTCTGGTGAAAAACTACTGATACAAGGTGAGAATACCAAGAGACCAGCAGACTGGAAATCATTCCTCAGCGATGAGGACAACAAAACACAGTTAGTTCAAGTGATGTTGGATTCGTGGAACAAGAATTCTTACGCCAAACGGCTTCATGAAGGGAAAGTTATCCTAATTTGTGATGGACAAGGTTATTGTTTCACGTCAGAAGATGGTGAAACAACGACTAGAAGGAACATAGAGTCTTTAGCCTCTACACAGGAAGAAACAGACACAAGAATTGTCTTCTACTGCTTGTATGCAAAACAGAAAGGATACAAATCAGTCCAAGTGAAAACCCCAGACAGTGATAAATTCTTTATTCTTCTCAACTATATGAATAAACTTGAAGGCATCACTGTTCTGTTCGACACTGGTTCTGGAAAAAACAGGAAACTAGTAAATATGACAGAGTTTTCCCGAGGTTATACAGAGGATTACACTGCAGCATTACTTAGTCTGCATGCATATTGTGGCTGTGATTCAACAAGTGCCTTCAAAGGCAATGGCCATGTCAAGCCAATAAAGACCCATGAAAAAATGCCTCGATTCGAACCTTTTCGAATCTTGGAGAGTCATGGGATGTACCTGAAGATTTGGTTAGGGAGATAGAAGAATACACATGCGCCATGTACGGCAAAGCCAGATTCACTGCTGTCGATGACTTAAGACTTTTCTTAATTAAGGAAAAGTGTGAAGACAAACCGACCGATGCCCTTCGCAATATTAGCATGCCACCGTGCAGACGTTGCTTAATACAACACATACGTCGAGTGAACTTCAAGGTGGCAATATGGAGAAGCCCACCTGGCCAAACCAGACATTCCGGATGTAAGCGAGGAACACGGGTGGACACACGTAAATGGTCTCCTAGAACTCTTCAGGGAGATCTTCTTCCTCCACGTCTGGTTGACTGTATTGATGCTCTGCAGGGAACTGAAAATGCTGAGAGTGACGATGAGGATATGGATGAAGAACAAGAAGAGGCTGTCGACTTATTAGAATAAGTGACTTCATGTTTCAGTGGATAGATAAATGAATACAGAAATACTATTAGTTAGATTAGTTAATACGTTATTAATTTATTTAGTTAGTTGCGATGAAAACCGCATTTGAAATCTAATTACCATATGCCACAGCCTAATATTTGCATATTTCACAATTATTCAACGCCAAATAATACTCTTGTATCTGTTTGTCTACAGTTCCCATGGTTTATTGTTTGTTTTAGCTTTTGAAATCGAAAATTCTTTGATTTTTGTGTATTTTTTGACAGAAAAATGTTATTTTAATGAATATTCATAGATATGCAAATTAGCTAATTAGCATATCATTACATCAAAGCAAGGCAAAATGTCTCCCAAACATTTTGGTACCAATTTTGTTGATTTATCTTTAATAATAACCAAGATATGGTTGATTGTATCAAGATACCCAAGTTTATTTAGAAATATAATGGAAGCTACCCAAGTTTATTTAGAAATATAATGGGTTGCCATGGAAACGGTGACGTAATGCATAGTGGGAACGCTTTTATTTTTGGGGGCAATTTTTTTTCGTAACCAGTAAGCCCTAAGGAAGATTTTGGGACCGATGGGATTTTGTCCTGGGTGGGGGGGATGCACGGGGACCTATACTGGACAGCGGCCTATAGTTATGTTCTGTTGTTTTTCGTTTCCATGGCCCCATGGACTTACTCCATAATGCCATTGCAAGACGTAAAATTTGCGAAAATGAATGCTACCCCTGCACAAGTTGTTTCTCTTTGGATATGTCTAAGGGGTATACTCTTAAAGGAAAGAATTTGCTCCTAGGGAGCAAATTCTTCCCTTTTAGAGTAGACCCCTTGAGGAGCAAATTCTTCCCCTTTTAGAGTAGACCCCTTTTTCAGTTGGACAGAGTCAACAGAGTAGCAACCATAAGGTCTTTAAAGTTGTATTTCCATCACGAAATCTTGCCTATAGAATTGTGATTCCCATTAATATGTTCTATAAAAAGGCTATCTTTTGGAAGCAAGGAATACACCACAGAACTGAATGCACATGTTTTCTGGGCCAGACTAGCTAGTTTCGGCCAGTTAGGCCTCATCAGTGACCCTAAGATATTTTCAAAATTCCACAATGGAATCAATGATCCCAAAGAACAAGAAAATATAATCTACACTATGATGTAGGGCAGGGAGACGTTTTACCGCCGCCACACATTCCCACACACCAGTTGAAGTGAAGTTAAATATGTTCTATAAAAAGGCTATCCTTTGGAAGCAAGGAATACACCACAGAACTGAAAAATATGGAGTGTACATGTTTTCTGGGCCAGACTAGCTAGTTTTGGCCGATAAGCCCTCATCAGTGACCCTCAGATATTTTCAAAATTCCACAATGGAATCAATGATCCCAAAGGACAAGAAAATATAATTCATATATAGTAAAGCTCGGGTTTGCATAATTTCCGTATTCATGCTCTGAGACACTAGATTGTGGGTACTCGATAGAATCGCCTTGTCGAGGCGTTTCTGTCGACTCCCCGCAATCTATGTTTTGAGCAAAAAGGCAAATATTCCAATTTTTCTTTATAAAATTTCTTTTTCTTTGGCCAAAAAATGACAATGTATTTGAATAGGTGTGTTTCGAAATATGGTAAAAATGTTAGACTAACTGCCACACCTGCCAGGTGTATCCATTTCCCTTAACATATTTATTGTTGGAGTTGAAACGCTTGCTTTTCGGTCTGTTTCGCTATTAAGACAGGCTGTTTCATTTAATTGCATTATAGTATTGCATCATCGTTAAAGCTGATTGGTTGATCGCGTCACGTGCCCCTCTATGGAACAGTTACAATCTGGTCATTAGACCCGGTTTGCCCGCCTCATGGCGACCAAACCAAAAATATTGCGAAATACAAAAAAGAAAGAAAAAGAAACAAAGAAAAATGTTTATAGCATAGATATTATGCGACAGAACGCGTGTTTTGGTTGCCGACCTTTTTACGGTGGACAACAGTTGCACGGCGGTAGGCTGGACTTCGGACCCTTTGACAGTCCCATCAAAAAAAATCTTTTGAATTGAAGAGCGGTGGAGCCTAATATTGTCGAATCTCCGTGATCTACCTGCTCTGACGTCGGATTGTTGTTGAGTACGACATGTAGACCCTGAATTATGAAGTATTATAATGTTATTAATCAAGTAATTTCATATTGGCCTAGTTACAGGTCCGAGGTCTGCTGTATTGGCCCGAGGCCGAAGGCCGAGGCCAATACAGCAGACCGAGGACCTGTAACTGGGCCAATTTGGAATTACTTGATTAATGACAATTTTATTACTTGACACCATTAAAAACATGATTATTGTTTTTTGACCTCAGTGTTATTACGGATGACCTCCGAACAATACAGGATAGTCAATTAATAACAATCTATACATGACAATTTTACTTTGTATTTTATTTTACTCACTGTTGAGCTAAAGAGCCTCCATGCCGATAAATAGTTTGATACTGCATCGGAAATGAGGGCGATGGCTGAATTTTAATAAACTCCGGAGTTGAAACACCCCCACCCCTGTAGTTTTTCTACTGGAAGGGTGACAATGGGCCAAAAGTCCATTATTTCTGGTAGTAACCCATACTCCCCGTATAACAAAACATGCCATATACCAAAATGTTCGTCAGCATCCGTAGTATCTGAAACTGCCGGCATAAATTGGCATAAATGATGGCGAGCTGAGAAATCCAAGATGGCGTCAAAGATGGCCGCCATAGCTGTAAATTCCAGTTTTTCGTAAAATATGAATATAAATACCACAAATCATATTACAAACTTATTTTAATTTATTTTTCTGGTGTAGAAAGAAGATTTGTGCTAGAATATAGATCAAATTTTTAGGTTTGACTTGAAAACGGGTGAAAAAAAAGATATTTTATTGTTTTTGTGTCTAGTTTCCAAGGTGGTACATAAAAGCAATTCTGATGTTTCAAAATTTAAACCGTTTTTACATATGTATTGTTTTATTTTAACTAAGACAGTATTCTAAAAAACATTTAACACTATTCTAAAATACATTTATGGTTGGTTATGACTTTTTTACCACCAATTTAGCTCTAGGATTACCCCAACCACTCAGTTTACCAGTAAAATTCTCACATAATATTGCCACAAATCATCTTACAAACTTATTTTAATTTTTATTTACTGGTATAGAAAGACGATTTGTGCTAGAATATTGATCAACATATTAGGTTTGACTTGAAAACCGGGGAAATAAAAGACATTTCATCGTTTTTGTGTCTAGTTTCATAGGTGGTACATAAAGGCGATGCTGATGTTTCAAAATTTTTAACAGTTTTTATTTATCTATTGTTTTATTTTAACTAAGACACTATTCTAAAATATATTTAACACTATTCCCAAGTACATGTATGGTTAGTTATGACTTTTTTTACTATCAATTTAGCCCTAGGATTACCCCACCCACTCAGTTCACCAGTACAATTCATTCACATAATACTCACACTCAAGGGATTTGCAGGCGCGGATTTCATTTTAGACAACAAGTAGAAGAGAGCATTGAAACTAATGCTTAGTTCTGTTTTCATACTATATTAAATGATCAGCCATTAGGATACACCACCTCTTTATAACACTGTTTTCGGGATCTGAGCATTAACCGTCTTAATTAAGCAGTGTTACATCCAAACAAAATAGCAAAATAGTGTTTATCCAATTGATCTAAAATTACTTTTATTGTCATTTTTGCTGTGTACCTGGCTAGGTTTTGGGGTTATAAAGTCCTATACCCAAAACTGTGTTATAAAAACGTGTTATAAAGAGGATATGCTATACAGTTAGGTTATATTTTGTTTGATTTGGGGTACAACATCAGGGTCAAAACCGTATCAGTCATTTTACATTTTGGAGACATTGCTTCCAATGTTTTGTGGGACTTTCCCCGACATTGAGATGAAATGACATCTCAAGCCCCGCCACACATTTAAACCAAAAGGTTTTAAATGCAAGGATGGTCCAGCTTGCACCACTTTTCCTGGGCATGCTTAGAATCTCTAAGCGGTTTTCTCTGTATACCCTAGGTCTACCGGGCTAGGCAAATTAATCTTAGATTTTATAGCTCCCCATCAAATCGGAAGCTGATATGCACACCAGGTCCTGTGCACTAAAAAGAAATTGCTGCTGCTTTAACTAGCCCTGAGACATTTGACTCAGTCCCAAGATCTGAAATATCATGAAGCTGGAAGTCTGGTTGAGGCAGAACATGAATTGCCTGTACTATGTAAAGAAGGGCAGGTATCACAACCCATAAGGCAATACAGACAGCATAATTGCACTTTCATCTGGCTCTAGCTTCCTGAAAACAGTGTGAACTGGAATATACCTGGTGCAGTCAGCATGAATACCTTTCCTACCTGTCATCAGCATAAAGCAGGTTAAAGTGATGCACAAGTAGAAAGAAAACTTCGGTATCAGAAGTGACAACAAGGGCTGCGTGAACTCCAAGAGAACCTGCAACTGCTAATTGCCAATCATTCTACTCTCAGCTTCTTCACGGTTGGAATAATGAACAGAAACAACACCAGCGGAAACTTCAGAGCCTTGTTCTTAAGTCAACCTACACCAACAACAGTAGCAGTCTTCTTAAGAAGCTCATGGCAGTTTTCGTGAAGGTACCTAGTGTAAAGTATTGTCAGTTCGTTCTTGCTTTTACTGCTTGAAAGTATCTATCAGTCACCAGTTACTATTTTTCCTCGTAGACACAGGTGCGGGTGAAGAAACATTCTTTCCACACTTTTGTTGGGTCTGTGATTTGAGACTGTTTGCCTCATTCCTGTCAAAACCGACGTGAATGGTAGCTACCCAAATAACGGTATGAAGACTGTAAGACCAAAACATAGCAGTCATCTGTTGATATGTCAGTTTGAGACATGATAAATGCTGCAACACTTGAAGTACAGGCATCCCGTCAAATAATATACAACCAGCAAGTCTTTCTTGTTTTTCAAGGAAATCCGACATATTGGTAGACATCATACATTCTTCATCTGTAAACAAACTCGCGTGATCATGAGCATTGCTGAAATACAAGACCTTGAATGAATGAGCTGATGTATAGAAAACATATATCTCTTCACCGGTGGCAGCCAGTTCCTCAGACTGGTTTCCCAAGACACCTGTGTCATTGACCTGATATCACTCATAGTCAGGAGTTTTGACCCAGACAAAGGCTCAAAGGCGCAAGTTAGACCTAGTCATCTACCACCAACTAATATTTTTTTTTTGGTTTTTGCTCCATTTGTACAGGTGTACAATCAGCTACTGATTTGATGGGGAGCCATAAAATCTAAGATTAATTTGTGTAGACCTAGGGCATATGGTTGATCCTGTAACTGGGTTATTTATTCCACAGATCATAAGACAGACACAAGCAGCCCCCAGCTATTAACTGATATGGTTGTAAATAGCCTTGTCAGTGTAGTGATGACTGCATTTGCTCATAGAAAGTACAACAATGTACTCTTTAAACCTTAATGGTTTCATTGGGCGACAGGGCTTGAGATGTCATTTCGTTTCAATGTCGGGTAAAAGTCCTACAAAATTGGAAGCAACGTCTCCAAAATGACCTTTACAGTGTTGAAGGGGACGTTAAACCTCAAATCAAACAAACAAAACAATACTAGCTCATTTTTATACCGAGGACTATGACAGTTTTAAAATATGTACTAGTAGTCTCATTTTGCCTATTAGTACAGCACAATCATTTTATAACATATTTTATATAACACTGTTCAAAGCCCAAACCCCTTTCTAATTGCATAGAAAAGTTGACAAAAAAAAACAACAAAAAAACATGTAAATGAAGTTATTTTGCGCTATTCTACCTTTTTGTTTGGATATAACACTGTTTAACTAGTAGCTTTATGCTTGGATTAAGAACAAAGTATTATAAAGAGGTGGTGTTTCCAAATGGCTAAATACATAATATAACATTACGAAAACACGCATAATTCAAATGCAATTGAAGATTTTACTACCGTCACCCCATCCCCCCGCCCCCCCCCCCCCCCCCGCCCCGCACACACACAAAATTCAGATAAATGTGATATTTTTCTTATTTCTCTTCAAAACATAGATGGCGGGGACTCGTTAGAACCCTCTCAATGTGGCGATGCTGTCAAACACCCACAAACTATGTCCTTAAGCATAAATTAGAAAAATAATGTTTACTCCTGAAAACCCTAGTTTTTCTATATAAAAGTGAGGTTCAACGGGGTCAAAAACATATGGACATGTTTTCGTGACAATATGAAAACAGAATTAAGCATTATTGTGAATGTCCTCTGCTTCTTAATTGTCTAAAATGAAGCAGACGCCTATAAATCCCTTGTGTGTCAGCATTTATGTGAATGAATTTTACAGGTAAACTGAGTGGGTTGGGTAATCCTGGGCCTAATTTGATGGTAAAAAAGTCATAACCAACCATAAATGTATTTTAGAATAGTGTTAAATGTTTTTTAGAATAGTGTCTTAGGTAAAATAAAACAATATATATGTAAAAACTGTTTAAATTGTGAAACATCAGAATTGCTTTTATGTATCACCTATGAAACTAGACACAAAAACAATAATATATCATTTTTTACCGGTTTTCAAGTCAAACCTGAAAACATATTCTATATTCGAGTACAAATCTTCTTTCTACACCAGAAAAATAAATTAAAATAAGTTTGTAAGATGATTTGTGGTATTTATATTCATATTTTACGAAAAGCTGGAATTTACAGCTACGGCGGCCATCTTGGACGCCATCTTGGATTTCTCAGCTCGCCATCATTTATGCCAATTAATGCCGGCAGTTTCAGATACTACTGATCCTGACGAACATTTTGGTATATGACTTGTCTTGTTATACCGTGGGGGGGGGGGGGATTGTCACCCTACCATACTGATTCCCCAGGCATTCGATCTCTTTTACAGTGTCTTATTTGTTAATTGGCTATACATGTATATATACCGCTGGTACAGTTCATCATGTTTAGTTTCTCTCTCTCTCTCTCTCTCTCTCTCTGAACATGTGTGTTTGTTTGCTTGTTTTTTTATTTGAGTTTTAGCGTCCCTGTCAACACTGTAAAGGTCACTCTGGAGACGTTGCTTCCAATTTTGTAGGACTTTTACCCGACATTGAGATGAAATGACATCTCAAGCCCTGCAGTCCAATGGAACCAATAGGGTTTATAAGCATGGACGTTCCGACTCGCACCGATTTGCCTGGGCAGGCTTAGATCCTCTAAGCGGTTTACCAGTACTCGTGGGGGGGGGGGTCGGTTTCAGCTCTGCGTTGAAGCATCATGCATCTCATCTGTTTCTTCAGGCCCCGATGGGCGGGGGCCAGTGTTTGTGTGTGCGTGCGTGCGTGTGTGTGTCACTTACTTTCTGTAGGTGACTTGAGATGGCTGGGTTCTTTGATTGGGGGTCTTTCCTGACTGACCTTTACTTACTACATGTAGTTTACTAGAGGGAGTATTATTCATTTCGGCTTAGCGCCCATACTGTGTCGATCAGACGTCAGAACTTAAAGGACATTTTGAACATAGATAATTAGAATTTCGTTTATCGTTTAATTCTTTACAGTGGAACAGCCAGTTACATCACGAAAACACGCCTATATAATTTTGACCTTCTAAACCCAACTTGTGTATAAAAACCTTATTTTTATAATTTCTGCTTTAAAATATAGATTGTTGGTACTCGTTAGAACCGCCTCGATGAGGCGGTTCTAACGAGCACCTACAATCTATATTTTGGACAGAAATAAGAAAAAAAAATCACAATATTGCATCTTAAACTTTTCGATTTTCGGCGGAAAGCACACAAATCATTTATATAGGCGTGTTTTCTAATGCTATGCTAATTAGCCCAACTAAGTCTTCAACCACACATCGCCGAGTCTAGCCTAAGACTCTGCAATGGCCCCCCACCCCCACCCCGCGCTGAAGCACTTTTCACTGACCAATCCGAGACGATACTTCTGTTACTGTAAATTATTGTGGCTTTATGCCTTCGCATGTCCTTCCAGGATAGTTGTCTGGAGCGGGTTTGGGGTAAAACTTTCGACGTGTAAGATTCAATTTTATAATACGCATACTTTAATGCCGTCCCAGCACCACACGTCGTTAGGGCAACGCGAAATTAACGTCGGTGCAACGTCATGGCGTTGCATCGACGTTGCTATGACGTTGCATAAATTCCATGACGTTGTACCGATGTTAATGTGACGTCACAATTATAATTTTGACGAAGTGTGAGACGCCACTGTATAGTCGATTCCACATGTAGCAGTCAGTCGCGGTCGGTTTTTCAGGTTAAAAAAACAAACAAACAAAAAAAAAAAAAAAACGCTGATTCGAGCACAGATTTCCCTAGAAAGTACTTCCTCGCACAAACTCTTACTCAGCCATTCAGTGAACCGGTACGCCTTGCAGACCATTTGTAACAAAGACGAAGACAGCTAAGCGTAAATTTGTGAAGGAGCAGTTGAATTTTGCGGCAAAATGGAGATGTTCAAAATCACAGCATTGCTGTTGTCAGTTATGGCGTCTGATCATTCAATTTTAATGCCACACTTCATAATATATTCTAACGGTATTAGAAATTATTATTTTACGTAGATAAAAGGAAAATTAGCCTTTTTTTTTACCAGAACGTAAAATAAAAAGGTGTTCCGGCACGCTGCAGTGAAATTATATAAATGGTATCAGTCACAAGTGAAATGATATCCAATCATTTCACTTGTGACTGATACCATTTATATACTTGGGATTGATATAATCTTTTTTTGTTTCAGATATGCATTGATTTCACTGCAAAGTATAAAATAAAAAAAAAAACTTACGGTTCGAGAAAGCTATATTCATAAATGGCCTCGTAAATATCCCGGGTTGGAATACAACAGAAACCCGTTTCAAAACAATCCATGTCCATGGAACAATACCCACAACACGTTTTGTTTCCTACGTTTGTAGCGTTCGGGTCTTCCTTAATTGGACACAACTGATTTTGAATGCTTGAGACTGATGATGTGTCAGCGAATGTTGAGGATGACATAAAGGTAAGGATTCTGCTGAATATAATCAGGTTCGTTATCATGGTAGATCTCCGATCAGTATACTGCCACATCACGACCACTCACCACCTTAAATGAACACGTAACATTACGATAACACACCCGTGCGACATACAGTCAAACTTCAATGACTCGAACACCTTTGGGACCAAGAAAATCTGTTCGAGACAGGGGTAGTTCGAGCCTATGCGGGCTACTGCCAGGAGGCATAACGACATACTTTAGGACATCATTTCGGTGTTCTATAATGAAAAATGTATGTTGTGTGTACTGATTAGAATCGCCTCATCGAGGCGATTACACAGTATACATTTGCATAATGAGTATACATCTGAGTATACATCTGCATAATGAGTACACAAAAGATACATTTGCAAGATAAGACGATCATATCCTAAATTTTACCCTCCCTATTTCTTATGTAGAGACATTCCCTCGGGCCTCAAGAACGTTTTCGACTCAGCCATTGTAAACGAGCCATCGGTGTTTGAGCCATCGAAGTTCTACTGCAGTCCATTTTTTTCACATCTCTAAAATGGCTACTTTTCTGATGAAAATCAGTGATATTTTTTTTTATTTATACAGCAAACAATTGTTGCTGGTGCTCATTTGAACCGCCTCATTGGGGCGGGTCTAACGAGTACCCACAACGTATGGCCTGGAGTACATTACGAAAACACACCTATACAAATATATTGTTACCATTACCGGCGAAAAAAGGAACATTTTTAGATGAAAAATTGTGATATTTTTCTTATTTTTGCTCAAAATATAGATTGTGGGTACTCATTAGAACCCCCCCCCCCCATTGAGGCGGTTCTAACGAGTACCAACAATCTATATCTCAGAGCAGAAATAAGAAAAATAAGGTTTACCCCTGCAAACCCCAGTTTAACTATCAAAAAGTGGGGTTAGAGGGGGTCAAAATTATATAGGCGTGTTTTCGCGATGATAGTCCATTTTTTTCACATCTCTAAAATGGCTACTTTTCTGATAAAAATCAGTGATATTTTTTATTTATACAGCACACATATGTTGCTGGTGCTCATTTGAACCGCCTCGTTGGGGCGGTTCTAACGAGTACCCACCCACAATATATGTCCTGGAGTGGAAATAAGAAACATAGTGGTTACCCCCGTTAACCCTTATCCTGCTGAATATTCATTTAAGCCACACCCATTTCCGTCTATCAACCAATCAAATTACTTGATGAAATTTATTGCTACAAGTTCATAAACTGAATGCCAAACAGTGTAGATCCTGGTCAGATGGTGGCCCCCGCCCATAGGGGCTTGAAGAAATATATGGGCTGCATGATGCTTCCACGCAGAGCTGAATCCGGCCCGCACACTAGTACTGGTAAACCGCTTAGAGAATCTAAGCCTGTCCAGGAACCGCGGTGCGAGGCGGAACGTCCATGCTAATAAACCCTATTGGTTTCATTGGGCGACAGGGCTTGAGATGTCATTTCTTCTCAATATCGGGTAAAAGTCCCACAACATTGGAAGCAACGTCTCCAACATGACATTTACAGTGTTGACGGGGACGTTAAACCTTAAATCAAACAAGCAAAACAAGATAACACACCCATGCGATCATTAAGAAAACACGCCTGTACAAATACATTTGACACATTTATCGCCGAAAAAAAAAATGAAAATTTTCAGACGAAAAATTGTAATATTTTTCTTATTTTTGCTCAAAATATAGATTGTGGGTACTGGTTAGAACCGCCTCATTGAGGCGGTTCTAACGAGTGAACAATCGATATCTCTGAGCAGAAATAAGAAAAATAAGGTTTACCCCTGCAAACCCCAGTTTTACTTTATAAAAGGTTCAAATTATATAGGCGTGTTTTCATGATGATAGTCCATTTTTTCACATCTCTAAAATGGCTACTTTGCTGATGAAAATCAGTGATTTTTTTTTATTTATACAGCAAACATATGTTGCTGGTGCCCATTTGAACCGCCTCATTGGGGCGGTTCTAACGAGTACCCACAATATATGTCCTGGAGTGGAAATAAGAAACATAGTGTTAACCCCCGTTAACCTTTATCTTGCTGAATATTCATTTAAGGCACACCCATTTCTGTCTATCAACCAATCAAACTACTTGATGAAATTTATTGCTACAAATTCATAAACCGAATGCCAAACAGTGTAGATCCTGATCAGATCGTGGCCCCCGCCCATAGGGGCTTGAAGAAATATATGGGCTGCATGATGCTTCCACGCAGAGCTGAATCCGGCCCGCACACTAGCACTGGTAAACCGCTTAGAGGATCTAAGCCTGTCCAGGAACCGCGGTGCGAGGCGGAATCTCCATGCTAATAAACCCAATGATCAGAAATCGATACAATCAACCCACAGCTCCCATCAAAGGGAAAGAAGCACGAACATGAAACAACA
This sequence comes from Lucinisca nassula, assembly GCA_963580285.1. NCBI lineage: Eukaryota > Metazoa > Mollusca > Bivalvia > Lucinida > Lucinidae > Lucinisca > Lucinisca nassula. Next base: position 23,048,002 of record OY757023.1, read on the forward strand.
GACCTAATGGAAACATCAATAGCGGAAAGCCAAAAGGATAGTTACTTTCCCACAAAATGGCCAATTTGCTATCCAAAATAAAATAATATAAGCGACACAAACACCCCAAGACAAACCATAACAAAAATAAATCGCGACAGAAGAACCGCCTTGGAACGGTCAGCGGAAACGAATTTCACTGGGGGGGGGGAGGGGACTCGACAGCAAGAAACCACTGAAATGCTGGAGCAAAAGAAAAACAACAGTTAGACACCGATGGTCCCGACCAGAGATAAAGCATCAGGCACCAACCGACATTACCTAGAATTAGATCTCTCTTATTCTCAATAAGCCTTTACATGGCGGTTCTTGTGTCGTGGTTTATTTTTGTTATGATTTGTCTTCGAGTGTGTGTATCTCTTATATCCTTTTTTTTTTTTTTTTCTTTGGAAAACAAATTGGCAATTTTGTGGTTAAGTGGCTGTCCTTTTGGCTTTCAGGTATTGAGGTTTCCATTATGGACTAGTTTATATCATGTTTGTGTTTCTTTCCCGTCGGTGTCTCTGATGAGAGGTGTGGGTAATTATGTCGATTTCGGATCATTGCCTTCACTTCTATTATCCTTTGGGAGCCAGAAATACGCCACAAAACTGAAAGTAAGGAGTGTACAGTAAAATGCCTGTATGGTCTTTAATACCACTTTTGAACAGTCCCAAAGGTGGTCTATTATCGGGAGACACTGAATGTAGAAAACACAAAGAGGGAATAACTGAAGCCTTCTTAATAAGTTTTTCAAAACAGATTTAGTCTTAATTTGAGGTGGTCTTAATAGCGGAATTTTACTGTATATGGTTTCTGAGCAAGACAAGCTAGTTTCTGACATTTAGGCCCAAGTTTTATAGAGAAAAATGACGTTTCCAGGGATATTCAATATTTTCTTATTTCTAATTTTAGACATAGATGATCGGTACTCGGTACTCAAAGAGGCGGTTCTAACGAGCGCATACGATCTATGTTTTGTGAATAAATAATGAAAAATATCACACATATTCTTCAGACAAAAAGGCCATTATGGAGAGATGAAAGAGTCGTCAAGAAAAGATAACTATACCATTCTGAGCCCTTGAGCCCCACTTTTTATATTTCTGATCTAAAATATAGATTGTTGGTACTCGTTAGAACAGCCTCATTGAGGCGGTTCTAACGTACATGTATACCCTAAATCTATACTATGGAGATCTGATCAAGAAGGGAATTCCAAACTCGTTGGTATGGGGGGGGGGGGGGGGTGCTGAGCACCAGGGAGCTTTTGAGTTAAAAAGCTATATGGTAAATACACCTATATTGAGATAACCAGACCTTAACAACATGTTTATACTTCGAACAGATGCATCCAATGTTGGAATTGGCGCTGTTCTCCTGCAGGAAGTCAATGAAATAAAATTTCCAATTGCATTTGCAAGTAAAAAGTTGTTTCCTAGGGAAACTAGATACTCTGTAATCGAAAGAGAGTGCTTAGCTTTAGTTTGGGGCATTAGAAAATTTCAAATGTACCTGTATGGAAAAGAGTTCCTGGTAGAGACGGAGCATTGCCCTCTCATATACATGCAGAGTACAAAACGGACAAACAGCAGAGTAGTGAGATGGGTGTTAAAGGCATTTATTCTGTAAGAGTGGAACACACCGTGTGCCGTGTGTTCATAATTGTTTTATTGCCCCCTCTGATATACTGACTATAGCAGATCAAAGGCGGCCCTTAATAGGGTGATTAGTAACTCTTGTTGTATCCCCTGACTGAGACACTTAAAGGGAAAATCAATAATGTACACCAGTCAACAGTAAGTATTTTTTTTTATTTTCCCCAAGGAAGCCCCTTACCTGTTGAAGACAGAGGACTTCTCTGCAGTCAGCTCTTAGGGCTACATAATATTATGTAATGAAATTATAGTCCTCAATAATCAAGAATAAATGCCTTTTAAGGCATTTATTCTCGTTTATTGAGGACCATCATTGCATTACATGATATTATATAACCCTAAGTGGTGACTGACGAGAAGTCCTCTGTCTTCAACAGGTAAGGGGCCTCTTGGGGAAAATTAATAGTTTACTAACTGTTGACTAGAGTGTACCTTATTGATATTCCCCTAAAGTGCCTCGGTCAGGGATTCAACAAGAGCTACTAATCACCATAGTAGGGGCTGCCTTTGATCTGCTACAGAGAGTATATCACAGGGGCAATAAAACAATTATGAGCACATGGTGTGTCCTACCTTATAGGAATAAATGCTTGAAAATCTGCAGCCTTATCGGTTCAGAATACTAGCAATCAAAGGGCCACAGAACATTGTTGCAGATTATCTCAGTAGAACTGAATTTCATTCATTTTTTCAAAAGAGGGAGTGATGTCACATAAATGATGACATTTTTAGTATTTTTAATTCTACCTTCAAATAATATAGATTTTATGGTAGTGTACTATTGGTGTTATAGGATTATTGGACAGGTAGTAATGACAGTTAAATGGTCAGTCACTGTATTTTACAGGTAAGGAAAGTAGTTATACAGGTTTATGAGTAGAAGTGAGTTGTTTTCTGAGTGAACAGTTTTTTGTCATTCTAGGCTGAAGTTTTGATATAAAATGGTGGTTTTGTGATTTGGAGGCAGATGAGATTGTTTTTCTAAAAGCAGCAAAGTTGGTAAAATGCTAAATTTCAGGATGATTTTAGTTCATGGCAAAACAGTTTGAATAGTTTATAAATTTGGTTGTCATGGTTGTCAAAACTGTGTGGTTGGGTGTCATGTTGTCAAAACTGTGTGGTGGGTGTCATGGTTGTCAAAACTGTGTGGTTGGCTGTTATGGTTGCCAAAGCTGGGTGGTTGGTTGTTATGATTGGTCGATATTAGCTTAAGTTTTGTACATTTAATTACATCAATGCAGTTGAGTTTTGCTGTTCTGTGCAGTTGGTTGCGAGTTGACTGTGCAGTTGCTTGCACTTGTCTGTATGGTTGATGGCATTTGTAGAGGGGCTATTGTAGAGGAACTTTAACATGTCTGATTTGTATAAATGCCACCTTATGCTTTTGACACTGGAATTAGTGTAATAACATTATTTTCAGGTGGCCATTTTAATTGTGGATTACGTTGGTGGACTAACTGAGACTGAGATTCATGATTGCGTCAATACTAATATGTATCTAGCTTTTCATAGTGAAATGAGTTTAGTGCTGTGGACTAAGTGTCCTCGTTCTGAACTTGCTTAGTGCATTTATCTTAGTGATATAATACTGTAGCTATGTAATGCCGGACTAGCTTTGTGCTGTTTGTGTAGCTGTGTATTAGTGAATGACTTTGGGGTGGAGTATGGTGTAGTTAGTCCCAATTTTAGAATGACATATACTATTGGTTGATGATTTTATGTGCAATCAAGAACAATAATCCAACATCACACTGTTTGATTTGAATCACAAAGTATTATGCACCGGTACACGTGACACTTCGTACCGCGGAAAAGTACATGTATTAAATAATATATGTGTGAATACAGAGAAAAATAGGTAACCTTTGTTGGTTCTATACATGTACTATTAAGAAAAGTGTTGTGCGTATACATTTATCGCAGAAGATAGGCACTTGTCCAGATTCTTATCATTCTTGTTTGAAGGAGGCTCGAAATGATCGTACTTCTATAAAAGCAGAGCAGCCATAGATTAGGACAATTAATGCGTCACCCTTTCTGACATTCTGACTGACAGTTAAATGACAAAGGCCAATTTTTGCTAATGATTTTTTAAAATCAATATTTTAGAGGAATTTGGTTGCTCTGCAGTAGCTATTTATCATATGACGTCGCGTCTGAGAGTGTAATAACGCCATGTAATAAATTCGATAATCCACTAGTGGATTAAATATGCCAAATAGTTAGATACGCACCGTAACGTTACATGTAAGGCGTCCTTAACGACGTCGCGTTTACTAATGGCGGAGTATGATAAATAGAATCTTGCATTCGTGCTCATATATTATTGAATTTATTAAACGCGTTGAGGAAAAGGAATAAAATGCTCGGCGAAGGCGTTTAATAAATTCAATAATACATGAGTACTCATGTAAAATCCTCTATATAAATAAATGACTTAGTTCATGTAATGATTTATATTTGTCATGATTTTTTATATTTTTGGAAAAAATAGCAATATTGCTCAAAACCCACATTAGCACATATGATAGGTATTGTATGTATGTTACCGGTTTCAAAATTCCATGATATTGCACACATCGTGAGACGACAGATTTGGCATATTATTTAGAAAACATTATAGGTTGACAAGAATGGGAACATGCCTAATTTTGAAAATGCATTCAGTCTTTTTATTTGTTTTAACTAAACTTTTAGACATTTTTAAAGTAACATATTTGATAGTATGAATACAGAAACGAACACAAATGACCTCATGATATTAAAATACTCCTTGATAAAGGCCTTCAATATTACGATGGATATTATGGAAGATCAAGTTGAATTAAGAAATAATCTCCACGTACCGTGTGTTATCGTGATTAACACACGGTGTTGGAGGGCAGATTGCGAAATATTAATTCACGACGGCGAAGCCGGAGTGAATTAATATTCGCATCTGCCCGACAACACCGTGTGTTAATCACGATAACACACCGGGTGCGTGGAAATTATTTCGATTCTAACATGATGCTAAACTGAAATACAGTAGTAACAAAGCGTTATCTTGGGGACTATTTTGCAGCGGATGTCGACAGAAGGAAATGTTTACATGCAACGTCACGATGACGCCAAATTGCACGCACCACGTTGACGACGTGAATTATCGCATATTTGCAAACGCTGACGTTTCCACTGGGTTCAATGGGAAAAACGTTAACGTCATGTTAGAATTGTATTTTTAGAACTGATAATTTTAGTAAAGGTATACGTTTGAGCAAGGAGTAAATCAAGTTCTCCTGATATCCAATTTTTATTTAATCTAAGAAATAAAAAGTAGAAGCAAAACAAAGATCAGGAATCGATACAATTTACTTACTCCACCCATCAAAGACACCAAAGGGAAAGAAACACAAACATGAAGCGACCAGACCATAATGGAAACCTAAACAAAGGATGGCCATAAGGACAGTTACTTTCCCACAAAATGGCCAAATGGCCATCCAAAATAAAAAGACACAGGTGATACACACAGTAAGAAGTAACAAACAACAACATAAATAAACCGCCACAGAAGAACCGCCTTGGAACGGTCAGTGGAAAGAATTCCACTGGGGATTCCACTGGGGGGCTTAAATCGAGTTTACATGGCCATAACCCCTGTCGCGGTATATACTAACTTTGTTTAGTCCGCATGAAGGCTTACTAATTCATAAGTGTAACATCTTCGAGAACATACAAATTAAAAAAAAAACTACAGAGATGAAACAAGGTTAAGGACTCGACAGCATACAGCAACAGAATTGCTGGAGCAAAAGGAAACCAACAGTTAGACTCCGAGGGGCCCGACCAAAGACGGAGTCATTTTTATAGATGCAGGGTCATTTTTATAGATGCAGGGCCTGACGTAAATTAAATTCAAACTTTGAAGAAAATCCATGCGTGGGCAGAATGAGCCCCCAGATTTGATATCACATTACGAAAACACGCCTATATAATTTGGACTCCCTCAAACCCCACTTTTGTATAGTAGAAATGGGGTTTGTTTTCAAGGGTAAACCTTATTTTCTTATTTCTGCTCTAATATCTAGATTATTGGTACTCGTTAGAACCGCTTCGATGAGGCGGTTCTAATGAGTATGGGTACTCATTAGAACCGCCTCGATGAGACGGTTCTAATGAGTACCCAAAATCTATGTTTTGAGAAGAAATCAGAAAAAATATCAGAATTTTTCATCCTAAAATTTTCATTTTTTCGGCGATAAAGGTGGCAATGTATTTGTATAGGCGTGTTTTCGTAATGTCGGTGTAGTCTATCCATCAGTCCACCCCCACCCCTCATCCCCCACCCCACACCCCGCCCCCCCCCCCCCCCCACACTTCTCTCCCCACCCGTGAAAATACTTTTTACTGAACGTTCCAGGGCCGTTCCTGAACATTCCAAGGCGGTTCCTGAACGTTCCAAGGCGGTTCTTCTGTCGCGGGTTTAATGTTCTCATAGTAGGTCTTTGAACGTTTGTATGGCTTTGTATAGTTTTGTTTTTTGGTAGCCAACTGACCATTTTGTGGGAAAGTAACAGTGATGTTTCCATTAGGTGATAGTTATTTTATGTCCGTGTTTCCTCTCACCTTCGTGTCTTGATGGGTAGTGCGGGTTAATTGCCTTCACTTCCATTTTTCATCATGACACCAGTGCGATATAGTGCTTTAATCATAACGCCTAATAGTTAAATGATTTTTTACAGGCGGTGTGGGTATTTTTACGGCCCTTTTAAGCTTATTTAACTGATAGCGAGCCGATCGTTAATCAGGCGTGGGCGTAGTATCCGGAGAAAAACCACCTCACCTTCCGTAACAGAACTTGGCGTCTCACATGTGACCCGATCCAGGCTCGAACCACAACGGTGAGAGACCTGATGAAGTGTCTTGTCACCGTCGTAGCAAGCGGTCATATAAATTACCAATATGAAAAAACACCTATTCAAATATATTGGGAAAATGTTGCCACCTAAATCTGAACATTTTCTGAAACATGTGAAAATCCTGATCTTTTTATATTTCTGCTCAAAACATAAATTGTGGGTACATGTTAAACCAACCTCGGCAAGGCGGTGCTAACGAACACCCTCAACCTATGTTTGGAGTACAAATAAGAAAAATACACATATGTATTAAAGATAAGCAAGGATTGCGCTAAAAATAACTGAAAATATGTGAATTTTCACTCTTGCTTCGCACTCGTGAGAATTCTAATGTTTTCGAACACTCGATGAAATAGTTTTGATATGAAATTGTTTGCTATCACGCATTTTGAAAACATCTGAATTATCATCACTCGTGCCTCGCACCTGTAAAAACCTATTGTTTTATCACCACACGCGACTAAATATTTTTGGTGCATTGAATTCAACTGAAATAGGTAAAACGGGCCTCCGTGGCCTAGTGGATAAGAGCGCTGACTCTTAGTCATTAGGTCTCTCACCGCCGTAGGTTCGAGCCTCGCTCGGGCCACGTGTGAGACGCCAAGTTCTGCAACGGAAGGTCAGGTGGTTTTTCTCCGGGTACTCCGGTTTTCGCCCACCTCTGATTAACGATCGGCTCGATATGAGTGAAATAATCTTGAAAGAGCCGTAAAATCCAAACCAAAAAAAAAAAAAAGAAAAGAAATAGGTAAATATCCTCTACGTCCAAAAGTTTATCACATTATGGCATAACCGCTCATATCAGATCCTCTATATTAATGCATACTGTACTAGTGCTATCAAGCGAACACGCGTGTATAATTTTGACGCCCTTTAACCCAACTTTTACAATAAAACTGGGGTTTACAGGGGCATTCAATCATTGTTCTTATTTCTGCACTGAAAAAAAATAGATTGTGGGTGAGGCGATTCTAACGAGCATCATGAAGACAATCCTATATAATCTTGACCCTCTTGAGCCCCACTTTTATATAGTCAAAGTGGGGTTTACATGGATAATCCTTTTCTTATTTCTGCTCTAAAATAATGACTGTGTGAAATCGTTAGAACCGTCTCTGTGACGCGGTTCTAACGAGTACCAGCAATCTCAATTTGGAGCAGAAATAAGAAAAATATCACAATTTTTCATCTTAAAATTTTCGGGGTTTTTTTTTCGGTGATAAAGTGTACACGATCTTTGTACGTATAGGCGTGATTTCATAATGACCGACAATCTATGTTTTAGAATACATATTGAAAATATCTGGAGTTTAATCTGAAAATTCACTGCTGGTGTTAAAATTTTGTTAAAACATTTGAATAGGCGAATTTCTGTAATGAGAATACTGATAAACAAGCAGGTCATAACGAAAACACGCCTATATCAATATATTGGTTAAATTGCCACCAAAAATGGAAACTTTTGGATAAAAATTCTGATATTTTCCATATTTTTTGCTCCAAGCATAGATTGTGGGAACTCGTTAGAACGGCCTCGGTGAGGCCGTTCTAACGAGTTCCAACAATCAAAGTTTTCGAGCAGAAATAATGATAATATTGTATACCCCTGTTAACCCCAGTTGTACAATATAAAAGTGGGGTTTATGGGGTCAAAATTATATAGGCGTGTTTTTCGTGATGTAGAAACAAACCTTTCCTTTTCAATTCCAGCAATATAAATAAAACTTATGAAACAATTGACGTAATAATCTAACAGATTTTCCTTCTTATAATCTTGCTTACCAGTAGATTTGGGAATAATTATCAGTGAATGAGTCTCAAATATCAATTCTAATTAGGCATGTTTTACATTTTATTGCATTTTTATTACATTTGTTCATGACTAAGCAAAATAAATGTGACGGCAATTTTCAGGAACCGATTAAATAACCT